>OX596269.1:8566099-9766099 GCA_951394255.1 Polyploca ridens | reverse complement strand
CCACAGAGAGAGTTCTAGAGTTCAGAGTTCTGAGTTCCGCGTTCACTGTAATCTATGCGGCGCCTTTGATTATTGCACACAGAGAACTCGGCGTTCAAGAGAACGCGAGTTCTGTTGGAGTTCTATTCTCTAAAGCTGGCAGTTCAGGTGACACGTCTGAGCTATCAACGTCAAATTTACTGAGTGACACAAGGCAGAAAGGACAATGGGCACTCTGGCCCATGAGCGGCCACTAATAAAACTAAAGTAAGGCCAATGAGATGAGATAAAGATTTAAACAAACTTTTGCTTGCTGTGTGTATATATTTCTATAATTACACCTTTTGGTACGGGATACTAATTACATTTAATGCAACTACCTTGCAATTTCATATCTCCAATTATTTCTTGAATCTTCAATACTGTAACTTTTCTTCTAAATACACCATCTAAATATTGCCTAATAGAAAACATATAAATTATTGCTGGCCGACAATGGGACAAGCTCCATAAAAATTTTCCCATTACCTTTAGAACTGTTCGCTCGCTGTGTGTACAGTAGTGAACGCGGAACTCAGAACGCGAAACTCTAGAACTCTTTCTGTGGAATCGGCGCCTTAGACCTCATTTTATTTTCAGTGTTCAAATCTAAGCCAATCTTTATGAAAGAGAAAACAATATACATTTATTTCATTCAAATTATATCACTGTCTTCAATCGCGATAAAAAGTAGGAAAACACGTAGAGTTAACGCGTAATTGAACAGAACATCTCGTTATGTCGAGTCGCAGACGTAAAGGAATTCATAAAAAACACAACAAAAACAAAATGTTATAACAATATTTGCGCGGCGTCTTTGTCGGGAATTGTTGCAATTTGGACGGCTGATTTTATTTAGGGTTGACAATAAACTTTCTTTTGTTTTCGATAATCTCACTATTTTTTATCTGAGCATATAAATATCTGGCTAACATGTGGAAATCGATTTAGGTCACTAATATTTTAAAAAGGGTTGCTGTCCCACTATTAATATTATTACTAGCTTCCAACTGCAATATCACTCGCGTGCTAAAAAGTTGTTACTTTCCGGTGCCATAACTATCTGTATGCAAAAAATCCCGTCGATTTGTCGCCAATGTAATTATTTAAAGTTATTTTTATCATAGCATCACACTAAAAAAAACATTTTTTTAACATTGAACAGACCTACATTTGTCGTGACGTAATAGTCAGTGTTGAACTTTTGTGTGAAACGGCTATAAGTATTTTTTTCTTATTTATTCTAAAAGAAAAGTTTTCTGATTAATGAACTTACAACTTTGAAAATTAAGCCTGCCATTAAAAAATAGCACTGTATAAAATATGGTTTGGTTTAGTGACAGCCCTACGTACTAGCAAGTCGGGATGTAATATCAGAAATGAATTCGTTTTGCTTTGATTATGTGACCATGTGCAATCGCACATTTTATCTAGATATATCCGGGCCTATACATAATTTAAACTATGTTCATGTACTCAGTTTAGAGATCAGTATAATTCTATAATTTTTTTGTTTTTTCGTCTGTATCTATGCTTATAGGTATATCTTTTTTATTGTTAATTGTTTGGAAAAAAAAGCCAAACATAGTCAGATTGTCCAAAAATATTAAAAAAAATGTAACCTTGCTGAGTTTCTTGCCGGATTCTTCTCAGTTGAAGGCCGAGTTCCGAACCGGTGGTAACTTCAGTAAATGTGACCTTCTGGAGCCTCAATTGAATAAATGGCTTTGACTTTGAATACATGAAAAATATTCAGCAATTCAGTTTACACTTCTAAGCATTTTGAGATATGAGAGGCTGTATTGTAACTTGTTGTTGCATCTTTTTGATTAAATAAAAGAAAATTGTAGCGGGAAGCGGGTTTATGAAAAATAAAGACTACAGGAAAAACCCAAAAAGTAAGTTATCAAAAGAAATTAAACACCCGATTGCGTAAAAAGCCCTAAAGTCTTATAGAATTCATTTGAGCAATGTTTTAATTCAACTTAAGCAAATATAAGTAAGTCATCATCATCATCATCAGCCTATAATGTCCCACTGCTGAGCACAGGCCTCCTTTCACAAATGAAGGTGAAAGAGAATGGGCAGATACTCCACCACGCGTGCCCACTGCGGATCGATGGGGGTAGGCTAGTGGTCAACCTACTGTTGGAGTTTTCAACCCGCCTAGTAGGCCTCCAACTAGCTTAATTACTATCACAATTAATTGATAACCGGGACCAATGACTTTTCGTGCCTTCCGAAGCACGGAAACGCTCGATTTGAATTACTACTGCGGTCACCCATACAGGTACCGACCACGACGGTGGTAGTTTAACTCTGTTGATCGATTAAGAACGGCTAATCATGCTACACCACGAGCCTTCCACGCCTTAAAGTACGGGTGACCTTAATCACGAGCAGGAACACAACATAAAGTTATTTGGCTGCGGTATTCTGTAAGGTGAGATACTTCCAGTCTACAGTCGAGCTGCTCTTTGAGCGAATAAATGCTACGCTCTACCTCTCTTGATTTTTAGCATGTCAAAAGAAATGCAATCCCAAATTCAAACGCTATCGATACAACTGTCCACGCGTCACAAATCGGCCGGGTATCCACTTGTGCGTGAATCTCGTTACACTGTCACGTCACTCGTCACTCAGTTACATACAACCATACAACCGTTTATATTTTAGAGCTCGTTTTTTGCTTGGGGACGCTCGGTGCGCGTTTAATTGCCGCGACCTGTGACAAGGGGGTCAAGCGTTGGGATGATGTGGATAAGGCTTTATTAGAAACGATAGAATATTTTTTTGAATAATCACATTGAGAATAGAAGAAGAAATCCTTGTATTTTGGTCTGTCTATTTGCTATGTTTTCATGATTAAACTATGGTACTAAATTTTGTAACGTTATATAATTCTTAATTACGTTACATTTTAATAATTATAATTTTTTTTATTAGATGGTAACATTATTACGTTATCAACTGTACAAAAATGGGCAAGTCGATTGTTTT
Organism: Polyploca ridens; assembly: GCA_951394255.1. Classification (NCBI taxonomy): domain Eukaryota; kingdom Metazoa; phylum Arthropoda; class Insecta; order Lepidoptera; family Drepanidae; genus Polyploca; species Polyploca ridens. Next base: position 9,763,081 of record OX596269.1, on the reverse strand, counting down.
AATGAAGGTGTGGCGGTAATTGTAAATATTATTTATCCAAGAAGGCAAGAATGGTAGGTACCGCCCGTTTTGCGAGACGGCAATAGCGATCCGGCCATTTTGTCATTTCTTTGCTCGCGCCTAGTTCGAACACACACACGTCTCCTCTTTACTAGGACTTTATGTACGCAGTGTTGTGTGAGATATTTAACATTAAAACATTAAACTTATAAATTTTTAGTTCGTCAGTTTTTTCAACATCAAATCAATTACATTTTAATTAACATATTTAAATAAATTCAGTGTAAAACCCCATATTGGGGTTCCATATTTACCTTCGGGCACCTCACCATCATCGTGGTTCCGGCTAAGGCAAGATCACCTGCCACCCGACCTTGACGACCCTGCACCTGCGTCGGATCCCGTCTGCACCTTCGTGCCACTACAAGACAATCAGGGGAGTGACGGACTGCGCGAAGTAAAAATTAGGCGGGCCATAGAACCACACCCTTTTGTTAAATACTTAATATATTTTATTGTGTTGACTAAGGTAATTTTCATTTCAAAATTATAACCGTCACACTGGCGCCCTTATCGTGGTAATTTTATGGCCTAATTTTTGCTTCCGTAGTTGTATTTGTGTTGGTGTGCGTTTTTTTTATTTCTGTGAAACGTTTTTTAATTGTGTTTTCTTTTCATTGCGTGCAACTAAGGTGTACTTAGCCCTATAACATATCTTTTTTGTATTTTTTTTTTTTCCCATTTTTTTTGGGTATTTACGAATTAAACCATAAGGGTTTTTTTTTTGATCCAAACATTGCCTGACTGTTGCCTAAATCACAACATTCATTATCTACATCTGTTGTTACATTTTAACAACATTTTATTTTCTATGGTTGCTATTGTTTACATTAAAGTACAGTCAGGGTGAAAAAAAAGTTGTAATTTTTTTTTTTCATTTCTTCTCATTATTTAATTTTAAAGGAAGGGACACACTAAGTGCACACTAGTTGCAAATTATTTTGCTTATTCTGTGTTTTAGTTTTTTCAGTGTTTTATGTTTTTTTTCTGTGCATTTAATTTTTTCTTTCGGCTGATTCATTAGATCATATCATCATCATCAGCCTATAATGTCCCACTGCTGAGCACAGGCCTCCTTTCACAAAATGAAGGTGAAAGGGAATGGGCAATACTCCACCACGCGTGCCCACTGCGGATCGGTGGAGGTAGGCTAGTGGTCAACCTACTGTTGGAATTTTTCAAGCCGCCTAGGAGGCATCCAACTAGCTTAACGACTATCACAATTAAGTGATAACCGGGACCAACGGCTTTACGTGCCTTCCGAAGCACGGAAACGCTCGATTTGAAATACCACTAGGCGGTCACCCATCCAGGTACCGACCACGACATACGTAGCTTAACTTTGCCGATCGATTAAGAACGGCTAATCATGCTACACCACGAGCGCTTCATATAATTAGTTAAAAATCGTCATTAATTTTCATAATTTCATTGTAACAGAAGGAGAATTATTATTTCATTCATATTGCTATTTTTTCACATCAAGGTTCATCATTTACCCATTTCTTTTTCTTTTCTTAACATTTTTACAAGTATGTCTTTTACTGTAGTTTCTTTCTACGCTAATTTATGTTTTGCAGGACATGTCCGGGAAAGACTTAGGTTCTTGGCACATAAAAGATATAAAATTATTGGGACTCAATTTTTTTTTTTTTTTTTTAAAGATTTTATCTGAGTAATAAAATCCTTGGTAGGCGAGGGGGATATGTAACGTTATATAATTCTTAATTACGTTACATTTTAATAATTATATTTTTTTTTAATCATATGGTAACATTATTACCATATCGACTGTACCAAAATGGGCAAGTCGATTGTTTTAATAAAGGTGTGGCGGTAATTGTAAATATTTTTTATCCAAGAAGGCAAGAATGGTAGGTACCGCCCGTTTTGCGAGACGGCACTAGCGATCCGGCCATTTTGTCATTTCATTGCTCGCACCTAGTTCGAACACACACACGTCTCCTCTTTACTAGGACTTTATGTACGTAGTGTTGTGTGAGATATTTAACATTAAAACATTAAACTTATTCATTTTTAGTTCGTCAGATTTTTCAACATTAAATTAATTACTTTTTAATTAACATATTTAAATAAATTCAGTGTAAAACCCCATATTGGGTAAGTGATGAACAATTAATTTCATGTTTTGCTTAAAGGTCACCTTCATGTCCAACGGACAATCCTTTGTTCTTTTTTTATAATCATTTCAAACCTATTTCATATTATGTAACCTATGTAACAAGATTTAATTCTAAATATTTAAATGTCCTGTATATCCGTTAGCGAACTCCTTCTGCTTCTTTTATCTTTGCCACCGCACTTCATACATCACCGGTATTCTCTGTGCTTTGCTTGCGGTGGTGACGTAGACTTCATAGACGGAAAGAAGGCCAGTCGCTCATCACTGGGATATTTACAGGGTTCCATATTTACCTTCGGGCACCTCACCATCATCGTGGTTCCGGCTAAGGCAAGATCACCTGCCACCCGACCTTGACGACCCTGCACCTGCGTCGGATCCCGTCTGCACCTTCGTGCCACTACAAGACAATCAGGGGAGTGCCGGACTACGCGAAGTAAAAATTAGGCGGGCCATAGAACCACACCCTTTTGTTAAATACTTAATATATTTTATTGTGCTGACAAAGGTTTTTCATTTTAAAAACCCAACCGTCACAATTTTGATTAGCTGATATTCATCTACTATGGTAATTTAATTTGATAATACATCCTGAACCTAAGAGTAAAGACTGTATGTCCAAAAACATCGGGTACAACATCGAGGTACGGTCACGGAATGAAAAGGTTCATCACCTTAGAGTCGGTTTTCGCTTGCACCAGATTGCAAGAATCATTTAAATATTATGTGATGTTTGCTATCGAATAAGGTTTTGTTTGTTTTTACATCACGTCAAACACAAGCAATGACAACTTTGAAATACCTAAACAAACTAATCTTGTTGACAAGATAACAGTCAAACAACTTAGATCTGAATAATTTTGAACTTTGATAACGAACAGTTAAAACATCATTTTCTCTAACTCAGTGTATTGTGTGTATTCAGTTTCAGATGGTAATATGTGCTCGTGATACGTTGAACGAATCAAGTTGAAAACTGGCGAACCTTTTCATTCCGTCACTGTACAATGTAGGCAACTATATTATTTTTAAATCAATCTCACTGCTATAACGCCTATGACTTTTATGATAATTTTGCGCGTAAAATATAACTACAGCTTTACGTAACATCATTATTTAAACAAGTTAATTCAGACTCTTTTTTATTAGATGTATGCCCTGGTAAGGCACTTACTAACGTTACAATTGCTTGCTACCTAGAGTAATACATGTAATCAAAGATTTTCATAGGGCATCGTGCCTCTACCCAGATGGATAGTCAGCCTTACTAAAGCATGGCATTTAATATCACTCCGCTTGAGGGGCTCCTGAGCAAATCGCACTCAGTTCGTACTGCGCACGGCTGTCATCGCGTCATACTCGCTGTACTGATTAAATAAAAAATGCCAACTAGCATATTGAAATACTGTCACAACACTTATAAAAACCAAGGAAAAACTAAAAAACTAACCTTCCATGTGTAAGTATTGCGATTTAGTCACTTTTAATTACCTAAACTTATTACTTTTAAATACTGTCAATTATGGCTTGTAAATTTCGTTTTCCCATAGAGACGACTATCTTTCTGGACGTTTTAAATCCTTTGCATGTAATTTTGACACTTGAAAGGATGCAAGTGTAGAAGGATGCTATTACAACCATATATTCTCGTCGCCCGTGTAATGAACCACCGTATATCAAGCTTTGTTCAAAAACCCGACTGATTAATAAAAAACATTTGTAGGCACGTCCACACAATTTTTTCATGAATAGCAATACGAATTCACACCATTTTGCGAAAACAATACCCTGTCAGGTATTCGACTGGCGTTTGATTCACAAAAGTAATATGAAATACCACTTTAAATTGAAAAAACGAGTTTATTTGATTTCCTGAAATGTAATGCAGTTTTATGCAAATACATTTTCTGTTACTTAAATACAGGATGTCGTGCCGTTATGCTACAAGGAAAGTATAGTAAGGTGCCGATTCTGTTATAAATCACACTAAACAAATTTTCAAAATCAAGTCAAATCACATCTCTTTCTTACAAACATGATTGAAAAGGATAGAACATATTTAAAGCTGTCAAATTAGTCTTTGTCATCTTAATTTGCGGAGACGTCACCGCAATAGATGGTGACTAAATTTATATTGAAACATTGGACAGGACAGGACTAAATTTCTAACATCCTTTTCTTATGTTCTTTGTTAGAAAGAGACATAGTGAAACTAAAGTGAAATTAAAGTTGTAAACAATAGAAACCCGGCACCAGTATATCTATTTGAGTATTGTAAGTAAACAAAACAACAATATGATAGTAGTTAATATCTAAATCCCGTAGTGAAATGTATCATTGTATCGCGGCTCGATTGTGCTCGAATCGTCGGCAAATGGTGCGACTTACGGCCAATCTTCTTTACTAATACTTTAGCTCAAGTACCGTTACCAAAAAAACTTGAAGAACATTTGGAAATAGCCAATATTGTCAGTTTTTTTTAACTTTTCTATAGGACTTTGTTTAACCACAATCTCACCATGAAGGTGGTAAGCACAAAAAGGCTAGAAGGAACTGGCTCTCAATTACAGCTGTCGGAACACACCACAGAGATCGAAACACACCGATTGGTGCTAGGCGACAGATTTTCAACTTGAGGGTGGTGACCAGCCAGATGGGTACTACAATGTACCCTGCCACCGTGCTATGGTTTCCTCACGATGTTTTCCTTCACCGAAAGCACAAGCGCATTGTAATATTAAATAACTCCCTAGATTGTTAAAACCGCATCTAAATTCGTGGAATGAGTTTCAAGTTATAAACACACTAACAGACGGACATTTTATAATAATGTTAGGATATTTACGATAATTGCAATTTCATACAAAACTAGAAATATCGGGAGTAGATCCGGAGACCTCATACACTAACTCACAAAATTCGCACAAAACATAGAGCTTAGTATTTTGCTTAAATTTAAACTCACAAAATAGAAGAAAACTATATATTACAATATTTTTTATTAATATAACACTAAATTATTCTGCCGACACTACAGCCCCGAATTATCTGAGCTCAAGATATTTAGCCCATTAAAGCTTCGGAAAGTGGGCTCCCCTCCCTCTCCCAAGGCGGTGGAATTTCACTAATACATCTCAACCCCTCGTCCCGCATTCCGTTGGAGCCCACTTCGACCCCAGGGTCGAGATTAAACTGTGTGTTATACTTTAAATTTGGATTTCTTGTGTGTTAAGGATAGATGGAAAATAAATAAAATATCAGGGTCAGTTTGCAGTGCCATTAAGCTTGTTTTTAGTATGTGGTGTGACTAGATGTTATTTGTGGACTGTTTATAGGATTTTTAAGCCTCTCACGTCTTCGTTTCCGTCCATGTAAAAAATGCGGCGGCGAGATATAATACCCAAACAAAAGTAAATCAAAACCTTATGAAAATAACTAATTGCCACTCACCCAACTTCAGCTCCTCGGGAATCTCCAAATTCACTGCACAGGGGGGCTAATTATATGAAAAACAATTGAAAAGGTGTTTACTGTTTGGTGGATTGTCAATAAGTGACGTAAATGACGTAGCCACTAGGGATGCGGCTGCATCGTTAAGGCGCGTGGCTAGGGTTGCGCTCGCGTCTTCAGATGCCGTGCCGATTTGCTTCCATTGAAGACGAGGGTTTTCAGCTATTACATAAAACTCTGAAATACTTTTGTAGGCTCAAACAGTATGCATCAGTGTTTTTCTTTTAACTAAGTCAAGGACACAGGCGCCGATCCCCCAGAGAAGAGTTCTTGAGTTCCGCGTTCCGAGTTCCGAGTTCACTACTAAACATACAGCAAGCGAGCAGTCTAGAGTCCTTAAGGTAAATGGGCAAATTTGTATGGAGCTTGTCACATTGGCGGCCAGCAATAATTTCTATGTTTTCTATTCAAAATCAAAATCAAAAAGTCATTTATTCAGTTTAGGCCCTAGTAAGGCACTTATGAACGTTATGTACATACAGTTGAATTTACCACCGGTTCGGAATACACTTAAACTGAGAAGACTCCGGCAAGAAACTCAGCAAGGTTTTTTTTTTTGTGGAAGATCTTTTAATATTACAGCTTTTTTTCCAAATACTTATACAATATATACATTATTATTTTATGCTTATTCGTACAATTGTCACTTAGCCAGGGGGATGCAAGTGCAGAGAGAAGCTACTACAACCATATATTCTTGTCTTCCACGTAATGAGCCACCTTATAGTAGGCTTTGTCAATTAACCTCTGCTTTATGAAATCTTTGAATTTATCATAAGACATTTTAGTTACTTCGAGTGGGATTTTATTATAGAATCGAACGCAATTTCCGAGAAAAGACTTATTAGCTCTAGATAACCTGAATCTAGGTGTCACAATTTTATCTTTATTTCTTGTATTGAAGTTATGGCGGCTACTATTAATTTCAAATAAATTTAAGTTTTTACGGACAAACATAATATTTTCATAAATGTACTGTGACGGTAACGTTAAAATTTTAAATTCCTTGAATCGACTTCGTAGTGATTCGCGAGGACCCAAACAATAGATTGCGCGAATTGCACTTTTCTGCAGAATAAATATAGTTTAAAAGTCTGCAGCTGAGCCCCACAGCAGAAGACTGTAGGACATTAAACTATGGAAATAAGCAAAGTAAACCAACCTGGCTGTAGCCACATCTGTTATTTGTCTAATTTTTCTAACTGCGAAGGCGGCGGAACTCAGTTTACTAGCTAATCTTTCTATATGAGGACCCCATTGTATTTTACTGTCTAATGTAACGCCGAGAAAAACTGCCTTATCCACTAGTGCAAGTCTTTTACCATCGACAAAGATATGAGTGTCACTCTTAACAACCTTAGGGAGAGAAAACCTTATACATTTAGTTTTACAGGAATTAAGCATAAGATTATTGGCGGCAAACCATTTTGATACAGCTGATAAGGTGTCATTGAGCTGCGTAAGGTCTGTATCTTTCCTATTGACCTTAAAAATTAGAGAAGTGTCATCAGCAAATAAAACTATATCCGACAATTCATTTACCATATAGGGCAGATCATTAATATATGCCAGAAACAAAAAAGGGCCTAAAATTGATCCTTGCGGTACGCCCGTTTTCACTAAAGACCCTGAGGACGTAGTACCGCTAATACCTACTTTTTGTTGGCGACCTGATAGATAAGATGATATAAGATCGAGTGCCACTCCACGAACTCCATAGTGTTGGAGTTTTAAAACTAGTGTGTAGTGATCTACGCAATCAAATGCCTTGGAGAGATCACAAAATACGCCAACCGCATCCTGTGAATTCTCCCAGGCTTCAAAAATATGCTTTAAAAGTTTAGCACCAGCGTCTGTCGTAGACCGGCCTTTTGTAAATCCAAACTGATGATCATGTAAAATCTGATTTTTGGTGAAATGAGTTAACAATTGATTTAGTATAACTTTCTCAAAGATTTTGCTTAACGCTGGAAGTATAGAGATGGGTCTATAATCAGAAGGATTATTTTTGCACCCAGATTTAAATATAGGAATGATCTTACTGTGTTTCATCAAATCGGGGAAAGAACCCTGAACAATACATTGATTAAAAATAGCTGCTAAAATAGGTGCTATACTAGTTATAACTGAGTGGATTACTTTAACTGATAAGCCCCATAAGTCTTCTGTATTTTTTATATTCAAAGACTTGAAAGCTCCTAATATTTCACTAGCATCAATAAACTTAAATAAAAAATTGGGAATATGTTTTGGGAAATTGTCTTTAAGGAGACACTCGGCTTTCTCAGGTGAAGATGCAAGATACTTAGTAGCTTCAGTAGGTATTGTTGAAAAAAAAGATTCGAAAGCACTCGCTACTTCAAATTTATCGGAGATAAGCTTATCATTAATTTTAAGGTTAATTGTGTCTTCTTCCTTTTTATTTTTACCAGTCTCCGTGTTTATAATTTTCCACACCGTTTTAATTTTATTAGTCGAATCACTAACTTTTTTGGCAATGAAAATGGCTTTTGCTCTATTACAAACTAATTTAAATATTTTTGAATAATTCCTAACATATGTATGAAACTCTTCGTTAGTTGTGTTTGATTTTTTACGATAGAGTTCATACATGTTTTCTCTACTCAATCTTATTCCTTTAGTGGCCCAGTCACAGAATTTTAGTTTATCAGTTACCTTAGTAGATTTAATCGGGCAATATTTATTAAATCCTTTACAAATCTCAGTAAACAATGTTTCATAGTTATGATTAGGATTATCAGATTCGAAATAGGTATTAGCAAGACTCAATTCTAAATGACTATTAAATTTCTCTAACTTGTACTTTGTGATTGGTCTAAATTCCCTACTTACTTCATATAATATTTGGCTTTGAGAGGGCAATCTAACAACTTGAGCCAAATGATCCGAGCGAACACCAGGAATTAAGAATTTATCCAAAGTACTCCCATTTGTAATAATGTTGTCAATGCATGTTGAAGATGTGGCTGTTACCCGTGTCGGTTCACAAAACAAAAGATCCATATTAAATGATTTGAATAAAGAAATAAAATTGTTTCTATCTGATGAAGTAACAAGAATATCAATATTGAAGTCACCACAAACTACTATAGACTTTTTGGATTTGAAAAGTTTAGTAAGAATCTCTTCTATTATAGAATAAAACAAAGAAAAATCAGAAGCCGGAGGTCTATATACACATACGATGATGGAGCTTTCAATCTCTGCACATGCCACCTCACAGACGCGCTCCACAGAATGACTACATATATCTGTACGATTTTTGAATTTTATGTTGCTGTTTAATAAAATAATAGATCCACCACCATTAGCAGACACTCTGTTGAACGCACTGGCGACGGTGAAATTGTTAATATTAAAGAGCATCATATCAGGTTTTAACCAGGTTTCAGTAAAGCATAAAATATCAACCTGGGTTTTATCCAATAAAAGTTCAATATCATATATTTTGCCAGAGAAGCGATTTATGTTCTGATGCAATATAACAATACTTTGTCTAGGCTTCTCTTTTGTCGAAACTATATGTTTAAAGAATTAATCACAATATTATTAGAGTTACTAGATAATATTGCTTCGTCACTTAACCTACTGTTTGTTATATTTACTATAACACTATCAATATTATAAGCTATCAATGTAGCAATCAGGTTTTTCGTCCTTCTAGGCATTTTCAGTGAATCCCGATTTAATTTTATTCCACTAACAAACCTATTAGTGTCGAAAAACAAAATATTGTCATTGTGACATGTCAAATTAAATAATACATTATTCAGAAACATGATATAACTATTCTGTTTGTCAGTATAGTCAACTGAGTAGGGAAAAGCACACAACATTACTTTTAGTACCCCTAACCTTTGTAAGGACTCAAAGCTATTAAACAGGTCTATCCTATGTACATCTAGTCCATGACCAACTAAAATTACAACTGTGGTATAGTTGTCAAATTTCATTTGTATTATTCTTTTAATAATCTGCATGTAAGAAGCACCTGGCATACAATAATTAACTACTGGCTGTTTTGAATGGTTATTAATAAGGGAACCAAAGTTAACTCCTATTTTATCAGTAAAAATTACTGTTTTGTATTTAATTTGCAAAGAGGATTCTGAATCACAACTCACACACAGCTCAGCTCGTCCAACCTCAGGTACAGCCCCAGTCAAATCCCCAGGTAAAACCTCAGGTAAAATCTCAGGTAAAATCTCAGGTAAAATCTCAGGTAAAATCTCAGGCAAGACCTCAGGTAAAACTGGCATTGACTCATCAGCAGACACATGCATACAGCCACAAGTATGGTTGTTACCGAGAGACTCAAATCTATCCTCATTATACTTACACATATCTACTAATTGAGTCGCAGCCAAAATGTGTTCTTTAATTTGTTGTTGGGATTGTTCATACTTGATGAGTAAATCCTTTAAGCAAAGCTCTTTGTCCTCTAAGTCAGAGAGCAATCGCTGTGTGTCAGTGTCATATATTTTTAGACCATTCTTTAACTTAAGATCACATATTTTAAGTTTTTTTATTAGATTTTTTTGTTTATTTCTTCTTAAGGCTGCACTACGGTAACATTTTTTAATAAATCTATTCAATCTTAAGTACTTTTTTATCTTATTATGGCTTGACATAACATAAATAGGTTGATCAGAAATTGAATTAGGTATAGAGGTAAGTTGGACAGACTGCTGACACGAATCATTCCCTATCATTTCATCATACAGGCTTAAGGTGTTGTTGACCTCATGATTGCTATTATCCAAATTTTGTTTATTTATATTGTTATGAGCTTGACTTAAGCTACTCTCAAGCTCAGAGATGCGGTTAAGCGCTTGGTCATATGTATCACAACATGCGCTAAAAGATGTTACTGTCTCCTGAAGATGGTTACGCTGGTCCAGGATGTCCGCGTAGCTACTGTGTAGTTCCGCCAACTCACTCTTTAATTTAGAGTTCTGATTAAGGATGTTTTTAAATTCTTCTTCGCTATCCTCACGCTCTTGTTGCAATTTGTCGCAGAGGTTTTGGGAGGCTTTTAGTTCTAGTAGTGCCTTTCTGAGCTTTTCTTCCATGTCACGGGCAGTGGCCTTGCGTGTCAACATGTTAGACATTATGAAACCACAGACCCTGCAACACAAACACAGAGAAGCTGAATAGCGAGTAAGGATATGATGTTTTACTGAGTTTGATCTGATCTTTGTTACAATATTAACGTATTTACTAGCTTATTACGATGAAGTTACCTTTTAGTTTATGTTTACAGACAAATATTTATAGGATAAATGTTTGTATTTCAATTTAACAAAGTAACTACCTACCTACTCTTAATTCTTTAGAAAAAATATAAGTTTTGTTGTATTTCTAGCGATTTAATCAACTAATTGTCTAGCACCTATGCTGTATCCTTTGACTAATGATATATCCAGACGGAGCTACGAAGCTGTTTACGCGTCGATAAAATAAGCCCCTAACTGTTAGGGGCTTAATCATTTTCCCGTCTTCAGTGTCAGTCGAGACGTCACTGGGACACAACCAAATTCACCAAAATTGTATTGTTTCAAAATGTCGTTTTGTGTGATAAAAGTGTATAAAAACTACATGGGTCGATCTAGACCAACGAAAAAACTCACCTATCATCGGTAAGTAACAATATTTCCTATTAGTTTCTGCAATATAAGCCATTGAAATGTTTCGAAAATAAATATTTTGAGTAAGCGCCATTTTTTATGTGTTGCCTGTGCTGCCAGTTTATGAACTCAAAACTCCCATGGTAATATCAGTCAATAGTTAAATACGAGTATGTAGATACTGATATAAATCAAAAGCGATGGTGGACAAGTCGAATTTTTGAGTGGAAAGTCGAATGTTTTTTTTTTAATACTAATGACGATTATGTCATGTAAGATAAGTAGTCGCTTCAGTAATGAAAAAATCAAAATGGGTATTAATTTAAGATTTTCCTCGAGCTAATTACGAATATCATTTTGAATTTCAAGATGGCGGACCTATTTTTTTTAAGTTGACATGTTTGTCGTTTTCGGTTTTTCCATCATAGTCAGTGATGTATATAACCATGGATGCGGTCACCGGAACATTTTGTAAAATACTTCTTCATACAAGTAAACTGTACAGCCATCTGTTTAAAATCATTTGAACTACGTAGTGCCGCGTTGCATAGGCGTACGATGTAAACTTGTATATGTGCGTACCATGCACATTTTGTTTATTACATTTTTATTTAAGTCGGATATTACTAAATTAAAAAAATAAGGTTATTCGACACGCGTGTATGTAATTGCAAAATATTCACAATTTAAAATAGTGTCCGCCATATTGAACTATTTAGTTATTGGTCCGATTGCTCTCAAAATTGATATTTGGGAGACTCTTGGACCATATAACATGAATCTTTGCTCAAAATTGAAAAAAAGTGGCCGCCATTTTGAACTATTTAGTTATTGGTCCGATTGCTCTCAAAATTGATATTTGAGAGGCCTTTGGAACATAAACCATGAATCTTATCTCGAAATTCAAAAAAGTGGCCGCCATGTTGAACTATTTAGTTATTGGTCCGATTGCTCTCAAAATTGATATTTGGGAGACTCTTGGACCATATAACATAATTTTTTACTCAAAATTGAAAAAAATGGTCGCCATATTGAACTATTTAGTTACTGATCCGATTGCTCTCAAAATTGATATTTGAGAGACCCTTGGACCATATAACGAGAACCTATGCTAAAAATTAAAAAATGTGGCCGCCATTTTGATCTATTTATTTATTGGTCCGATTGCTCTCAAAATTGATATTTGGGACAGTTTTGGACCATATAACATAAATCTTTGCTCAAAATTGAAAAAAGTGTCCGCCATTTTGAACTATTTAGTTATTGGTCCGATTGCTTTCAAAATTCATATTTGAGAGAGCAATCAGACCAGTAATGAAATAGTTCAGTAGGGCGGCCGCTTTTTTCAATTTTGAGCAAAAAATTATGTTACATGGTCCAAGGGTCTCTCAAATATCAATTTTGAGAGCAATCGGACCAGTAACTAAATAGTTCAATACGTCGGCCACTTTTTTCAATTTTGAGTATAAATGTATGTTATATGGTCCAAGGTTCTCTCAAATATCAATTTTGAGAGCAATCGGACCAGTAACTAAATAGTTCAATATGGCGGACACTTTTTTTCAATTTTGAGCAAAGATTTATGTTATATGGTGCAAGAGTCTCCCAAATATCAATTTTGAGAGCAATCGGACCAGTAAGTAAATAGTTCAATATGGCGGACACTTTTTTAATTTTTTGCATGGATTCACGTTAAATGGTCCAAGGGTCTCATAAATATAAATTTTGAGAGCAATCGGACCAGTAACTAAATAGTTCAATATGGCGGCAATTTTTTTTCAATTTTGAGTAAAAATTTATGTTATATGGTCCAAGGGCCTCTCAAATATCAATTTTGAGAGCAATCGGACTAATAACTAAATAGTTCAATATGGCGGATACTATTTTAAATTGTGAATATGTTGCAATTCCAATAATATTGCATACACGCGTGTCGAATAACCTTTTTTTAATTTTGTAATAACTGACTTAAATAATAAGACTTTTTTTACAGAATACCAATTGATCCAATTTTAAGAAGCCAATGGATAGATATCATTCGGAGAAGCCGTAGTGAAGATCTCTGGACCTAGCCAAAAAAAATATTTGACTTGATTTAACTCGATTTGCTTGTTTTGACTCAATTTCACTTGATTTCACTCGGTTTGACTAGATTTGCTTGATTTGACTTGGTTTGACTCGGATTAACTCGATTTGACTCGGGTTGACTCAATTTGACTGGATTTGACTCGATTTGACTTATTGACTCGATTTCACTCGGTTTGACTCGATTTGACTGGATTTGACTAGATTTGCTTGATTTGACTTGGTTTGACTCGATTTGACTCGGTTTGACCCTGTTTGACTCGATTGGACTCGGTTTGACTCGATTTGACTTGATTTGACTCGATTTGACTCGATGTGACTTGATTTGACTTAATGGCGATGATAGCTCAGTGGTAGTGACGTCGGATACCGAGATGAAGGTCCCGGGTTCGAATCCTACAATGAGCTTGAGCTTTCGGTGAAGGAAAACATCGTGAGGAAACCATAGCACGGTGGTAGGGTACTTTGTAGTACCCGCCTGGCTGGCTACCACCCTCAAGTTGAAAATCTGTCGCCAAGCACCTTTCGGTGTGTTCCGATAGCTGCACTTGAGAGCCAGTTCCTTCTAGGCTTTGTGTGCTTACCACCTTCGGCCGCATCATCACTTACCATGGTGAGATTGCAGTCAAACACAGGCCTATAAACAGTAAAAAAAAAAAAAAAATTGACTTGATTTGCTTGATTTGACTTGATTTGAAACGTCAACGCAAATAATTACTGTTCGTTGACAGCAAAGTAAAAATAATAAGTATTAATTTATATCGGCGCCATTAATCTTATTCTTATTATCATGTATTATCCCGATTCCACTTTTATTTTCGGAGTTTAAAAAGATATCGACACCGTAATATATTTTTCCCCATTTTCTTGGATTTTTTTCAAGAACTGGTAACTGGTATAAACGTCACTATGACAAGCAGAATGACGTAACGCGAGGATAAGATGTAGCAAAGTTGGCCACTTTTTAAAAGTCATGTAGTATGGGGATACTCTTTCTAGACATATATATTTTCTAAGGCTGTATCGTATTCAGAGTATGTGTACTGTCTGTGGCAGGTGTAATTGTCTACAACTTTGCTTCCACTTATTGTCAAACAAAGAGAGACTTACGGCGCCAATGGGTGTGTGATGGAAGTAGCTCACGTTACGTATGTGAGCGATGTGTAGTGTACCGTACACGCAGTTGATTAGCGAAAATATTGAGAACTATAGTTACACGTATCAATTAAAACAAAATACTCCCCAGGTTTTTGGCGATTTATGTTCGAATTTTATCCGTTTGTTTGACAGATCCTTTTTATTGATTTGTTACTGGCGTTATACAGCTCCAATTTGAAAACCCACACTCCACACAATGTATTTATTAGTGTTTTATTGATTTATTACGTTTATTAATTAAATTAATGATATAAATAACTTAATTTTATTATTTAAATATTAGAGAAAATTTTGACAACCAAGTAGTCAGGGTTGCCAGGTGCAAAAAAAAAAAAAAAAATAAAAAAAATAATAATAATATGTTATATTAGGCAATAATATAACAAAATATGAAAGCTATTACTGTGATGTATTTAGAAAAAAGTTATAGTGTTGAAGATTTAAGAAATAATTGGAGATAGTATGAAATTGCAGGGTAGTTGCATTAAATGTAATTAGTATCCCGTACCAAAAGGTGTAATTATATACATGAGCGTCTACCTACAAATAATACAATATATACGAAATAAACTAATACTACTAATAACTAATAATACTACTATATTGGCCCTGATTATGTTGTTCACAACTAAACTAATTTTAATCTCACTATGTCTCTTTCTAACAAAGAACATTAAGAAAAGGATGTAAGAAATTTAGTCCTGTCAAATTAGTCTAATGCTTGTTTTCAATATAAATTTTGTCGCCATCTATCGTGGTTATGCCTAAATACACGCAAAATAAGACGGCAAAGATTAATTTTACAACTTAAAATATGTTCTATCCTTTTTCAATAATGTTCGTAAGAAAGAGATGAGATGTGACTAAAATTAGTTTAGTGCGATTTACAACAGAATCGGCACCTGTGTGTCCTAAGTCTAGGTGTTATCTATGTATAGTATATATTTAAAAGTAGTAAATCAGTTATCTGGTTTCCATAGTACAAGCTCTGCTTAGTTTGGGTTCAGCCGTGTGTGAGGAATGTCACAGTTTATTATCAACATAAAAATCTTTCGGTCACAAAAAAGATCAGGTTGAGAGTTAAAAGGCTGTTTTGATGGTGTAATCATAGCGAAGTATATAAAACACCCTGCATTACATCATGTTAAGGTACCATAGCGGTGAATAAATAATATAAAGAGCCCCTAAAAGTGAATGAAAATGGCATATGAATTTTTAACCTTTCAATTTGGTTGTTGATACTTTATTATGTAAATAAAACACTCTTATACAAGTTTTTTTAAAATTTTCTGATTTTATAGGTTTTTTTTATTTGCTTTTTGTTGTTTGACTAATAGCTGTTTTCAATAATTTACGGACCGTTATCGGTTAAAAATAAGACTCTTATTTACTAACTAGCAGACCCCCGCGGTTTCACCCGCGAACGTTTTGAATTTTTTTACGCGGAACACTAATTATTTTTCAAAAATAAAAGTAGCTAAGTTACTCCTTATAACATTAACTATGTACCGGAACAGACAGACAAATATGTTTAAGGCACGGACTAACTACGATTTTGACAGCACTCGTTCTTCACTGGAATAAGGTTGAAAATGGTAAATCATAAATAATTATGTCGACTCTATGAAATGGACTGTTATTTACGGGGTTTCTTTAGATTATACAGAATATACACATTAAATTGGATAAGTGTCCGGTTAACATTCTTATATAATTCTGTATCTTATATATTCTTAAAAATAATATTGTTGTCATCGCTGAAAATACGGAGAATTTCGACGCAAAAGATTTATTTTAGACGTAACTTACGTACTTGCGTTACGTCATACTCGACTCTCAAAGAAACCCATTTTTGTGCATATGAGCTTAGACCGTCCCTTAAAAACTCAATCCGATTTTATTAAAAAAAGTTGAACTCACATAAAAGCTTGGTGCAATACGTCGAGATATAGAGAATTGTAGGTAGATAGGCTGTCAGCGTATAACGAAGAAGATAGCGACAGTTCGACATAATTACATATATATTTGGATTTTTATCGTATTTAGAAGAAATTATAAAACTTACATGATATTTATTGACAGAAAATACACTTGAGTATAATAATCTTTTGATTTACTTACTGTATCAATTACAAAAAACGACTGACCGATGAAAGGTTATGTTTGGTTCATTTCGTTCACTGCGGCTTTTACAGGCAATTATACAACAATTCACTATCACTACACACCAATATCTTTGAGAATATATACAAAGCAGTGTTGCCAGTTTTTTTCGGTCTAAGCGGTATTTTGTAATTGCTTGAGTAAAAAAAATAAGCTGGATTATATCGCCGAAAGCGGGAGATACTAAAAAAACCCGGCCAAGTGCGAGGCGGACACACGCACCGAGAGTTCCGTAGAAAGTGTTTTTCTTCTTTTTGCGACGTAACTGCAAAACGCTTTTCGGATTTCTTCCTTTACTTGTGCTACATGGAATTGCTTCTTGCGAAATTGTATGATTCTAGGTCAACGGGAAGTACCCTATAGTCAAATATGCGGCATATACGGCCGTATCTTTTGAATGCGTTGACTTAGAAGTTTGTTTTTTGTATATCACAGTGACATTTAGCGCCCATTGGCGTGGTTCTCCTTAAACTCCACTGTGGTGTTTAAGACGCGTCACGAGAAGGCTGGTGCCATTTTTGTGCAGTGGTGTCTTTATAATTTTCCACTTCTACGTCCAACGATGATTTCACCGTCGAGTAATCCTCGAAAAGCGGGACTGAACCTGTCACGCGCGGGACATTCAATTTTGGGCTAAACACAGTTTCACTGCTCTCATCAACAAATATCATAAATACCTACACAAACTTTTTTGACCTCAACGACACTGAGGTCAAACAATAAAAAACCTATACGCGAGATAGGGACAAAAATACGCTTAGTCCTGCTCACACATATACTTTTTGACACATACGTATCTTGACCGTCTACCTGTAATTCTCGGTCTACGGTGCAATGCAATACAAATTTTAAAATTGGAATGTCAAATATAAAATAATATTTAAATCAAAAGCACTAAGGAGTATTGATTTCAACTTCGATGCAAATCACCCCTAAAATAACTTTCTACCCCTTTTTAAACCCGTTAGGCGATGAGTTTCAATAAAATATGAAACACGTCTTCCATCAATTCTGTTAAAGAATGTTTATGCAAAATTTGAAGTAGATCGGACCAAGGAATCACGTTGTCCCATACAAACTTTGCCCCCGTTTTTCACCCCCTTAGGGGTAGACTTTCAGAAAATCCCTTCTTATCGGATGCCTACGTCATACAAAGAACACACCCTCCAAGTTTCAGGTCTCTACGATCAGCGGTTTAGGCTGTGCGTTGATTGTCAGTCAGTCATTCAGGACAAAGCATTTTATATGTATAGATAATGAAGCAAATACCTCAAAGCTTTGCATAGCAGACCCTCCCATATGGAAGTAGCTATCACAGGTAAAATTAGCTTACGTAATGATGTATATGCCCAGTTTGGCAATAAAAAAGCCTACCGTTGGTAAGTAAAACGATTCGTTTTTGTTTATTGAAACCATATTATATTCGTTCTTATTGTTGGTCGGTTTTGACCCAGTAACAGCGTATAAGAGATTTTTGGTGTATTGGCAACGCGTGATGATGCGTTTATAGGCTACTGTGACGGCTTACCATCAAGGCCCTATGACTGTTAGCTACCTTCATAGTATCATAAACCGCCTTCAAAGTACACTAAAACGTATGGAATAACGACGTAGGAAGGAACTCTATTTTGACGCTGTTTTGAAGTCAGCGAAATAGTACTATACTATTCCATGGAAATTAACTAATTCTACCATAATGTATAGTATGCTACCGCAATTTTGATTCAATGACTTCAAAACATTGTCAGATTAAAGTTCTCTTGTCGTTATTTCATACTTTTTAGTGTACTTAGAACCGTGACTTAGAACCAGTGATTGCACCACCACGATACAAATAATATATTTATTTGTACCGTGGCACCAATTTGCAATTTGCACAATTTGTGATAAAATAAAAAAACGGCCAAGTGCGAGACAGACTCGCGCACCGAGGGTTCCGTCCAAACCAATGTGTAAATAGTTCGTTTATCACGGGAATAGTCTCGAAGATTTTTCCCCTTTTTTCCTATTATGCTATTTTTTTTTCGATGTAACTACAGTATTAAGGTTTTCGGATTTCTTCCTTTACTTGTGCTACATGGCCTTGCTTTTTGCCAAATTTCATATATCTAGGTCAACAGGAAGTACCCTATAGGTTTTAATTCCTTTGCGAGCGTCAAAATATGCGGCATAAACGGCCGTATCTTTTGATTGCATTAACTTAGAAGTTTGATTTTTTCACTCCTCCAAGGGATAGCAGACTTGAGTATTTGATATTAGTTTCAGTTTGATACCTCCACGCATTCCTGAGAAAAAGGGTCTTAACAGATGGCAACAAAGTTATATAAGGGATAAAAAAAGTTAAAAGATAAAAGGTATTTATTGGACACACAGATTCACACACAACAATAAGAATAAAAAAGAAACAACTTAGTAACATAAAACATATACAAGCTAAAAGAAGTAATAATAATGCAATTTGCGTGTGATGTCGTGGGTCCAAATGGCCCCAGCTCAGCATGTGCTGCAGATCACTACAGCGCTGATTTTCGGCTAAAGCCACGTGAGAATCACGGACATTTGGGCGGTGCATATTTATAAAATACTATATGTATAGTTAAAAATAGAAATAAAACCAAAATTAAATTCAATAAACACCAAAGCAAAAAAAACGGTATCCGGTTTTTTCCTTTCAGGTACCGACGGAACCCTAAAAACAGAACAAACCTAATGCGTATTAAGTTAGCATACGTTATGTAAGCAATCAGGCTCCATCAACGGCGGTGTAATGAGCCACCCGGAGAGCCAAGCCAAACTAATATGCATTATTCATGTAGCATAATGATATCGTATCTTGAATTGATAATGGTTGTCGGTAATACTAGTTATTATTGGTGTTATTATTTATATGTTTTGTAAAAACATGCTTATACATATATTTACCAAAAAAAAGCTTCCAAAATTCTGTTGTTCTATCTAACATTTTTCAATTCTGTAGGATTGAGTAGTAGCTACGCCTCCCGTCCACTGTCACTCAGTCTTTTATTTTGTTATGCTTAGGTAGACTAGGTAGAACAATTATAGAGTTGGATAAAATATATTTATTTTCGTATGAAAGTCTGATGAATTCAAATCTGATGAATTATTTAAAGTCATACGTTACCATCTATACGTCAACAAACTTTGTAGTTTATAATGTTAGTAATATAGTCCTGAGAAGTTGTTAATATTATCTAATGACCCTGTATAATTCAAAAGCTACGCAACAAAAAGAAAATTAATAAGTGTTTTAGAATATACAAATGTTAATGAAGCTCTTTCATTATGATCCCCATTTGAACTTGTAGTCATACTTTGAAATTTCGGCCTCTAATCCGGCAAAATTTTGCGATTTTTTTTGAACATTTTTTTACTACGTATAGAGAAGCTATGTCCCTCTTTTTAGAGTCAATTAAAGTTCTCTTTAGCGCTGAAACAATAAGCAGACATTAGAAACACGTAGCGCTATCAGAACGCTTTTAGGAGTATTTTTCTTGCAAACTCCATGATTTTCACGGCGCTTTCGTCACAGGGGATAATCTCTGCTTTCGTGTTTCATTCATCGTTCTACACCGAAAAGTGTGGCCGGATGGCCTCACTTGAACGGATTATAGTTGTGATGTGTGGCGTCTTCTCTAAAATATGTTTGGGTCAGTAATTTTCAAAACTGGTTTCCATAGTACAAGCTCTGCTTAGTTTGGGATCAGATGACCGTGAGTGTGTGAGGAATGTCCCAGGAAAACATACTTAGTGTTTGCTGATATATACCGCTGTGACAGACGAGGCACCATGCGGGTTCGTTTTTGGTTCGTCCTAAAATATCTCGTCAACGAGCACGGCCACCATGGGCTTTCGTGCTCTCTAAGTGCTGGTCGAATATCACGACACTCGGCTATTAATGACATTATCCGCAGGGCTCTTGTTGTCGCTAACGTGCCTTCCGTACTGGAACCAGTCGGTATTGCGCGGGGCGATGGCAAGAGACCGGATGGTATGTCTTTGATCCCTTGGAGTGTCGGCAAGTCGCTGGTGTGGGATGCCACATGTGTCGATACACTCGCGCCATCTCACTTACAGGCGACTTGTAAAGCTGCAGGGGCAGCTGCGGCCAGTGCGGAAAATTCAAAATTAATAAAATACGCATCGATTGGACCCAACTATATTTTTGTGCCTTTTGCGGTCGAGACCATGGGACCGTGAGGGTCCGAAGCTCGCTGTTTTGCTCGCACCTTGTCATCAAAATTGATCGAGACCTCCGGAGACCAGCGGGCGGGGAGCTTTTTCCGCCAACGCGTCAGCTTGGCTATCCAAAGAGGAAACGCTGCCAGCCTTCTGGGAACCCTGCCGTTAATCGGAAGCAGCGGCAGGCTTGAGGAAATTTTCTATATATAGATTGTATTTTGTACATATTTGTTGCAAGCTATTAAAATTTAAAACATATACCACGTTTGAAACAAAGATGAAAGATTAGGAATACTAGAACAAACAGCGAACTCGGACAAAACAGAAGATACCATGTGTTGTTGCTTTCCAATACGTTTCCACAGTTCTTTACAATTTGAGAGTTTACACTCAGGGACAATAAAACTACTACTACGTTCATTGAATTTAGTATAACAATTTTAGTGGTGTTTGTTTTGCAAAAGCTTTTAGCATTACTTTTATACCACTAAGGTGGCAAACAAGCATACGGCCCGCCTGATGGTAAGCAGTTACCGTAGCCTATGGACGCTTGCAACACCAGAGGTATCACTCGCGCTTTGCCGACACTAAAGAAATCTCTTCACACCCTTTTTGAAGAACCCCATGCTGTACTCCATTGGGAAAACCACGGCGGGGAGCTCATTCCACAGTCCGAGCGTCCGTATATTTTATTAAATATTTATAGAGCGTGAATATTTTTATTAAATATCTACACCATACAGAAACATTAGTTTAATATGGTTTTGTTTTCCTGCGGTGAGTTAGGTCGCCAGAGCTCCTAAGGAAGCCCTAAGATTTTTTCTTTTTATTAACCTGTGTTTTACCGAAATCTCACCATGGTACGTGATGACGTGGCCGAAGGTGGTGCACACACAAAGCCTAGAAGGAACTGGCTCTCAAGTGCAGCTGTCGGAACACACCGATAGGTGCTTGACGATAGATTTTCAACTTGAGGTTGGTAGCCAGCCAGATGGGTACTACAAAGTACTCTGCCATCGTGCTATGGTTTCCTCACGATGTTTTCACCGAAAGCTCAAGTTCATTGTAGGATTCGAACCCGGGAACTTCGTCTCGGTATCCGTCGTCACTACCTTATCATATCATCGCCTTAAAGTAGTAGCAGACAATTAGTATATATAATGTTGTCCTTCCACTGCTGGTACAGCGACTCGTCTCAACACTACTTTTAACTCCTTCTGGGTGTGAGGAAATTTTACAGAGTTAACAACGCACAAGGGATATCACTGGTAAGTTAGTCTGTCGTCTAACGCAGTTACCATAGCCTATGGATACTTGCAGGGGTATCATTCGCGAGTTGCCAAAGAAATCTCTTCACACCCTTTTAGAAGAACCCCATGCTGTATTCCATTGGGAAAGCCACGGCGGGGAGCTCATTCCACAGTCCGAGCATCCGCAGAAGAAAACTCCTTTGAGCCTGCACAGTTCGAAACAATTCTACTTTCTACTTACTTTTGAGAGTGGTAGAACGTAGCATTTATTCGGTCAAAGAGCAGCTCGACTGGGGAAGTTACCTTTCAGAATACCGCTCCCAAATAACCTCATATTGTGGTCCTGCGCGTGAGGTCACCAGAGCTTATAATGAAGGAGGGAAGGGTCGGTAACGCGTGAGTGATGCCCCGTGTGTTGCAAGCATCCTTGTGGCTAGGGTAACCGCTTACCATCATGCAGGCCGTACGCTTGTTTACCGACTACGTCGCAAAAACATTACTAAATTAGTTATTTATATTATTAACGGGCCAGTTAGCGCGGTTGGTTAAGACTGGTTAAGATTCCACCATCGCGCCGCAGATCGTGGGTTTGATTCCCACACGGACGTATGTCCTGAGTCTGGGTGTAATTATGTATAATAAGTATGTATTTTACAAACAAAAAGTAGTGTATAATGTATTATATCATTTATCTGGTTTCCATAGTACAAGCTCTGCTTAGTTTGGGATCTGAGGCCTTAGCACGAAAATCTATCGCAAGCGTAACGTATTCGTATCGAGAGAGTTAACTCAAATTTGTATGGGAATGTGTCATTCTAATGCTGCTAAACGTTCAAATCGGTAGCACGAACAACTACGTTAACCTCACGTCACACTACGTAAACGTGGTTTGGTATATACTTTGAAATTGGAACTAATTCTGACGTATGGTATCGTCTACTCGCAAGCCAGCTAACGTAGACTTTGTCACCGTGATTTTTTCAGTGAGAGCGTTACGTGAACACCTCGCATCTTAGGTAGGTATTTGGAATATTTCGAATGTGTTATTTTTTTAAGCATTAAGATTTTTAGTTTGTATTTCTTTATTTATAATCTTATAACTAAATATGGTGAATCATTTAGTTAAAATTATTTTATTTTATTTTATTCTACATTTAATATAGTATTTAAGTTAGTTTTAACTAAAACACATTCAATTGGGGAGCCTCATGTATTGTTTGAATACTATCCGAAAAAAAAAATTTTTAGGCGAGGATTAACCCATTGATTCTGAAACATCCTATGTATACTTAATTAAAATAAGTGTATAAATGTTAGGGGATGTAGATAGTTCAAGTTGAGCCACTCTTTATATGAAATCCCATAAAACTGTTAAAACACAAATCTAGAAATGAAAATCGTCGAGTTTATTTCTTACGGAGTCACGAGACTCATCCTCTTCTTCTTGTCATGTTCTAAATTCAAACCTTTAAACACGTGCACTCTTTGCCGTACGTTCAAAAATATTTCCACATTCATCACATTTCAATGGTGAAAAAGAAAATATTTACATGGGAATGGTGATGTATAATACCTTATATCGTTAGCTAATAATATAAAATAAGCTGATTATTTCATTTAGTTTATGTTATTGGAAATAAATATTTTAATATTGTGTACCAATAAAATTAAAAATGTATGTTTAAAAATTTCTAGACGAATTTAACGTAGCTCGCAAGCTAGGTTTCGAGTAGACGATAGAACTTCTGTCAAAAGTGACATCTACTCGATACGATGACGCTACGAAGGCGATACGAAAGTGGTTCGTGCTAAGGCTACAGATGACCGTGTGTGAGGAATGTCCCAGGATATTTATTTATTTATTTAACAGTGAGTGAACGCATGTGTACGAAACTATGTGAACAAA
The DNA here is from genome assembly GCA_951394255.1 of Polyploca ridens. Taxonomy (NCBI): domain Eukaryota; kingdom Metazoa; phylum Arthropoda; class Insecta; order Lepidoptera; family Drepanidae; genus Polyploca; species Polyploca ridens. Next base: position 9,738,958 of record OX596269.1, on the reverse strand, counting down.
AAGGATCAGAGAACAATTCGCTTTGTGGTCGTCGTACATTGAGTCTTTTGTGCCGTCCTTACGTGCTATATATTCTATAGAATCATATAATATATAAACGATATAATACATGAATTACGAGCTTCTCTCCGCGACTTTGTCAAAATATTGAATTGATCTCTGAGTCTCAAGAACAGATTGTTTTAATTGAAAATAAACCCTGTATCCAACGTCCAGGTTCCAATTTTAATTGTTATTATCTGTTCTCAAAACTTGACCATTCATGAGCTAAAATATAGATGCAAGTGTCTGTTCACTCGTAACCACAGCTTGACCACATTTCGTCATGACGCTGTGGTGTTGTTGTGGTACGTGTGAATAGACGCTTATACAATATACGTCAAAGGTATGATGTTTTTTTAATAATACATGTATTTTTTCTGTAGGTGTAATGAACATGGGTTTACAATGTCCCACTGCTGAGCACAGTCTTCCTTTCACAAATGAGGAAGAAAGGGAATGGGAATAGGTGGAGGTAGGCTAGTGGTTAACTTACTGTTGCAATTTTTCAAGCCTCCAACTAGCTTAACGACTATCAAAATTAAGTGATAACCGGGACCAACGGCTTTACGTGCCTTCCGAAGCACGGAAACGCTCGATTCATGAACATGGGTAACGCTTTGAAATACTGATAAAAAAAACTATACGTGATAGAATAAATAGTATATGCAACTAGCAGCGAAACCCGGCGTTGCTCGGGTTAAAATACATCGCATGTTTAATGGTATAAAAAATATATAAGGATACATTTTTTAACATATTATAGATTTCTATTTTCGATATTGAGAGACTTTCCAGAACATTCAAATAGTTTTTTCTTTTTTTTACTCGACTGCAATCACAATTGAACTGACGAAAAGTCACTGAATTTCGATTTATATACCGAAATTTCCAGTACCAGATCACTCTAGAATATTTAGATGTACCTACATCACTTCGATTTGGTTTTTATAGATCAATAATAACACTCGTACACATTTTGGAACTTTCCAGACCAATCCGAAAATTCTCGATCATAATAAATTGCACTCATTTATGAACTTCCCAGATAATTCGGAAAATTTCTAGAACGTTCTCGAACATTCTTACTCGATAATAACAGTTTTGGGACATTTTGGAACTTTCTAGATGAAGCCAGAAATTAGTAGAACTTTCTCAAACATTCTATATCGATTATAATAGTTTGCATTCATTCTAGAATTTTCTAGATCATTCCAGATATTTGTTGAACTTTCTAGAACACTCCAGATAAATTATAACCGTTTTACTAATTTTGGAACTTTCTAGATCATTCAAGAAATTTCTCGAACATTCTAAATCGATCATAATCAATTGCACTAATTTTGTAACTTTCCAGATCATTCGGAAAATTTCTAGAACGTTCTTGAACATTCTAACTCGATAATAACAGTTTTGGACATTTTGGAACTTTCTAGATGAAGCCAGATCAATTATAACCGTTTTACTCATTTTGGAACTTTCTAGATCATTCAAGAAATTTCTCGAAAAATCTAAATCGATCATAATAAATTGCACTCATTTTGGAACTTTCCAGATCATTCGGAAAATTTCTAGAACGTTCTTGAACATTCTAACTCGATAATAACAGTTTTGGACATTTTGGAACTTTCTAGATGAAGCCAGATCAATTATAACCGTTTTACTCATTTTGGAACTTTCTAGATCATTCAAGAAATTTCTCGAACATTCTAAATCGATCATAATCAATTGCACTCATTTTGGAACTTTCCAGATCATTCTGGAAATTTCTAGAACGTTCTCGAACATTCTAACTCGATAATAACAGTTTTGGACATTTTGGAACTTTCTAGATGAAGCCAGAAATTTGTAGAACTTTCTCAAAACATGCTATATCGATTATAATAGTTTGCATTCACTCTAGAATTTTCTAGATCATTCCAGATATTTGTTGAACTTTCTATAACATTCCAGATCGATTATAACCGTTTTACACATTTTGGAACTTTCCATTCCAGACATTTTGAGATCTTTTCAGAAGTCCTCATGCGTTAGAAAAGGACAGCAATATATGTTTTAACATTTTCGCCACCCACAACCACCCCCTTCCACCCACCGCAACCAGACTCCCTTACTACCACCTGGAGACCAAGGGGTATTTACCACCCCAATGGGAAATTGATTGGGGTTGGTGGTGATTGAGAAAACTGCGTATTTACGTACCCACAAAAGCATTTTATATATATTATTAGATTAGATTAAGTAATGTTTACAAAATTCCCTTTCAGTGGTGCAAGTCAATTTGAACGTGATCTGTTAAACCAATAAACCGGTTACATCCGGTTTCAGATATACGGGTATGGGGTCCAAATAATAAAACTAACTGTGGCTAAAATTTTTTTGAGTTTATTGCTAGTTGTCCTCAGGGTCGCCCACTTCCCTCCAATATGGAGTGAAGGGCGGTGGCTGCCACACGCGTCATACTTGTGAACTGGTGCTGCTTGTGGGGGCTGGTCTGCTTTAGTTTGCTATTTATTAAATATCGATTCAGTCTACTTTGTAGCTTTGCTGCCGCGCTGGGTCAGTGCGATTAGAATGTAAATATTATGGAATGAATCTAAGCATGTTTTGAAAAGAGTAATTGCTGAGTTTATTGCCGGCTCTTCTCAGCAAATGGAACAATCCGAATCGGTATTGGAGTAGGTATTAGAGTCAGACTTTGACGTGCTGACTTATGAACTTTGACCCGCATAAATGTTCTCCAAGAATCTCTTCTTAGACCGTCATTGTTCCTATTATTTGATGCCGGATTCAAAATTTTTGCGCAATTTTAGGTTGGTGGCTCATATGGTATAGAAAAAAAGACAACCAGACAGACAGTCGATCTGATTGTAAGTATGGTCACGGTCGCTATTAGATATAATAATAGCTATGTGTTGCATTCAGACCTTAACAACACCTAGAAGGCAGGTCTCAAATCTAACTGTAAGATAGTATGTTTCGGCCACAGATTTTCGACTAGAAGGTACTTAGAATCGAACCCATGGCGCGAAGGCTTTTGAAGTCACCATCCAGTGATCGCACAGTATTATCACTATCCATTAAAAAAATTATCGTCATAAAGAAAAAGAGTTCTATTTGCATTTCCCTTTTTGACGCCCAAGAGATCAAAACCAAAACACTATCTGGGTCAGAAAATAGAAAACAAGTCCGCCGCTGCCATCTCGTTCCTTGGACATCACACCAACCGCCCGGGGAGTGATTGGATATGAAAATTTAATACCTTTGTAGTGCACCTACCAATCACTTAGCGAAGCGTATATACCGCATTGACGAATTAAAACGTTAGTGTATGCGACTGTACGTGGCCGCAGACCTAGAGATATGTCACGGACATATTGTTAAATGTGCAGCTCTAAAAATGACTAGACAGGGTAAACATATTCTTAAACAGAAAAAACTGCAAGCAGCCTTATTATGTTACAGTAGTATCCAACTGATATGGCTTACCGATGTACCAGCGCAGAAGATACTTTTTGTACATTTTCAAAGCGTGGGAACCACTATTGGTCGGCAGCTGCCGCCATGTTAGCGCGCGCCGTGCGGAGGGGCATCACTTACAAGTGAGACGGAATTAACAGCTGCAGTGTATTATGAACCTTATATTAGTGTTCTAAGGTTGATTGTAAGTTTTAAGCATTCTTTCCTTAATCTTGGGGCCATACTTTCTTTTCTGTACGAACGAAGATTCACGACGCGCCATATCAGTTGGGTAATACTGTATATTGTAAACTTTTTACTATTTTTTCCATAAAAGTACACGACTTCTTTGGCAGGTACTAGGCGCACAGATCGCGAAAGAGTCAGTTTGATAATAATATTAGCAAGTGACGTGAAAATAATTACCCTCATTGAGCGGTGTCACGTTGGTTATGATGAATTCAATAAACTTGGAAGCAAAAATTTGGTATGAATTATTGAGTCGTATTTTGAGCTGCAACTTTTTATCTAGTCCATACCTAATGTAGTTATCACCCCTTTTGACAATTCGGAGACTGATTGAGTATGTACCTATAACTTATAGAAGATCTCAGCCAAATTACATTACTTTTATGTTGTGTTCCTGCTATGAGTAGCTAAGTTCTCCAGAACTTCATGAGTAGGCACTGTGCTGCCGGAACGCCTCCTCCCAAACACTTATTTTTTATCCTGAACTAACAGTGTGGCGCGACTGCGTTTGCGTGGTGTCCTACTCTGTCGCAACCCTATCCTACCAACTTTCTTATTTTCTTCCGTAACAACCTTCTCCAGAGTATTGGAACTTAAAAAAAAGATGGATGAAATAAAATGAACTAGAGCTTTCGGTGAAGGAAAACATCGTGAGGAAACCATAGCAATGTGGTAGGATAACTTGTGGTACCCACCTGGCTTGCTACCACCCTCAAATTGAAAATGTGCGCCAAGCATATATTGGTGTTTTCCGACTTCAGAGCCAATTCTTTCTAGGCTTTGTGTGTGCACCACCTTCGGCCACATCATCACTTATCATGGTGAGATTGTAGTCATACACAGGCCTAACATATTTTAAAGTGCTTAGTGTATTATACGACGGACCAGTTGGCGCAGTTGGTTAAGATTCACCTTACGCGCCGCAGGTCGTGGGTTCAATTCTCACACAGGAGATGCATTTGTGTGCATGAAAATGTCTGTATATCCTGAGTCTGGCTATAATTGTATATATTAAGTATGTATTTACAAACAAAAAGTAGTATATGTATTATATCAGTTATCTGGTTTCCATAGTACAAGCTCTACTTAGTTTGGGATCAGATGACCGTGTGTGAGGAATGTCCCAGGATATTTATTTATTATCACTTCCCTCCAATATGGCGAGGAGGGCGATGGCTGCCACACGCGTCATACTTGTGAACAGGTGCTGCCTGTGGGGGCTGGTCTGCTTAAGTTTGCCATTTATTTATTTACTTATTAAATATAGATTCAGTCTATTTTGTAGTTTTGCCGCCTCGCCGGGGCACGCAATTGTTGTCAGTGCGATTATAATGTAAATATTATGTAATGAATCTAAGCTTGTTTTGAAAAGAGTAATTGCTGAGTTTATTGCCGGCTCTTCTCAGCAAATGCAACCTTCCGAACCGGTATTAGAGTATTAGAGTCAGACTTTTCATAAGTACCTGCGAAGGTCTATGTGAATAAATGATTTTGAATTTGTGATTACCCCACCACAGTGCTATGATTTCCTACACCGAAAATTACCTCATTGCAGGGCTAGGTACATCACCATGCCGTTCAAGACATTCTGTCTTATAGAATATGTAATCAGTGGAACGTAATCAAAGCATCCAACATCGTGTAGCTACATAAGCTAATTGAATTTGAATAATTAACGATTCTGAAGATGGTTGTTTATCTCAAACTTCCGAAGATCTTCCCATCTTCGGGTATTGAGTTATTTGCAACGAACTGAACTATATAGGTATTTTAAGTCTAATAGCTAAGTTAGGTTCAGGTAATGTTGGAAATAAAAAGTAAGAGCAGGTTTCCATTTATATAATTTATTTTTCATAGGCTTAGAATCTCGCTACGCTAACTAGACCTACATTGCATGGAAACGAAATATGACAATCCTTATGACACTTTGCGAGAGAGAAAGAGACGCATAGACATTTTAGTCGTGAGTTGATGTTATTTCCGTGTATCAACCCATATCAACCCGGGTGCTTATGTATGATTTCGTATTTTACTGAAAATGATAAAGATCGTGCAAATAAAACAAGAAAAGTGTATGTTATAGACATTGTCACTTGTTCTGTGAGCAAATTTATACATAATTATACGTTTTACAGCTAAATACGTATTTTTTCATTAGAATGTTTTCAAATATATTTTATTATTAACTGACTTCAAAAAGGAGGAGGTTATCAATTCAGATGTTCGTATGTTTTTTTTTATGTATGTTCGGGCATAACTCCGTCATATATAGACGGATTTGCAAAATTCTTTTTTTGTTCGAAAGAGGTTTATGCCAAAATGGTCTCATATAAATTTCATATAGATGAAACTAAAAAATCAAAAATAAATTAACATTTTAACAAAAAAAAATAAACAGCCTTCAAAGTAGGTACTCATTAATCAGCCAGCGATATATTTTCTATAGAACACGTCATGCGATTTCGCTGACTTCAAAACAGTGTCAGATAAGAGTTATTTCATACTTTTTAGTGTACCTACTTTGAATGCGGTTTTTTTTTGTTAAAAAGTTAATTTTTAAAATATTATCATGAATCAACTACAAATCAGTTTTTACAGGATATCCATTTATCTATAATCTAAAAATAACTCCAGAATATTTTAAATTGTTCCCATACAAATCCCTAACATTCATTTTCGTCTCGTCTTATACTGGCTATGTTTTTCTTGTACATACAAGAAAAAACTTTGGTTTTCTTCTACTTTCCGCGGTAAGAAACTGGTTAACGAGGAGTTAATCACAAAGTTAACTAACAAAAAAACGTACCAACTCCTTGTCAACTTCTAGTCTTAAAAAATATATTTAAAAATTCGTCATTAAATCAGCCTAACACAGCACTTACCAAAATAAGTTAACAAACAACTCTGGTTTCTTTCTACACAGTATTATGTATTATGTGTAGTAAGTTTATATATTATTTTAACACAAATCACGTCTAGGCGCGTGTATTGAGTCGCTTTACATGAATAATTTAATGTTAGTGCTAGGAGGTCCCTACTATTTGTTACTAGGGATTTTATTGAAGGTTTTCTAGATCCTAGTAACTCAAAATCCTTAACCAAGAAGGTTATAAGGCTTGCGGTGGCGTCGTGTGACGGGTCCCTCACATCCCTCCAATATGGCGAGGAGGGCGATGGTTGCCACACGCGTCATACTTGTGAACAGGTGCTCCTTGTGGGGGCTGGTCTGCTTAAGGTTGCCATTTATTTATTTACTTATTAAATATAGATTCAGTCTACTTTGTAGTTTTGCCGCCGCGCCGGGGCACGCAATTGTTGTCAGTGCGATTAGAATGTAAATATTATGTAATGAATCTAAGCTTGTTTCAAAAGAGTAATTGCTGAGTTTATTGCCGGCTCTTCTCAGCAAATGCAACCTTCCGAACCGGTATTAGAATCAGACTTTTCATATGTGTCTGCGAAGGTCTATTTGAATAAATGATTTCGAATTTTGAATTTATATTACATGGGTGGTTTAAACCAAGTATAGTAAAACCTAGGTTTCAAATACGTCCGTCGCTTTCTAAGGCTACCTCCACCGATCCGCAGTGGGCATGCGTGATACTTGTGAAAGGAGGCTTATGCTCAGCAGTGGGCAGTGTAAATGCTAATTTAATCGAGTAGGTAACTAAAAAATATCAAAAATGCGAAAATTTGGATGAATGTTTGTTACTAAATCACGCTTCAACAACTGAACGGATTTGGAAGAAATTTTGCACGCTGATAGAATATTTTCTGGATATATTCGCGGAGGAAAACAGAATTTAAATAATAAATAAATATCCAGGGACATTCGTCACACACGGTCATCTGATCCCAAACTAAGCAGAGCTTGTACTATGGAAACCAGATAACTGATATACTACATATACTACTTTTTGTTCGTAAATACATACTTAATATACATAACTACACCCAGACTCAGGATATATATGTTCATGCACACTAATGCATGTCCTGTGTGGGAATCGAACCCACGACCTGCGGCGCGGTGAATCTTAACCAACTGCGCAAACGACCGCGATATAGACCCTATTCAAAGAATGTTTAATTTGTAAAAAATGCGACAGTTTTCTTGCTTAATATATTTTCGAGTACTCATAGTAAGGGACGTGTATATCAAAAGAATTTTTTGTCTGCGGGCATGTCACGAAGGGTTAACTTACTCATTATACTGATACGTGTAGAGCTTACTAAGTACGTGCTTGTTACAACCCTTTAGTCTTTGTCCTTAGTATACTTAATAAAAAATCATAAACATAAGTCCATGTCCAAAGCAGAACATCACTGAATTGATATCGTATTTTTAGCAACATATAGATCACAATAGACTACTTTCCTGAAAAAAACTAATTAGTCCGTCATTTATATTATCAAAAAATATTAGACACGTATTTTTTCTTTTGTCAATTAAACAAAAAAATACGAAGATATCGTGTGTTGAAGTTCCGCGTGACGTCACGGTGTGGTTTAGGAACAAGTGACGTCACGAGCCCCCACTCCCGAACTTAGTCGCGCTTTATCTTCGTCAATTGTTAATGATTTGGTAAAGCAAAAAATACGTGTCCAATATTTTTTGATAATCTAACTGACGGACTAATTAGAATTATTATATTTTTACCCAGGCAACATCCCTATTGTAGGATGTGTGTCTAAAAACAAAAGACGCGCCATCAATTTTTGAATGTGGAATGCGCATCAATACGGAGCATCTCCCGTCAGTTGGATTGACAACAGAGTCAAAAGCTAGCCATACACGCACGGATGTGTTTTTGCCTGACGGGCAAAACGCTCGGATACGATATCGGAAACGGATTCAAAAATTACCGAGGCGATTTTCCGCAATTGCTATTTTTGAATTCGTTTCCGCAGTTTTTGAATTCGTTTGCGATATCGAATCCGACGTTTTAAAATAGCCCTGCAGGTCCATGATTTCATCACACACGGTCTCGGGCCTCAGTTACGGTCACGTAGTCGCGGGCATCAGCTGTTCTGCAATGTCTCATTCTAAACAAACTCTAGCTGTAATAATTGGCGGTTTTAAATTAAAAGAATGAAATCCTAGAAGAGTTTGGTTGAAACAATGGCTAGAAAAATTACCGCGATTCAAAATTAAAGGTTGCATTTGCTGAGAAGAGCCGGCAATAAACTCAGCAATTACTCTTTTCAAAACAAGCTTAGATTCATTACATAATATTTACATTCTAATCGCACTGACAACAATTGCGTGCCCCGGCGCGGCGGCAAAACTACAAAGTAGACTGAATCTATATTAAATAAATGGCAAACTTAAGCAGACCAGCCCCCACAAGCAGCACCTGTTCACAAGTATGAAGCGTGTGGCAGCCATCGCCCTCGATATAGTCTCTACTCAAAGATTGTTCTATTTTACAAATAAAAAAATGCAATCTCTAATCTATAAACATGGTAAAGTCTTATAACGTTCTATAAAACTTGTTCTTGGCAAAGGCAACCAATAGAGCGCGCAACTGAGGTGAAATAAAAATTATTAATATCCTGGGTCATTTTTCACAAACGGCTATTTGCTAGCAGCTAGTTCTATGCCTAATTCGTACCTTTTTTCACGATATACTGTCGGATCCGACGGGCACATCCGCGCGTGTATGGCTAGCTATTATATTATACAATGATATTATAAGTAAAGAGGTAGATAGGTTACCTACACGAGATTTCATCTTCAGATATGACAGACAGTAGTCTGTCATACATGTCGTATCGTTGGCGCTCTGACGCGACTTATAGCTGAAGTGAGCTAACTAGCAAAGTTTTAACGTACCACTCGCGGAGCGCTTTTAACCTATCATCCCTTTTTTCCAAAATTATTGTATTATGCATATAAACATGCAATATCTAGTTTAGTTTAAAAAATAGAACAACAATCCCCGCAAAAAGTATCAGTAACAGCGCGACCACAACAGAAACTAAAATATACACACACCAAAAAAGAACGTAAAAGGCGGACTTTTTGGCGGGAACTTGCAGAGTGACGTTGTATTTTCATTTTTATTTTCATAAATTCGTGTATTTTGAGTTTTATTGCATATTATATAGGTGGTATTTTATCCAATAAAAATCAATCCATGTGCACCAGTGAAGTGAAATGAAATGAATCATGTGTATCGTGACTTTTCAAGTTGTCTCAAGAAGTCCGTGATTTTTAGTACAATGACCACCATTGTACTAAAACATGACTATTATGGACAGTGACTGACTGAGGACTATGTGAAAGTGATTTATTGTGACTAGAACTTATAATATAACTGGAAAATGGCAAAATACACAAGCCGTGTGACGCCAACATCTTAATAAAAAAAAAAGCGTAAAAGGCATTTTTTTTTTCAATTTATAAACTTATTATTGTTAGTCTACATTATATTAATTTTATAATTTTTTTTTTCATTATTGAAAAGGTTTTACGATATCTGCTCCTTCTTTGTAACCCAAATGACGCTTATTCTGACCTAGTAGAAGACGTTGAATTATTCCCGCACATTTTTAATTTTAACATCAAAGCTTTTTTTAAACCCATGCCTTCAAAACTTTCAGGCTTTACCAACTAAGAAGCTTTAAAAAATGTTAATACGCAATCCAACTGAAAGCTTTTATATAAAAATCTTTATTCTGAGTCCATTTAAAAACGGTTTTAACACATAATCGCATGTCAATATCATACATCATTCTCAATTTAAAAAATATGAAATAAATTCAAAAAGGCGTCCGACCAATTAAAAATAAATTACCGGCCGCGTAGAAGCACTTTCAACGGAACACGGAACAAAATTTCCACGTGAAAATATGGTGCGAGGGAATTCTCACGTTCTAATTTCAAAAGATCTCCACTATGTACTGTCGGTGGGAAAATATCATAGAAAAAATATATATTTCAGTTTAAAAAAAGTTGTCTTTTTTCATGAAGGATTTATTTTCATAATACGAGTAAATATTTACCTTGATCTCAAAAATATTTTAGCAAAGGTCAATACTGAAATGCCGCAAAAAACTACTGTCTACGACATAAACTGCCACACTAGAGATTGTGTTTAGAGAAGGTATTACTTTTTAACCGACTTCAAGAAAAGGAGGAGGTTCTCAATTCGGATGTTTAAATATTTTTTTTTTCTTTTTTTTGTATGTTCGGGCATAACTCCGTCATATATAGACGGATTTGCAAAATTCTTTTTTTGTTCGAAAGGGGTATATTCCGAAATGGTCCCATATAAATTTCATATAGATCTGATGATGATTTTCAGAGATAGACAACGAAACTCTTAAAAAAATTACAGCAAATTAGCCGCGATTGCCGCTATCGCATAAATATGCATTGTTTACGCAATCACACAACAAAACATCAGGCCTGTACGCTCGAAAACGTTACGCAGATGTATTCAGTATATAATGAAACTAAAAATTCAAAAATAAATTAACTTTTTAACAAAAAAATAAACCGCCTTCAAATACACTAAAAAGTATAAAATAACTCTTATCTGACACTGTTTTGAAGTGAGCGAAATCGCATGACGTGTTCTATAGAAAATATTTCGCTGACTTCAAAACAGTGTCAGATAAGAGTTATTTTATACTTTTTAGTGTACTTTGAAGGCGGTTTATTTTTTTGTTAAAAAGTTAATTTATATGAGTAGTATTATGAAATAACTCATTTAATCAAATCAGACTGTTATAAGATTAATAAAATTATGAACGCTATATAGATTCTAACATAATTATGGTCATAATGTCTCACACAGAAGCGGATCACCGTAAAGTAAAAAAAAAAGGTTCCGTAAAGCACATAAAGAATTTCATAAAGACTTTTGTATGGGGGCCAAATTTAATTATTATTTTTGTTTCATTTTATAATTTGTTGTTATAGCGGCAACAGTAGGTACAGTCTGTGAAAATTCTACTATTACGGTCATGAGATAAAGCTCACTGACAGACGAACAGCCGGAGGCTTAGGACCCGGTGGGTACGAAACCCAAAAAAAACTAACAAATATTTTTTCAGTTATCTTCATAAAATCTATTTTTTTATACCACTTAGGTGGCAAACAAGCATACTGCCCGCCTGATGGTAAGCGGTTGCCGTAGCTTATAGACACTTGCAACACCAGGGATCATCTAATCTAATCTACTACAATAACTTTCCTTTTTTTTCTACATCTACTAATCCCTCAATGACTTCCGCCACCGACTGTACGTATGTACGAGCGGGGCGTTTTTTTTTTTTTTTTTTTTATACCACTTAGGTGGCAAACAAGCATACGGCCTGCCTGATGGTAAGCAGTTACCGTAGCCTATGGACGCTTGCAACACCAGGGGTATCACTCGCGCGTTGCCGACCCTGAAGAAACCTCTTCACACCCTTTTTGAAGAACCCCATGCTGTACTCCATTGGGAAAACCACGGCAGGGAGCTCATTCCACAGTCCGAGCGTCCGCGGAAGAAAACTCCTTTTAGCCCGCACAGTTCGAAACAATTCTGGTTTCAATGTGTGTGGATGGACTCCCTGTCGATGGCGAGAGTTGCGATGGTGAAAGGTAGCCGTGGGCATCATGTCGAATAATTCCTTAGAACACTCTCCGTTGTACAAGCGGTAGAACACACATAACGAGGCAAAGTCTCTCCTCAGACTGAGTGGCTCTAAACCGCTTGTGAGCTCGGGATCGTCAACAATTCTGATGGCACGTCGCTGAACCGAGTCTAAAGGCCCAAGCTGGTACTCAGGAGCTCCCGCCCATAGATGACAGCAGTACTCCATATGAGGCCGGACCTGCGACTTATAAAGTTGCAGCCTTTGCCCCGATGTGAAGTACTGCCTCGCTCTGTTGAGCACTCCAAGCTTTTTGGATGCCAGCTTAACCTTTTCCTCCAAATGACTTCGGAACATAACGTCGCTGGAGATGTCAACGCCAAGAATCCCGATGCTTTGACTGATGTTCAAGGAAGTGTTCTGGAATTTTGGAGCCACAGACCATGGGGTTTTCTTAGCGGTGAACGCGCAGGCTTGAGTCTTGGTGGGGTTGAAATGGACTAGGTTTAGTCGACCCCAATCGGAGACACTAGTTAGTGTACTCTCGATTTCAGACACCAGCCGTTCGCGGCTTTCCTCCACCTCGGAACGAGGGATATTTGCACGGCCCGTGTATTTAGCGTCCCCTGTACTGTCGTCCGCATAGCAATGAATGCCGTCAATAGACAGCATATCATTGATATGCAGAAGGAACAGTGTAGGGGACAGCACAGAACCTTGCGGGACGCCGGCATTTATGTCCATGCTATCGGAGCAGCTACCATCGACGACGGCTCTAATGCATCTGCTGGACAAAAAGCTGGCGACCCATTTGCATAATCCCTCGGGAAGCCCGTATGCTGGTAGCTTCGTGAGAAGACCCCTGTGCCAGACCCGATCGAACGCCTTCGCCACATCTAGGCTCACTGCCAAAGCCTCACCTTGACTCTCGATGGCGAGTGACCAACGGTGCGTGAGATACACAAGGAGGTCACCAGCTGAGCGACTATGGCGGAAGCCATATTGTCGGTCGCTCAACAACTCGTGATCCTCCAGGTATCTCAAAAGCTGCGTGTTGATCACACGCTCCATGACTTTGGAGAGAAGGGAGGTGATAGCGATAGGCCTGTAATTCGTCGGGTCTGATCTGTCGCCCTTTTTGGGCACTGGGTGCACGTGGGCAGTCTTCCACGAAGACGGTACTTCCTGTTTGGTGTAGGAAAGTGCGAAAAGACGCGTTAATACTGGACACAATTCAGGAGCACACTGCTTCAGCACCACTGCCGGTATGCCGTCTGGCCCACTCGACTTATGGATGTCCAGAGAAAGTAATTCCCGTCGGACCTCACGTTGGGTTATGCTTATCTCCGGCATGGAGCTGGCACACTGCGGGATGGTAGGCGGTGTGGCGCCCCCATCATCCAAAGTCGAGTTCGAGGCAAAGAGAGAGCCTAAAACATCAGCTTTCTCCTTAGCACTATGGGCCAAGTTTCCGTCCGGCTTACGTAGTGGTGGCAAGGTCGACTGGCAAAAGTTCCCCTCAGCAGCTTTGGCAAGAGACCAAAAAGCACGACTTCCAGAGGGAAGGCTAGTCAGCCTCTCACCAAACCTGCCGACGAAATCGAACTTAGCCCTGGCAATCATTCGCTTACTGGATCTCGAGGCAGCGTTAAATTTGCGTTTCGCATCTGAGATGTTAGTATCCTAATTAGTTCGGGCCGTGGTCCAAGCCTCATACAAAGTCTGCTTATTTTGTCTAGCATCTTTGCAGGGCCGATTAAACCACGGTCGTTTCTTCATCCCTGCAGCCACTAGCGGGTTTGGGATATAACATTCCATTCCCGCCAGTATCGCCTCAGCGACGGCAGCTGCACAGGTGTCAGGATTATCTGATGCGAAGCAAAGCTGCCTCCACGGGTACGATGCGTAGAATTCACGCAATCCATCCCAGTCTGCTGACTTATAGTGCCACACGCGACGACGCCCGGGTGACCGAAGCGAAACGGGCCGCGCACAAGGCACCTGCGACCGGACGAGACAGTGGTCCGATGAGCCGAGTGGCGCATCCACTGTCACTACATAGCTGTCCGGTCGCGTAGTCAGCAGAAGGTCCAGTAAGGAGCTTGTATGGCTCTCAATATCTGGGCTATATCTGGGCGTTCATGAAATTCAAATTTAGAATTCGTGTTCACGTTTTTTGCTTTTTAAAACGAGCCAGGATTACTCAGCCACGATGTCAAACCGATATCGCGATTTTTTTACAGAATTTACACATTTCTACACCATGTAATAATATGTTCTGCTATAAATAGTTAAGGTTCTTTTTTCTTAAATGAAATATTTTTTATTTACACACGGTTTCTGATCCTAAACTAAGCAGAGCTTACGCACTATAAAAACCACATCTTATATACAGAGCTATTAATGTATATACAAACATCAAAAATGACAAAGCAAAACGCAAAATGTTACGAAAAGTGCAAGTTCGATGGTAGGTATGTAACCTTTTTTGTTCTGAAAAGATACTGGCTGGTTTTAAAAACCAGATCTTGATTGAGTTTTTTTTAATATAAGCGAATTCTTTTTTCCGAAATTAACAGTGTTTTCTTTTTTTTATGTGCTTGCGTTTGTCCTACGACTGACCCCATGAGGAGTTATGACGAGGCCGTGGACGGCACGCTTACCCAGAAAAAGCCTATTCACTCTGGCCTTGAATACATCTAGGTTATAGGTGTCGAGAAACACAGCAACCCCGGAAGAGAGTTCCACACCTTTGCTGTTCGTATAAGAAACGATGAAGCGAAGCGTTGTGTCCGGGTACGCGGGATGTCGACAACGTATGGGTCGAAATTCTCCCGGCGTCTTGTGGTACGATGGAAGAATTAGATTGAACAGTACTGTAGCACAATCTCCAAAATATATCCTATAGAAGACCGACAAACACGAAACCTTACGCCGATGTTAAAGGCTCGTTAATTTCGCCTCAGATAGCGAATTATCTATATTTTCTTTGCTAGATAAAAGGCATTAAAATTTTACCGACAATATTGAATACAGTTTCTGAAAAAATATATTGTGACTATTGTTAGTCATTTTACATTTTAGAGCGGCGTCGTTTTCACCGCTGAGGAAGTGCAAAGAACTGTTGGGATGTTACAAGCGGGAAGAAAAGGACAAAAACTATCGTGCCCAACGAGAGTCTTCTAGGTCACAAGAATTAAAAATATTACTCCTGAACTCTGATATGCATGGTCCTACTTGCACTTTGGGCGGTTTTTTTAACCGTCGACTAAGAATAGCCAGAACAAATAACGTGGAATCAAGTAAAACCTTAGAATGGAAGCTGAGTAAGTAAAACAGTGGATAATGCCTCGTTCCGAACAAACTGCGCAAATGAGAATTTCATGACATGTCCGGGCGAGGCGGGTCGGGTAAGTTAATGTGGATACGGCTTATTGTTATGGCTTTATTTTATGCATTGATTTACCGATGGCTTGATTGCACTTGAGAAAATAAATAACAATAATTTATTTTTGATACTTAATTCAAGTGAACTACGATTGTTGATTGTTATAAAGTACCTACTTCTAAGAAATTGTGTTATTTAAATTATTATTACTAATTTAAGAATTGTAATTTTAATTTTAGCATGAGGTGCTTACTTCTAATAGGCTTTACGTTTTAGCTTAAAATAGTACGTAAGTTTTATTATCTGTTGTATGTTTTAAATGTAAGCTACTAGTGAGCCAAATAAATAAAAATAAATATTATTATGTGCAAAAGAAAAATGAACTATTTATCTTTACAATAAGATTTATTTCTCTATAAAATTAATTGCCAATTAAATAATTATACAAATCTATATTATTATTTTTTTTATACGACTAATTCGGTAAACAATATGGCCCGCCTGATGGTACTTGAGAGCCAGTTAACTTCTAACCTTATTAAAAGGTCAGCAACACGTTGGCTGTTACCTTGGCTCATAACTCTGTTCTTTTTTTTTTATACAACTAAGTCGATAAACAAGCATACGGTCCGCCTGATGGTAAGCGGTTACCGTAGCCATATGGACGCTTGCAACACACGAAGCATCGCTCACTCGTAGCCGACCTTTCCCCCCCCTATGAGCTCTGGCGACCTTACTCACGCGCAGGAACACAACTTTACACAACATAAAGTTATTTGGCTGCGGTATTCTGTAAGGTGGAGGTACTTCCCCAGTCGAGCTGCTCTTTGAGCGAATAAACGCTATGCTCTACCTCTCTTAAAAATATAATAATATACAAATGAAGACTTGTCCTTGACCTATCAAGGCTCTACCCAAATCAAATAAAGGCTAGAGACTTGAAATTTTGCACACAGGCATAAAACACATAATACTACATGAAACATGAAAGGATTTTTGGAAATTCCACCCTATAATGGGGCAAAATATGAAATCGCGAAAAGCTAGCTAACTTTATTTTTCTAGCATAAAGTTTTTGTCGTTATTAAACGTCAGAAAGTTTTTTTTTATAGTGGACAAGGTCTAAAGATACTAAAACACCTATTACTCCATAAGCAAGTTGGGGTTAGACGTAAAAATAAACACAGAAGCTCCTTCCACACAAAATAAGCCCCGTATTTTCGCTGTGACCGCGAGAGGGTATTATTAAAACATTATTCCGTTGAGAAAAATGTATTTTTGAGTGTGACTCTGGAGTAGCAGAATGTTTACACGCGCAGCGCCTACCGGAGGACGATATTAAGTAACAGGAGGATGTTAAAAATATTTTTTATTATTCTTAAACTATAACCATTTTTGCTGTTTTATAACTTGGCAGCGATTATAAACTTATTGACTCGTTTTCTGCCTTCCGACCTTTATTTGAGATGCTCAGGTTTTTCCCAGGGGTGCATTAAGGGAAAATTTGTTTCCAGAAAATTCCCTCATAGCAGATTTTTTCTATCGATCTTTCAAGTTCTTGAGATTTCGTGATTAATCTGTAGTTTAACGCTTTTGTAATAATATACAACGTTATTTTTAGTCACTAAAGAACGCCAACAAATGATGGTGAAAAAATTTTTTTACAAAATTAATCCACCTTCAAAGTAAATTAAAAGGTATAATGATAACGTCTGAACTCTAATTTGAACCTAATTGATGTCAACGAAAAAATAAATCTTCGATCTCATATACATTTTTTACTAGAATTGTATACGTTTTTCATACTTTTTAGAGAAAATTAACAAAACTAGTAACTTTTTTTTTGAAAATTGATCATATCTTCAAAGTCCATGGTCGAATCATGGATCATAATAAAATGGGATCACCGTGATCTAGGTACTGTAATACAATACTGTTTAAACCATCGAATTCAGATAAGCCATTCCCAAGTAATTGATAAATATGTTATTATATACCACGGAACAAAAGGTGCTGCTTGTGGGGGCTGGTCTGCTTAAGTTTGCAATTTATTTACTTATTAAATATCGATTCAGTCTACTTTTTAGTTTTGCCGCCTCGCCGGGGCACGCAATTGTTGTCAGTGCGAATAGAATGTAAATATTATGTAATGAATCTAAGCTTGTTTTGAAAAGAGTAATTGCTGAGTTTATTGCCGGCTCTTCTCAGCAAATGCAACCTTCCGAACCGGTATTAGTCAGACTTTTCGTAAGTGCCTGCGAAGGTCTATTTGAATAAATGATTTTGAATTTAAATTTGAAAAAAAAAGTACCGTGTTATATACCACAGAAAAATTGACAATTCCTGCTTTTTTTTTAAGTCAGTAAAACAAATTTAAAAGTTAAAATGACGGTGAATGATCGTCGTTTTACCTTTTGACAGTATTGATGAAATTACTCACGTACCTATATATAGGGTGACTGGTAATTAGTAAACGATACTTAGTCACATGATTGTACTCATGATAACAAACAATTTTCCCAAAGAAACAAATAGTGATAAATAAATAAATTAAAGCTAATTGCTAAGTGTACAGGGTAAACAGGAAATGGCTGTTAGAGGTAGCAAACTGTTGATTGAACATCCGCCGCCGACCGGATATTGGCTGGCCGATACACAAAGGGCAACAAAACTGAAACTTTTGCCCTGCTAATGCCCTGACGTTTATATTAAATTGAATTATTATTACCTATACTTGATGGACCAGACAGCAAAGTTACCTGTCATGTCAGGTCATGGGTACTATCAACTTTAGGATATGAATCCTAGTGTGCAATTGGAGACCACAATGTCTGTAACATTAGCTCTCTTGTTACAAATAAAAAAAATAACAATAAATATATTTTTATAAAATTCAAAATTCAGGTTTCTTTCAGAGATTGTCTCTAAAAAGTTCAGAAGTTGTCCCACACATGCTAGAAAAAAAAACACCTGTATAGTATACAAGGAAGGGTACACACGGCAACACATCAAGCTATACATTTCCAGTATAAGCTGATCTCGCATTGTATAGGATTTCCGTACAATGAGAGGTCAGCTTATATTGGAAATGTATAGCTTGATCTGTAGCCGTGTGTACATACTAAGAAAAGGTTTACCCATAAAAGTAGACGACTTATTTGGTACTAGGCGCACAGATTCCGAAAGACAAAATTTTATAATAATAATAAACAAGTGACGTGAAAAGACGAGCTTCGTAGAGCAGTGGCAACTTCAATAAACTTGGAAGCAAATATTAATTTTTGAGTAATTTATTTTGTGCTGAAACTTTTTATAGAGTCTGTACCTGATGTAGTCTTCACCTCTTTGGGATATATACAGGATGTTGTTTTGGTCGGCGACAAGCGACCCAGGAGCGGTAATACAAAACATATTCCCCAAAAATGGACGTAATTCGATTAAATACTGTAAATATGTTGAGAAATACCTTATTCAATTTGAAATAAAATTACCGCAAAGTATGGTAGGCACGTGCACAGACTAGAGCTAGGCGCAAGCCGCCATCGCCCCACCCCTTTACTCCCTCGTACTCCCGTTGAGTATTATGTCTACACTTCAGCTTATTACATGATTTTCAAAATTTTAATTTTTTATTATTAAAAAAAAAAGTATTTTTTCCTATTTTTTTAGCACCAGTATCATTTGTATTATCGATCCTGAGTCGCTCGTCGCTGACCAAAACAACGACCTGTATATACCTTTTCCGTTACATGTTGTATTATTGTCTACCCACGTGCCTTTCATCACGTTTTTTTGTACCGTTAAGGCTTCAGGAGGTGACAAACAAGCAAACATACTATCTCATTTATTATATTACTATAGGATTACGTTTACTTATTTTCTTGTATAATAATGTATCGCATCACTATCCCTTAGAGATTGTGGAAACAGTCCCTTGTTTTCCCTTCGGTACTCAAGTAAGATGTGTATAACATAGTATGGAGTGCATCACTAAGTGATATTCCGAACGATTAACTCTAGGGGCGGTCGTTTTTCGAACAGTTTAACTTTATTGGCCCTTAAATTGTGCCCTGCTATAGTGTCACGCGGTACGAGAATGGAGGAATGGGAAAATATTTTGGGATAGAGATAGCAGCGTTTATTCGTGAAAAGAGCAGTTCCACTGGGGAAGTACCCCCACCGTACAGAATACCGCAGCCAAATAGCCAAATATATTTGGGAGTCTTCAATTATATTTCAAAAAACTAAGAAAAAATTTATTGTCATCATATTTTACTACATCATCATCATTTGCAGCCTATGGATGTCTACTGCTAAACATAGGCCTCCCCCATTGACTTACATTTCGAACGGTTCTGGGCCGCTTGCATCCAGCGATGTCCAGCGACTCTGACCAGGTCGTAGGTCCACCTGGTGGGAGGGCGTCCCGCTCGGCGCTTTCCAGTACAATGTCGCCACTCGAGAAAATTTCTTCCCCAGCGGTTATCGGCTCTTCGAGCAATGTGGCCTGCCCATTGCCACTTCAACTTACTAACTCTACGAGCTATGTCCGTTGTTATCATTCTCCTATGAATGTCCCCATTTCGGACTCTGTCACGTAGAGAAATTCCGTGCATAGCTGAGTGATTCTGAGCTTATTTATGCGGCTAGCAGTAAGAGACCACGTCTCTGTCCTGTATGTTATCACTGGTAAGATAGAGTACATAGATTTTACTACATAGATTACACCTAATAACCTATGTGTTCATCGGCGCTAATTAAAATTTGAAATAATAAATTTGCCTCTTTTAAGTCAATGTTTGATGTGATATCTCTCCACTTTTCCCGATCCCTATTATTCTCAAAATAACAATCAATCAAAATATAGAAAAGTGCCATAATTCGCGAACCGTACAATCAAGTAAAACTCTTTCGGGAGACAATATTATTGAAACTCAGTTTTTTTCGGTCCCTTACCTCGAGACCGTGACTAAATCCAAACAGAATCACTTGCCTGTGAGCCTGGGAGAAATCTTGGATAAGAAATGGATTTGAGGACTTTTGTTAGACGACGAGTACTTCTCGACCACCAGAACTTCCCACCAGGTGGACCGATGACCTGGCCAGAGTCGTCGTCGTCGCTGGATGCAATCGGCCCCAAACCATTCGGGCCCAAAACCATTCGAAATGGAAGTCAATGGTGGGAGGCCTACTGTTTTGAAGGCGATGATAGCTCAGTGGTAATGACGTCGGATACCGAGCCGAAAGTCCCAAGTTCGAATCTTATTTATTTATTTATTTATTATTTATTTATTTATTCATTGCATCACATGTGTGTAGTAAGATGTTAAACAATATGTGAAAGTTCACATGGACCCTGTAGGGCACAGCAATTATTCAGTAATGATAATATAAATTTAAGAGTTAATAACTAGCCTAGAATACATACACATTTAGTTTTAAAAGTTATACAATAAAAACAATACAATAAATTAATAAAAATACCTAACTCTCAGTCATGTCACATTTGATAAAGATTAATATATATCGTCAATAAAAACAAAATTAAAATAAATAATTGAAATTAAATATCTCATTGAACAATTTAGAAGAGTATAATCGTTAATTCATTTATTATCATACCTATCTGTTATTAAATTGCATATCATTATTCATTCAGAAAATCATTTAGTGTATAATAGCATTTATTTATTAGTAGTGTCTTTAGGCGTTTATTAAAAATATTTTCCCGTTCCTCGTTTTTTATATCGTCCGGTATTTTATTATATATTTTAATTGACATTACTTTAGGACTTGTACTGTGTAATTCTAATTTTGACGTTGGTAATATCAATTTGTTTTTAAAACGTGAAGCGTGTTTGCGTGGCATATCTGATTGATTTGTATAAAATTTTGGATATTTTCTTACAAACTTACAAATTTCTAAAATGTACATTGATGTTAGGGTGAGAATTTCGTGTTTTATAAAATGAGGCTTACAACTTTCCATGTCACTTATATTTGCAATAATTCTCACACATTTTTTCTGTATAATAAAAAGATCTTTACTATCAGTACTATTGCCCCAGAGTATTATACCATACGTGAACCATGCATATGCGTATGCATAGTATATAGCTAACGCGGTTTTAAAATTTGTTGTTTTTTTTATTTCACGTAAGGCATATATAAATTTTGCTAGTTTTGTTTTTATCTTTTGTATGTGTGCTTTCCAACTAAAGTGAGTATCCAAATCCAGCCCTAGTAAAGTGAACGTTTTAACACTTTCCAAAAGTATATCGCGGTATGTAAAATTAATATCTAAAGGACGCCTCTGATACGGTCTAAATTGCATAATCTTTGTCTTCTTGAAGTTTATTTCTAAATTATGATCATTCATCCAATTTGTAATGTTATCTAGAATATGATTCAATGTCGCGTTTAGGTTTTGACTTGTTGTACATGGTGTTAGAATGGAGATGTCGTCAGCGAACAGTACGCACGTCTCGTTAATTATTTTAGGGAGGTCGTTTATATAAATAAGAAATAGCAAACACCCGAGGACGCTTCCTTGCGGTATTGAGTTTTTAATAAAATGCCCTTTCGATCTCACCGAGCTAATAAGACCGGTTTCATGGTTGAAGTTTTCAATTTCCACAAATTGTTCCCTGTTTTGTAAGTAAGACGTGAACCATTTATGAGCTAATCCTCTTACTCCTACACCATATAGTTTATTTAATAGTATGTTATATTTCACTTTATCATAAGCTTTAGTCATATCTAGAAGGATTCCAATAGCATATTTTTTGTAATTCATAATATTAAGCGCTTCTTGCGTAAAATTGTATGCCGCTAAGACTGTGGACCGATTTTTCCGAAATCCATTTTGGCATTCATCAAAAACATTAAACTTTTCGCAGAATGAATTTACACGTTTGCACATTGCTTTTTCAAAGATTTTTGACGATGTAGGTAGCAGTGAAATGGGTCGGTAGTTGTTGCGGTCTGTCTTTGAGTCTTTTTTATGAATCGGTTTTATAATTGATTTTTTTAATGAGTCTGGAAAGCAACCCTCATCGAACGATTGATTTATTAACAGTGTGAAAGGTAATGTCAACTCATCTGCGCATTTTTTTATCAGTATAGAAGGTAATTCATCGAGTCCATGGCTATGTTTACTTTTTAGATTTTTAATAATCGTATTAATTTCTTTCGGGTGGACTGGGTGTAGGTACATAGTATTATCGGTCGGCTGGAGCACCGGCCGGCCACGCGGCTCAGTGTCCCCACCACGGCTCGTTTCGCCTACCGATGCAAAAAACTCATTGAATGAATCACATACCTGCTGTGGGTCGGACGTAAGCTTATCGTGGATCTTTAATGTTATATTTTGTTTAGCCTTTTGTACTTTTTTATTTGTTCGTTCATTAATAATTTTCCACATTGATCTAGCAACGTTAGCCGAACTTTTTATTTCTCGAATGTATTGTATTCTTTTGGATTTATTAACCGTTTGTTTAAGTATTTTTTCGTATTGTTTGTAGTGTTTTTTGATTATAGGATCTCCGGAATACGTAACTATTGTTTTTAATAATCGTTTATTTTTACATGATATTTTGATTCCTTTTGATAGCCAATTTTTTCTTTTATTTTGATTAAATTTTATTCGTTTTATAGGTATACAGTTGTTTAAAGTTTTTTGTAATTCTTCGTTGAATGAGTCGTAGTTTTCGTTAATATTATTATGTGTTTTAATAATAGAATTCCAGTTAATTTTATGTAGTTCTTCTTTAAAGTTTTCCATATTTTTATCGTTAAAACGTCTTTTATTTGTTTGCCATATTTTATGTTTTTTTAATATTTCTATCTTGCAGTTTACGATAATTCCTTTATGATCTGAAAATCCGAAATCAAGGGCTTGAGTATTTATTATTCTTTTATCAAAATTTACAAAAACTAGATCTAAGCATGTTGAAGATGATTTAGTTATCCGCGTCGGTTCTTGTATACATTGAATTAAATTATATTCCAACAAGAAGTTTAAAAGTGTATCTGATTGTTTATTTTTTTCTAAGATATTAACATTAAAGTCACCTCCTAATATAATTTTTAATTTACTATATTTTTTTAAAAGGATTTCCAAAATTAATCGTAATTGTGAATAAAAAATATCTGGCTCTCTACTATTCCAATACAATGTTATTAATAATATATTATATTTAGTCAGTTCTACAGCACAAACTTCTAAAACATATTCCACAGACATGTCCATAATATCCTTACGTTCTATGAATTCTAAGTGTTCTTGCAAAAGTATACATACGCCGCCTCCTATGTAGTTTCGTCGACAGTATGATGTTGCGAGGTTATAGCCGCTGCAGTTAATTATTTCACATTTCTCTCGTGTTAACCATGTCTCAGTAATACATATTGCTTGGTATTGATCGGGTTTATCATCAAGGAATGCTTCTAATGTGTGTAACTTATTGTAAAGGCTTTGCATATTTTGGAATAACGTTGTGAATTTAGTTGTATCTTGAGTTTCGAAAAGTGCGATTAGTTTTTTGTAGTGAGTCGCGTCTGTTTAATCCGATATCGTTTATGGTTACGTCTTGTGTATGGGTGGTCGTTTTATCTAATTCATTTGTTGTTTGCTGATTGCTTAGCCTTCCATTTATTATAAGTTTGTTGTTACGTATTATTGCGTGTTGGCCCTTTTCTCTTGCTAAAAATAGATTTTCTCGCAAGGCTTTTCTCTCTTGAAGTGCATTCCCAGTAAGGTACTCCGCTATAAACAAACCGGTATTCCTAAAGTATTGACTATTTTCAAGGATATATTTAGTAATTGATTTACTTAAGAGTTCGATAACTACAGGTCTCCGGCTATTTCTTTTGTTACCTATACGTATTATGTCGTCAATTTGTCCCGATATATTTAAATTCAATATATCATAGAATGCATCGGTAACTCGGTAGTAAAGGTGGTTCTCAGTCTCTTGATCGTATTCTGTGAGACCATATAGGACAATCTTTTTCGTACAGTTTTCGGAGTAGTATTTCGGAGGAGTATTATCTGGTTTTGTGATGCTATTTTGTAAGTCTCGCATTTCTTGTTGAATATTTTTGTTCTCTTCTTCTAACGTTTTTATTTTGTTGCTTAATATATTAATATTACTTTTTATTTTGTCTTGTTCTCTAGATAGTGTATTCGTACATTTCATTATGTCTTCTTTAAACTGTGTAATTGAGTTTTTTATTTCGATTTGAATCGTGCTTCTTAGTTCCGATAGTATAGATTGTTTATTTTTTTCCAATTTCGAATCTAGTAATTTACTAAAATTATCGAGAGAGATATAGTCTTTATTAGGTGTGTTTTCTGGTGATTCTAGAGGGTAAGCTTGATCCAGTCGCTGAGGACTTATGCTTTCCGTGTCTTTCACACTGTTTTGGTATTCCAGTGGTTGATCATCAATCGACATTGTTGTTTCATTTAAAGATGATATGATTTGTTTTCTAATCGGGGTATTATCATTTCTATTGCGGCGAGTAACGTTTTCACAGGATGGACAACGCCAAGATTTTTTCAGTTCGAATATATTATTCATATAGTGAGCCGAGGTCATATTTAGGCATGCATAGTGGTATTTTCCTGGACAACATGTACATTTTAGGATTTCTCCAGTATATTGGATGTGCTGGTTACAAGCTGAGCAATCCATGTTTTAGTTATTAGGGTGAGCGGTAGAAAAAAAGAATGACGTACTAGTTATCAATGTTGACGGCCGGTGTTTCTGCCAATCAGGACGCAGCCTGACGATGTTTGAGTTGCGCTCGAAGAGGTGGGGCTCAGGCGAAATCAGCTGATATTTGAATTTATGTAACGAATTTCACTATTTATTTGCTTCTGGTTTCTACAATTCTTTATTTCACCCAAATTAAATTACATCACTAAGATCCTATGAGTATCTTCTTACTGGTGATATAACTTTTGGCAAGATTATTGTACTTTTTTCCTTATTTTTCGAATTTAAAACTTAGAGCAAAACAATCGTAGTGTGAACGGTATCGTGTCGCGTCCCAATGAGCTTACAATGAGCTTGCACTTTCGGTGAAGGAAAATATCGTGTGGAAACGATAGCATGGTGGTAGCCACTATGCTATCGTTTCCTCACACACCTACCATCCTCAAGTTGAAAATCTGTCGTACCTGTCGGTGTGTTCTCACAGCTGCACTTGAGAGCCAGTTCCTTCTAGGCTTTGTGTGCTTACTATCTTCGGCCACATCACCATGGTGAGGTTGTGGTCAAACACCGGCCTACATACAATTAAAAAAAATATTTTTAGCAGTGGGCATCATAAGGCTGATATGATAAGGGGTACTTCTACACGGTAGTAAACCTCAAATACCACATTGAAGGCCATAGATTCTACAATTTGAAGAGAGGTAGAACACAGCGTTCTTTCAATCAAAGAGCAGCTCGAAGAAGTCAACCTCCACTTACAGAATACCGCAGCCAAATAACTTTATGTTGTGTTCCAGCGCGTGAGTAAGGTCGCCAGAGCTCATCAGGGAGGCAGTAGAGCAAGCGTCAATATGAAACAGGAACTACTTTCCACCAGGCGGGCCGTATGCTTGTTTAGCTAGCTTGGGGTATAAAAAGTTATAGCGTTTGTGTAAAACAGCTTCCACAACAACGTTCAGCTGTATCGCCTTAATTCTCTATATTGGTGCCGATTCTGTTGTAAATTGCAACTAATTTAAGTCACATCTCATATTCTCATTCCTACGAACATAATTGAAAAAGGATAGAATATATTTAAAGCTGTCAAATTAATCTTTGCCGTCTCATTTTGCGGGTATTTAGGCGTAACCGCGTTAGATGGCGACTAAAATATTGAAAACAAGCATTGGAATAATTTGACAGGACTCATTTCTTACATCCTTTTATTATGTTCTTTGTTAGAAAGATACATAGTGAGACTAAAATAAGTTAAGTTGTAAACATCACAATCAGGGCCATTGAAGGCCATAGATTCTACAATTTGAAGAGAGGTGGAACACAGCGTTTTTTCACTCAAAGAGCACCTCGACTTACAGAATACCGCAGCCAAATAACTTTATGGTGTCTTCCTGCGCGTGAGTAAGGTCGCTAGAGCTCATCAGGGAGGGAGTAGAGCAAGCGTCAATATACTACATTTACTACTTACCATCAGGCGGCGGCCGTATGCTTGTTTAGCATTAACACAAATACACCTCCCCCCTCCCCACACATACACACACCCCACTTCACACACACACACATACATCCCCACGCAACATTCATAATATTATGTAAATTGCTTATTTTTTATCTGTACTTACCTGCTTTATGGAAGATCTCCGTCAGGCTGGGTCATCGTACCTGGGGAAAGCGGTCCTACTGTACAGTTGTATATATGGAGAACGCCGAGAAAACTTCGTAAGTGCGATGCAGGATGTTGCAGCGCCATCTATCTATCGGCGTGTGAACTTCTTCATGCAGGTGGTTGCTACATGGATAATCTTTTGAAATCTACGTTATAGAAGCTACCCTCCTCATGGTTATATCAGCAACCTAGGCTTTTGTTCTTTTATAAGTATTTTCTTTGATGACAAAAATTGTTCTTAAACAAAATGTATCCTACTGCAAAAATAATAACATTTATTTCGTTGTACTTTTTTCGTTGTAAGAATTTCTAGGAACTGAACAGAAAAATATTATTTGTTCCTAATTCCTTACACGTGTCAAATATTAATAAGTAGTCCTACCAAAGTGTCAAATACTTAATAAATAGTACTTTTTAAGCTTTCACGAACTAAATTCATTGTAAAGTTAATGTTTTGGGTTTCAGGTCTATTCGCGTACTGGAAATCAGTGATAAGAAAATGTTCACGCCGTGACTTACGATCGAGTATGTGCGTTGATACAGTTAACGTGATCGTTACAGTTATGTTTTACAAGACCAAATGCGGGTAGTTGTAAACAACTCCCGTTCATCGAGATGCTGATACCCGCTGTTTCCAGTTCACTCGTGACCACGATCAATGCAACTTGGTCGAAAGGTGAAGGTTAGTCAAAATTGAATTTTGATAATAATCTGTGCGCGAATAGACCCGATATATTAATATAACTTAATCTATATACTGGGTCGAGATTTCGAGATGGCATATTTTCGAAACCTATGTTGGATTAGTCATGCTGAACAACTTTTACTATGGGACCAATAGCAAATTCTCAAAAAATTGTTTTAACTTTTCTTACAAAATGTCTTCCTTGCTCGATCATAATGTATGAAAAGTAAACATTTTTTTTTTTGAGTATTGAATGTTGGTCCCATAGTAAAAGTTGTTCAGCATGACTAACCCAACGTAGGTTTAGAAGTACGTAGTTTTTTGTAGTTAGGGAAGCTACTTTAGCTGGCCCTGATTCTGTTGTTTACAACTAAACTAATTTTAGTATCACTCTTTCTAACAAAGAACATAAGAAAAGGATGTAAGAAATTTAGTCCTGTCAAATTAGTCCAATGCTTGTTTTCAATATAAATTTAGTCACCATCTATCGCGGTTACGTCTAAATACCCTAGCTTTAAATATGTTCTATTCTTTTTCAATAATGTTTGTAAGAAAGAGATGTGATGTGACCAGGCACCACTGTATTTGTTTTATTCAATTATAATTGATATAAACGCCTCAAGAAAAGTCTCAAAACATAGAATACGTAACAAAAATATCCGTTGCTAAAAATATGAAATATATATTCTGTAACTATGACATAAAGAGCTGAAGCCTCAACAGTCAGGGAACAATGATTGACGTACAAAAGAGGACAATTAAACTTGTGTTTTGTAAAGAAACGTCACATGAAAAGCTGGCTTTAGGATATATAGCACATCTGCCTTTCATATTAGGGTTTTCTACCGATAATCTTTTGTGTATATAATAATAATTATGAATAAAAAAAATCTTTGTAAGTAGGCAGCCTTGAATATGTTGGTTATATGGGGTGAATGGTAATTAGTAAACGATACGAGACACATGATTGTACTCATGATAACAAACAACTTTCCCAAATAAACAAATAGGGATAAATAACTAAATTAAATGAAAGCTGATGGTGTATTCTTATTCGTGTTAGGTACTAAATATTATAGGCTCATGTGCTAAGTAAATTAGAAAAAATCTTTGGAAAAGTTGTTTGTTATCATGAGTACAATCATGTGTCTGAGTATCGTTTACTAATTACCAGTCACCCTACATTAATTTATTATTTTGTATATTTCACGTAAATAAAGATTAGTTTATTAAATGGATCCATTCTCATCATCACTACATCTATAAAAATAAACAAAATTGAAGTATGTGTTTGTAATGTCAATGTGTGTTTGTGTGTATTTGTTCTGGCTTATCTTCGAAAGGGCTAGACTGATTTTACCAGGACTTTCACTGGCAGATCCCGCCTGATGGTAAGCAGTTACCGTAGCCTATGGACGCTTGCAACACCAGGGGTATAACTCGCGCGTTGCGGACCCAACAGAAACCGCACACTTCACACCCTTTTTGAAGAACCCCATGCTGTACTCCATTGGGAAAACCACGGTGGGGAGCAAATTCCACAGATCGCGGAAGAAAACTCCTTTGAGCCCGCACAGTTCGAAACAATTCTGGTTTCAATGTGTGTGGATGGACTCCCCGTCGATGGTGAGAGTTGCGATGGTGGAAGGTAGCCGTGGGTATCAAATCGAACAATTCTTTAGAACACTCTCCGTTGTACAAGCGGTAGAACTCACATAAGGAGGCAAAGTCTCTCCTCAGACTTAGGGGCTCTAAACCGCTTGTGAGCTCGGGATCGCCAACAATTCTGATGGCACGTCGCTGAACCGAGTTATAAGGAGTAATTTAGGCTACTTTTATTTCGGAAAATAATCAGGGTGCGGAACAAAAAAAATTACCGTACGCGGGTCTAACCGCGGGGGACAGCTAGGAATATAATAACTATGGGAGTTTAGATATTTGCGACTCAATCACGTGTAAACGGATTTGGATCAAATATGGGATCTCTTATCCCAAAAGAACATACGATTCCACGAGAAAATGGCAGAAGCTAGTTAAATCTATCCAAGCCTACACCTTTATTCTTATTTAATAAACATTATAGCAAACACAGTTACACAAAGACTTAAACTAGTCTGAACCAACTAAAATACGCGTTTTTTCTTGTCATGATGGAAACCTCTCCGAATAACTATTTGGAAACAATGTTCGTTATTTCCCAAGCGATTCAGAAAGCCCTTTTAGACAAAGCTCCGTAAATACGAGTAGGTCGTTGCCTGTCTGAGAGTTGGGAAACATATGGATTCAAATTGTAAACGTTTACGCCAGAGGATTAATATCTTTTATTTCTCCGCGATCTCCGTAATTATTTAAATTAAAATGTTAAATCATACCTAGTTCTACTCATTTTTTTTTGGCTCGCGTCAAAATTTTATATGCGTCTCTTTCTCTCTCTCTCTCTCTGGCAAAGTGTTCATAAGGATTGCGATATCTCTTTTCCAGGTGATTATTTTTCTTTGGAGGTCTGCTTAGCATAGAAAGAATATACTAAGTCTTGGTGCTTGACATATATTTTTTGTTAAAATACCTACATAATTTCAGTTATTAGTTCTACACATTTAGTTTCTTGTGCTAGTCTTATTGGATAGTTGTCGTTATTAGTTAACACTACCGCATTTGCATTGCATGCAATTGCATTTTACTGCTCCGTGAGAATTAATACTACATATTTACCCCCTTATTCATAATCGATTTTTAAAGTGTGCCCCGTCTCACTCTTTCGATCACCAAATGTCACCTGTCAGATAAAGACTTCGGAATTATAGCTAATCAACGTTTGCTAACTTTACTATGAATAAGGTGATTAATGTTTTAATATATTTGAGTACATAGTATGTAGACTTAGGACGACTAGACACGTATTTAACCTTTAAAGATATTTTGTATGAATAGAGTTTTGGTTAATCACAATGTGACCATAGCTAGTGTTAATGTGGCCGAAGGTGGTGAGCACACAAAGCTTAGAAGGAACTGACTCTCAAGTGCAGCTATTAGAATTAGTAGGTGCTTTGCGACTTTCAACTTATCATCGGGTACAACAAAGTATCCTAACACCTCGCTATAGTATCCTCATGACGTTTTCCTTCACCGATAGCTCAAGCTCATTATGATTCGAAGCTGGGACCTTCACCGCGATATTCAATATCACTACTCCTGATCTATTATCCTTATAAATCAACCCCCTTACTCATAAAACGTTATTTAACTAATAAGCTGATTAAGTGGTCACCTAAATAACGTCAAATTGTTTGACAATGACAGCAAGGTGACGTTATTTATTTACCCATTTATTCAGTAGATTTAGTTAAATAGCGTTTATGACGCACACGCTCACAATATTACCCGTATGTTTCCACAAAATGTATGTAAACCAAAACGAGAGTTGAAATAGTTTTTTAATTCTGAATTACGCAAATGTGAAGATTTTCACGAACTGAAAACGATCACCATACGTAAGCGTGCTTACCACACTATACGCCGAGGAATGTTCTTATCCGCTCTTATGGAGAATGATGGAGAATATACGGTTTTTCTGACTTTATTGAAGTGAATCTTCTTTAGCGGCGTTGTGCACTTTTTGTGATATGTAAAAATGTTAAACTCGCGTCAGATGTCACGTGACCCTGATCGAAAATTCGTAAGACGGAGGGAGAGTTGTTGCAAATTAGACTGTATTTATACTGGGGTTATGTTCAAATTCTTATAATATTCTCTAGCTAGCCGGAAGGTAGGTACCATTTATGCCCCATTTTAAATTAATAAAAAAATCTTATTCCAAAGTATTATATGTACATATATCTTGAACTAGCTTTCCCTTGTATAAAAACACTATATGAAAAATGTCTAGTTTCAAAAATGCATAACGTTAATATTCAAGTTTTCACTTCTGCCGGTACTCCCGGAGTGCAACCCGTTGTTTTTTTTATATGCGACGATGGCCCGATATTTTTGTAGTAGGTCGACTTAGTAAATGTATATGTATGTATGCTTATTATATACAACGTAGAAGAGAAATACTACTCAAGGGAAATATTAATTTATTTTAAAAATAACAATGGAGAACTAAACTCAAAGATTACAAAAGATCAGTTTTTTTATAAAGTGGCAAACAAGCATACGGCCCGCCTGATGGTAAGCTGTTATCGTAGCCAATAGATAGATGCTTGAAACAAAGTCAAAGCCATTTATTCAATTTAGGACCTAGTAGGGCACTTATGAAGGTCAAAGCTACTGAAGTTACCACCAGTTCGTAAGTCAGTTCAACTGAGAAGAACAGGCAAGAAACTCAGCAACGTTACGTTTTCCAAATATTTTTTGGTAATCTGACTGTATTGGCTATTTTTTCCAAAGTATAAGTTGTACGTAGTATTTATATACTCTGAGGTATAAGTATTGTTTATCAATAAACAAAAAAGGAAAGTTTGGATGTTCGGATGTTTGGACATCCAATATGTTTGTCCATAACCTGAACTGATTTGCATGAAACTTAGCACAGAAATAGATCGTACTTTTTTTTTTTTTTTTTATACCACTTAGGTGGCAAACAAGCATACGGCCCGCCTGATGGTAAGCAGTTACCGTAGCCTATGGACGCTTGCAACACCAGGGGTATCACTCGCGCGTTGCCGACCCTGAAGAAACCGCTTCACACCCTTTTTGAAGAACCCCATGCTGTACTCCATTGGGAAAACCATGGCAGAATCATCGTACTTAAGAATAATTTGGATACTTTTCCGTGCGATAATGTTCAACCAAATAATCCGATACAGAATACTGTAAAAGATATACGTTCCAAATTATAAGATGATTAATTTCATCGTAAAATTATCATATTAACCAAAAGCACGTCCTCACCTTAAGACCTTTAGAGTGAAAATGAATTTGACTGTACCTCAATAAGAATGCACCCAAAGGAAGCAAAGCCTCTTTTCCGCACTGGCTCTATCGCTAATGATATTTTCTCGCCTACAAGATGAGCTTTCAAAAGGATGGCGTTATACAACAAGGCTGATTTATTCAATCATCCTAAGTTATTTTTCACACACGGAATCTTGTAGTATGGAAATCTGTTCAATGATATAGTAAATACTTTTTTGTATTAATGTCATCACCTAGTCATTCCAACTCATGTCTAAAATTATAATAATAAATAATAATATCCTGGGACATTCCTCACACACGGTCATCTGATCCCAAACTAAGCAGAGCTTGTACTATGGAAAACAGATAACTGATATAATACTAAAGATAATACTGTTTGTTTGTAAATACATACTTAATATACTTAATTACACCCAGACTCAGGACATACAGACATGGTCATGTACACAAATTCATGTCCTGTGTAGGAATCGAACCCACGACCTGCGATGCGATAGTGAAATCTTAACCAGTCTTAACCAACCGCGCCAGCTGGCCCATCAATTTATTATAATATTTTGTTATATTTATAATTTTTTAGCTGTAATAGTATTAATCTTAATATATAAAATGATAAACTGATTGTTGATATATCAGCCCACAGCCCAAACCGCTGAACCTAGAGATTTGAAATTTTGCATAAAGATACCTTATACAGTGGAGGCATCCACTAAGGAAGGATTTTTGGAAATTCCACCCCTAAGAGGGTAAAATAGGGGATGACAGTTTGTATGCAAATCCGTCAGTTTTGAAGTTAGGATCTTCAAATTTTGTGTTTAGGCTGACGATTGAAAATTAATGTGTAGTTATCTCAGCGTTTGTGATAATTCCACCACCGAAGGGAGGAAAAGGGGGATGAAGTTGGGTATGCAAGTCCTTCAATTTCAAAGTAAACTTCACTAACTGTATTATTATACGGTGTAGGCATCCACTAAGGAAGGATTTTTGGAAATTCCACCCCTAAGGGGGTAAAATAAGGGATGAAAGTTTGTATGCAAGTTCGTCAGTTTTGAAGTTAGGATCTACAAATTTTGTGTTT
This sequence comes from Polyploca ridens, assembly GCA_951394255.1. Classification (NCBI taxonomy): domain Eukaryota; kingdom Metazoa; phylum Arthropoda; class Insecta; order Lepidoptera; family Drepanidae; genus Polyploca; species Polyploca ridens. The sequence continues at coordinate 9,705,166 of OX596269.1, read as the reverse complement.
AGGCTGACGATTGAAAATTAATGTATAGTTATCTCAGCGTTTGTGATTATTCCACCATCGAAGGGAGGAAAAGGGGGATGAAGTTGTGTATGCAAGTCCTTCAATTTCAAAGTAAACTTCACTAAATGTATTATTATACGGTGTAGGCATCCACTAAGGAAGGATTTTTGGAAATTTCACCCCTAAGGGGGTAAAATAAGGGATGAAATTTTGTATGCTAGTTCGTCAGTTTTGAAGTTAGGATCTTCAAATTTTGTGTTTAGGCTGACGATTGAAAATTAATGTATAGTTATCTCAGCGTTTGTGATAATTCCACCATCGAAGGGAGGAAAAGGGGGATGAAGTTGTGTATGCAAGTCCTTCAATTTCAAAGTAAACTTCACTAAATGTATTATTATACGGTGTAGGCATCCACTAAGGAAGGATTTTTGAAAATTCCACCCCTAAGGGGGTAAAATAAGGGATGAAAGTTTGTATGCAAGTTCGTCAGTTTTGAAGTTAGGATCTTCAAATTTTGTGTTTAGGCTGACGATTGAAAATTAATGTATAGTTATCTCAGCGTTTGTGATAATTCCACCATCGAAGGGAGGAAAAGGGGGATGAAGTTGTGTATGCAAGTCCTTCAATTTCAAAGTAAACTTCACTAAATGTATTATTATATGGTGTAGGCATCGACTAAGGAAGGATTTTTGGTAATTCCACCCCTAAGAGGGTAAATTTTAAGGCGATGATAGCTCAGTGGTAGTGACGTCGGATACCGAGACGAGTGTCCCGGGTTCGAATCCTACAATGAGCTTGAGCTTTCAGTGAAGGAAAACATCGTAGGAAACCATAGCATGGTGGTACGGTACTTTGTAGTACCCGCCTGGCTGGCTACCACCCTCATGTTTCAAATCTGTCGCCAAGCACCTTTGGGTGTGTTCCGACAGCTGCACTTGAGAGCCAGTTCCTTCTAGGCTTTGTGTGCTTACCACCTTCGGCCGCATCATCACTTACCATGGTGAGATTGCGGTCAAACACAGTCCTATAAAAAGTAAAAAAAAAAAAACTTAATAATAATCTGAATATATAAAATGATAAACTGATTGTTGATATATCAACGCACAGCCTAAACCGCTGGATCTAGAGATTTGAAATTTTGCACAAAGATACTTATATAGTGGAGGAATCCACTAAGGAAGGATTTTTGGAAATTCCACCCCTAAGAGGGTAAAATAGGGGATGACAGTTTGTATGCAAGTCCGTCAGTTTTGAAGTTAGGATCTTCAAATTTTGTGTTTAGGCTGACGATTAAAAATTAATGTATCTCAGCGTATGTAATAATCCCACCACCAAAGGGAGGAAAAGCGGATGAAGTTGTGTATGCAAGTCCTTCAATTTCAAAGTAAACTTCACTAAATGTATTATTATACGGTGTAGGCATCCACTAAGGAAGGATTTTTGGAAATTCCACCCCTAACAGGGTAAACTAAGGGATGAAAGTTTGTATGCAAGTCCGTCAGTTTTGTAGTTAGGATCTTCAAATTCTGTGTTTAGGCTGACGATTGAAAATTAATATATAGTTATCTCAGCGTTTGTAATAATTCCACCACCGAAGGGAGGAATAGGGGGATGAAGTTATGTATGCAAGTCCTTCAATTTCAAAGTAAACTTCATTAAATGTATTATTATACGGTGTAGGCATCCACTAAGGAAGGATTTTTGGAAATTCCACCCCTAACAGGGTAAAATAAGGGATGAAAGTTTGTATGCAAGTCTGTCAGTTTTGAAGTTAGGATCTTCAAATTTTGTGTTTAGGCTGACGATTGAAAATTAATGTATAGTTATCTCAGCGTTTGTGATAATTCCACCATCGAAGGGAGGAAAAGGGGGATGAAGTTGTGTATGCAAGTCCTTCAATTTCAAAGTAAACTTCACTAAATCGGACTAAGGAAGGATTTTGGGTAATTCCACCCCTAAGAGGGTAAATTTTAAGGCAATGATAGCTCAGTGGTAGTGACGTCGGATACCGAGACGAGTGTCCCGGGTTCGAATCCTACAATAAGCTTGAGCTTTCAGTGAAGGAAAACATCGTAGGAAATCATAGCATGGTGGTACGGTACTTTGTAGTACCCGCCTGGCTGGCTACCACCCTCATGTTTCAAATCTGTCGCCAAGCACCTTTGGGTGTGTTCCGACAGCTGCACTTGAGAGCCAGTTCCTTCTAGGCTTTGTGTGCTTACCACCTTCGGCCGCATCATCACTTACCATGGTGAGATTGCGATCAAACACAGTCCTATAAACAGTAAAAAAAAAAAACTTAATAATAATCTTAATATATAAAATGATAAACTGATTGTTGATATATCAACGCACAGCCTAAACCACTGGATCTAGAGATTTGAAATTTTGCACAAAGATACCTTATATAGTGGAGGCATCCACTAAGGATTTTTGGAAATTCCACCCCTAAGAGGGTAAAATAGGGGATGACAGTTTGTATGCAAGTCCGTCAGTTTTGAAGTTAGGATCTTCAAATTTTGTGTTTAGGCTGACGATTAAAAATTAATGTATCTCAGCGTATGTAATAATCCCACCACCAAAGGGAGGAAAAGCGGATGAAGTTGTGTATGCAAGTCCTTCAATTTCAAAGTAAACTTCACTAAATGTATTATTATACGGTGTAGGCATCCACTAAGGAAGGATTTTTGGAAATTCCACCCCTAACAGGGTAAACTAAGGGATGAAAGTTTGTATGCAAGTCCGTCAGTTTTGTAGTTAGGATCTTCAAATTCTGTGTTTAGGCTGACGATTGAAAATTAATATTTAGTTATCTCAGCGTTTGTAATAATTCCACCACCGAAGGGAGGAATAGGGGGATGAAGTTATGTATGCAAGTCCTTTAATTTCAAAGTAAACTTCACTAAATGTATTATTATACGGTGTAGGCATCCACTAAGGAAGGATTTTTGGAAATTCCACCCCTAACAGGGTAAAATAAGGGATGAAAGTTTGTATGCAAGTCTGTCAGTTTTGAAGTTAGGATCTTCAAATTTTGTGTTTAGGCTGACGATTGAAAATTAATGTATAGTTATCTCAGCGTTTGTGATAATTCCACCACCGAAGGGAGGAAAAGGGGGATAAAGTTGTGTATGCAAGTCCTTTAATTTCAAAGTAAACTTCACTAAATTTAATATTATACAGTGTAGGTATTCAGTAAGGAAGGATTTTTGGAAATTCCATTCCTAGGGGGGTAAAATAGGGGATGAATGTTTGTATGAAAGTTCGTCAGTTTTGAAGTCACGATCTTCAAATTTTGTATTTAGGCTAACGATTTAAAATTAATTTATACATATTTCAGCTTTTTTGAGAATTCCACCCCCGACAGGGTGAAAAGGTATGGGATGTATGTAAGTCATTCAGTTTCAAAGTAAACGTCACTTAATATATTATTACACAGTGAAGGCAACTAAGGATTTTTGGATATTCCATCCTTAAGGGGGTAAAATAGGGGATGCAAGTTTATATGAAAGTCTATCAGTTTCGAAGTTAGGACCTTCAAATTTTGTGTTTAGGTTGACGATTGAAAATTAATTTATTTGTGCCTCAACGTTTTTGATAATTCCGATCCCGAAAGGGTAAAAAGGGGGATGAATTTGTGTATGGAAGTACACTAAATTTATTATTTAAGCTTATGGTTATAAACTAACGCAACGAATATCGGTGTTGTTGGAATTTGAACCCTTAAGGAGTGAAAAGGGGGATTAAATTTAGTATATGAAATTCTTTATTTTCGGATTGAAAATTTCAAAATTTATTATTTCGGCTTATGGTATTGGCGTATTTAAATGACTCGCCTAAACAACATCAGGAAAAAGAGAGGAATGGGTATTAAAACAAAGATCCGGTTAATACGAGCATTGGTATTCCTAATTTTCATGTATAGAGTGGAAGCGTGGACTATACTGGCCCGAGAAAGAAAAAGAATTGATGCATTCGAGATGTGGTACTGGAGACGGATGTTGGAAATACCTCGGACCGCTAAACGCAACAATGCATCAATCCTATCGCAGCTCCAAATTAAAACACGATTGTCCACCATATGCCACCAACGTATTTTTTCGTATTTCGGCCACATGGTGCGCAAAGGCGATGAAAGTTTGGAAATCTGATCATAGTTGGGAACACGGAAGGATAACGACTACGTGGTCGTTCACCAACAAGATGGTCCGATCAAGTAAAAGACTCATCGTCCTCCAAGTTTTACAGAAACCAGAAGACAGAAACCATTGGAGGCAGATCATTCGCTCTAGAAGCAAACCCGATGTTGACCACGATCCTCAGACATGAGGGAAAGAGAGATAAGGCCTCCAAAATTGTGCTGTAGAACTAGACTACAAGTAACAGCTCTCCGCCGCAATGTTATTGAGGCCAAAATATTTACTGGTTCTGCCAGAGGAGAAACAGTCTTCTTGCCGCGTATACCATTGATCCCAAATCTCCTTCCGTTTGAATTTAAAAGATAAATCCTAATTAAGGTTTGTAGTCACAGGGAAAACCTCTGAAATTTGCTAGAGTTGATTTGCGGCAGGACTGTTTCAGTTTTATGTGGCATCCTCGCATAGGAGCTCTTAATCTACCTGAACTTTTGTCAATATCACACGTAGTGGCGGACAATAGCCATGAACAAAGCTCTATATTGTTACAATGATTCATATCTAGAAAAAAGAAATAATCTACGCGGACAAAGTCGCGGGCTATAAAGCTAGTATATTAATATTTATCGAAATAATAAAATCCTGACATAAATAATTTAATTCGTCAGAACCTAAAAATATTGGGTAACATCAAAAATAATGTGCACTACTTATTTCATATTACATAAACTCATCCAAAGTTCCTAACTGACTGTTTCTAGAGTAAATTAATTCTCTTACTTCCATCTTAAAAAGTACAATCGTCGCTCGACCTATTGTCATCTATTATTACATTACCAGCCTTTGAAACGTTTAACTCAGCTTACGTTTTGTACTAATTTAACTACGGTAAGACTTGACGGAATATTTTTAAGGGAAAATAGCTCTTATGTAAAACTGTATTAGTGTGTTCCCACAGATCAAGAATTCGCGTGATGCGGCGGAACATGCCGAGAAAGAAATTATTACCTATGTATAAAAGGTGACACTGACTGTAAGCGTCCACTAAGAAATGATTTTCTAAAAACCCCCTTGGGGGTAAAATAGGGGATGGCGGATGAAACCGCGGGGTCGAAAGCCACTGGTGGCCGCAAATAAGAAAAATGGTAGCGACTGGTGACTGCGTCTAGTGGCTTGACATCACCACTAGTGGTCGCATTTAGTGGCCGCCACAAGTCACCCAGTGGGCGGGCTGGCTCGACAAACCAACGTAAATTCGAGCTTAGTCTTTAATTACATTCAGCCTGTTCCGCATAATCTAATTATGATAGTCTAACAAGGTAAAATACCTCATTACTAGCCTGGCGACATTTATTCTAATTTTAATCTTGCAAAACTAGATTCGGACAAAGTCAGAATTAAAAATTCACTGCCGTCGCGATAAAATAACTCGAGTTTTTTTAGGGTACTCTGAACTTTGAGAAATAATTGGACCGCATTTTTTATGAACGTAGTTATAGCAGAGACGTGTTTTACATAAATAGTAATTTTAAATGTTTTTTTTTCTGAGTATAGACCTGTGTTTGTCCGGAATCTCACCATGGTTAGTGATGATTTGGTCGGAGATGGTAAGAACGCAAAGCCTAGAAGGAACTGGCTCTCAAGTGCAGCTATCGGGATATACGATCATGCTCGGCGACAGATTTTCAACTTAAGGGTTTTAGCCAGCCAGGTGGGTACTAAAAAGTACCCTACAACCATGATCTGGTTTCCTCACGATGTTTTCCTTCACCGAAAGCTTAAGCTTATTTTAGGATTTGAACACGGGACCTTCGTCTCGGCATCCGATGTCACTACCAGCGCAACCATCGCCTTAAAATGTTACCGGTGATGAAGGTTTCAAGTGTGCTAAAGATTATTAAAAAAAACTTCCCTGGCATGTTTTACTGCCCCATTCATAAAACCTGGGTATATGTAGCGATTGAAACTTGCAAAAAATCTTGTAATCCGTTATTATGTATGTTATATTTTATTGGTATTGTTGTATCTTTGTTAATTTTTCCCACATTTTTTTTTAAATTTAATTTGTGTATGCATATAAACCCTAAAATAAATATATTATTACAAATTGCCTAAAAACATAAGTTAATCAAAATTAACTACATAACATGTTTACCCAATACCAACTGCCTCCTACAGAGAAACGCTATCAATATAAGCTATCACTATTACATTAATTGAGCACCGTATCCAACAACGTAAGCCTTCTGGCACCATTACAATATTAAGGCAATAGAATGTGTTCCAATTGCTCACTGAACTAGTTAATATGTGTGCTACGGAACCATTAGATGTATATCGTTTCACGCTTGACAGGAATCGATAAGGTAACAGATGTGATACTTGGTAAGTAGCTGAGGTGGCTATTTCAAAAATAACGGTTACTTATCAGAAATAATTATTTATGATAGTTTTTTTTTGGTTTTTTAAGGTTTACGTAAATTACTTACATATAATTACATAATTACTTTACGTGGCGAAGTTCTCGAAAACTTTAATGAGTTTTGAGAATGAGAATTTGAGAATGTGCTTTCGGTAAAGGTTTAACTTTAGCTTACTTTGTAGTACCTACTTGTCACTAGGAAAGTGTTGACAAATATTTCTTTAAAGCCCTTCTCTTTCTGGCTTTGTGTACTTACCACCTTTGGCCTCTAACCATGAAACTATGGTCAATTCCTATTCATAGAAAAAAATGACTTATTTGCGTGTTTTCTATACATTTGCACTAATTTAGCAATATACCAATTTCACGCAAATGGTTCCAACAAAAAAAAATCAAGTTCTTTTTTTAAATCTTTTAATAAAAATTATGTCCAACAATTGGCTAAGCTACCCTAAGCCGCCGTGAAAATATGTCTGCCTTAAAAATGAATAAAGATTTCATCTCAAGGATAAAATTATAAGGAATGTTAATTTAGTCTTGTTCTTTTGTTGTCTCTTTCATTATATCTCGTATTCGTGTGGATTTGACGTCACGACTTTTTTTTATAATTAAGGTGGCACAAGCCCGGAATTTGTTAGGTTTATTACGTTAACAAGTTTAATGTCTTTTATCTTTTGAAAGAAACGTATATTTTATTGACATAAAAGAACATAGACCTATATCTATAACAATTAAAATAAAAATACGTCAACGTAATATTAACATTGGCCCTGATTCTGTTGTTTACAACTAAACTAATATTAGTCTCACTATGTTTCTTTCTAACAAAGAACATAAGAAAAGGATGTAAGAAATGTTGTCCTGTCAAATTAGTCCAATGCTTGTTTTCAATATAAAAGTCGCCATCTATCGCGGTTACGCCTAAATACCCGCAAATGATGACGGCAAAGACTAATTTGACAGCTTTAAATATGTTCTATCCTTTTTCAATAATGTTTGTAAAAAAAAAAAAACAAAAAATCAAAAATCAAAATCAAAATGATGTGATGTGACTAAAATTAGTTTAGTGCGATTTACAACAGAATCGGCACCATTGACGCATTATAACTGATGTTTTAAATATGGTTATTTATTTGTGTTATTATGTCATACCTAAATGTAAAAAAACTGTATCAATATTATCTTCATAGAAATATTTGTCAAAAAAGAAAACTCCTTTTTTTGGTTAAGTGATCCTTCAATTGGATCCCATAAAGCCCAATAAAAAAGTTAATTAAGATACACTTATTGGTTTTTATACTGTAATAAAACCAACTCATAGAATAGCTGTACATCCATTTGTCACACAATAACTCATAAAGTTATAACCGGTAAAACATAATATTTTATATACAAGTATAAAATAACAATAGTTTTCAAATCTCGCAAATGATAAATCACGAGTCACGTCGGGTGTGTGCAGTCCGGTGCACACTGCGCGACTTTTTTGTCGCCCGATTGTGACGCCACTTTTTGCGTTGTTCCCGTAAGTTGTTGTGGAAAAAATACAGACTGCATGATGTATGTAGTTGCGGTTGCAGTTTGAATTAGGACATGTATATTTTTGTTTCGGATGAAAAGAGTTTCTTGTAGGGGGATCCCCTTTAATTTACAAGCTTTTATTTAACTTGCAATGTATGTATGTATGTTTGTTCAGGTGGAATCTTGCAGGTCGAATTTCACCCAGTTTCAGTGGTCGGATCGACTTGATATTTGGTATACATTAGTATATTGGATGACAATGCAAGTACAGTCAACAAAAAGTACAGTAAACAAATCTCATTTTTATTATTGGTTGTTATAGCGCCAATAGAAATACACATTCTGTGAAAATTTCAACTATCTACCTATTACTAGCTATGTTCAATGTTTCATTTAGAAAATCTGTCGCCATGTACCTATCGGTGTGTTCCGACAGCTGTACTTGAGAGCCAGTTCCTTCTAGGCTTTGTGTGTGCACCACCTTCGGCCACATCATCACTTACTATGTTGAGATTACCCCTAAAAAAGTAGCGTAAATACCGCGATTTGAATATTCTTCGCGAAAAATGCAACTTTTTATTTTTTACTTTAAATAATACTAATATAACAAATAAGAATACGGTCCGCCTGATGGAAGAAAAGCAGTTACCGTGGCCTGTTCACGCCTAATAAATTAGTGAACTTCCTCTTGAGGGATGAATGTGTAGGTCATTAGTAATCAAAAATTAATATTATAAAAAACATCCGAGGGAAAAATGATTTTTTCAGAAAAAAAAATGTTTGAACTGAAAATGAAAAATTTTTTTTTCTTTGATTTGTATGGAGAGTCTCTATGCAAGTCAAAGAAAAAAAAATTCATCTCATTATCTATGGTGACAATAATCATCATAATCATCTTCTGATTGTATAAAAAATATAATTCCCACATGCAAAATTTCATCAAAACATTTTCATTAAGAAAATTACATAAAGAAAAAAGCCATCTGTGTGCGGTTCTCTTTTTGTTTACTTATTTTCTGTTTTTAACATGCCACTGAGTTTTTTGGTTTTATTAAACATTTTTAGATATATCTCTAGTCGCATATTATTTAACCTATAGTAAACGAAATTTTTATTACATCTTGTCTCCCTCATCTTCCATATCGCATAATTTAAGGAGTCAGTTAACGGAGCTGTGGTACTATACGTAGTAAACGTTACACAGCAGTTATACAGCTTGTTATATGAGCGGGCTACGAGAGCAATGTCTGTAGTAAAATTTGCTCTGCACTGCGTAGAACAGAGGAAACTGTGGAGAATTGTTTTTTTATTATTTCTTTATTAAATGGGCTTGCGTTTGGCCACTGACCCGCCCATAAGGGGCGATGACGAAGCCTAAGATAAAACACGCTTACCCAGAAGAAACCTATTCACTCTGGCCTTGAAAGTACCTAGATTGTAGGCGTTTATTATTAGTAGCCTATGTTACACTCTGGCATATAAAGTATTTGTATGCAAAAAATCACGTCGTTCCGTTGCATCGTTAAAAAAAGATCCTTTTTTCTCCAAGGTAAACAAACAATCATATTTTGCTTTTATAATATTAGTACAAATAAAAAGGTTGAATAGGATGTAGGTTAAGGACACAAATTAAGATTTTTTGAAAATATATGTACATTAGTATGTTAACTATACTACGTAATGAAAGGACACTCTAACCGTAAATTATCTATAAATCAATAGCGTGACTGTACCTGCGCTGCGGTTTGAACTATGCGTACATCTATTCATCATTCAGACAGGTTTTCCTGTCATACATTTAACTAGCTGTCCCGCGCGACTTCATCCGCGTTCCCGACATAAAAGGTAGCTTATTTCCTTTTCCATACCATAGGCTATGTGCATGCCAAATTTCATGATGATCGGTTGAGTAGTTAGGCGTGAAGGCGTAACAAACAAACTCACATTCGCATTATAACTGACCCCCGCGTTTTCACGCACGCTTCCCGGGATAACAAGTAGCCTATGTCATTCTCCATACTATCTGCATGCCAAATTTCATGATGATCCGTTGAGTAGGTTTTATCGGTTTAGTAAGGCGTGAAAGCAAAACAAATAAACTCACATTCGCATTTATAATATTAGTTAAGATAAGTTATAATTAGGATTACGAAGTTAGAATTAGAATTAGGATGGCGAATTAAAAGATGAATGAGGACAAAATAAATAAAATAATACACATATCAGCAACTCCATAGATTTCCATTCCCAACTCATTACAACTGCGCGTAATAAGGGCAAGCGTTAATATAACACCAAGTGAATATTTTACGAGTTCACATCGCACTGTGTGCCCACTGCCTTATGTTATTTTACCTACTGTAGTTTACTGTTTACTATGATATTATTCTTTGGTATTCAAATTGATATTTTTATACATATACAGTAGGCATGTAATACTTCATTGATTACACCACATTATACCTATATATTTTTATACGACTAATATGTTACACAAGCATACATCCCACCCCACCTGTTGGTAAGCGGTTACCATAGCCATATGGACGCTTGCAACAAACGAAGCATCGCTCACGCGTTACCGACCTTTCCCCCCTCCCCTATGAGCTCTGGCGACCTCACTCACGCGCAGGAACACAACTTTACACAACATAAAGTTATTTGGCTGCGGTATTCTGTAAGGTGGTGGTACTTTCCCAGTCGAGCTGCTCTTTGAGCGAATAAACGCTATGCTCTACCTCTCTCAAATATGATACAAATAATAATAATATTAGAAACATTCTACAGACATATTATATATTATACAGACCATCTGATCTCAAACCAAGCTTGTACAGTAGTGCCCAATTAATATGGCTTACCGATGTACCAGCGCAGAAGATACATTTTCAAAGCGCGGGATATGCTATTGGTCGGCAGCTACCGCCATGTTAGCGCGCGCCGTGCGGAGGGGCGTGACTTGCGAGTGAGACGGAACTAACAGCTGCAGTGTATTATGAACCATATAGTAGTGATCTAAGGTTGATTGTAAGTTTTAAGCATTCTTCGGGCCGTACTTTCTTTTCTGCGCGAACGAAGATTCACGACGCGCCATATCAGTTGGGTACTACTGTACTATGGAAATCAGATTGTTAATAAATATTACTACATATTATACAACAACTTTTTAGTACTAAAACCATGAAAGGGTTGACCATACAGCCGAAGTGACTTCTTCCAAGCAACCTAGATAAATTATCATTACCACAGTGCAGATCTCCTGCATATCTTTTCCAATAATTGCCGTATCTTCCGGTCCTGCACGTATTTATATTGATATTCAGATCCAAAAAACAATAACGGTCATCCATCCCGAAACAAGTCTATGCAATTAATTTTTAACCTAAAATGCTATATGTTTTCAAAGCAGGATTTTTCGCTTCGATCTAAAATCTGTTTCATAGTCCAGTCTAAGTGCCAATACAAAATTGCATATTTTCAATAATAAAAGCTCATGAAAGCAAGTAGTCAAAACTACAACTCGCCGACGTGACATTTTGTAAATAATTTTCTATATTTTACTACTGGCGCGAGTCAAGTGTGTATTTTTGTGTAGTCAACTACGAAACTAACCAATATCATAGGGTTGCTACTTACAACTTGCTAAGTTTAATAAAGATTTTCAATCGCTTGATAAAGGTCGGATAAGAATTTTAAGAGAATCTAACAAAGAGCAGCTGGACTGGAGAAGTACCTCCACCAAGAATCATCAATCATCATCAGCCTATAATGTCCCACTGCTGAGCACAGGCCTCCTTTCACAAATGAAGGTGAAAGGGAATGGGCAATACTCCACCACGCGTGCCCACTGCGGATCGGTGGAGGTAGGCTAGTGGTCAATCTACTGTTGGAATTTTTCAAGCCGCCTAGGAGGCATCCAACTAGCTTAACGACTTTCACAATTCAGTGATAACCAGGACCAACGGCTTTACGTGCCTTCCGAAGCACGGAAACGCTCGATTTGAAATACCACTAGGCGATCACCCATCCAGGTACCGACCACGATAGGTGTAGCTTAACTTTGCCGATCGATTAAGAACGGCTAATCATGTTACACCACGAGCGCTTCTTCCACCAAGAATACCGCAGCCAAATATTGCTTAATGGTGTGTTCCTGCGCTTGAGTAAGGGTCTCCAGAGCTAATCGGAGTGGAAGGAGGATTGGTAACACGTAAGTGATGTTCCAAGCATCCCAGGGTGATGCAATTCCCGTGACATCACAAGCAACTCTAAGGGAAAGCGCGAAGAAGAAAATTATCTCTCTCGAAGTGTGGTGCTGGAGAAGAATGCTCGGTATATCTAGAAGAGAATTCCGTACAAATAAGTCCATACTCCAGGAACTTGGTATTAAACAGCGTCTATCCTCCGTAGTGCAGTCTCGCATCCTTACTTTTTTGGACACGCGTCGCGGCGCGGATTCCATAAAGCGATTGGTGGTACAGGGTAAAGTGGAGGGCACCAGAGCACGTGGAAGATCACCCATGCAATGGACCGACCAAATTAAGGCCGCAATAGGCGGTCTCATCAACGACTGCACCAGAAGGGCAGCAGTTAGGGACGAATGGCGGTTGTGAAGCGCGCCACAAATCACACGTCGTGACGACCACGACCACTCTGTCAAGAGTGACACGCATGAGAAGAAAAACTGCATACTACTAAGTGGGCCGTATGCTTAATTGCTGACTTTAAGCATAAAAAAAGTTTAATAAGTTATTTAATCTATACGGGGTGGATACGACAATACGACATTAAATGAAACCACGTACTCATAAATACGATCAACTTTTGGTAAGGGACCAACTTGAAATCGCAAAAAAATTACAGCTTTTCATACAAAAGGTACATGTCTCGTCGACAAAAATGTATAAGCTGCTTTTTGTGATTTCGAAGTTAGTTCTATACCAAAAGTTGATCGTATTTATGAGTACATTACGTGGTTTAATTTAATGTCGTATTGTCGTATCCACCCCGTATATTATTTCTATTTTCAAGTGACAACCCTACCAGTCCATATGTCACAACAAAACAGTTGACAGTCGCTAGTCCGCGGCGCGGTGGGGACACGTCACCCATTTCATAGCGGGACCCGTTCTAACTTGTTTATTCCACTTGTTTCTGACGTTATTCCCACCAAATACTAAATGGAAACATCTTGGTCAAAAATGTGTACGTCATGGCTTTAGTTTTGTTTGATAGGTTTTGTCTGTTTTACTTAGAGATCCAGTTTTTGAGTTGAGTTTGTTTTCAAGGCATTGAGTGAGCATCCTTGGCTACAATGGTGCTGATTCTGTTGTATAGGGATGTTGCCTGGGTAAAAATATAATAATTCTAATTAGTCCGTCAGTTAGATTATCAAAAAATATTGTACGTATTTTTTGCTTTACCATATCATTAACAATTGACGAAGATAAAGCGTGACTAAGTTAGGGAGTGGGGGCTCGTGACGTCACTTGTTACTAAAAAGTGTACCACACCGTGACGTCACGCGGAACTTCAACGCACAATATCTTCGTATTTTTTTGTTTAATTGAAAAAAGAAAAAATACGTGTCTAATATTTTTTGATAATGTAAATGACGGACTAATTAGTTTTTTCCAGGAAAGTAGCCTATTTAGTCTCACTATATCTCTTTCTAACAAAGCGGCGGGAATGGAATGTTATATCCCAAACCCGCTTGTGGCTGCAGGGGTGAAGAAGCGACCGTGGTTTAATCGGCCCTGCAAAGATGCTAGACAAAATAAGCAGACTTTGTTTGAGGCTTGGACCACGGCCCGAACTAATCAGGACCCTAAGATCTCTGATGCGAAACGCAAATTTAATGCTGCCTCGAGGTTCAGTAAGCGAATGATTGCCAGGGCTAAGTTCGATTTCGTCGGCAGGTTTGGTGAGAGGCTGACTAGCCTTCCGTCTGGAAGTCGCGCTTTCTGGTCTCTTGCCAAAGCTGCTGAAGGAAACTTTTGCCAGTCGTCCTTGCCACCACTCCGTAAGCCGGACGGAAACTTGGCCCATAGTGCAAAGGAGAAAGCTGATCTTTTAGGCTCTCTCTTTGCCTCGAACTCGACTTTGGATGACGGGGGCGCCACACCGCCTACCATCCCGCAGTGTGCTAGCTCCATGCCGGAGATAAGCATTACCCAACGGGAGGTCCGGCGGGAACTGCTTTCTCTGGACATCCATAAGTCGAGTGGGCCAGACGGCATACCGGCAGTGGTACTGAAACAGTGTGCTCCTGAATTGTGTCCAGTATTAACGCGTCTTTTCGCACTTTCCTACACCAAAAATGAAGTCCCGTCTTCGTGGAAAACTGCCCACGTGCACCCAGTGCCCAAAAAGGGCGACAGATCAGACCCGACGAATTACAGGCCTATCGCCATCACCTCCCTTCTCTCCAAAGTCATGGAGCGCGTGATCAACACGCAGCTTTTGAGATACCTGGAGGATCACGAGTTGTTGAGCGACCGACAATATGGCTTCCGCCACAGTCGCTCAGCTGGTGACCTCCTTGTGTATCTCACGCACCGTTGGTCACTCGCCATCGAGAGTCAAGGTGAGGCATTGGCAGTAAGCCTAGATGTGGCGAAGGCGTTCGATCGGGTCTGGCACAGGGGTCTTCTCACGAAGTTACCAGCATACGGGCTTCCCGAGGGATTATGCAAATGGATTACCAGCTTTCTGTCCAGCAGATGCATAAGGGCCGTCGTTGACGGTAGCTGCTCTGATAGCATGGACATAAATGCTGGCGTCCCGCAAGGCTCTGTGCTGTCCCCAACATTGTTCCTACTGCATATCAATGATATGCTGTCTATTGACGGCATTCATTGCTATGCGGACGACAGTACAGGGGACGCTTATTACACGGGCCGTGCAAATATCCCTCGTTCCGAGGTGGAGGAAAGCCGCGAACGGCTGATGTCTGAAATCGAGAGTACATTAACTAGTGTCTCCGATTGGGGTCGACTAAACCTAGTCCATTTCAACCCTACCAAGACTCAAGCCTGCGCGTTCACCGCTAAGAAAACCCCATGGTCTGTGGCTCCAAATTTCCAGAACACCTCCTTGAACATCAGTCAAAGCATCGGGATCCTTGGCGTCGACATTTCTAGCGACGTTTTGTTCCGAAGTCACTTGGAAGACAAGGTTAAGCTGGCATCCAAAAAGCTAGGAGTGCTCAACAGAGCGAGGCAGTACTTCACATCGGGGCAAAGGCTACAACTTTATAAGTCACAAGTCCGGCCTCATATGGAGTACTGCTGTCACCTATGGGCGGGAGCACCTGGATACCAGCTTGGGCCTTTAGACTCGGTTCAACGACGTGCCATCAGAATTGTTGACGATCCCGAGCTCACAAGCGGTTTAGAGCCCCTTAGTCTAAGGAGAGACTTTGCCTCCTTATGTGTGTTCTACCGCTTGTACAACGGAGAGTGTTCTAAAGAATTGTTCGACTTGTTGCCCACTGCTACCTTCTACCATCGCAACTCTCGCCATCGACGGGGAGTCCATCCTCACATATTGAAACCAGAATTGTTACGAACTGTGCGGGCCCAAAGGAGCTTTCTTCCGCGGACGCTCAGATTGTGGAATGAGCTCCCCGCCGTGGTTTTCCCAATGGAGTACAGCATGGGGTTCTTCAAAAAGGGCGTGAAGAGATTTCTTCAGGGTCGGCAACGCGCGAGTAATGCCCCTGGTGTTGCAAGCGTCCATAGGCTACGGTAACTGCTTACCATCAGGCAGGCCGTATGCTTGTTTGCCAACTTAGTGGTATAAAAAAAAAAAAAAAAAAAAAAAAAAACAAAGAACGTAAGAAAAGGATGTAAAAAAAATTGTCGTGTAAAATTAGTCCAATTGCTTGTTTTCAACATCAAAATTGTTTACATCTATGTACCCATAACCCGCAAATGAAAATGGCAAAGACTGATTAATTAACAGCTGTAAAAATGTCCTTTCCTTTTTCAATAATGTGTGTAAGAAAGAGATGTCACGCGCCCTACTTGTGAAAGATGTTGTGCTGCTTGTGGGAAAAGGCTTAAGTTTGCTATTTATTTGTTAAATATCGATATTCTAGTGTAGTGTTGCCGCCATGACATGCAATTGTAGTCAATTAGATCAGAACAAATGCTATGTAATGATGAAGCTAGTCTGTTTTAAAAAGAGTAATTGCTAAGTTTATTGCTGGCTCTTCTCAGCAAATGCGACCTTCCGAACCGGTATAAAAGTATTAGAGTCAGACTTTTCATAAGTGCATGCGAAGGTCTATTTGAATAACTAATTGTACATTCTCGCAAATAAATAAATATCCTGGGACAATCCTCACACACGGTCATCTGATCCCAAACTAAGCAGAGCTTGTACTATGGAAACCAGATAACTGATATAATACATATACTTCATTTTGTTTGTAAATACATACTTAATATACATAATTACACCCAGACTCAGGATATACAGACATGTTCATGCACACAAATGCATGTCCTGTGTGGGAATCGAACCCACGACCTGCGGCGCGTAAGGTGAACCTTAACCAACTGCGTCAACTGGCCCGTCAACAATTGTAAATAACCTATAGCATGGTGAGGTGATACATTTATAATCATATTTTTATCTTCTGAAACATGCATTCTCATTCAATTCCCCATCACATAAATAAAAACATTCATTCACGTAGAACACTAAACACAATTATCGTACAAAGTTACTAACACGCTGCCGAGACGCGGGACATATCGTACGCGAGACGTGAACGTTATCTGACATGTCACTCGAGTGTCACGGACATCGGTGACTATGTAGTGCTACGTGAAAGTATGTCACTGCATCGTCATCGTAGAGACACGCTTGTTATTACGATACGAGTGTGACACCACAGTTAAAGTGTACATGGAGAATTTGTGCAGTAAGCTGAAATGTATAGTAATTGATGGGTTTTTGCGTAAAAATATTAATATGGAAAACGAGGAGCCTCCTAGGATAAAGGTAAGGACTTACCAGGAACTCCTATGGTAATCCAGCACAGTGATGAGCACTATTATTTAATATCAGTTCACAAATCACAAAGTTTAATGTTTCTCGGTCTGTAGCGTTTTTCGTACTGAATGTTGCGGGGCGCGCGCGTCTCGTTTCACTCGCACACACGCGCTTGGCGATGCGTCGCTGAAGTATCTCGAAGGTTCCCGAAGCTCTTTTCTCGCTTTCACATATGATGTGGGAAAAGGAGAGGAATCGGGAAGTAGAGGCTCGTCATTGATACTCAATATGAGTAGGTTTTTACTATACATTTAGGATTCAGGAGCAGAATTGAATAAAAAAAACAATGATTCTACACGTTATTAAATTATTTAATAACAAAACAAAATTACAAACTAATATTCTCATATAATTGAACTTTTTACATAAACTTAATGCCAAAATAAAACACCAATCACTTGTATAAACAAAATTAACGTACTTACCGAGATTTAACAACACTTTTAGCAACACTTAATTATAATTCTAACCACTCACAAATCGCGTCGACAACTACCGTTCCGTACGAAAGCCAACGAGCAACTGAGCATTTTGCGGGCGTACACCGCCTTTTATAGACATCGAAATGAGTTTCCTAAATCGGCCTATCCCGACGAAGCGTCGTCCTCGGCGCGATCTCCATGGTGCTCGGCTGGTAACGGAGCCAATTCTGGAGCTGGAGAGTCGCCACTGGGCCCAGCCATCTCAACACTGGGTTGAAGGGACATTGATGATGACCCTGTATTTGAGTCACATACTTCGTTATCTGAAATATATGAACACATCTCAGAAATTGCTATTACAGTTTTTATAGTGTGGGTTTACTTTTTGTAGGTAGCTACAACATGCAATTTTATATGAGATAACGTTAAAATTTGTGAGAGCTCTCATGACCGTTTTTCTGTCTTCCCAAAGTTGCCAACCACGCGTAGCGAGCTTCCACTGATCTAAAGCTGCACCTGTGAACAGATCAGACAGAAGGCGTCCCCCCTGTCTGAGGTTGACGGAGGCTTCTCTGATTCGCACGTCAACACTTCAGTTATTTAGTTCATAGACCGATACCTCTCATTATAGGTAGGTCTATTTGGACGTAGGCGTCTCTGAATTGCGCGTCCAACATATTGATGGTGTTATCATCAATAATCACATACTTGTCATAAATACCTAAATGGGTTCATATACTAAGTGCGGACGGAGGCATCTCTGAGTTGCGCGTCCTTTAAGTATGCATTATAAGTAATTACGGGAATGTTTGTGTGGATGGAGGCTTCTCTGAATCGCACATCCAACACAAAATTTCATCAGTCTAAATGCAGTGATCGACCAACGAGCCCATCCGCCACAACTCATTAAATAAAAGTAATTTAGGGATTTATACGTAAGGTAGTAAATTTGTAACACGAAAGATAATAAAAACAATATGCATGTGGTAAGTATATGGCAAATCAGCTCGCCCGACCCCCGCATAGAACCAATTCAATACTCACCCTCGAAAAAGGCTGCACATGATTCTGGACACCACTCTCCGTTCCAGGGTACCATATACTCAGCAGCTGCTTGTGTGGTTTTGCCATATGAAGCACCGATGAGTTTTAACTGATACCGACCACTGGGTAACACTTTAATCACCCGGTAAGGTCCGCGCATGCCAGGGTCTAGTTTTCCTGTAGACTGAGAATATTTAATTACAAAAACCAGATCGTTAACATCATATGCGCGTGGATTTCGCCGCTGCCGGTTGACATGAGAATCTTGTTTAGTTTGATTTTGCGTCAACAGTTGATGCGCTCTGGTTCTGCACAGCTCTCGCCAACCTTCGTGGTTTTCGGTCATCTCGATAGCGACGTCACGAATCAATGTTCGAACGATAGGTACTGTGGCGTCAGTTCCCACTAGGAGCTTCAGTGCTGAGGCTTGTGTAGTCTTTTGCTTGGTAATGTTTAGAATGAGTTGAAGCCTCCATAGTTGTGCTGACCATTCCGCATGTCTATGATTAGTTTCGATACGGATCATGTTCAGAACGGTTCTGACATATCTTTCTACCTGTCCGTTAGCGTTGTGCATTTCAGGTGTTATAAAATGAATATCACAACCGAACTCAGATAACAGAGTAGAAAACTGAGAAGATTCAAACATTCGTCCACGGTCAGCTACTAAAAGCTTAGGTACGCCAAAGAGTGAAATTGCGTTAGTAAACGTGCGCTTAAGCTCACTTACATCCTGCTTACGAATGGGATATAACAAGCAGAATTTTGTGAAAGCATCTACCATTAACAAAACAAATTTGTAGCCGTTAGATTCGGGTAATGGACCAAGTGCATCTATATGCAATGTTTGGAAAGGGAGACTAGGTTTTTCCCAAGATGTTATCAGTTGATGAGGGGCTCTAGGTATACGTTTATTGGATACACACACAAGACAGTGTTTTATATACTTTGCTACAAATTGGCGAAGGCCGGGAAACCAAAAATATTTGAGGATTAAGTCTATGGTCTTCTCAGCACCGATATGCTCGTGTTCATCATGAAAGATTCTCAATAAACTTAACCGGTGTCCCTTGGGGATAAAGCAAAGTAGTCTGGCCCCCTCACCCACTGGTGTATACCGATAATAAAGTAGCTCATTCTGACGGACATATCGCTGAGAATCTAATTCTCCATCCTGTAATTTCTGTAAAATGCCTTGCGTCTCATCGTCTGACGACTGAGCAATCTGTGCCCAGTTGCGTGGCCTAGATATCTGATGTACTTTGGTTGTGACTGGGTTTCGACTTAGGTAGTCTGCATGTGTCATCATGGTGCCTTTTCTATAGTCAATACTAAAGTTAAAATCTTGTAAATAGATCCACCACCTGGCAACGCGTGGGAGCAGGTCCTTCTTCTTTTCAGTAGCTTTGAGAGCATTGCAGTCCGTGACCACTTTAAAGTTTATACCCACTAGATAGTGACGGAAATTATGCAACGCCCTCACGACCGCCAAAGTTTCCAACTCATAAGAGTGATACCTGCTCTCAGCGCCCTGTGTGGCTTTACTAAAGTAGGCGACCACATGCTTCGTACCGTCAGCCTTCCTCTGCATCAATACAGCACCATAGCCTATGCTACTAGCATCGGTGTGTACCTCTACAGGCAAGGACTGGTCGAAAATGGATAATATAGGTGAACTAGTCAAGCAAGTTATTATCTCTTGCCTAGTTTTCTCTTGTTCCGTACCCCAGCAAAAACTCACGTCCTTTTTCATTAAACGTGCTATGCAAGCGGTCTTAGTTGCATAGTCTCGAATATATCTTCTAAAATATCCCGCCAACCCAAGAAATTGTCGTGTCTGTTTGACATTACGAGGTGCCGGTGCATCGACTAGGGCTTGTATTTTACGTGGGCTCGGCCTAACCTGACCCTGACTAATTACGCGCCCCAAGTATTCGACTTCCATTGACAGAAATGAGCACTTTTGTAGGTTTATCGAAAAACCAGAACCAGTTAACGTTTCTAGCACCCTTTTTAACAAACAAATACCCTCGTCTATACTGTTACTCATACAAAGGACGTCATCAACATAGACTAAGACGTTGCCATCCTCAATATGACCGCGAAGGGTGTCATTAATGATTCGCTGATAAACTATGGGCGAGTTCGTCAAACCATAAGGCATTCGAAGATACTCAAAATGTCCCTCCGGTGTGACGAATGCCGTCTTGTGGATTGAACCGTCTTCAATGGCAATTTGGTGAAAACCCGTGGCCATATCAAGGCTGGTGAAGTATTTAAAGTTACCTAACCTATCTATGTGATCATCGATGAGTGGCAGGGGATATCGGTCTCTAACAGTTAGTCGATTAAGTGCTCTATAGTCGACACACATCCTGTCGCTTCCGTCTTTTTTTTTAACTAATATAATGGGACTTGCATACTCGGAGTTAGACTCGCGAATGATACCCTTATCTTTAAGGTCGCGCACGATTTCTCGGACTTTAAGTTTCTCCGAGTGTGATAGCTTGTAGGGTCGGTAAGCGACGGGTGTATTGTCCGTTACTTTGATAGACATCTTGCCGGTGGTGACAGTAGTCGATGCGGTACCCGAAATGAAATGACTTGAGAATTGTTTTACTAACGTTATAAGACGTTCAAGTTCAGCACCTTTAAGGGGTGTATTGATATGCGAAGTCTCACCAGATACCGCATGGACGTCCTTTCCCACGGCCCGAGTTAGATACTGTCTATCCCTAGTCCGCACGTATGTGATACCATCCCGGTTTAGGATATCAGTTCCTATAATTACAGGCGTAGTCATACAAGACCCCGGTACCACTACAAAGTCGGCCTCAATAGAGATACCATCGAACTCAATCGTTAACGTAACAAAAGAATCGGCATGTATGGCAGTGTCACTAATTCCCTTCAAAACACAATGCTTAGGCTTCCGTTCACATGTAAAATGTTTCAATGCTTCAGAGGAAATCAATGAAATGTTCATGGCACCACTATCAATCAGGACATCCACAGGGATGCCCTGTATAATTGCAGTTTTAAGGTCATTATTTTGCGGGGAACCAGCCACATGCGTGCTACATAAATTAATGTTTTTCTTATTACGAGAGCCCGATCTTTCCTTAGCAAAACACACATCTTCGCTATGTCCCGGTTTTTTACAAAAATTACAGACCAACCTATTGGCACTGTTAGTACTGGGATTAACGTTAGAAGTTTGATCAGTTTTTTGTTTTTTGGGACAATTGTGAGATTTATGCCCTTGTTGTCGGCAAATAAAACATGTCAGATTTGACGAACGATTACGAAACATCGGTTTAGAAATAGAATTTCGATTCTCGAGTTTAGTGCGCGTAGGTTTCACGTAAATAGATAAAAATGAAACCAAGTCATACATTTGAAGGTTAGCGTTAGCAGCCGCAGCCCTAACTTGAGGATCCGTAATGCCACGAATAACTATCAGGGTTCTTAGTTCGTCACTTAGGCCCTTAACAATTTTAAGACGCAATAATGTCCTTCTTGCATATTCAGCGTAAGTGCTGTATTTATCGGAGGTAGCATGCATCGTATCATATAAGATGTTCGCGTAATCGAGTTTTCGTGGACACAAAGGTTTGAATTCCTTAACAAAATTGCTCCATGTTCGGTCGCTAGTTACCCATTCGTTTAGCCAAGAACGCGCGTCACCTTTGAGGCATATTGATACGCGTGACAGACACTCTGAATCGCCCCAGTTATTAGAAGACCTAGCCCGCTCAACTTCCTCACACCACACGTCTATATCATGAATCGTAGGGTCAAAGTTAGATACGAAATACCTCTGTGTTCTGTCTGAGTTAACGGATCTAATGGCTTCGGCTAATATTCGTGTCGAATCCGACACTACCTGTACATCGCGACCGTTTGCATTAGCACTTGATCCCTCGGACGCCGTAACCTCAAACGCGGGTATATTTAACGCGGTGATAGGACTAGGTAGCTGTGTTTCAGACAGTGACGCTGTAGCCTGAAGGGCCTGATCATTCTGCGATTTACCTAGCGGGGGCGTGTACGATGTAACGGTTGCACTGTTTTGAACTGGCTGGTTATTAGTCGTGATACGTGAGGGAGAACGTTCAGTTTCTAGTGAGTTTAAACGTGACAAAATTGATTGTAATGTCTGTTGCATGGCTTTGTTTTGATCACGAGGATAATGGTTTGACCGCGAACGCGTTCTACTTCTTGATCGTGATCCGTACGGAGAATAATTTCGATTCTTAGAGCGAGTTCTATTCCGAGAACGAGATCTATACCGAGATTCACGATCCCTATCATGTCGACGCGACTTGTTGCGAGAGTTATGCTGTCTATCAGCCATATTCAAACACAAACAACAATTAGAAACAATAAGTAAACGGTTAATTGGTGTTTTACTTTTCTCTTTTTTTTTTTTTTTTTTTTAAATCAAGAGGGTACTACGAAAATAAAACCATGGGCGTGTATTATAAAAGTATCCCACTGCTGAATTTAGGATTCAGGAGCAGAATTGAATAAAAAAAACAATGATTCTACACGTTATTAAATTATTTAATAACAAAACAAAATTACAAACTAATATTCTCATATAATTGAACTTTTTACATAAACTTAATGCCAAAATAAAACACCAATCACTTGTATAAACAAAATTAACGTACTTACCGAGATTTAACAACACTTTTAGCAACACTTAATTATAATTCTAACCACTCACAAATCGCGTCGACAACTACCGTTCCGTACGAAAGCCAACGAGCAACTGAGCATTTTGCGGGCGTACACCGCCTTTTATAGACATCGAAATGAGTTTCCTAAATATACATATTATTATAGGTATTTTGGCCTAAACAGTAATAATTCGAACTTCGACCGTAGATTACTAGTAAGAATAATAAATAGAACGCACAGTCTAAACTAATTTTAGAAGAAGAAAAAGATTTATTCGCGACAACTCACAACATTACATTTTTCATTTTACATTTTAGATTCCTTTTACGGTGTTGCAATCCAATAAGAAAGGATTTTTGGAAATTCTTGCTGTACATATTATTGTCTTGTCTTGACTGACTGAATGTTCTATTACAGGACAGCTGAAACCTGTAATCAAAATCAAAATCAAAAAGTCATTTATTCAGTTTAGGCCCTAGTAAGGCACTTATGAACGTTATATTGGTACATATAGTTGAATTTACCACCGGTTTGGAATACACTTAAACTGAGAAGACTCCGGCAAGAAACTCAGGTTTTTTTTTTGTGGAAGATCTTTTGATATTACAGCTTTTGTATATAATTTTGCATCATAAGGAAACGTATAGCGCGAAGTATATTAAAAAAACCGGCCAAGTGCGAGTCGGACTCGCATACGGAGGGTTCCGTACAATAATAATGTAACCTTACTCGAATTGACTGTGAAATGAATAGAAGGCGCAAAATTTACAAGTTTTTGCGAAAATCTAAATTCTTTTTATCATGTTGACTGAGGACCTTGATTTTTATACACCTAATCAGTATTCAGCTGCACTTGAGAGCCAGTTCTAGGCTTTTTGTGCTTACCACCTTCGGCCACATCATCACTTACCATGGTGTCAAACACAGGCCTATACAGTGTACTAATTATAATAATTAAATTTACTCCAAATTATAATATTCAGTGATTAACAAGAGTGTTAGGTATCACTCTAATATAAATTAGTGCCTGGACTCTTGGTGTAATTAGGTCAATTAATAATTATAATTTAGCTAGAGTTGAGTGTGAATAAAATATATGATGCTCTCGGAATTTTGTATGATAGTGATATCATTCATTTTAGGTGTGTTTAGGAAACAGTAGTCCGTGTAAATGAAAAAAATAATTGGACAGTTTTACAAAAACCTTAAACCGACTTCAAAGTACACTAAGAAGTGATCAAATTCTGATCTGATGACAATGGGACCAAAAGGGAAGTGTACCCTTTCAAATAAAAAAAGAATTTTCCAAATCGGTTAATAAATTACGGAGTTATGAGGTTAAAAACATAAAAAAAAAAGAACAAAAAAAAAACAGTCGAATTGAGAACCTCCTCCTTTTTTTGAAGTCGGTTAAAAATTGTGGACAAGAACCTCAACTGTAGTAGATAAATTCATAGAGTAAGAATTAGTGGTAACAACATTACCTTGTGCGAAGTGTGAGCAGTTTGCATATAGATACATTCAGAAAAAATTACGATGAGTTCCTTGTCAGTTGTGTAAAAGTATCGATAAATAAGTTTTTTGTTAAAAATTTAATTTTTAATACAAGCTTTATTGAGTGACTGTACTTTTTGTTGACTGTACTTGCATTATCATCCAATATACTAATGTATACCAAATATCAAGTCAATCCGACCACTGGAAGTGGGTGAAATTCGACTTGCAAGATTCCACCCGAACAAACATACTACATTGTAAGTTATATAAAAGCTTGTAAAAACGAGAAATCGGCACATACTCTAATATAGTAGCTCTATTAATGTTCTATTTCTATGAAATAAATTAATCTAAACTGCCACATAATATTATTATTTTCCCAATGGAGTACAGCATGGGGTTTTTCAAAAAGGGTGTGAAGAGATTTCTTCAGGGTCGGCAACGCGCGAGTAATACCCCAGATGTTGCAAGCGTCCATAGGCTACGGTAACTGCTTACCATCAGGCGGGCCACTTGTTTGCCACATTAGTGGTATAAAAAAATGCTGCTATACCTATCCAAGATGTTATCATTCATCAGTAGGTGATAGTAATAACAACATCAACAATTGAGACATACAATATCATTATGGAACATTAGTTCACGCAATAATGTCCCGCTTTGTGTACAACTCAAAAGCAAACTACGTCATTAGCAACCGATTGCAATCCGAGATTGTTTGCAGTCGCACCGCGGCGCGGGTTAGTCAGACTGGTAATTAGGTGGCGGAGTGCATTTTAAGCTATAGTATGTTTAAAATATAGTAGTAATTTACCACCTTACTCATAAAACGTTATTTAACTAATAAGCTGATTAAGTGGTCACCTAAATAACGTCAAATTGTTTGACAGTGACAGCAAGGTGACGTTATTTATTTGACCATTTCAGTAGATTTAGTTAAATAGCGTTTAGGAGTAAGGCCGTTAATCTTTAAATTCTAAAAATGAAAATTATAGGGTTTTGGAAGATAAATAATAAATAAATATCCTGGGACATTCCTCACACATGGTGATCCCAAACTAAGCAGAGCTTGTACTATGGAAACCAGATAACTGATATAATACATATACTACTTTTTGTTTGTAAATACATACTTAATATACATAATTATACCCAGACTCAGGACATACACACATGTTCATGCACACAAATACATGTCCTGTGTGGGAATCGAACCCACGACCTGCGGCGCGTAAGGTGAATCTTTACCAACTGCGCCAACTGGCGCGTCTCGTTTGCTGTATAGTAATGGCCAATTGAGAAAACAAAGCATATTTTTTAAAATATTGGACACGTATTTTTTGCTTTATATAATCAATAAAAATTGTCTGAATGCTCGTGACGTCACTTGTTTGTAAAAAGTGTACCATGGCGTGACGTCACGCTGAACTTCAACACACCATACTTCGTAATTTTCTTTCTGATTCACAATAGAAAAAATACGTGTCTAATATTTTTTGATAATGTAAAATGATAAATATATTTTTTCAGGCCACTAGCCTATTTAAGAAAATACATTCTCATTCTAAAGCCCATCACACACGTAGCTTTAATATATATTAATATAAAGTATAGCAAGGCATATGACGATATATTTTCAATACTTTGAGTGACCGCACACGCAGCTATAATATATATTTCGGTTACTTTGCCAAACTGTACTGTAATTTATATTATAGCTCGGCATATTAATGTATAATATAGCTACGTCTCTGATGGGCTTTTCCGCAGTCCATAGTTTCAGTTTCTACCGTGTAAAAATCATTTAGTTTGTATTTTTGATCAAATATATACCAAATACCAAAACAAAACTCTAGCTAATCAATCCATTACACATATATCTCTTTTCAAAATCGGTACAATTCTTTCTATTCGCCAAAAACAAAACAAACAAAACATCAAATCAAATAAAACACCTAAATAATACCTTTTGTAAAGTCTCCTTACAATTCGTAGCAGCTAGCTACGAGGCTACGAGCGTCGTAGCACCATCGGGCCATTTGTTTGATTGCTACGTCAGCCTGAATGGATATTGTCTCTGCATAGCCTATAGCTCAGATAGCCTACACATAATACAGCTTAGCTTAGACTGAGTCTGTATAGAGGTCACTTTAGTAAACAAACCCACAGGAATTCTACATTGGTATTAATTTTGGTGTGAGGGATCCTTAAATTAGTCTATCTATACTAATATCATTATGTAAGTTTGTATGTAGGGATTATCTCCGAAACTACTCATCTGATTTCAAAAATTCTTTCACTAATAGAAAGCTATATTACTCCCGAGTGCTATAACTTTTGACCCCGAGAACGCGGGTGAAACCGAGGGGGAAAGCTAGTGTTAAGTAAACATCAAATTACATCTGTTAACGTTCTTATACTAGTAGGTACTATTCATCAAATCGGGATGAAACTTTGCTGAGTAAAGGAAACCGCTCACTGTAACCGCACGGCTACGCCTCGGCATTTACCTTGCCATGCAAGTGAGGCTTTTAAATAGTATGCGTTAAAGTAAATTTTACAATGACTAGATAAAATAGTTGACGCCTCGCTGCAAGCGCGCTTGCCGCTACAAGCCACTAGTCCTGCTGACCACACGCCTCCAGCGAGCGGTCCGCTCCCTTGCTGCATGACGCCAGCAAGCGGTATCTTGCCAAAGCTGCGATACCAATTTCACCGGCGCCGCCCGCCCGCAAGCTGCCACCTGGCAGAGCTAGTGATTGGATTGAGTTGAGGCGGTGCCGGGCCGTTGCTGCGATGGAGCGGTGCTGACATAGTTAAGCTCATCCCTCACTTTCAGTGCAGCAAGCAAGCGGACCGCTCCCTAGAAGTGTGTGGTCAGCAGGACTAGTGGCTTATAGCGGCAAGCGCGCTTGCCGCGAGGCGCCCACTATTTTATTTAGTCATTGTAAAATGTACTATAACGCATAATAATAACGCATAATAATAACGCATAAAATAATATAAAATGATTTAAAGGCCTCACTTGCATGGCAAGGTAGATGCCGAGGCGTTGCTGCAATGGAGCGGTGCTGACATAGTGGGCGATGACCTCAAGCGATGACCTTAATACAATCCATGTCTATCATTTTATTTCCAGTCAACTTTATGAAACAGAAACGTGCAAGCGATTATAGACCGTAAGGTAGTAAAAAAAAATTGTCCGCGACTGTAAGTTCACACTTTTGATATCGCAAGCGACGAAGGAATAGAGGCTCGGCTCGTGCTCGGTTGGCATAGCGTAGACGCACCAATATAATGTATTCGTAACACACTTGAACTGAGAAGACTGATTGACCAAATAAGAACCTCCTCTATTTTGGAAGTCAGCAAAAGTTCCAAAAACTACTCAAATCCTTAGTCTTCAATCATTCCAGTCAAGTCCAGCCCGAACTTAGCACAAATATTAACGGAAAAATAACTTATTCCCAACATACCAACACTTGAAGTAGCTTAGTAGTTTTTCCACGTTTTCGTACGTATGTCAAGAGGCTGTTAACTCGTGAACTGACTTCAGCCGACGACTTGCCCGCTCTATTTTTTTTACAACCGGCAGTGGCCATGCGTTTGGAATTTTGTGGGACTATATGTCTTATTAAAAACGTTTTAAATACTTACCCCCTTACTCATAAAATGTTATTTAATTAATATACTGTTTAAGGGGTCACGTAAATAACGTCACTCTATTGGCATTGTCAAATAATGTGACATTATTTACGTGACCATTTAAACAGTATATTAATTAATAATTGGACTGTTTTACAAAAAACTTAAACCGACTTCAAAGTACACTAAGAAGTAATCAAATCCTGATCTGATGACAATGGGACGAAACGGGAAGTGTACCCTTTCAAATAAAAAAAGAATTTTCCAAATCGGTTAATAAATGACGGAGTTATAAAAAAAAATACATTCGAATTGAGAACCTCCTCCTTTTTTTGAAGTCGGTTAAAAATAGCGCTTTATGAGTAAGGGGGTTAATGTCTAAATAAACTCACGTGTGTTTTAAACGTGGATTTTTTTATTTAATCATAACAAAGTTTCTGTGATATTGATTCTGTGTTTGGTTCCTGTAAGAGTCAGAGATATTAAAATATCACCTATACTTTTTTTATTACCAAGATAATTTGTTTTATTAAAGATAAAGATATTTATTTGCGAGAATATGGTAACAAATGGCATGGTATTAATATATATATAGTATCACATATTCTGCCAGTTTTGGCATGCAAAATTTGCAGCGCGCAGGCATGCTTGCTTCATAAAACAAAATACATAAAATTTCAAATTATATTACTACAAATGTCCTCAATCATAAAATTAAATAAAATGTCGAAATTGTGCGTAAAGTAAATCTATTTTGTTAGAAGCTCTTTAACTGAGTAGAAATTCTTCTCGCCAAGCCATGTTTGAAGCCTGGATTTAAAATATTTAATTGGTAATTTCGTAATGTCATTTGGTAAACTATTATAAATTGTGATGCACATTGCGTAACAGTTATTTAAATACATTGCAGTTTTGGGCACTACAGTGAGAACAAGTCTTTCAGGATTCCTTGTGTTTCTAGGAAAGATGTCGCTGGCTTTTTTGAAAAAATCCATATTATATTTAACAAATACACTTACTTCCAAAATATACATGCAAGGAAGCGGTTTTTTGAATAAGGAGGAATTAAGCTTCGGAATATGCCCGAAATAATTATATGTAATAGTAGTTCGTAAATCAAAAAGAACTCATATGATTTAGAACTCATGCTAAAATTTAACTACACTTACTCTTTAGATTTCTTAAAGAGCAAAAAAAAAAAATTACAATTATGACTAAAAGTGATACGCATACAAAATGAAGTTGTCGCACCAGAAGAGAACTATATTTTTGCCAGCTTTAAGCAATAAATTCTTGGAATATTAATCCCACACTACAATTACAATCATGGCCACCCTAACATTCCACTTGTCCGGGAAACATCAATCAATTCAGTAATGACGTCACAGGTTCAGCTCAGAAAAACACCGTTAGTGGGAGCCGTGTTATTTTTTACGGCATACCCAAGTACTTTTGCGTTTGGATAAGTTCAATGATGAACTTTTAGATGTGGGGAAGTAAATTGACTGTTATTTTTCATGGGATGTTTATGGGGTATATTAAAGGTAAGGTCATTCATAAATCAGGGGGATTTTTTATGTGAATCTATAACACAAATATTATATGCGAAAGTTTTTTTTTACTGTGTATAGGCCTGAATTTGACCACAATCTCACCATGGTAATTGATAATGTGGCCGAAGGTGGTAAGCACACAAAGCCTAGAAAGATCTGGCTCTCAAGTGCAGCTGTCGGAACACACCGATAGGTGCTTGCCGACAGATTTTCAACTTGAGAGTGGTAGCCAGCCAGATGAGTACTACAAAGTACCCTACCACCGTGCTATGGTTTCCTCACGATGTTTTCCTTCAACCAAAGCTCAAACTCATTGTAGGATTCGAACCCGAGGCCTTCGTCTCGGTATCCGACATCACTACCACTGAGCTATCATCGTCTTAAAGTGAGTTTTTCGATGATAATTTAGAGTTCGTCGGTTCAAATCCTACGATATGATACGTTATACCATATACGCCAACGCAGAAAATCGTATTTTATTCAAAAATACTTTTCTCTTGCAATCGACGTATTTTTTCACGAAATGTACCCACATTTCATTTTATAAATTATTTAAAAAATTTCCTCTTGCATATGAGGTCACCGGTGCCCCCCATGGCGTTTAAGGGTTAAGCTTACTATTATCTGATGGTTCGTAATTTGAACACGAATCGATTCATTTATCTTGTAACTAAAAACCTACAATCAATTGAAGAATCCAACTCGGCTGGGCAGGTTCGGAAAGCTACGGCATATCTTCACGTCCCGAATACCTCAGAGTCTGAAGACAAAGGTCTTCAATCAGTGCGTGTTTTCACAGACAAAGACGTGGTCTTTCACTGCTGGCCGCATAAATAAGCTCAGAGTCACTCAGCGAGCTATGGAACGAGCTATGCTCGGAATTTCTCTACGTGGCAGGGTCCGAAATGAGGACATTCGTAGGAGAACGAAAATGAAGGACATAGCTCGTAGAGTTAGTAAGCTGAAGTGGCAATGGGTGGGCCACATCGCTCGAAGAGCCGATAACCGCTGGGGAAGAAAGGTTCTCGAGTGGCGACCACGTACCGGAAAGCGCCGAGCGGGACGCCCTCCCACCAGGTGGACCGACGACCTGGTCAGAGTCGCTGGGCACCGCTGGATGCAAGCGGCCCAAAACCGTTCGAAGTGGAAGTCAATGGGGGAGGCCTATGTTCAGCAGTGGACATCCATAGACTGATATGATCAAAAACCTACCCCCTTATTCATAATAAAGTTATCAAACGTTGATTAGCTAAAATTCTGAAGACTTCATCTGACCAAATGTCACCTACATTTGGTGATCGAAAGAGTGAGACGGTGGACACCATAGAATCACTGATTTAGTTAAAAAGCGATTATGAATAAGGGGGTTAGTCTAGACAGTAACGCATTAGTTCATTACATTTATACAGGGTGTTGTTCGACCCAGGAGCGGTAGTACAAAATATATATTCCCCAAAAATGGACTTAATTCCATTAAATACTGTAAATATGATGAGAAATACCTTATTCAATTTGAAATAAAATTACCGCAAAGTATGGTTACTAGGCACGTGCACAGACTAGAGCTAGGCGCAAGCCGCCATCGCCCCACCCCTTTACTCCCTCGTAATCCCGTTGAGTATTATGTCTACACTTTAGCTTATTACACGATTTTCAAAATTTTAATTTTTTTATTTTTATTATTTAAAAAAATAAAGTATTTTTTTTTATATATTTTTTTAGCACCAGTATCTATTGTATTATCGACCCTGAGTCGCTCGTCGCTGACCAAAACAACGACCTGTATATAGGACATAAAACCATTACAGCGCGACTCAAATCAACTGCGAATAATTTTAACAGAATGTGGGCGGTTGGCACCTCGTCAAAAAAAGAGATAACTCATTTTTTACAACTTTAGAGAAAAAAAACTTGGCAAGCGAAAATGCTCTCCAAGACTTTGGTAAGGAATTATTGGATAGTTTATTGTTAAAATGGCTTTATCATAATGATTTGTTCTTTCGGCAATTATTCAAGAATTTATTAAATGATTCGGCTATTGAAAAATGTTTTAGTAACGTTTCAAAAAGATCTTATGTAAATCCTACTAATAGTTTTGTTTATTTATTAACCGACTTAAAAAAGGAGGAGGTTCTCAATTCGAAAGTATTTTTTTTTTATGTTTGTTACCTCATAACTCCGTCATTTATTAACCGATTTGGAAAATTCTTTTTTTATTTGAAAGGGTATAGTTCCCGTTTGGTCCCATTGTCATCAGATCAGGATTTGATTACTTCTTAGTGTACTTTGAAGTCGGTTTAAGTTTTTTGTAAAACAGTCCATTTATTATGGCTCGACTCCTAGTCGCTCAACAGTGATGACATTTTATAAATATTAGTAATAATAATTTGGCATGCAGTTAGCTTGATTCTTGACTATGGTAAGACAAATATGTAGTACGCAGGTGAAACCATAATTTCCGATGATATTAAGTTATGGAAATTATTATTATTTTAATAAGGATTAATTTTGGTTGGCGAGATGGATTGAACTGCATTCATGCGTGGTATTTACGGGTGTTAATTAGCAACTGACAATAAAAAAAAAACTATATCGACATGTAAAATATAAGTACACTAGACCGCAACAGTTATTCTAAAAAGTAACAGATACGTTTCGCCACCATACAAACAGATTGTATTAATGAAAAGCATTTTTTTTTTTAAATTGCGTACTATAGTCGAAGTCAAAGCAATTCATTCAATTCAAGTCATATGAAGATACTTACGGAGATTACTTACGTACTTATGGAGATTGAAGTCACTGCAGTGACTACTGGTTTGGAAGTCAACCATCAACTGAGAAGAAGCGATTAGCAATAAGACATAGATATACTTGTCGGAGTCAGCGACAGCCAAGCGATACAAACACCACGATTAGGGTTCAGTAGTATCGGGATTCGGTGGGCGCAGTGCAGGCAATAAAACAATGTTATACCATCGCTTCGTAAAAGTCCCGTATGAGGAGAAGAAGCGACGCAACAAACTCCTCACGGGCCCAATGTGTTTATTACGTTATTTTTACGACATAATATTACAATTAAATAATCACTTCACTTCACTTTACTTCACTTCACACATGTACAGTCTTAAATTATTACAGGCTACAGAACCGGGTGTAACAATGATTGCACTGAGATGTGTACAGCTCGACCGCTTGTGATAAACTAACTATCCCAAAAGCAATACGCATCCCCTTATAAACTCTGTTATTCACGTTATAGTCAAATCATTGTTCTTAATATTACGCATACCCTCATTAAGTCTGTTATTTACGTCAAAGTCAAATCAGTGTTGCTACTATTTTACCCAACCCTTGTACCACGATAATATCGTAATCCAACTGAGTCCGACCAACGATCTAACTCTCCGACATACTTAATATTATGTGTATTTTTTCCATTATTTTCTTACAAAATGATGATAATATTCAACTTCGAATTCCGTTTTTTTTCCAGTATTTTATTCGTTCGTAAACCAAACAATATCGGAATACATCTATTAAAAGCGGTGAACTTCAAAGCATTCACTCCCAACTTAAGAAGGCGAGAGCTAACCTTTTAAAAATAAAAAGATTGTATTTAAATTTTAGTTTCGTTGGTTCCGTAGATATTTTTTAATATACAACGTAAAGGGCATATCCATAAAAGTACTAGGCGCACAGAAAGCAAAAGAGAAAATTTTATAATAATATTAGCATGTGACGTGAAATGATAATTACTCTTATTGAGCGGTGACACGTTGGTTATGATTTTAATTCAATAAGCTTGGAAGCCAAAATTTGGTATGAATATTTGAGTAATTTATTTTGACCTGTAACTTTTTGTAGACTGTAAACTTTTTATACCTGATGTAGTCTTAACCCCTTTTGGATAGATTTACACTTTCCGTTACCGTCGTATAAGGTAGAATCCATTCCTGCCAAGAATATTGTGCAGTTTATTATAGCTGCAGGTCTTGGCAGTGAAATTTTATTAACGTGGCGATCACAATAGATCTAGTCTGGTCGCAGTGATACAAGCTCTGGAAAGACTTGAAACAGCCACTTAACCCAAGTAATAATAATAATACGGCCGCCTGATGGTAAACTGAAGACCAGCTCTGGTTTCTTATTAACCAGTATTACGCTGAGTTGGGACCGTTTTATGGCAATTTTACTTACTTTTATAAAAAAATACTATTTTTAATTTGTAGTTTTTTCTGGTTTTATGTTTTAACTTGCCATAAATAAATTTATTTTCATTTCATTTCATATTTTCATAAACTGTAAGTCTTCAACAGCAGCAGTATCATTCGCGCGTTGCTGACATTGAGTTGACAAGGTGTCGCTGTGTTGAGACAAAGCATAGTGTCATTTGATACAACACTACTGGTTCTAGTTCACGCACACTACCTACACAGTGGTGCCGATTCTGTTGTAAATCGCACTAAACTAATTTTAGTCACATCTCATCTCTTTCTTACGAACATTATTGAAAAGGATAGAACATATTTTAAGTTGTCAAATTAATCTTTGCCGTCTTATTTTGCGTGTATTTAGGTGTAACCGCGATAGATGGCGACTAAATTTATATTGAAAACAAGCATTGGACTAATTTGACAGGACTAAATTTCTTACATCCTTTTCTTATGTTCTTTGTTAGAAAGAGACATAGTGACATTAAAATTAGTTTAGTTGTGAACAACAGAATCAGGGCCAGTGCATCCTAATGGATTTCTAGCGACTTTACTCAGCACAGGAACACAACATATTTAATTAATTACGATTTTAACATGTCTGGCTGGTTGGGTGGCTGCATTTAAAACCAGCTCAATTATTTAAATTTAGAGGGAAGTTTGATCAAAAAGGAACTCCACAACAAATGGCCATCATTATATAAGATAAATACAGAGATATCCACATTTTCTCACAGACCCCCAAAAACAACTTTTTACTTTCCAATCTCGCTTATCTCGTGAAAAAATCCCGAAATTCGACTAAAAAAGTTTCCTTTCTCTCAAACACCGGATGGAGACATTGAGTAACTTTTTTAATTTGCAGGAGTGGACATAATCGCCGGAAGTGACGTCATCAATCTACACCGTGACGTTTGAGGAGCGTGCTCTTTTTAGGGCTTTTGTCTTTGATCCTGCCTTAATAGATATTGCGCGTTAATACGGTGTCAGGGCTATTTTCCGACTTAGGTACATATTTTCCATAATTAAAAATTAACAAAAAAAAAGGATTATTTTTTTAAATCGAAATTGTTGATGGCCGATTCCTATAATTTACGGACCGTTTTTCGGTTGAAATTAAGACTTATGACTTTACTAATAATGAAGCAAAGACCTCAAAGCTTTGCATAGCAGACCCTCCCATATGGAAGTAGCTATCACAGGTAAAATTAGCTTACGAAATAATTTATATGCCCAGTTTGGCAATAAAAAAACCTACCATTGGTAAGCAATACGATTCGTTTTTGTTTATAGAAACCGGACATTAGTGTACGGTTGTCTATTTTTTTACAAAATTGGCATTATTATATTTAGCTTAGATTTTTAGCACCTTTATCACATAAACATAGTCTGGATCATGTAAGTAGAGACTGGAATAGAGTGGCAAATTTAAAAAAATATCAACATCACAGCCCCAAAATTAGTATGATATACATACCTGCAATAACCTATCACGTATTAGATTAGTATAATTTTAGCATGGACACGTAATATGTTTGCGAATAACTCGAGTATTTTCTTACGTTAGCCGACTCTTGCTTTGAATATTTTCATCAAATAAACGCCGTTGACTTTTTAAATAATTATATATTTTACACTACTTTACTTAATCATTGATTTAATGTTTGCCTAAATAACGTCAAATTGTTTGGTATTATACAGAAAGTGGTCTATAAATACGTGAACATTGATATTTCCACCGGTGTTAGGTTCTGTAGATTTGACCTTCGTAAGTGCCCTGCAAGAGCCTTTTTTAAACTACTAAGGTAGCAAACAAGCATACGGCTCGCCTGATGGTAAGCGGTTACCTTAGCCTATGGACGCTTGCAACACCAGGCAGGGGTATCCTCGCGCTTTGCCGACCATGCGCCATCTTCACACCCTTTTTGAAGAACAACTACCGAAATCAAATGTATTTCTTTTGACCTGAATCCAGTACTAAAATTATAAATATATTATGAGTATATTTATGTGGATGCTTGTGTTCAATTATACATAATGTCCGAATTAATTTGGTTTAAATTAAGCAATTACACAACGTGAAACGGAAAGGGTGTCCATACAATTACACGTATTTTGACATGCTTTTATTTAACTTGCAATGTAAGTATGTATGTTTGTTCGGGTGGAATCTTGCAAGTCGAATTTCAACCCCTTCCAGTGGTCGGATTGACTTGATATTTGGTATACATTAGTATATTGGATGACAATGCAAGTATAGTCACCAAAAAAGTTTGTATTAATGATTTTTTTAAGAAAAAACTTATTTGGTACTAGGCGCACAGATCGCGAAAGAGAAAATTTTATAATAATATTAGCAAGTGATATGAAAAGATAATGATGATGATTTTTATAGAGTGTCTAAATCTGATGTAGTCTTCAACCATTCCGTATAGATATACCCTCTCGGTAACACCTTGTATAGATAAAATCTTGGAAACAGTGTTATTTTTATCCAACAACACTTCACGTAGATAAACGGCAAAAAAAGTTACAAAAGCAACATTCCCCATTCAAAAACCAAATGCATACAAACTCGAAAGGTAATATTGTAATTGAATACAATTGAGTCTGTAATATATACCAGTTTCAGCTGGTTATGTCTGTTTTTTCTCACAGCGGCCATTACTAGAGATACAATAGGAATTCTCTTGATGAGCGCCATCGATGTTATAAGTGGTAAAATAATGGATAAGGCATTTAGTTCATTCTGATATCGGGGACTGTATAAATGGTGATAGTGTTTTTTTTTTAATAAAAAGTTCCCTGACTCACGATTTTCTATCATCATCATCAGCCTATAATGTCCCACTGCTGAGCACATGCCTCCTTTCACAAATGAAGGTGAAAGGGAATGGGCAATACTTCACCACGCGTGCCCACTGCGGATCGGTGGAGGTAGGCTAGTGGTCAACCTACTATTGGAATTTTTCAAGCCGCCTAGGAGGCATCGAACTAGCTTAACGACTATCACAATTACCTGATAACCGGGACCAACGGCTTTACGTGCCTTCCGAAGCACGGAAACGCTCGATTTGAAATACCACTAGGCGGTCACCCATCCAGGTACCGACCACAGGTGCTGCTTGTGGGGGCTGGTGTGCTTAAGTTTGCTATTTATTTACTTATTAAATATTGATTCAGTCTACTTTGTAGTGTTGCCGCCGCGCCGGGACACGCAATTGTTGTCAGTGCGATTCGAATGTAAATATTATGTAATGAATCTAAGCTTGTTTTGAAAAGAGTACTACCTTAAGACGGGAGTTGGGCTGCGATTATTCCATACAAATGTATTCCCCTGTTTTCTTCCTGAATAATGCCTGTAGAGTCATCATTTTTTATTTCATATAATCAAGTTCTTCTTTGGACACGTCCCTGTTACTTCCTTTTTTTCATCAACTAATTATTAAAGAAATTATGGCCTTCCAAAAATTACAATAACTGCCTTAATTTTCTGCCGTCATTAAAAGGACCACCAGACAAATTCGAAAATATTTTAACATAATAGAAAGTAAGAGGGACCTAGATAACCCCTTACTTAAAATTTTAATTTAAAAAATTATTAAATCCGCTCAGCTTTCGAGGAGGAAAATGGGGAAAACAAAACGTCGATTTCGAATTTTTTGTTAATACATCGGTCTAATCTGCAGATGTCCCTATCGCACATAGCGCATAGCATAGCGGCTTAACGCGATGGCAATAGTTTCTTCAAATACCTATTTTTCAAATTCCTCGCAGCTAGGATCCCCTCTTAAATAACCACATCCATCCACCCCTGTCTCCATCAGATCCACCCACATCCTCGCCCTGAAACCATTCATTAAGTCAGGAACAGTTTAATTTCTCGTCAGATGAAGGTAATGAGACGTCCCTCCATCGCACTTTTTAATTTTATGCCTTCATTAGGCGCCCGCGCGCAGACGCTACGTTTTATTGGTTAATTCCTCGGGTTTGTTTTCTTTATCACTTTTAATCACTTAAGTTGGTGTTTTGGTTTGTAAGAAAGTCCTATTTGTATTAATATTAAAAGTAATAGCTTTTGACTTGAGGTTTATGGAAGGTTGGCGTGGTAATTAAACACCCCGCCCACGAGTCAGGGATCGAGCGCCGATTCCATAGCTTGTGGTGTAAAGTTCTGCGGTCAGAGTG
This sequence comes from Polyploca ridens, assembly GCA_951394255.1. Lineage (NCBI taxonomy): Eukaryota > Metazoa > Arthropoda > Insecta > Lepidoptera > Drepanidae > Polyploca > Polyploca ridens. Next base: position 9,666,775 of record OX596269.1, on the reverse strand, counting down.
CGTTCTCTTTGACGCCGCGGTCACTGTGTGCAACGATAAAAGATTACAGAGAACGCGGAACGCAAAACTCTGACCGAAGAACTCTACATCGCTGGGCGTTGGATTGGCGCCGGGTATCAGTTAACTTAGTTCGAGATATCCTAAATAATAATAATATCCTGAGACATTCCTCACACACGGCTATTAGACCCCAAACTAAGCAGAGCTTGTACTGAGGAAACCAGATAACTGATATAGTACTACATAATATAATACTTTTTGTTTGTATATACTAAAATACATAATTACACTCAGACTCAGAAAATGCACGCAAATGCATGACCTGATTGGGAATCAAACCCACGAATTGATAGTTGGAGTCTTAACCAATCACGCCAACTGGTCCGTCAAATGACTATGTATGATTGGACCTTGGATTTATACATAACTAGTTGTCCCCCGCGGTTTCACCCGCGTTCCCGGGATAATAAGTAGCCTATGTCCTTCTCCATACCATAGGCTATCTGCATGCCAAATTTCATGATGATCCATTGAGTAGTTGAGGCGTGAAGGCGTAACAAACAAACATACTCACTTTCGCATTTATAATAGTAAGGATATGATAGCTTATCTGATAGTACTTACGTTGTTACCGTAGCCTACAGACGCTTGAACACCATGGGTGCACCACGGACGGGGAGCTCATACCACAAACATACTCCTTGACTGAACAGTGCAAGACCATTTTGGCTCCAATGTGTTTGGTATGTACTTAAAAAACCGACTTAAAAAAGGAGGAGGTTCTCAATTCGGTTGTATTTTTTTTCAATGTTTGTTACCTCATAACTCCGTCATTTATTAACCGATTTGGAAAATTCTTTTTTTATTTGAAAGGGTACACTTTCCGTTTGGTCCCATTGTCAACAGATCAGGATTTGATTACTTCATAGTGTACTTTGAAGTCGGTTTAAGTTTTTAACCGACTTCAAAAAAGGAGGAGGTTCTCAATTCGAATGTTTTTTTTTTGTTTGTTACCTGATAACTCCGTCATTTATTAACCGACTTGGAAAATTCTTTTTTTATTTGAAAGGGTACACTTTCCGTTTGGTCCCATTGTCATCAGATCAGGATTTGATAACTTCTTAGTGTACTTTGAAGTTGGTTTAAGTTTTTTGTAAAACAGTCCAATTATATTGTTTGTACATCGAAGTTTTTGTGTGTCGCTATAAGTACCTATTATTTTTTCGTGTCTAAGAAATACTTAGTATTTTTTTAACAATAGCAAGTACTTATTCCGGCAGACAAAAGCTGAAAGAAACTTAAAATTTCATCTAAAATCCATATTTCCACGAATATCTATAGAACATGCTACAAGATAGAAAAAATATTTGAATAAGTGTCTAGACAATGAATAAAATAGCTCGTGACGAGACTGTGGTAAGAGAGGTAATCTGTCTGATGTTAGTTTATACATTATACAAATATATAACCGCCCCGCGGTTTCTCCCACGCCCTTTGCTAAACCCCATTAGGAATGGAAGTTCCAAAAATCCTTTCATATAAACCAACTCGAGCCACGCAGTAAAATTAACATAATTCCCACTTTTTGCCCAGTGAATTTCGAGAAATCAAAAAAATTTTTTTTTACCCTGTGTTTGACCACATTCTCACCATGATAAGTGATGTTGTGGCCGAAGGTGGTAAGCACACAAAGCCTAGAAAGAACTGGCTCTAAAGTGCAGCTGTCGGAACACACCATAGGTGCTTGGCGACAGATTTGCGACCGTGCTATGGTTTCCTCACGATGTTTTCTTTTATCGAAAGCTCAAGCTATAATAAATAAATATCCTGGGACATTCCTCACACACGGTCATCTGATCCCAAACTAAGCAGAGCTTGTACTATGGAAACCAGATAACTGATATAATACATATACTAGTTTTTGTTTGTAAATACATATTTAATTTACATAATTACACCCAGACTCAGGACATACAGACATGTTCATGCACGCAAATGCATGTCCTATGTAGGATTCGAACCCGGGACCTTCGTCTCGGTATCCGACGTCACTACCACTGAGCTATCATCGCCTTATATACGTGTTTCTTTATTCTTTGTCCAAAGTAGTCATACCGAGTTTGAAATGAATCGCACCGCGCGTTAGGTTTCTTCCATACAAACTTTAACAACACCTAAATCCCCTTTTATGGGTAGTTTTGAGAATCGAATAATGAGAATCTTAATATTTTATTTAGTTAAGTAATCTTGCTGTTTCAAGTTTGTAAACGCTATGGAGGTGCAAGGTGGATGACACCTCCATTTAAAAGGGAAGGTCTTCCGCCAGGCTGAGGCATCGTGCCTGAGGACCGCGGGCCAACTGTACATGTCGGACAGTTGTATATATGCAGATTGCCGAGAAAACTTCGAAAGCGCGATACAGGATGCAGGAATCAGTCAATCAGGACAAGTAATTATACAGTGTAACAGATTTAGATTCTAATCGTTGAACGGTTTGTTCAGAATCGCCTACTGAATCGACGTATGTAGCTTTAAATATTTATATTAAAAGTAGCGATGGGCGATTGTTCCAAAAAAAGTAATCGAATGAATCGACAATTGTAAAACTGTACATTCGATTGTCGATTCATTCGTTCTCACGAAACAACAATCGAATAACAATCGACCTTTCGAATGAAAATTGACGCACATAACGCAAGTTACAATAGTATGGACAATCGACGGGCGAGCGCGGGGGTGCACTCCGCGCGGCGGCAGCGCTCGCATCTACATACGTACCTACCTATTTGATTGAAGTAATTTAATGAACAATTGATCAACAATCGAATAATTCGATTATTTTTAGTAACAATCGCCCATCGCTAATTAAAAGTTACATAAATCGATTCTGAACAAACCATTTAACGGTTTAGCATCTAAATCTGTTACACGTTGTATATGTATAGATAATATGCGGGTGAACCCGTGACGCACTGCTGGTATCCCATACCTACATTACATACATCATTGTATGAAGTAAGTTTCGTAAAGCTTGCAATAGTACCGGAAGCAAATGGAGTAAAGCTCTTAGGGACAAACGAAATATTCCTTTAAAAATCTTCCCTGTTATTCACATTTGTAAGGTTTTTTGTTCTACTAACATGGATCCCGCAGTTTCATTTGCTTTCTGTAAAAGTAGGAACCTATATTTTTTTTTCTTTTTATTCTACAGGTAGGTATTTATTCATTCTCTAGGTAGCAAACAGCATTCGGCCCGCCTGATGGTAAGCGGTTACCGCAGCCTATGGACGCTTGCATCACCAGGGGTGTTACTCGCGCGTTGCCGACCCTGAAGAAATCTCTTCTTTTTGAAGAACCCCATGCTGAACCCCATTGGGTGCACCACGGCGGGGAGCTCATTCCACAGTCCGAGCGCCCGCGGAAGAAAACTCCTTTTAGCCCGCAAAGTTTGAAAAAATTCTGGTTTCGATATGTGAGGATGGACTCCCCGTCGATGGCGAGAGTTGCTATGGTGGAAAGTAGCCGTGGGCATCCAGTCGAACAATTCTTTAGAACACTCTCCGTTAAACAAGCGGTAGAACACACATAAGGAGGCAAAGTCTTTCCTCAGACTGAGGGGCTCTGAGCCACATGTGAGATTTTGGAAATAGATATAATCTAAATTAATAGATTGGAAGCGCTCGTAGTTTAGCATGATTAGCCGTTTTTAGTCGATCGGCAAAGTTACGCTACCATCGTCATGGTCGGTACTTGGATGGGTGACCGCCTCGTGGTATTTCAAATCGGGCGTTTCCGTGCTTCGGAAGGCACGTTAAGTCGTTGGTCCCGGTTATCACTTAATTGTGATAGTCGTTAAGCTAGTTGGATGCCTCCTAGGCGGCTTGAAAAATTCCAACAGTAGGTTGATCACTAGCCTACCTCCACCGATCCGCAGTGGGCACGCGTGGTGCAGTATTGCCCATTCCCTTTCACCCTCATTTGTGAAAGGAGGCCTGTTCTCAGCAGTGGGACATTATAAGGCTGATGATGATGAATAGATTGGATACTTTTATCCTATATATCCCGCGGGAACGCAGGTGAAACCGCGGGGCGCAAATTAGTATACCATAAAATCATGAAACTTTTATTACAGAATAAATTCATATTATTCTAGGCCTTTTGTAAAGTACTTACGCGATAAAGCTCAGACAACCTCCAGTAAATAGGCCCAGATTTTTTGATATTATTATATGAGAGTTACAAAGACTTTTGTAATAACAATGTGTGAGAAAATATGAACATTTATGTATTTGAGACATATCAAAGTCTTCTATTCAGTTAAGGACATAAAAAGGTGTTTATGGACGCTTAAAACTGCTTTAGTGAAAAAAACTTTTTTTTTTATACAACTAAGTCGGTAAACAAGCATACGGCCCGCCTGATGGTAAGCGGTTACCGTAGCCATATGGACGCTTGCAACACACGAAGCATCGCGTTACCGACCTTTCCCCCCTCCCCTATGAGCCCTGGCGACCTTACTCACGCGCAGGAACACAACTTTACACAACATAAAGTTATTTGGCTGCGGTATTCTGTAAGGTGGAGGTACTTCCCCAGTCGAGCTGCTCTTTGAGCGAATAAACGTTACGCTCTATCTCTCCGAAACACACACACGTACACGTCACACACACATATACGTCAGCTAATAAAATAAATATATCTCCAGAAATTTTGCTACGCCGTAGCCATAGATCATTATAACATCCTCTGTCAAAATAAGTCGTAGGTATGTCAAATAGCTTGGTTAACTAAATCTGGCACGTTCCACACATTTACACGTAGCGCTTTTGTAGTGCATCATGAAAGGTCTGTCCGTCTCTTTCGCGAGCGGTCAAGCTTATAAGTTTTTTTTTTACTGTTTATAGTTCTGTGTTTGACCGCAATCTCACCATGGTAAATGATGATGCGGCCGAAGGTGGTAAGCACACAGCCTAGAAGGAACTGGCTCTCAAGTGCAGCTGTCGGAACACACCGAAAGGTGCTTGGTGATTGATTTTCAAAATGAGGGTGGTAGCCAGCCAGGCGGGTATTACAAAGTACCCTGCCACCGTCTATGGCTTCCTCACGATGTTTTCCTTCACCGAAAGCTCAAGCTCATTGTAGGATTCGAACCCGGGACCTTCATCTTGGTATCCGACGTCACTACCACTGAGCTATCATCGCCTTAAGTATGAAAAAGACAGTTATTGTTTTGCATTTGCTACTACTCATAAATATAGTATTTTTGCATTCGTCTTTTAGAATTGACCGACTGATTAGAAGCAATAATGTAATAAAACATACTGTATCGTGAAATTGCATGTGTGAGTACAGTAGTACCCAATTAATATGGCTTACCGATGTACCTGCGCAGAAGATACATATTCAAAGCGCGGGAAACGCTATTGGCCGACAGCTGCCGTCATGTTAGCGCGCGCCGTGGGGAGGGGCTTGACTTGCGAGTGAGACGAAACTAACAGCTGCAGTGTATTATGAACCTTATAGTAGTGATCTTAGGTTGATTGTAAGTTTTAAGCATTCTTTCGTTAATCTTCGGGGCCATACTTTCTCTCTGTGCGAACGAAGATTCACGACGCGCCATATAAGTTGGGTAATACTGTACTGTGAACGTGCCAGCTTACGTTAACCGACTAATCATTTAATTTCAATAGCTTAGAAGGGAACTCGCTAGAAAAAACGCAATCATATATCAAAATTACACTTATCCATATCCAGAGTGCAATAAATTGGCATTATACCCCGTCTCGGCTCCCATAATATCATGTAAAAGCCCTGAAATCCTATTAAACGGTAGTATAGTGCGGTGTACCACACTTGAGTGGTCGCTCGCCCAAAATTGCATCTAAGCTGCAAGTATTTATGTGGTACAAGTTTTAATGTATTGAAGTTTAGTTTCGTGTTTTAAAATCTCTGAAATTGCTGTTAGCGTTGTGTAGAATATGTGCTATACTTAGTTGGCACATTTGAAAAACTATATTTGGTTTATTATACAGAACAAGTTTTTGTATGGGATTTACATATTTGAAACCTATTTTGATGGCGCAATTGATATTAACGTTTACGAGAGGTAGAGCATATAATGTATTCTCAAAAAGCTGTTGAAAAATTTGGAAAGGATTGGGGAGTTGGGAAATTGGCAGAAAAAATGAATCTAATTTTTGCATTTGTAATATAAACACAAATAAGATATAATAATATAATTAGAAATATTAACAGACGATGGATTGAATCGCTTCTGCTCGCGTCTTACATCATGGTAATTATTAAAGTGATATATTGAACACTGTATATACGTTTATACGAATCTAGCATGTATATATATGGTTACTGGTAATTAGTAAGCGATACGTAGACACATGATTGTACTCATGATAACAAACAACTTTCCCAAAGTTTTTTTTTTAATTTACAGCTTTGAGCCCATAATATTTAGTACCTAACAAGTATAAGAATACACCATCAGCTTGTATTTAATTTAGTTATTTATCCCTATTTGTTTCTTTGGGAAAGTTGTTTGTTATCATGAGTACAATCATGTGTCTAAGTATCGTTTACTAATTACCAGTCACCCTATATAAACTAAAAGGGTATATACATCCAAAAGGGATGAAGACTTCATCAAGTAAAGACTCCCTATAAAATGTTTCAGCTCAAAATAAATTACTCAAATAAATTCAAATATTGCATCCAAATTTATTGAATTTAAATCATAACCAACATGTCACCGGTCAATTATCACTTCGCATCTCTTATTAATATTAATATACTATAACTTTCCGTTACCCCCTGTATATTTTTATTCCCATCGCATCTATCACAAAATGAAAGAACATAACAGTTACAAGCTCTCAACAATCATATCGCCATTTTGTTAGAGGACGTTTTAATGATCTATGGCTACGGCGTAGCGCTACGGTGCTACGGTGCTACGGCGTAGCAAAATTATTTCTGCAGACATTTTTATTTTATTAGCTGACGTATTTTACTCAAATACGTATTTTGTAGACAGATCTGCACTGCGATTGAATTCTGAAGAATATTTCTCTGCTCTCTGCGGTTTGAGCTGTGTATCTGTCAATCCGTCAGTTTTCCTTTTAATATATAGAAAGATAAAAGCTTGAACCATGAATCGACAAACGGCATTTTACATGTGACGTAGAATGTAGGACTGGGGAAGTACCTCCACCTTACAGAATACCGCAGCCAAATAACTTTATGTTGTGTTCCTGCGCGTGAGTAACGTCGCCAGAGCTCATCGGGGAGGGTCAGTATTGCGTGAGTGATGCCCCTTGTGTTTCAAGCGTCCATATGGCTACGGTAACCGCTTATCATCAGGCCGTACGCTTATTTACTGACATCGTCGTATAAAAAATTAAGAACAAGCCCTCTCCACATTACCATAGCGTCTTTCTACCCGTACATATACGAACGGTGAAAAAAATTAAATTCTCGTTTGTTCTTACATATAAGTGGGTTTCAGGTTGAGATATCTTGGCTCCGGCTGGCTGATGTATTGCTTTTTAGTATTAAAATAAGGCGCAGGCTTGGGAGGTGTGTTACAGATTTTTTGTAGAAGACAAGAATTTCTTTTACTTGTATACCTTTGGCGAATTGTTGAAATGTCTGTTTGTAATGTCAAAATAACAGTCTATTACCCAACTGATATGGCGCGTCGTGAATCTTCGTTCGCACAGAAAATAAAGTATGGCCCCGAAGATTAACGAAAGAATGCTTAAAACTTACAATCAAACTTAGATCACTACTATAAGATTCATAATACAGTGCAGCTGTTAGTTCCGTTCGCACGTGAGGCCCCTCCGCACGGCGCGCGCTAACATGGCGGCAGCTGCCGACCAATAGCGTTTCCCGCGCTTTGAAAATGTATCTTCTGCGCAGGTACACACGGCTACACATCAAGCTATACATTTCCAGTATAGGCTGACCTCCCAATGGACACAAATCCTATACAATGCGACATAAGCTTATACTGGAAATGTATAGCTTGATGTGTTGCCGTGTGTACATCGGTAAGCCATATTAATTGGGTACTACTGTACTAAATGCATATAAAAGTAAATACGGTACTTATCATTATCATCATATCAGCCTATATTTGTCAACTGCTGAACATAGGCCTCCTCCATTGGCTTCCACTTCGAACGGTTCTGGGCCGCTTGCATCCAGCGGCGCCCAGCGACTCTGACCAGGTCGTCGGTCCACTTGGAGCGGGAGGTCATCCCGCTCGGCGCTTTCCAGTACGTGGTCGCCACTCGAGAACCTTTCTTCTCCAGCGGTTATCGACTCTTGGAGCGATGTGGCCTGCCCATTGCCACTTCAGCTAACTAACTCTACGAGCTATGTCCGTCGTTTTCGTTCTTCTACGAATGTCCTCATTGTGGACCCTGACATGTAGAGAAATTCCGAGCACAGCTCGTTCCATAGCTCGCTGAGTGACTCTGAGCTTATTTATGCGGCCAGCAGTAAAAGACCACGTCTCTGTCCCGTATGTCATCACAAGTAACACGCACTGATTGAAGACCTTTGTCTTCAGACTACTTATACCAAAAATCAATTTTTTGGTCTATCTATTTGTCCTGGCTAATTTCCGTATCGACTGGAACAATTTTGACGGGCCTTTCACTGGTAGATAGCTGATGTTATAATAAGTAACTTAGGCTACTTTTATTTAAAAAAATAATTAGGATTCCGCGCAAAAAAACCGTACGTAATATAACTTATAAAGAATTGGCGAATTTATTTTTCTTTCTTTTTTGATGTATCCGAAAGTGATGAGCATACAAATATGGCTATCAATTGCAGCTTGAGGATTTTCTTGTGAGTGGTAGTCAGCCAGACGGGTACTAAAAAGTACCCTAAAACATCAGGCTCATTACTTACACTTTTTTTAATGCAATGGGCTTTCGTTTTGCCGCTGACCCGCCCATAGGAGACAATGACGAAGCCTTGGATCGAACACGATTACCCAGATGAAACCTATTCACTCTGGCCTTGAAAGTCCCTAGATTGTTCCCGGAGTCTTGTGGTTCGGTGTAAAAAAGGGGATGGTGGAATTAGATTGATCAACTAGTTTAGAAGCTTTTTTGGCAGGAAGCTATAAAACTAAAATACACGGACATAGTAAGTCCATATTCATACTGAAAAGTACATCAATGGGCTCAAAGCTTTGACGCGTCGATACGACTCAAAAAACATCAGTTGTTTACTAAAATAAGCGTCGCCTCTCTTGATTGAATCCGACTAAAACTAGTTTGGCGCGGTTCAAACGGTACTCTTTTTTTGTTAATTTTGAGCGAACAATGGCGTAGTAAAATAAAAATCCGGCCAAGTGCGATACGGACTCGCACACAGAGGGTTCCGTACAATAATAATAATATTAACTAAGTCATCTGTGCTACTTAATGAATAATACAAAAAGCCAAAAAAGACGTTACTTTTATCTCTTTAATTATTTTTTTTGTTATAGCGGTATTAGAAATACACATTCTTTAAAAAAATCAACCCACTGCTTATTACGGTTCATGAGATACATACAGTTCACTGTCAGACAGACGAACGGGCGGACGGACGTACACCGGAGGCTTAGTACGTAGTATATTATTTAGTAGTAGTTTGTACGTAGTATAATATTTTCTCTATGGTAATAGAGTCCCGTTTGCCACTCTTTGGGTATGGAGCTCCAAAAAGAGTAGTAGGCATATACCCAACTGATATGGCGCGTTGTGAATCTTCGTTCGCACAGAAAAGAAAGTATGGCCCCGAACATTAACGAAAGAATGCTTAAAACTTACAATCAACCTTAGATCACTACTATAAGGTTCATAATACACTGCAGCTGTTAGTTTCGTCTCACTCGCAAGTCACGCTCCTTCGCACGGCGCGCGCTAACATGGCGGCAGCTGCCGACCAATAGCGTTTCCCGCGCATTGAAAATGTTTCTTCTGCGCAAGTACAACGGTAAGCCATATTAGTTGGGTACTATATACCTACCTAGTATTTATACAAGCCATGGCACGCGGCTGCGTTTACAGATGACTGCTAGATATAACCTCTGAACGCGTCACCTCATGCTGTATGTCACCATTTGGATCTCGCCCAAAACAGCTACATTTTGTTTTATCACGATGTCTGATTGTTTTGTGTTGTCTATCTTGTATAATGACAAAATAAATGCCTTATCCTGGGACTTTCCTCACCGGCTAATCCCAAACGAAGCAGAGCTTGTACTGTTGGTTATTTAAAACTACTTGCGCCCCGCGATTTCACCAGCATTCCCGAGAGATATATTGCTTTCCCGGGACAAAAAGTACCTTATGTTTTAATCCAGAATATATTCTATCAGTATGTCAAATTTTATCCAAATTCGTTCAGTAGTTTTTGCGTGAAATAGTAACAAACATACATTCATACTCAAAAACTTTCGCATTTATAATATTAGTAGGAAGTAGCATTGTGCATCAATTTTTGATCATCATCATCATCAGCCTATAATGTCCCACTGCTGAGCACAGGCCTCCTTTCACAAATGAGGGTGAAAGGGAATGGGCAATACTCCACTACGCGTGCCCACTGCGGATCGGTGGAGGTAAGCTAGTGGTCAACCTACTGTTAGAATTTTTCAAGCCGCCTAGGAGGCATCCAACTAGCTTAACGACTATCACAATTAAGTGATAACCGTGACCAACGGCTTTACGTGCCTTCTGAAGCACGGAAACTCTCGATTTGAAATACCACTAGGCGGTCACCCATTCAGGTACCGACCACGACGGTGGTAGCTTAACTTTGCCGATCGATTAAGAATTTCATATGGCTATAAATATTATGGTAGCAAGCAAGGTAAGCGGTTACCGTAGCCAACAGATACTTGCAACACCAGAGGTATCACGCCCACGTTGGCATAGCAAACATCTGTTCGAGTTCTTGAAGAACCCCAGGCAGTACTTAGGAAAACGGGGAGCTCATTCCACAAACTGAGCATCGGTAGGAACCTCCATTGAAACCACACAGTAATGTCCCAGGATATTTATTTACATATGAGCTGACTGTAGTGTGAAATGTGCTACAGTTTTTTTGTTCAACAACATAATTTCAGGCGACCAATTTCATTTACTGTCCTGTTTGGATGGACGGCCTTCAAATTGGTTTTCGAGGGACCGAAAACACATTCGACGCGTTTTTTTAGGCACCAGATTCGATCAGCTTATGTAGTCAATGTATACGGTATAGGATGGATACTCAACAACAAAACTTAGGAATAGTGCTGGCGTTTATGGTTGAAAAAATCTCACTATAAACCAGTATGGGGTTTCTCAAAATAGTAATAATCCTACTTGTTTGTGGTCCTTATGGTTCTGATGTTCTGTATCTCAACAGTGCTACTTTGCTATAAAATTAATGGTAGGCGCAACAAAATATTAATTTTATTACATGTTCATTAAAATTCTATAGTATTATGAATTTAAAAACTGTATGTGGTACATAATATACATGCATTCCAATTTACTAACTGCTTTAGTTTTTTATGATAGACCCTGTAACAGAAAAGGTTAAAATTGTCAATTTAACGGCTCCCGCCTTTTTGTATCTTTTAAGACTAAAAGGAATAAAAATTCAAATTCAAAAATTGTTTATTCAATATAGGCCCTAATAAGAACTTACGAACGTTTCAATTGATTTTACCACCGGTTCGTAATACACTCAAACTGAGAAGACTGCCGGCAAAAATCTCAGCAAGGATATTTTTTAAATTATCTTGTAATAAATTCTACAAAATCGGAAACTTTAAGTACCTTTTTTACACAATTTTTGTTTGAATCTATACACAGATAGTTCTTGAATTGATTTGGGTAGTTTGTTATAGAAGCGTAAAGAATCCCTAACTTTGCTGAGTTTTTTACAGGTACAGCAAGTTTGTCCTTATTTCTAGTGTATATAATTTACCTACTCACAGATTACAAAACAAGGCAGATGGAGTGCGCTGAACACGGGATTGAGGCCAAAAAAGCAAATACAAATTGAAAAACACATAGTTACCTGGTATTCGCTTTTGAATTTGTATGTGCTTTGTATAACATTTTTGTTCAACTTTATTTAACGAAAAACACTTTCTTTTCTTTTTTATCCATCCATCCGTCCGTCAGTGGGCTGTATCTCATGAACCGTAATAGGTAGACAGCTGAAATTATCACAGATATTGCGGTTGATAAAAATTAATAAAATTAATGGGCCGCATACAAGAAACGTTTTGGCAAGTCTGAATCGCACTTTGCTATTTTTTTTTTCTTAAGTTTTAGTTTTATTTATTAGTATTTTATTTTTTAGTTTAAGTTATTTAGTATAGTTTTGTTTTAGTATGTACTTAATCATAATTTTGATAAGATGTCGTTGTTCTATCTATTAAACTTACTTTCTTTTTAATAAACTTTGTTTAAACAAAGCAAATACAAATTCAAAAGCGAATAGCAGGTATGTGTTTTTCAGTTTGTATTTGCTTTTTTGGCCTCACTCCCGCGTTCCGCGCGCTTTATCTGCCTATTGCTATCTGAGAATATACTGTACTGAATAAAACACCTTTTCAACAGCTATCATGTTTTCCTCACAATGTTTTCTGGTTGTTGAAACCGCGAGGGACAATACATATTTCGATCGAGACCAAAACAATGCGACCCTAAAATTACGATTCCACACCTGATCCGAGCAAAGGGACATTATACATAGTACATGTTTATAATATCAAAGTGTATATTATTATGCAGCTCACGGGTGTATGTAAATACTGGCGTTCATTTGCACCCCACTCCCGGGGCGTGGGGTGCGGACACACGGAATTTTAAGGACTGGCCTTTGGTAGCCAGTGATTTGGTTAACGTACAGGGAGACTTTTGATTGATTTATTTGGATTAACTAGGCAAATATACAAGTATTATTTTCACAGAGAAAATAAAAAATACATTTAAAATTAAAGTGTCTTGAAATGTCGAAATAAAGGCTTCTTCCTAAGCTCATAATTCAAATTCGAAATCATTTATTCAAATAGACCTTCGCAGGCACTTATGAAAAGTCTAACTCTAATACCGTACCGGAAGGTTGCATTTGTTGAGAAACGCCGGCAATAAACTCAGCAATTACTCTTTTCAAAACAAGCTTAGATGTTTATTCAAAATTCAAAATCATTTTTCAAATAGACCTTCGCAGGCACTTATGAAAAGTCTGACTCTAATACTCTAATACCGGTTCGGAAGGTTGCATTTGCTGAGAAGAGCCGGCAATAAACTCAGCAATTACTCTTTTCAAAACAAGCTTAGATTCATTACATAATATTTACATTCTAATCGCACTGACAACAATTGCGTGCCCCGGCGAGGCGGTAACACTACAAAGTAGACTGAATCTATATTTAATAAGTAAATAAATAAATGGCAAACTTAAGCAGACCAACCCCCACAAGCAGCACCTGTTCACAAGTATGACGCGTGTGGCAGCCATCGCCCTCCTCGCCATATTGGAGGGAAGTGAGCGACCCGTCACATATTTTATATTATCTCTAAACCCCCAAACACGCGTATTTTTTCTGATGGTATCTGCCCGTTTATTCGGGCTAACTTCCAAAACGGCTGCGTTCAAATGAGTTACTTTAGGTCTTGTCTGGAACTTGATATGGATACCTTACACCCCGGGAACGCGGGTGAAAATAATTACTTAAACTAACATAAATAAGTTCTTTGTTAATAATTTCATTTTTTAATCAAGCTTTTTTTTGAGTGACTGTACTTTTTTTGTTGACTGTACTTAAATTGTCATCCAATATACTAATGTATACCAAATATCAAGTCAATCCGACCACTGGAAGTGGGTGAAATTCTACCTGCAAGATTCCACCCGAACAAACATACATACATACATACATTGCATGTTAAATAAAGTCTTGAACCGCTAGGCATATTTGAATTATAACAATGAAATGTGTACCTTTTGGTGTACTAAATAAAGTTCTATATTATATCGCTTACTTAAAAAGTACGCGCCGCCTCGCGTCACGTCTCGGTGTGAGCTGACCCAGGTCATGCTACAAATAATAGCAAAGTCTAATTTGAGTAATTAGCATACTAGTAAGGTTTAATTTAAGCAAGTTAATGAGTTTTTTATTTTGCCTTCTTATTCAAAAGTATTATATGTACATGTATCTTGAACTAGCTTTCCCTTGTATAAAAACACTATGTGAAAAATTTCTAGTTTCAAAAATGCACAACGTTAATATTCAATAGTAGGGGAGCCCACGATGCTAAATGGGGATTTACTCGAGCGTCATAGACACCTATTGGGTTGCAAAGCTTAGATGAAAAGAAGAAAAAAAAATTATATAATGTATACCTTTTCATCGGTGGGGGGAGCGGCTATAGACTTCCAAATGAAAATTTGAAAATAAAAAAAAATAAAAAATTATCGAGCGCGTCAGATTTTCTAAGGGGGTGTTAAGTGAACCAAAAAAAAGCTCTCATTCAATAATCTGACGATTTCGATGTGACGCAAACTCGCGGCCATAATTATAATGTGTAAATAAAAATTCGCCCTTCTGAAATACTCAAGCGCGTCAGATTAAGATATATATGGTACATATGGTCCATCTTCATGTCCAAGACGTGCTGTCTCATAATCTGACGATTATATAGAGAGATTTGCCTAATCTGATTATTTATTTTTTTTATTTTTTTATTATACGGCCTTATATATGGGGCTCATATTTGGTGGAGGTACTTAACCGGGTACAAGGTATCCTCCTGTATATTAATCTGCCGCGCTTTAGTAAATCCCGAAATCCCCGCTTGGGCTCCCCTACTACAAGTTTTCACTTCTGCCGGCACTCCCGGAGTGCAACCCGTTGTTTTTTTTTAGATATGTTTTAACTATTAATCTTTTATTATGGGCTATTGTCTATTATAAATATATTAAATAAGCGCTCGTGGCGTAGCATGGTTAGCCGTTCTTAATCGGCAAAGTTAAGCTACCACAGTCGTGGTCGGTACTTGAATGGGTGACCGCCTAGTGGTATTTCAAATCAAGCATTTCCGTGTTTCTTAAGGCATGTAAAACCGTTGGTCCCGGTTATCACTTAATATGATAGTCGTTAAGCTAGTTGAAGCCTACCAGGTGGCTTGAAAACTCCAACAGTAGGTTGACCACTAGGCTACCTCCACCGATCCGCAGCGGACACGCGTGGTGGAGTATCTGTCCATTCCCTTTCACCCTAATTTGTGAAAGGAGGCCTGAGCTCTGATGATTGTCTATTTATTTATTCAACTTAAATACTTTATTATTGAGATTTCTCTCACACAACAAATTAAAAATAACTGCTCAATATTAGACTCAACTGATAATATTATTCCAAATTTTCCCAAAATTCAAAAAAAATATAATCAGGCAAACACTATCAGGAAAATCGAAACTAAAGCGAACGATGGCGATTTCAAGGGGGCAGCACATCTGCTATTTTCGAGTGATGTTGTCGCTGCAGACACACCTGAAACCCTGTCTGCTTTAGAATCAAAACATCCATCTCCGCTTTCAAATATAAACCTCCCGGATCCCCCATCTTTAGACCAAAATTGTCTAAATTGTAACGCCCAAGATCTTTTGAGTGTCATTATGTCATTTAAACCTGGTTCTGCTGGCGGCCTCGACGGTTTTACACCACAGCATTACAAAGATCTTGTCTGTGGTGCCGCCGGAGACGCTGGTACCAAATTATTATCAAAATTAACCTCTCTTATAAATTTAATGTTGGCAGGAAAGGTGCCAAGCCCATTCACTGAGATCATTTATGGGGCCAACCTTTGCGCGCTATCCAAAAAAGATGGCGGAGTAAGACCCATCGCTGTGGGTAATACTATCCGTCGTATGGCCTCCAAAATTTGTTGTCGTCACATTCTCCCGAAACTTTCGGAAATATTTCAGCCCATTCAACTCGGTTTTGTCTCAAAGGGAGGTTGTGAGGCAGCTGTTCATGCGGCTCGGACCTTTCTTTTAAATAACGGAGGTGAAGTGCTGCTTAAAGTTGACATAAAAAATGCATTTAACTCTGTCGATAGGGGTGCTTTATTGACCCAAATTCGGGATATCTGCCCTGACATATATCCTTACCTTTGGCAATGCTATGGGCATCCATCAAAACTTTTTTTCAGAGAACACCCACTTATTTCCGCCATGGGTTGTCAACAGGGCGACCCTCTCGGTCCAGCTATCTTCAGTTTGGCCATCCATCCAATTATTTCCGGGTTACAATCAAAATTTAATGTATGGTATCTAGACGACGGTACGCTGGGGGGTGATGCGGCTTCCGTTCTCAGTGATTTTAAAACATTGACAGAAAATTTTAAAAAGATTGGCCTAGAATTCAATAGCTCCAAATGTGAGCTCCTTATTTTAGATTCTTTCCCAGAATCTGAAAAACCAGAATTAATTCAAAATTTTAATGTTTTGGCTCCCAATATTAAGTTACTGTCAAAGGAGTCGCTTCATCTTCTTGGAGCCCCAGTCTTAGACGAATCCATTCCTAGTTTCTTTGAGAAAAAGATTCAAAATTTTAATGACTCTTCAAATAGACTTTATGAAATTAATGCTCACTATGCATTTTTTATTGTTCGACTCTGCCTTTTCGTGCCAAAGTTTACCTATTTGCTCCGCAGTACGCACTTATTTAAATTTGATCACATATTAGATACTTTGGATAATATGATCAAAACGTCACTTTCCAAAATTCTAAATTGCAGTTTTTATGAAAACAAAGTGTGGTCTCAGGCCACCCTACCCGTGTGTTATGGTGGCCTAGGAGTGCGGAAAATTTCAAGCATATCAGTACCGGCGTTTCTATCCTCGGTATACAGTGTGGGCAACCTCGTCAGTTCTGTTTTGGACCCTTCTATTGGATCTGTTGAGGTTTCTTACCTGTCCGATGCTAGAGACGCCTGGCAGGCAGCTTGTCCAGGCACAAATATTCCGACCTTGAGTCACTCTCAGAGAGCGTGGGACAAGCCTCTTTGTGAAAAAACCTGGCAAAATTTATTTTCTAACTTTTCTATAGATACAGACCGCGCGCGCTTGTTAGCTGTCTCTCAGAGTGACTCAGGTCACTGGCTACAAGCTATTCCATCAACAAATACTGGAACAATGTTAGACCGTATAACATTAAGTCTGTGTATTTGTCTTCGTCTTGGTTGCAGGACCAATCAACCTCATCGCTGCCGCTGCGGAGATCTCGTCAACGAGCTCGGCCACCATGGGCTTTCGTGCTCTCTAAGTGCTGGTCGAATATCACGGCACTCGGCTATTAACGACATTATCCGCAGGGCTCTTGTTGTCGCTAACGTGCCTTCCGTACTGGAACCAGTCGGTATTGCGCGGGGCGATGGCAAGAGACCGGATGGTATGTCTTTGATCCCTTGGAGTGTCGGCAGGTCGCTGGTGTGGGATGCCACATGTGTCGATACACTCGCGCCATCTCACTTACCGGCGACTTGTAAAGCTGCAGGGGCAGCTGCGGCCAGTGCGGAAAATTCAAAATTCAAAAAATACGCATCGATTGGACCCAACTATATTTTTGTGCCTTTTGCGGTCGAGACCATGGGACCGTGGGGGTCCGAAGCTCGCCGTTTTGCTCGCACCTTGTCATCAAAATTGATCGAGACCTCCGGAGACCAGCGGGCGGGGAGCTTTTTCCGCCAACGCGTCAGCTTGGCTATCCAAAGAGGAAACGCTGCCAGCCTTCTGGGAACCCTGCCGTTAATCGGAAGCAGCGGCAGGCTTGAGGAAATTTTCTATATATAGATTGTATTTTGTACATATTTGTTGTAAATAAAGAAAAAGTTAAGCTTGGACTGTAAATACTATTAAATATTTAATCCAATGATTTAAATCAACGTTTAATGTACCAGCAGAATGGGTACACATTCTATAAACGAATCAACGTAAACGCAAAATGTCTGTGCTCACTATCTACACGTATTTTAGATACATAATAATAAATATCACAAGTAGATTAATTTACAGAGGTGTCAGTTCTTTGGTTTATATTTTAATTGTGCCTAAATGATGGCAATTTTCATGGAGGAATATACTAATTAGCTACCGTTATTTTATTAAAATGTAACAATAATAATTGGACTGTTTTACAAAATACTTAAACCGACTTCAAAGTAGTAATCAAATCCTGATCTGATGACAATGGGACTAAATGGGAAGTGTACCCTTTCAAATAAAAAAAGAAATTTTCAAATCGGTTAATAATTATGAGGTAACAAACATAAAAAATATACAACTGAATTGAGAACCTCCTCCTTTTTTGAAGTCGGTTACAAATAAAATTTTCCCTACTTTATTTTATGTGTCATATGGAATGAAATACGAGTAGAAGTTTATGTATTTGTTTGCAGAACAAAAACTACTTACAATAAAATAGCTTTGAAATCGTCATCATCATCTGCCTGCCCTGTTCCCAATCACTTGTGGTCGGCGCAATATGTATGCTTCTACCATTCGTCTCGTCTATCCGTCACACCAGCATCCACTCCTTTCTTACCCATATCATCTTTCACACAATCTATCCATCTCTTTTTCGGTCTTCCTCTTCCCGCATATCCATCCACTTTCATATTCATAACTCTTTTAGTGACATGGCTTTAATTTCTCCTCCAAGAATTACGATCCCGAATAAATCACTAAGTACGGAGCAAAGTTAAGTCATTTGCACATATAATAGCTAGAATTATATTATAATAGTCTAATAACTAGAACATTAGTACCTCCATCACGTCGAGCCTAAATGCTAACCTAAGCTAGACAAAATTACATTCCACAATTTACGACACAAATTATCCTTGCATTTTGTAACAAATCTTTATTTTATTTTCATAAAAATTTATTGCGAATTTCTACCCTCGTAGGCACGTCACGTCTGTACGCCGATTAATCTTTGATTCTGTTAACTTAAAGCTTAATAGAAATGCTTGCTAGACCGTGCCTAATAGGCCTTTATAGGCCTCGCTATTTGACAAGTTGTTATTCGAGGTACAAGAGTTCTGTGTATCAATATTTTAATCATTTTAATCATTTTTTGATTGTGATAAATTGACCGAGAGAACGAAGCGTCTCCGTTTATACGTACAATAACTATCATTTAAAAAGATCCACCAAAAAATAACATTTACAGGGCCTAAACTGAATAGATTTCTGATTCTTATGTTTTCTATATAAATGATATTTAGTATAAACTTGTCAATAGTCACAGTGTAGGGCGCTGGTATTGAATGAAACCCACATAAACATTATATGAACTGTATTTCTAGGTAAAGGATTTAAAGTAGATGACCTAGCCACAAAAAGTAGCACTCATTGCGCAGCTTACAATAGTGACTGACCAAGAGTTGCCAGACAGTTAGGAAACAATACTTATAAGTACATTATGTTGAGGTGTGGAGCCAACACACAGTGATAACAAATTGTGTGTTTAGTAGTTTCCCTTTAGTCAATTTTTTTTATTTCTAAGGCTTAATATGTCGTTGCTTGCGGCGGCGTCGTGTGACGGGTCGCTCACTTCCCTCCAATATGTCGAGGAGGGCGATGGCTGCCACACGCGTCATACTTGTGAACAGGTGCTACTTGTGGGGGCTGGTATGCTTAAGTTTTGCTATTTATTTACTTATTAAATATTTATTCAGTCTACTTTGTAGTTTTGCCGCCGCACCGGGTTACGCAATTGTTGTCAGTGCGATTAGAATGTAAATACTATGTAATGAATCTAAGCTTGTTTTGAAAAGAGTAATTGCTGAGTTTATTGCCGGCTCTTCTCAGCAAATGCAAACTTCCGAACCGGTATTAGAGTCAGACTTTTCATAAATGCCTGCGAAGGTCTATTTGAATAAATGATTTTGAATAAATAACTTTAGGTATTTATTTACGTGACCATTTTTAATCAGCATATTATTTAAATAGCATTTTATGAGTGTAAAGTTATAACCTTATAACTGTACCTCAGTACATTGAAAATTCTGTAAAATAACTATTAATTAAGGGCTTTCACATCCATATAGTGTGAAGGTCCGAACAAAAGGGGTTGTACGTATTTCATACCAATATGAGAGGTAATAGGAGCGTGTGACTCCGCAACGCTTTGTTATGATAATTCTATGGTCCTGTATGAAATGCAAATTTTATACGTTATATAAGCTATGTAATGAGAAAGTCTGTTTCCATACTACATTATAATATTAGTGTGCTATGTTGGTCATTACACACGAGGCGGTATTATACGCGATAAAGGAGAATGTAGGTATTCCCATATATTTTGAAAGAGCCGATAGGAGTAATAAAAAAAAACCAGCCAAGTGCGAGTCGGACTCGCACACGGAGGGTTCCGTATAATATTAAATATCTCAACATTGCTATGGAAAAATACGCTAAAAAACGTTTCAGTATTGGCGCCCCCTTTAATTTCTAATTTTATTTCATTTTTATTTTTATTTGTTGTTATAGCGGCATCAGAAGTACACGTTCTGGGAAAATTTCAGCTGTCTACCTATTACCGTTCATGAGATACAGCCCACAGACAGACAGACGGACGGACGGATGGACAGCGGAGTCTTAGTAATAGGGTCCCGTTTGGCACCCTTCGGGTACGGAACCCTGAAAAGTAAGTGATAGTTCGAAAATCCATACCCACGTGGCTGGTACCTTTACTTACTCGTCTCAAATTTCCACGCTGTATAACAGAAGGTATTTTAAAATTAAATTTATTTTATAGCATGGTGAATCAGTTTTGTGGTATTGGCTCTGATTTTGTTGTTTACAACTAAACAAATTTTAGTCTCACTATGTCTCTTTTTAACAAAGATCATATGAAAAGGATGTAAGAAATTTAGTCCTGTCAAATTAGTAGTTAGCAAAATAAGACGGCAAAGATTAATTTGACAACTTAAAATTTGTTCTATCCTTTTTGTTTTAATGTTCGTATGAAAGAGATGAGATGTGACTAAAATTAGTTTAGTGCGATTTACAACAGAATCGGCACCAATGCTTGTTTTCAATATAAATTTAGTCGCCATCTTTCGCGATTACGTCTAAATACCCGCAAATCAAGACGGCGAAGATTAATTTTACAGCTTAAATATGTTATATCCTTTTTCAATAATGCTTGTAAGAAAGAGATGTGATATGACTAAAATTTGTTTAGTGCGGTTTACAAAAGAATCGGCACCACTGTTATACTACAATAATGTTGTACAAGTTTTTGCCAGCGGTACATTTGTGGTGTTCAGTGTACTTATTTGTATTTTTTTTTGTTACTTTTTCTCACTTACATTAAATACAGGTCCATTCACTAAAAAAGATACACGCACCTAGAATTTAATTCATTATAATCGAGTTACTGTACAAAAAAAACCTTTACCTCATCCTGTTATATTTTCAAGTGTATTTCTCAGTGGGACTGCTTGGTTAATAATTAAGAGCATGCTAAGGCCGACGGAGACGAGCCATGTTGGTTGGTAATAAATCGGACGATAATGGCTGACTTTAGTTGTATGACAAAATTCCACATAATAATGTACCTATTATAACTTTGACATATCTATCAAATTATGACTGCATTTATTTCTTAATTTTTTAACGAATAGATGCGATTATAATGCAATTTCAAGATTGAATTTGAGTGTAACGTTTTATATATATGTTACCGGCCAAACCCGATTTTAGGCTAAACTAGTTTGGCCTAGGCCGAACTAGTTCTTCCTATACGCGATAGGATAAACCGGTATAGACTAGGCCAAACTGATATATCCTAAGCCCGGTAGGAGAATCTAGTTTAGCCTAGGCTGAACTAGTTTGTCCTACCACACCTCAGGATAAATTGGTATGGCCTAGTCTGAACTCGTAGTCGATAATAATTGAGCGAGAATACCGATTCCAGAAGTAGACAAAGGAAGAGGTAATCTCAGAAACATAATCGGAGTTATTCTTCAGATAAATAACGAGGGCTTTTACAAAGTTGGCACCAAACAGAAATTATATTGCAGGTATTCTTTATCTTACCCACCTACTTAAATTTCAATTAAATGAATCACGATTATTCTTTTCTTTTAATACTAGAAATCATTATTTCAGTTACAAGTTTTCTTTAGGTACCTGTTTTCCCTACACGTATAGAATAAGTGATACCAATTTATCCTGAAGTGTGGTAGGATAAACTAGTTCAGCCTAGGCTAAACTAGATTCTCCTACCGGGCTTAGGATATACCAGTTTGGCCTAGTCTATACCGGTTTATCCTATCGTGTATCGGAAAAACCGAGTTTAGCCTAAAATCGGGTTTGGCCAGTAACATATATAAGGTTTAAAATTACATGATGAGGATGATGAACTTTTTAAGACCCCCTTTTAGAACCAATTTGGTATGAAATTTATTTTGAGCTGAAACTTTTTATAGAGAGCTTTTTGTAATCTTCAATGTTTTCGGAAAAACCCTTTCCGTTATACTTTGTATTGTTGAGGCCGTCCCGCGTCCGTCCGTCTTTCTGTTACTGTCATTTTACTCGAAAACTGACAACGCTAATATCAGAATGCATACCTAAAGAGAAAAAAATGTTAAAAAAAGAATTTAAAGCCAAGAATTCCGGCTTACAATGTCGCTTCAACTGACAAAAAAAAATCGTTGCAGTTGCAAGACGACGCAGAAGATACATTTTGTGCCATGTTAGCGCGCGCCGTGCGGAGGGGCGCGACTTGCGAGTGAGACGGATCTAACAGCTGCAGTGTATTATGAACCTTTTAGTAGTGATATAAGGTTGATTGTAAGTTTTAAGCATTCTTTAGTTAATCTTCGGGGCCATACTTTCTTTTCTGTGCGAACGAAGATTCACGACGCACCTTATCAGTTAGATACTACTGTACAGTGAATAAAAGTGACCGTGTACGCGTATACTAAGGAATCTTGTGTGCTACGTAGTGAGTACAATAAGTCACGTGGACTTGGGTAATAAGTCAACATTAGACCTCTTCGTTTAGACTTGCCTGTGACACCGAAACGTATTTCTTCTTTGCTCTTTGCACGTCATGCATGCTCTGTCTGTTTTGCGGCTTAGATTTCTAGCTGTAGTACATAGATTGCTAATTTATTTTCATAAATAATTTTAAAACATGATCTGCACGAAACAAACAGTATAGTTTGGAATATGATATAGAGACGTCAACCCGGCAACGACGGTCGCATATCAAGCGCTCACAGTTGACCCGTTTCCAAACATTAGTCCGTGTGAGGGTTGATACATGGATCGTAAAAACAAATAGGTACAAATAAAAAAAAATTGTCATAAAATATTTAAAATCTATAGGGTGACTGGTAACTATAGATTTTAAATATTTTTTTTAAAGACAGTTTTTTTTTATATGTATTCTTATTCTTGTTAGGTAGTGTACACACGGCAACACATCAAGCTATACCTTTCCAGAATAAGCTGATCTCGCATTGTATAGGATTTACGTACAATGAGAGGTCAGCTTATATTGGAAATGTATAGCTTGATCTGTAGCCGTGTGTACTATATATTATGGGCTCATGTGCTAAGTAAATTAAAAACAAAAATTTCTTTGGGAAAGTTGTTTGTTATCATGAATACAATCATGTGTCTAAGCATCGTTTTCTAATTACCAGTCACACTATATATGAAGAATTTAGAAGCAAAAATACAAGTTTCTTAGAAAATTATTACCAATTATTTATCTAGAATTTCTTTTAATATAGAGCTTTTAATGTATACTACTCAGTAAAATAATTTTAATTTAGTCTGACATGAATAAAATTTAACCCGAAGTTTCAATGCCCAAAAGCAGTGCCAAAATGTCGTACCATCGGGTGACGAACTGAGTAATCAAATAGTCATTAATTTTATTTAGTTTTTTTTTGAGACTTCTTTTTCTTTGAAACTGGAGGGCGGAAATTATTTTTGTTTTTGTTTTGCATAATACGTGAATCAAGTAAGTATAATATTTTGGATATATTGCGCCCGCGTCGTCGGTCGCACGCTATCCTACTAACCTACCTCCTAGTTGTCATGATCTGTGAGGGAGGGGTTAACCTGACAGGGCTGGCCGGCTGTTCTGTCATTCTCGCTTCGCTAAGCCCAGCGAAACGGACGCGGAATGCGAAACAGTTTCCACTATTTCGCTTTTTTTAATAATATTGGGGTAAAACTATCCCTTTGCTTTGTAGGGTTGAATTTTTAAAAATTTAAGTACAATGTTTTTACTTTGACACATTTTTATCCCGTTTTCTATGTAACTATAGCTTTGGAAAAAAAACATTGATAAATTAACTCACAAATAGTTGCAAATAGGCAAGCCACAGCAGTAAATTATAATTTTTTATTTATTTTGTACGTTGTTTTTTTGTTTTTATGCTTGCGTATTTTACTTTGTAAAACTAAAACATATACTTTGGGAAAAAAAATGCTATATACTAGTCCGATTGTCCAAAAAATATGTAAAATTGTAACCTTGCTGAGTTTCTTGCCTGTTCGTCTCAGTTGAAGGCCGAATTACGAACTGGTGGTAACTTCAGTACCTTTGACCTTTATTAGTGCCCCACTAGGGCCTAAATTGAATAAATGGCGTTGACTTTGAATAAAATAAAACCTTTATTCTATCGCAAAAATATCGATAGTATTTATCTCGGTATTTCACACCACTAAACTACAAAGCGTGTTCACAAAGTTATGATTGCCTCATACAGTTTATATTACTACTAATGTTTTACATTATACTATTACACAATATAACTTTTATAAATAACTTATATTGTTCTAGCTACAGTTATACTACTAGTTTGACGGACCAGCTGGCGCAGCCGCAGGTCGTGGGTTCGATTCCCACACAGGACGCATTTGTGTGCATGAACATGTCTGTATGTCCTGAGTCTGGGTGTAATTATGTATATTAAGTATGTATTTTACAAACAAAAAGTAGTATATGTATTATATCAGTTATCTGGTTTCCATAGTACAAGCTCTGCTTAGTTTGGAATCAGATGACCGTGTGTGAAGAATGTCCAGGATATTATTATTATTATTATTACTACTAAGGTAGCAAACCAGCATACGGCTCGCCTGATGGTAAGCGGTTACCGTAGCCTGTAGACGCTTGCAACACCAGGGTGTTGAAGACGCAGGTTGTGGACCCTGCAAAGATCTCTTCACACCCTTCTTGAAGCACCTTATGCTGTTATTGGGAGCACTAAGGTGGTGATCGTTGGACAATCTAAGAATAAGGTAGGTACAGTACCTATTACCCAACTGATATGGCGCGTCGTGAAACTTCGTTCGCACAGAAAAGAAAGTATGGCCCCGAAGATTAACGAAAGAATTCTTAAAACTTACAATCAACCTTAGATCACTACTATAAGGTTCATAATACACTGCAGCTGTTAGTTCCGTCTCACTCGCAAGTCGCGCCCCTCTGCACGGCGCGCGCTGACATGGCGGCAGCTGCCGACCAATAGCGTTTCTCACGCTTTGAAAATGTATCTTCTGCGCAGGTACATCGGTAAGCCATATTAATTGGGTACTACTGTAGCTCTTTTGCAACCGCATATTGAGAGACCATTTGGTTCTAATGTTTGTGAGTGGATTACCGAGATTGGCGATGGTAGGAGGTAGTCGTAGGCATCATGCCGAACAATTTCTCTAAACACTGTCCGTTGTACAAGCGGTAGTAGACACATAAAGAGGCAGTATCTCCTCAGATTAGGAGGCTCTAAACTGCTTGTGATTGATAAATAGGTTTATTCTGCGTGCTCCATCTTAAGACCTCCTCATCATCCTTTATGGGCGGTTCAGTGACCAAACGCAATCATGATTATAGGCGTTGATAGATCAGTGGTAGTGACGTCAAATGCCGAGACGAAGGTCCTGGGTTCGAATCTTACGATGAGCTTGAGATTTCAGTGAAGGAAAATATCGTGAGGAAACCATAGCAGGGTGGTAGTGTACTTTGTAGTACCTAGCTGGCTGGCTACCACCCTCCTATCTGTGTATTTCGAGAGCTGCACTTGAGAGCTAGATCCTTCTAGGCTTTGTGTGCACCTTCGGCCACTCATCACTGACCATGGTGAATATATAGTGATACCTAACTAAATGATATTCCAAATTATTACCTCTAGGAGCGGTCTCGTTGCTATATTTGAGTGTCAGATCCCTTCTCATCATTATCATCAGCCTATAATGTCCCACTGCTGAGCACAGGCCTCCTTTCACAAATGAGGGTGAAAGGGAATGGGATACTCCACCACGTGTGCCCACTGCGGATTGGTGGAGTTCGTCTAGTAGTCAACCTACTGTTGGAGTTTTCAAGCCGCCTAGGAGGGCCCCAAATAGCTTAACGACTATCACAATTAAGTGATAACCGGGACCAACGGCTTTACGTGCCTTCCGAACAATCCTTCCACAAGACAAAAATGTTTAGTTTCTATAATCAATAAACCAATAATAAAACACATAACATAATTATTACTTTTCAAATCATCAGTTGGCAAGTTCCCACAATGCGAGGTAACTTGATAACTTAACGGTAACTTTGTGAGTTTTGTTAAGTTGCGGTAATTCTTCTGGATGGCAACTCCTCGCGGTATTGCGTGATGATAAAGTTATATGGATTAGTCTGCAACTATTGTTAAAGGCTAAAAACTTTATCCTATCGTCGAAGTACGCTGTCTATTAATTATTTTTGTATTGCTACTAGGCTAGGTGACTCCAAATAGAACATGATTACAATAAGTAAAAACTATAAATAATTTGCGGCTGAGGTTAAACAATTAATTGATCATAAAAGGAATAATTTCTCCTTAAAAAAACACGCTTTAAAATATACAGAATTATTGGTAAAACATTAACAACCTCTCAGGATTACATTACTAACATTATAAACAACAAATTTTGTTCTATGACTTTTAATAATTCATCTGAGTTTCATACAAAATTAAAAATATTTAAATTCAACGCTCTAAATGTTACGAACCCTACGCATAACATAATTGGACAGTTTTACAAAAATCTTAAACCGACTTCAAAGTACACTAAGAAGTAATCAAATCCTGATCTGATGACAATGGGACCAAACGGGAAGTGTACCCTTTCAAATAAAAAAATAATTTTCCAAATCGGTTAATAAATGACGGAGTTATGAGGTAACAAACATAAAAAAAAAATACATTCGAATTGAGAACCTCCTCCTTTTTTTGAAGTCGGTTAAAAAGACGAGTGACAGTACACGGGAGGCGTATGTACAACATAATAAAGAATTGAAATGTAGTAGATAGTATAACCAAATATTGAAAGTTTGTTTTTGGTAATATACTTAATTTGATAATTAAGTTTTGTAAAAAGTCATAGAATACAAGTTGTTCATTATGATGTTCCTGCAAGGGTTTTTAATATTTTACCAATAACCCTGTATACATACAGGTGAACCTAATAAAAGCGTGATAGTAAAATACGGAACCCTTATAAGATCACTCCATCTGTCTGTCATAGAAGTTTTTAAGCGCACTTCTCTCGTAGCATAGTAAAGAAGTAGTAATAGTAGTACAGTATGAGGCACGAGTCGTGAGCACAGATAGGCAGTAGTTGGGGCAAGCTCGCGCATCTACACTTTTGGCCAAATGACAGTAGCCAAATGATACGCAAGAATCCAATAGAGGACGAGCTTTGACTGACGAACCAATCGTGTGCAGCTCGGCGCTCCCCCCTTCTTCACTCCGCCAAACAGACCGAAAAATTAACTACTGTGCAGGTATCAATTTGTGCTCAAGTCAAGACTCGTGCCTCATACTGTACGTAATGAAGCGCCATATTATAGTACGCCAAGTAGTAAAGCCGTGCCAGCAAATGGCACAGCCGGTATTCCGGTGGCAGTATGTAGTAGTAGTATGAAGAGACAAGGGGTTGCGGTCTGTCTTATTTGTTTTTTTCGGCACCTAATGAAAGCCTTGTTATAAATCCCAGGTTTGATTCTCAAGTTCATAAGTTTCTTGCCACGACTTTTTCCGAGGTCTGGAGCTGAAGAAATATCATTTTGGAGTTACAAAGTCAAGTAAACTTTTTTTTTAATTCAAACGTTTCAATGTAAAAGAGAAGAGTGAGTAAGTTGAAAAAAATAAAAAATTCACGTCGCGCACTAATGAAGTTCCAAAGCGTGCAATTAGTGAAGGAATTATATTGCGGAAAAACTCAATTAGTGATGCTGTAGTGAGCACAAACCGAATTTTTATATCGATAATTCGTTTTATTTTAACTTTTGTGTATGATTCGGTATTGGGGCGGAGTGTGTTGAGTTTGGCTGGTTTAACATTTTAAGCCGCTTTTTTAACCGACTTCAAAAAAAGGATGAGGTTCTCAATTCGAATGTACGTTTTTTTTTTTTTTTTTTTTATGTTTGTTACCTCATAACTCCGTCATTTATTAACCGATTTGGAAAATTCTTTTTTTATTTGAAAGGGTACGCTTCCCGTTTGGTCCCATTGTCATCAGATCAGGATTTGATTACTTCTTAGTGTACTTTGAAGTCGGTTTAAGGTTTTTGTAAAACAGTCCAATTATTTATTAAATATACTTCAATATTTAAGATTCGTTTTTAAGTTTACCTATAAACATGACTGTGGACGTTCAAATCAAGGGTGTGAAGAGGTTTCTGCAGGGTTGGCAACGCGCGAGTGACATCCCCGGTGTAAGTCAAATATGATGTTCACCAATGGGCACTGGCGGTGGATGGACTATGACTTTATTCCCACGTTGTAAAAGAAGCTCATGCTCATGCAGCATGATGAAGATAATGATTAATAGATTTTTTTAAACGCTCAAATTTCGAAAATAAAATTTGAAATATTTAATTTATGTAGCTAAATCTGTTCACTCTATTCTTAATAGGTACCAGATTAAGACAATGTTTTATGTTATTATGTGATTCTATTTCATTTTATTAAGGTTACATATCAAAATCAAAATCAAAAAGTCATTTATTCAGTTTATGCCCTAGTAAGGCACTTATGAACGTTGCATTGGTAACAGTTGAATTTACCACCGGTTCGGAATACACTTAAACTGAGAAGACTCCGGCAAGAAACTACTACTACTAACATATGTTACATTACAATTTATGTTAAACATTGTATGCAGAAATATTCGGCAAGGAATCGAATTTCTCTCATATCTCATAACATTACAACACTACGTTTCATCGCAAACGAGAATCCACGAAACATTTTTGAAGTTATTTATTACTTACTTACTTTTAACTGTTATACTCGTATTTTCATTATTTAGAAAACAAAGAAGTAATTTATGAATATGATTTATTTATTTAAATATTGTAATGCTAAATCTACCATATTGTTTTTGTATAAGCAAAGGTTGTCTGGTAAAAAACCGCAAATTGTGTAACACTTTTTAGCTACATTTACGTTTTATTATTATTTACTTCTACTTTGCTAACCTGTGGTGTACAAGGTATATTCAATTCTATTCTATTCCGTTTTCAGATTTTTTATAAACGGCATTTTATCTCAAATATTATGAACATATGGACCTGTAGCGACATCTATCAGCCATCTATCAGTAACTCTGAGATAGTTCACACACGGAAAGATAGATGGCGTGGTGCCACATTATCCTGCATCGCGCTTAAGAAGTTTTCTTAGCGATCTGCATATATATAACTGTCCGACATGTACAGTTGGACCGCGGTCCCCAGGCACGATGACCCAGCCTGGTGGAAGATCTTCCCTTTTAAATGGAGGTGTCATCCACCTTGCACCTCCATAGATCATATAATCCTCCTTGCCTATTAACATTTTCAATATCACGGGGATTGCCAATGTGTTGCCAGCAATGAAGAGCTCATTTAGACCCAGATTTACCCTGAAATAAGGGATATTCAATTTACACCCCGTTTTTTATACTAAGGCGCCAAACAATCTTACGGCCTGATGGTAAGCGGTTACAGTACCTACAACACTAGAGGCATCACTCACCAAACAGCATTTTATTTTTGGAAAGTCCCTTTAGAATAGTAACTATGTATACAGAGCAATCCAATTCCGCAACAAGTAAGTGCTTTTGCACTGACTTATAACAGTACCGACCAATCACTGCACCTAAATGTTTAGGGTGTCCTTGACTTAGCCAATTAGAGTGCACTATCGGTGGTGGGAAATTAGCGGAATAGTATTCACACAAAATGAACCTCATTGCATTTTTTTAGGTTATTTTTTTATTGTTTATAGGCCTGTGTTTGACCGCAATCTCACCATGGTAAGTGATGATGCGGCTGAAGGTGGTAAGCATACAAAGCGTAGAAGGAACTGGCTCTCAAGTGCAGCTTTCGAAACACACCGAAAGGTGACCGAAATACACAAACAACCATTATTAAAATACCAACTATGTTATCACCAATGGCATATATCTACTGTTTAACCAGTAACCCCATAAAGTCGAGGTCGCGAGCCCATCGCATATAAATTACCTGTTTAGTATAAAATATCTACTTCCCATGATTTTCAATGGAGCCATTTGTCATGGTTTCATACCATGATATGTATTTTATGGGGGCTTAATATTTTTATTGATGTTTTAGTTGAGTTATCAAAAGGGGTTAAGGTAAATATAAAAATATTTTGGAGTGGCTCAAGGTCAAGTCTGAAGTTTAAATAAGACATTTTAGATTAGAATGTAAATATTATGTAATGAATCTAAGCTTGTTTTGAAGAGAGTAATTGCTGAGTTTATTGCCGGCTCTTCTCAGCAAATGCAACCTTCGAACCGGTATTAGAGTATTAGAGTCAGACATTTCATAAGTGCCTGCGAAGGTCTATTTGAATAAATGATTTTGAATTTGAATTTTCGACGCAATTGAATTAGTAGACTACCAAACTGACACCACTGATAGTACATTGGAACACAATCATAATATTATTCAAAATCAAAATCAAAAAGTCATTTATTCGGTTTAGGCTCTAGTAAGGCACTTATGAACGTTAAATTGGTACATACAGTTGAATTTACCACCGGTTCGGAATACACTTAAACTGAGAATTTCAAATATATTATATCTGACTAGTTTCTGCGTCGAGGTTTCACCTGCGTTCCTTTGTTAATCCAGAACATAATCTATCTTTCTGCTATGAGGCAGAAAGATACAATATGTTCTGGATTCCAAATCCGTTTTTGCGTCAAAGAGTAAAAAATATATAATATCCATCCTCAGAATTTCGCGTCATGTTATACGTGACGATGGCCACATATCATCAAATGGATAGTCTAAATAAGGAAAAATATCTTGAAAATAGCCATAATTTAACAAGAGGGTGTCTCTTTTGCCGATTATAAACTAACCAAAAAGATACGTAAAACTAATTTGCTAAAGTAAATTTTTCAGCAGCACCCCCATATATCAGTATCGAGTTATCGGTGCGTTTTATAAGGTGATATATGGTGTAATAAAGTTGAAATTGGCAAAAAGCATCCAATTTGATGCGAATAAAGGCCGCGGAGTCAGGAGGCGTATTTCATTGGTTCGCGGTAAGACAGACGTGAATGAGAAATGATGAGCCATTTACACTATCGGACACGATTCATAATAATTTATCATTAAGCTGAGCTTTGTACAGAAAAGTGATATTAATGCGTGTGTAAAAACTATATACCGTTTTTCATACTATATTCCGGTTGGATCATATTATTATGTTAGAAGGATTGAGTGAAGTGGCAACACTGACAATAACTCAAAAATAGCAAAGCGAATAAAAGGTATTTGTATTTGTAAGAGTTAGCTTATCACAAGCTCTCAAGCTGTACACAGCTCAGTGCAATCATTGTTTTACCCGGTTCTGTAGCTTATCATAATTTAAGTATACTATGTTTGTGAAGTGAAGTGATTATTTAATTGTAGTACGACTATAACAATAATCCTATCGAGGCCCATGAGGAGTTTATTGCGTCGCTTCTTCTCCTCATACGGGACTTTTCCGAAGCGATAGTATTACCTTGTTTTATTTCCTGCACTATGCCCACCGAATCCTGATACCTCATGGTATTCGTATCGCTTGGCAGTCGCTGACGCTATTACTACTGACTAAGGTATCAAACAAGCATACCGCCTGACGGTAAGCGGCCTTCGACCCTGCAAAACACTCATCACAGTATACCCTTCTTGAAATACTGATTACTGATTAAGGGATAAAAGCTGGCGAATGGTGATCATGTACCGATGTGTCCACTGCATAGGAAACTATCCTTGCTAGTAAAATAGTTGTACCAGTAAGTATATCCATTTCTTATGTTGCATTTCTAATTTTTATTATTAGCCCGTTGGTTCTTATAATAACAATTGATTTCATTGTAATTTTTTTAATTGTTATAACAATGAAATCAATTGTTATTTCATGAAATTAATAATTACGTATCAAAATAAATATTTTTTTGAATTTTTTCTTTCATAGAAGTTGCACATAAAATAGAGACTATCTGATAAAATTTAACATAGCATTTTTTTTTACATGATGCCGGCCCAAAATATAGCCCCAACACCCTTACGTGGACAAATCGGCGAGCAAGCTCTCCACCGGGGCTATGATTAGTTAACTACGACTGAGGGCGCCCCAGTTGGAGCATGAACCTCGGCTCAGGGCCGTTACCGGGGTGGGACGGACTTTTTATTTAAAAACGAGTTACGACTAATTATGGGGGCGGATTAATATTGGCCTATGTAGTAATCGATAACATCACTTAAAAGTAAAATAATAATATAAAGTTCATACGACGCGAAATATCGTTGGTTATAAAATCATCTACCGACATTAGGGAGATTAAAATTGTTTTTCCCTCTGACAAGATGCTGATGTGTTATTTTGATAGCGGTATTGTTTCCATCGGCCATTTTGTTGTTCTTTTGGGTGCTATCAATATGTGTCAATAATATTATGCGATGGTATACTGTTTTCAGGATTAGAAGATATCGGTGACAGTTCACATTTTCCGGTTCACTCATACTACTTGCGAGTAACTAATATAATATTTTACAAACATTATTTTAATTTCCATTTTATATCATTGCAAAAATACAATATATATCGCTATACATAACTAAGAAATAATTTCAGCACATTAATACTATAGCTTGATAATTTTAAAAATTAAGTAATAGATATACTTAAAATACTTGCTGCATGAAACGGAACATTGACCTATAGTGATTGACAATGCTTGATCGACAGGGAAATTCAAAAAAGTATCGATATATGTTATATCGATTATTTTTGAATTGGTTTATCAATATCGAAATATTTTTAATTACCAAAAAATTTCGATATATCGGTACGATATCAAAGAGAGAGAGAATATTCTTACAATACTAGGTAAATATCAATTAAAAAACATAATTTCTCATAAATCCTGTAATAATTATGTGAAATTAAGAACAACGATAATAGTACAGAATGATACATGTGTGCAAAGTTGGTAATTACACACGAGGCGGTATTAAGCAGTAAGACATTGATAAGGAAATATAATTTGGAAAATAAAAGCACTAAAATGAAAATCGATTAGACTTTCTTTATTAACTTTCTCGATACAACAAAAAAATCGATTGGATATCGTTAAGGCGCATGACTATAATTGTCAAAAGTGAACTGTCATCGATATCGTCTAATCCTGAAAACAGATTAATATCTTAACCGACTTTAAAAGAAGGAGGAGGTTCTCATTTTTATTCGTATTTCAAATTAAGTACACTCCGAGACTGATTTTATTTATGTTTTCAATGGAAGCCGTAATTTCTCAAAATAATTTCTTACTACAGTCACAGTGTAAAAAATCTAAGAAATAGGTACCGGTTGACATTTATAAATACAAAGAAAAGTAGTCCTTTTTTTTTTTTCTTCAATGGCTTCACACGGCTTGTGTATTTTGCCAATTTCAAGTAATATTATAAGTTCTAGTCACAATGAATCACTTTCACATAGTCCTCAGTCAGTCACCGTCCATAATAGTCATGTTTTAGTACAATGGTGGTCATTGTACTAACACTTTTCACGGACTTCTTGAGACAACTTGAAAAGCCACGATACACATAATTCATATCATTTCACTTCACTAGTGCACATGTATTATTTTATCTTTATTAGATAAAATACCACCGATTATTTGCAATAAAACTCAAATTACACGAATTTATGAAAATAAAAATGAAAAAGCAACGTCACTCTGCAAGTTCCCGCCAAAAAGTCCAAGTAGTCCTTTAGTATAATTTTTATCTATATTATTATATGAATAACCACAGGTGCAATCAGGATAATTTTGCTTTGACATTCTTAAACGTTAAATGGTATAATTCTACTGTAGGCGATGTAGACAGGATGATTTTCAGCCAGTGAGGGCTACTTCTTAACTACAGGTCTTAGAGAAAAACTCCGAGCTTTGAAGAAAATAAAAAAGCCATTAAAAAAATGTTTTTTTTTTCTGCTTTTACGTCTCAAAATTATGTATGACAATCTTGATCACAAGTTGCTGGAAGTTTTCAAAATTGACCTCTAATTGTTTGTCAGAATGCTAAGAACTAATTAATTATGGCTTAACATAGTGAGGTCCCTGCGAGATATGCTCCACCTCTTCAAACTTTACGCAGGATAAAACCATGGTCAAGGAAAATATGTGTTCCCTATTCATACTATAATCTAGCCTTAATATTAGGCTAATAAGTAATTTAAATTTAACATAAACTTCTATATTGACTATATCTAAGAATGTGTCCATAAACACTTTTCTTATTGTATCTATTAAGGGGAAGACACTTTGTTCTTGTGTTCTTTATATATAGC
This sequence comes from Polyploca ridens, assembly GCA_951394255.1. NCBI lineage: Eukaryota > Metazoa > Arthropoda > Insecta > Lepidoptera > Drepanidae > Polyploca > Polyploca ridens. The sequence goes on along the minus strand of OX596269.1, from coordinate 9,631,814 downwards.
ACTTGGACTACGTTACACTATTATAACTATCACTACACTAACTCAAACGGTTAAGTTCTTTTGAGTCGTCTCACTATGTCTGTGTGAGCGAGGAGCTGGATTGCCTCAACGTTCACATGATGATGAAGCCGGTTGTGGTGAGCTTCTGCATATTTTTTAATCACTGTCTGTCTGTACGAGCTCTACTTTTAGGTCCCGATGGAGGTCGACATTTCTGATGTACCAAGGTGCATTCACTATTTCCTTCAGTACCTTGTTCTGGAGGCGTCTGGAAGGAAAATATAAAATAATATTTTGGATAACTTGTAGCAACTTGTGAGGAAAATTGTCATAATGGTTTTCGACGCTATTGAATAAGTAGACTACAAAAATTAAATCTGTAAAATTGTACACCACTGATAGTTCATTGGAACACAATTGTTATAGCAGACTTGCAATTCAAATACTTGATAAAAACATCCCTTTTATTTTATAAACACTCAATCACTTAGTGCTGTCAAAACTCAGTCCCAAAATATCGATAGCATCTTGGGACCATCGATACAATCGAGACAAACACCTGATGTACGAAGTGAACTAATCGCGCTCATCAGTATTCGAACAGCGTTGTGCAATATAAAGCCCGGTACACATGTCTATGTTGAATGACTGGCGATAATAAATTGGCGGCAATTTGGCGATCCTTGCGCCGCGTCAGCTACGGCCTACCTGGTAGGGATGGGATGGGTATCGATAAATGGATTTTGTGTTTTATTATTTGTAAGCTAGCTGTCCCCCGCTTTCGCCCGCGTTTCCCGGTAATATAATAAAATAGTAGCCCTTCTCTATATTATATCTGCGGCTATCTGCATGCTACATTTCATCGTCATCGGTTGAGTAGTTAATGCGTGAAGGCGTAACAAACAAACAAATAAACTCACGGTCGCATTTATAATATTAAGTAAGGATAAATAGGCTCGTTACTAATCTTAACAAGTTAATCTGTAGTATCCTAATATATATATTTTTTTTTTTTTTTTTTTTTTTTTTATGTAATGTATAATTATTAATTATTATAAGCTTTTGCAACACCCTAACAGGGCCTATGTATACATATATACTGTATTGTGTTATGTTGTGTACATTGTGCTATAAAGAATAAATAAATAAATATGTTTGTTGGTTTGTCCTTTCACGCTACACTGGAGCAACGGATCCACATGAACATTTTATCTAGATAATACGGGTGAAACCGCGAGAAAACAGCTACTTTAATATTTTAAAAAAACATTGTAACACAAACAACAAAATACGTTTGTCTCTCAAATGGTAGTTGAGAGCCAAATCCATCTCCTCTTGATGGATTTGGCTCTGGCTTTGTGTGCTTACCATTAGGTCCACATCATTACTGGCCATGGTGAGAGGGTTTTCTAATTCAAACCTATTTTGTTAAGACTATAAAGTTCTAGGCACATAATGGATGTTACACAATATAGAAAAAAATATGAGCCCAAAATTTTCGTTTTCGATATCGATAAAAAAAAATATCGACACAAACTATCACGAACATCCCAAAACTTAACAAAGAACAGGTGATTTGTATCTCAAAATGTTTTTTCTTGATTCCCAGCAGAAAATGGCGGCGGATTATAGTCCCCTTATTGCCTCTAAGATTTATACTGTTCTTAAGTTAACGGGTTTTATTGCGAGGCCATTGCTTCAGCATGTCTGGCAAATTGAAAGGAAGGGTGGTATGACACCTGAGGTACCGCTCCGCTGTGATAGAGTTGTTTTTGTCATTATTTTTTCTAATTCTGCGGGAAATATCTAAGAAGGCAACTACAGAAGCCGTCGCGCCGGGCCACGCAATTGTTGTCAGTGCGATTAGAATGTAAATATTATGTAATTAATCTAAGCTTGTTTTGAAAAGAGTAATTGCTGAGTTTATTGCCGGCTCTTCTCAGCAAATGCAACCTTCCGAACCGGTATTAGAGTATTACAGTCAGACTTTTCATAAGTGCCTGCGAAGGTCTATTTGAATAAATGATTTTGAATTTTGAAGTTTCTAGAAATGAAAAGCGCAACTTGATTGTAGGATTCTAATCGAGCAGTTTTAAGAGAGGTAGGAGCATCATTAAGCTATTATTAGGAGTATAGCATTTCTCGTTCAAAGAGCAGCTCGACTGGAGAAGTATCTGTCTTTAGTATGTACCTGCACCTAACAGAATACCGCAGCCAAATAACTTTATGTTGCGTTCCTGCGCGTGAATAAGGTCGCCAGATCTCAGTGGGGAGGTAAAGGTAGGGCGCGCATGTGTGATGCTTCTTGTGTTGCAAGCTTCCATATGGCTACGGTAGCCGATTACCATCAGTCGGGCCGTATGCTTGTTTACCGGCTTCTTCGAATAAAAAAATGAAGAATGTATATGTAAGATGAATCCCACCAAAAACATTTTACATAAAAATAGCCATAGCTCGTACTGTCAAAAAGTTATCAGATCTCATGTAGAGCCAAGCTTATAACTCCACATGCACTTACTCTACAAACCATAACTTCACAAACTCTACACACCGTAGTCAAAATATGTGGCTTGGCCGTTTCGCTACCGTTAATTGGGAGTAAGGTGAAAAATGTATTCATTCATTACTGTTAATTACTTTATTGTTATTCAATAGTTCTTGTAGTAGTGAAACGGCCAAGCCACATATTTTGATATATGTCTTGGCGGCAACATTTTACATAAAAATGTTTTTGGTGGGAATTTCACTTCTTTTTGTAAGTTGCTTATGTTTTTTTTTTATTGAAATTTCCAAGCTTTTTTTTCTTGTTTGTGTACTAATACAAGCTTACATACCAAATTTCAGGTTTCTAGGACTTCAGGAAGTACCCTATGAGTTTTGATGATCATCAGTGAGTCAGTGACGAAATCGGGCTTTTTTAGATTTCAATCAAATCTAAAGTATAAGAGCTTTGTTATTGAAACTTAATATGTTAAATAAGTTCACTATTGACATCATGTCCTGAGAATTTTGTTTATAATCCAAACCCAAGTTATGAGGATTAAAAAAAACGACGAAGCGCTTCGAGAAAAGGTAGGTAATGTCCTTTCCAGATTTTACTTATAAACATAAAAGATCTATCCATAAACATAAACTAACGGGAGTATTTTTTGTGTTTTTCACATCCTAATAACTTAGAGAGTACTCAGAAATAATGATATCTATTTATATCAATATTATAAGGAAAATATAAGTTTTTCGAAGTACTTCATAAGTATCAAGGAAGAAAAATAAAGTCAGAAAAAACGTACTTATAAGACGCATTCTCAGAGCGTTATACAAAACTTCGAAAGTGTTACACGCTTCGCCACTTACGTTGCTGAGAGACAGCGTGCTGGATAATTGAGTAGGTTCCGTACAATATTTCGAGTAACAAATTAATTATTTATAACTTAATCGAGGCTAAGTGAGAGGACTCGAGATTAAGGATGTATTTATTAGAAGATTTTCTTACGTTGATTTACAATGTAATTATGATTTTGGTATTTAGTTGTACGTCATCTTATTGTTGTGAAAATTTGATGGGGCTGTTGGCGTGGCTAGTTAAGATTCCATCTATCACAAAAACACACCCCTATTCATACATACACAAACACACCTACGTAATTACAAGCAGCATTAACTTAGTATCTTAAATTAGTATTCTTATTGTAAATTGTATAGTATATAACTTGTAAAGGGGAAAGAGATGGCTCCTGAGATACAATACAACCCCAAGTTTAGGAGTCAGAGCTCACCATTAAACTGTTAACTGTTAACGCAATAAAATACGTATTATTACTTATCAAGCCGCAGCTCGTGGGTTCGATTCCCATCCAAATATGCATTTGCGTTCATGAACATGCCGACATATCCTGAGTCTGGGTGTAATTATGCATGTTAAGTATTTATTGACAAACTAAAAGTAGTATTAGTAGTATATCAGTTATTTGGTTTCCATAGTACAAGCTCTGCTTAGTTTGGGATCAGATAGCCGTGTGTGAGGAATGTCCCGGTATATTTATTTAAGTACTAGCTCTCCCGCGCGGTTTTACCCGCATTCCTAAGGGATTGTATGTTTTCCCGGGATAAAAAGTATCCTATGTGTTAATCCAGAACATATTCTATCTGTGTGCCAAATTTCATCCAAATCCGTTCAGTAGTTTTTGCGTGAAAGAGTAACAAACATTCATACATATACACTTTCGCGTTTATAATATGATACTAGCTGTACCCCGCGGTTCTTCAAAAAGGGTGTGAAGCGGTTTCTTCAGGGTCGGCAACGCGCGAGTGATACCCCTGGTGTTGCAAGCGTATGCTTGTTTGCCACCTTAGTGGTATAAAAAAAAAACCTACCACGGTGTTAGGGTACTTTGTAGTACCTTCCTGGCTACCACCCTTAAGTAGAAAATTGGCGCTAAGCACCTACCGGTGTGAATGCCCCGATAGGAACCACAATTTTGCAACGATTTAGTGACGAAGTGCTAACTGCCCCTACCACAGGGCAAAAAACCTAACTTCCTAACTAATATTATAAATGCGAAAGTGAGTTTGTTTGTTTGTTTGTTACGCCTTCACGCCTCAACTACTCAACGGATCATCACGAAATTTGGCATGCAGATAGCCTATGGTATCGAGAAGGACATAGGTTACTTTTTATCCCAGGAACATTACAGAAGCATTGGGAAAACCACGGCGGGGAGCTCATTCCACAGTCTGAGCGTCCGCGGAAGAAAATTCCTTTTAGCACGCACAGTTCGAAATAATTCTGGTTTCAACGTGTGTTGGTGGAGTCGATGGCAAGAGTTGCGATGGTGAAAGGTTGCTACCTTCGAATTCGAATTACCTTCGAGTCGAATAATTCCTTAGAACACTCTCCGTTGTACAAGCGGTAGAACACACATAAGGCGGCAAAGTCTCTCCTCAGACTAAGGGGCTCTAAACCGCTTGTGAGCTCGGGATCGTCAACAATTCTCATGGCACGTCGCTGAACCGAGTCTAAAGGCCCAAGCTGGTAACCAGGAGCTCCCGCCCATAGTTGACAGCAGTACTCCATATGAGGCCGGACCTGCGACTTATAAAGTTGCAGCCTTTGCCCCGACGTGAAGTACTGCCTCGCTCTGTTGAGCACTCCAAGCTTTTTGGATGCCAGCTTAACCTTGTCCTCCAAATGACTTCGGAACATAACGTCGCTGGAGATGTCGACGCCAAGGACACCATGAGGTTTTCTTAGCGGTTTTATGGTTTTATTTTCCTTCACTGAACACGCAAGTTTATTTGAGATAAGCCAATTTTTTTTACATAAAAAAGTAGTTCAAAGTTCTTCGTTTAAAATACTGGATGCTTACGTGAAAATATATCATTGGCCAGTAATCATTATTCTGCAACGATCCGATTTCCCGATGGAGTTAGAAACTCCTTTCTAGATCCAGGAATAAGTAAGATGGTTTAAAACTTTTACTTGCATTTACATAATATATATTTCCATTAGATCTTCGATTGGGTTTCAGTAGATGCGACATGGAATTATTCAAGACGTAAAAAACCGGCCAAGTGCGAGTCGGACTCGCACACTGAGGGTGCCATACAATATTAACTCACTCAACTTTGCTAAGAAAAAAAAACCAAAAAATAATATTTCTTGTATGGGCGCCCCCTTTAATTTCTAATTTTATTTCATTTTTATTATTCGTTGTTATAACGGCAATAGAAATACACATTCTCTGTAAATTTCAGCTTACCTATTACGGTTCATGAGATACAGCCCACTGACAGAAGGACGAACGGACGGACAGCGGAATCTTATTAATAGGGTCCCGTTTGGCACCCTTCAGATACGGAACCCAAAAAAGGCCTTTAAAGTTGGTAATGACCTTAGACAAATATCCATAGACATCAGTGACCACTTACCATTAGAAGGCCTCTCAGCCTGCCTGTTCACATTTTGATATAGACATTATAATCTTTATCATCATCAGCCCATAATGTCCAACTGCTGAGCACATGCCTCCTTTCACAAATGAGCGTTAAAGGGAATGGGCAGATACTCCACCACGCGTGCCCACTGCGGGTCGGTAGAGGTAGGCTAGTGGTCAACCTACTATGGCACGCAATAAACTTCAGAAACTTTTATAGAGGATTTATAGCATGGGTGTAGTTTTTTTTTTTTTTTTATACAACTAAGTCAGTAAACAAGCATACGGCCCGCCTGATGGTAAGCGGTTAACGTAGCCATATGGACGCTTGCAACACACGAAGCATCGCTCACGCGTTACCGACCTTTCCCCCCTCCCCTATGAGCCCTGGCGACCTTACTCACGCGCAGGAACACAACTTTACAGAACATAAAGTTATTTGGCAGCGGTATTCTGTAAGGTGGAGGTACTTCCCCAGTCGAGCTGCTCTTTGAGCGAATATTACGCTATGCTCTACCTCTCTCAAAATAAAGATAAATAAATTACTAGAAAACAATGTAAAGTACTCTAAAAGCAAACGTAATATAAATCGCAATCGATATAATTAATTCAGTGCATCCCATTCCGCGGACCCCCAAAGCTCTCGCGCAGATTTATGAGGCCGCAAGCGAACCAAAGTTTCGCCGGCTAGACTTAAATCAAGGTCACTCTTAATGATTCCTATTCATGTTTTAGATTAAAACAGAAAGGAGAAGATAAGGTGTTGAGTTTGTGTTGAGTACAGCACGTGTGTTTCCAAGCTTAAATTAAACCAAAAAGTGTTCCTTCAGGTTGTGGACTTATATTGAAAATTTCCTTAATATTACTTAATATATAAGGCCCTCCCACCAGGTGGACCGACGACCTGGTCAGAGTTGTTGGGCACCGCTGGATGCAAGCGGCCTAAAACCGTTAGAAGTGGAAGTCAATGGGGGAGGCCTATGTTCAGCAGTGGAAATAAGTGAATGTCCTCTTGAGGGATGAATGTATAGGTCATTAGTAATGAAAAAATAATATTATAAAAATAATCCGAGGGAAAAAAATAAAATTCCGAAATTGAACTACAAAGTATAAATGAAAATTTACTTCAGTCTACTTTGTAATTTTGCCGCCTCGCCGGTTGTCAGTGCGATTAAAATGTAAATATTATGTAATAAGTCTAAGCTTGTTTTGAAAAGAGTAATTGCTGAGTTTATTGCCGGCTCTTCTCAGCAAATGCAACCTTCCGAACCGGTATTAGAGTATTAGAGTCAGACTTTTCATAAGTGCCTGCGAAGGTCTATTTGAATAAATGATTTTGAATTTTGAACCTATATGAAAACCCGAAAATATTACATTTTCTCAGCGCTTTTTGTTTAGACTCAATAACGAAAAAGGAGTAATATAATACCTAAGCTATACCTCGGATCTAATATTATTCATTTGTGAAATTGTGTTATGAATAATAACGTTTGTAGTAATTTACTGTGTAGAAAAAGCGTACAAACGTAACAGACAAATGTTTGTTTTTAATATTCTTACTTAAGTTCATTTTGTTCTCATGTAAGTGACTGTAGTCTTTATTGAGAATAATAATCTTTAAAGCTACATAGAAAAGATTATTTGTTGGTTTTATATATTATTTATTGTGAGTTTAATACATACTTGGCTAGATTTTTAAATCTATTTAATCAATTATTTTTATTAAAACCGGTTAACTGACCGTAAATATTCACCGTTCAATGTAAATAAATAGTAAAACTCCTATTTCATTAAAATAATAATCTCAAACATACCTTTATTACGTCCATAGAATATTTATTCAGTTAAATAAATACAATAGGGTGTCAAACGGTCCAATACGGTTGGCTGTGCCCATGGAACAATTGCCGAATCATCAGTTTGTGTTGCATTGCTGTGTGAACTAACGAACAAATATTTGTGTGATGTGACAGCGAGACTGCCGGCGTCATTGCCTCTTGTCGCTTCAGTAGAGACAGCAGAGTAAAGAGTGAAAAAAAATTTTTTTGAAGTGAGAACTTCATTACCGGCTTTGTGCACTTTTTGGGATGGGTAAACTCGCGTCAGATGTCACGTGGCCCTGATCGAAAATTCGTAAGACGGAGGGAGAGTAGTTGCAAATTAGACTGTATTTATACTGGGGTTATGTTCAAATTCTTATAATATTCTCTAGCTAGTCGGGAGGTAGGGACCTACCCATTTAAAGTAATAAAAAAATCTTATTCAAAAGCATATGTATCATGAACTAGCTTCCCCTTGTATAAAAACACTATGTGAAAAATGTCTAGTTTCAAAAATGCACAAATGAATATTAACAATATTCAAGTTTTCACTTCTGCCGGCACTCCCGGAGTGCAACCCATTGTTTTCTCTGTATGTATATTCCTTTTTTTATATAAAGCTCCTTTCAAACACAAAGTGCGAGACCATTCAGGTTCCAATGTATGAGGATGGGCTCGCCGTCGATGGCGAAAGGTAGCGATGGACATCAAGTCAAACAAAACTCAGAACACTGTCCATTTTACAAGCGGAAGAACACACATAAGGAGGCAGATTCTCTCCTCGGACCCTAAAAGGCTTGAGAGCTCGTGATGTTTTATTGAACTGAGTCAAAAGGCTCCAGCTGGTACACCTGGATACTAGTTGAAGCTCCTGCCAACAGATGATAGCAGTACGCCATAAGGGGACCGGACTTGATACTTATAAAGTTGCAGTGTTTGCCCCGATGTGTTTGCCCCGATGTGATCTGCCTCGCTCTATTGAGTCAAAATTCCAAATTCAAAATCATTTATTCAAATAGACCTTCGCAGGTACTTATGAAAAGTCTGACTCTAATACCGGTTCGGAAGGTTGCATTTGCCGAGAAGAGCCGGCAATAAACTCAGCAATTACTCTTTTCAAAACAAGCTTAGATTAATTACATATTTACATTCTAATTGCACTGACAACAATGAAACGTTTTCTTTCTAAAGAGATTTATAGAGTTAGTTGGAAATACCTGTCAAATCGTATACTTAAGGTTCAAATTAGTTCGAATTATTAACAGTTTGACAGGTGTTTTCAACCAAACTCTATAAAACCCTATGGAAAGAAAACGTCTCATTGCGTGCCCCGGCGCGACGCCAAAACTACAGAGTAGACTGAAGTAAATAAATAGTAAACTTAAGCAGACCAGCCCCCACAAGCAGCACCTGGAGGGCAACCACAAGCTCTTGTTTTAAGAGCTTGTGGTAGGCCCCCTGTTCACAAGTATGATGCATGTGGCAGCCATCGCCCTCCTCGCCTATTATCGAGTACACCGAGCTTTTTGGATGCTACCTGAACCTTCCCTTCTAAGTAACTATGGATCTAAAGATACCTAGAAATGTCGACGCCATGGATCCCGATGCTCTTCATGAGGAGAAGGAAGTATTCGGGAATTGTGGAACCAAACAATGTAACAGTCACAAATAAATGTTTTTTTTTTGCTATCTGTACACAACACCTGCACAGAGCACGCTCTAGTGCGCTCCACACTAAACCGAGATCTTTGAAGGAGCCATTTTTGCTGACTATACCTTTGAATGCTGAGATCATCCTTTCAGTTTTGCTCATTCCGTTTACAAGATCGTTTTGAAGGGTTATTAAATTTTCTGTTAAATATATGATTTTTTTGTTTGACCTCAAGATATTTTTATATTATATTAACGTTACTTTTTCGTTGAAAAGGTTTTAATAAGAATATAATGGAGTCATACAAATCATTTACTGTGAATTACAGAAATGAATACCAATAAGCAGAGGCCTTTATAAACCGCAGGCGAGCTGCATACATGTTTGATTCCTGAGATAAAAACTGAAATAACTCCATGAATACAATTTAATTGGATGAATTCATTTAAATTATAAGAAAACTAGGTAAGCTCGTAAGACTTAGCAATATATTATATTAACAAAGGGTAAGGAATAATTTCATTGGAGGATATGAAAAGACACAAATTACGCTGTATCCAACCACCCCAGTTTATTACTATAGAGTAATGAGATAGGACAGAGGTGGGGTGGAGTCGACATCTATCATATTTTTTTTGTGATACAGTGTTACTATTCAAAGGGTAACGTATATTTATCAAGAATTTACAAAACTTTTTGATAATCTATCCACTTGAAAGCCCTTCTGAGCTATTTAAATATCATCTTCATCACTTCATTACCGTATCCTCACTCATCATTTTGGGTTTGTAGTCAAATTAAATATTACATAAGTAAAAAAAACATACCAAAATATAATCAATAAATAATTATCTTCTTCACACACGGCTATCTTATCCCAAACTAAGCACAGCTTTTATTACTTAACTGATATACGATTACAAATAAATTATAAATAAAGAAAGAAAATACATTAATTTGACGAATACATTAACTTTATTATTATTATTAATTAACATAACAATATTGGATTTAAAAACAATACCCAGTAAGTCAGTGCCGTCAAAAACGACATACAGCTCAGCATAGTGCTACTGACTATTGTCAGCAACGCTCATTTGCACCTGACGGTACACGAATAAAAACTTAAAAAAATATATATGGGCGAATAAGTCAAAATGTATGTGAATAATAGTTTTTTTATTTTTATAAAATGAATATGCGTTTGGCTTCAGATGCACTCAGTTGCCAAGTAGGCGAAAAGAAAGAAAGTACCCTACACCGTAAAGTTTTTTCATGAATTTTTCTGTCATCGAAAGCTCAAGCTCATGAAGGAATTTGATCCAATGGCATAAGATGTACTACCTCATCATCTTACCAGCATATCTGCCAAATTTTCAAATAAAAAATAGCATAGAAAAAAATTATAAGCAACTCTACTCCATGTATGGCCCTAGTCTAAACCTTACGTACGTCACGAGGTTATCAGTCGTGGTTCGTATAAATTTCTACCTTTTCTTTGTTCGGAACCCTTAATTAACCCTCAGGTAACATATTTAACGACCACGTACAGACAAACACTCGAATTGCACTTCAGTTGATGTAAAAACAGATCTTATTGGCTTTGGTGACGGTTTGTGAGTAAAAAAGGGTTTTTATACAAACTTTTATTTAACTTGCAATGTATTGTAACTATGTTCGGGTGGAATCTTGCAAGTCGAATTTCTTACACTTCCAGTGGTCGGATTGACTTGATATTTAGTATACATTAGTATATTGGATGACAATGCAAGTACAGTCAACAAACAATACATTCACCAAAAAAAAAGCTTGTATTTAGAAGATTTTTGCAGGGCAAGTTTGGGAACCTCTGGTGTAGGTGATTGTTTCCGCTTACCATCAGGGCTCTATGCTTGTTTGCTACTTTAGCTGTATAAAAATATGCTTTTTAATTCAATTCATTTATTCATTGCTTCATGTTTGTTACATTTGTTAGTCCACAACATGAGCCCTGCAAGGGCTTTGCAACATTACGTACCTAGTAACTAACGCAGAATTATTAAGATACTTATTTTTCTGTTTTTCGGTTACTTAGACCATTTTAAATGTTTTTATTTGCTTTCTAAAGCAGAAATACGCAAACGTTCAATTTTATGGTAAATTTACTCAACGATATCGTAAGAAACTTGTAAAAAGGTATCTCTATACTGCAAAATTGATAATGTGTATTGAAAATACACTTTGAACAATTAGAATTGGGTAAACAACAGGCGCCAGAACGCTGTCTTCAAAAGTGGGGTCCATTTTATGACTATATTGAAAATACAGTATCATCATCATATCATCCTATGGATGTCCACTGCTGAATATAGGCCTCCCCCATTGACTTCCACTTCGAACGGTTTTGGGCCGCTTGCATCCAGGCGCCCATCGACTCTGACCAGGTCGTCGCTCCACCTGGAGGTCGTCCCGCTCGGCGCTTTCCAATACGTGGTCGCCACTCGAGAACCTTTCTTCCCCAGCGGTTATCGGCTCTTCGAGCGATGTGGCCTGCCCATTGCCACTTCAGCTTACTAACTCTACGAGCTTTGTCCGTCGTTTTCGTTCTCCTACGAATGTCCTCATTTCGGATCCTGTGACAAGTGTCATAAGCGTAAGAGTGGGTGTAAATATATAAAAAGAAAGAAGATTTTTTTTGGAAACTTGCAGTTACGTTGCGTTTTCCTTAATTTTCATAAATTTAATTTTGAGTTTTATGGCATACTTATCAATGGTGTTTTATCCAATATCTTTATTAATCCATGTGCACCAGTGAAGTGAAATGAAATTAATTCCGGTGTCGTGGCTTTTAAAGTTGTCCAAAAAAGTCCATGAAAAGTTTTAGTACAATCGCCGCCATTTTACTATAACATGACTTTAAAGGGATTTTTTTATAACTAGAACTTATAATATACGACACTGGCGTAAAAAAAAACATTTAAGAGGATTTGGTTGTCATTATTTTGCTTAATGTGTAATGCGACATTGATGTCGAAGACGCGAGAATCTGGCCCTAGGCGTGACACTCTTTTGTCGAGACAGCCTGCATGTCACTAGTTAGTTTACAAGTAATTCATTTTGTCAGTATAATTTTATCGGTATTTAGTGTGAAACGAATGGAGCGGGTGATGCGATAAACCACATATGTAATGGGAGCCGAGAACGATATTACTGTGCGCTTTGTGGTGGCGACCACCAGTGACCACGCGCCACCACAAAAAGCCACTGGGCGCTTCATAGCAATGTGATATTAAATATTAATACGGAACTTTATAACTGTGTTAAAGTTTTATCATTTGTATCAGTTCTTTCGAATTAAATGAAAGTTAATCATGTAGCGCTCGGCAAAGCCGGGGTTTTTGGTTTTTTATGACACTTAATTAACAATGGAAAAAGTTCATCAATTTCATCGATTCTCAGAGACTTCAATTGAAGTATCTATGCTTAGGTATATCTTTTTTTGTTAATTATTTGGGAAAAAAAAGCGAAACATAGTCAGATTGTCCAAAAAATATTTTAAAAATGTAACCTTGCTGAGTTTCTTGCCGGATTCTTCTCAGTTGAAGGCCGAGTTCCGAACCGGTGGTAACTTCAGTAAATATGACCTTCATAAGTGCCCTTCTGGGGCCTAAATTGAATAAAAGGCTTTGACTTTGACTGACTTTGAATATACTGATTATAATGGTCAGATAAATAACAACTATTTATGTGAGGCTGTATCAGTCTAATGGTGAAATTAAAACTATGACAATAATTCTATTTTATCATAAATTACTAAAAGTTTAGAATTGTAGTGAAAAATGTGTTGAACAATGCACACAAAGAGAGCTTACCAAGTAGCAACTGAAGTCAGAAAATGGTTTTAATCAGTATTACAGCTCACAGAGCAAATCTAATTTCGGAAACGCCGTCGAGCGACTTCCACAAAATGCGGTTTGCCAAGCAAACGGTTTAGTGATGGTGCTGGGGGTGCTGTTATCGATGAAATGTCAAAATCAAAATATCATAAAGTACCGTAGTACCCAACTGATATGGCTTACCGATGTACCTGCGCAGAAGATACATTTTCAAAGCGCGGGAAACGCTATTGGTCGGCAGCTGCCGCCATGTTAGCGCGTGCCGTGCGGAGCGGCGTGACTAGCGAGTGAGACGGAACTAACAGCTGCAGTGTATTATGAACTTTATAGTAGTGATCTAAGGTTTATTGTAAGTTTTAAGCATTCTTTCGTTAATCTTCGGAGCCATACTATCTTCTCTGTGCGAACGAAGATTCACGACGCGCCTTATCAGTTGGGTAATACTGTAATTTATTAAGTTTAGGCTATCAAACGTCAAATAGTTAGGTTGTCATTTGGAAGCGTAATGACAGATAAGCCTAAGGATTTTCGTTACGCACAGACAATATTTTTTCATATTCATTTAAAATTATTATATAAAATTGATTAACTTATGAATTCCGGATATATTAGGATATAAAAAGTGTAAAACGTTGTTTTAAATATTTTAGAGTGATTAAAATCTTTTTAAATTTTAATTTAAGACATAAAATTATCGCATACGTTAACAAAACGCAATTATCAAGTGAAACGAAACGCATTGTGCAATTTGTATCTATCATAATGGCAACATTTATTCCTTACACTCGAACTTAGTTCGATTAGTGTCGAGAATACAGGAATCGAATAATAGACTCCGCCCCTCGAAATTTTACGGTCGAACTAACACTCGTAATGCAAGTTCGATTCGAAGGAAAGTTCGAGGGAAGTGAGAATTGGGCCCCTGGTAAGCCACTTAAATATATATAAAGTTAAGTACATACAGTTCAATCTACCACCGGTTCGGAATACACTTAAACTGAGAAGACTCCGGCAAGAAACTCAGCAAGGCTTTTGTTTTTGTTTTATTTTTATTTTTGTTTTTTTTTTATACTACCTACTTAGTTTGCACATTACACTGTAACAAACTAGCATACGGCCCGCCTAATGGTAAGCGGTTGCCATAGCCTATGGATGCTTGCAAGACATGGGGTATCACTCGTTGCCGACCCTGTAGAAATCTTTTCACACCCCTTTTGAAGAACCCCATGCTGTACTCCATTAGGACAACCACGGCGGGTAGCTCAATCCACAATCTGAGCGTCCGCGGAAGGAAGCTCCTTTGAGACCGCACAGTTCGAAACCATTCTGGTTTCAATGTGTGAGGATGGACTCCCCGACGATGGCGAGGATTGCGATGGTGGAAGTTAGCCGTGGGTATCATCTTAAATAATTCTACAGAACACTGTCTGTTGTATAAGCGGTAGAGCAACACATAAGGAGGCAAAGTCTCTCCTCAAACGGAGGGGCCCTAAGCCGCTTATGAGCTCGGGATCGTCGATAATTCTGACGGCACGTCGCTGAACCGGGTCTCAAGTTGGTATCCAGGTGTCCCCGCCCACAGATAACAGCAGTACTCCAAATTAGGCCAGACTTGTAACTTATAAAGTTGCAGCCTTTGTCCCGATGTGAAGTTCTGCTTTGCTCTGTTAAGTGATCCAAGTTTTTTGGATACCAGCTTAACCTTGTCTAACATAAACATTCTTAATATAATTAAATCATTTTCAAGCAAGCAAACATTCTTCACATACCAATATTACAGTTACAATTAGAGCAAAATAATAACAAAATTTAGGTACAATACTGTACTTCGACAAATCGTATATCTATCTTATATCGATACCTACTAACCCTACCGACACCGTCCCACCCCTAGCTGCAATGTAAAGAGACCGGCGTGCTTACATCTCGAGCGTCGGTTAGGAATTTGACTTGTTGTAAACCTAATATTACGCCTCGACATCTGACGGTCGGGCGAGATGTGAGATCAAATTAATATCCACATTCAACGCCGCTTTGTCCGGTTTACACAACACTATTGACGGATGGGGCTGTTTCTAAGACATTATTGTGTTAGTCATCATTGCCTAGGGCAGTCATTCCCAAAGTGGTCTAAGTGGACCCCCAAGAGTCCACGGGAGACTCGACTGGGTTTTACGTTAGATCTAATCTTCACATTTTTGACGAGTTTTGGTAATATGATAGAAATGTTTGGGGACCAAAATTATACAATTTAGAATCTTGTCTACTAGAAAAAAAGTTTGGAAACCTCAAGCCAAGGGAATGTACTTACTAATGAAAATAGGCAACCAAAATCAAAATCTATCTTCTATCTATATTTATAAATAAAAGAAGTTATTTTTTTAAATAAGCATTTTTATAGAATTGTCGACCAACTTAACAATTAGACCCTCGAACCAGAGTCCTTATCAAAACGAATCAAACGGTCCCAAACTCGACGATGCTTCGTCGTGCTATCACAGTTCCCGTGGCCACCTTCCAGCTCTATTATCAGATCAGCTCCATGTCATAATAATATTGCATTGTTATAATATTACATGCATGCATCAGCTCAATTGGATACCGGGAAGTGGGTCAAATACTTGTAGATCTGATTTCAGACACAGACACCGCGATATGTGAAATATAAATAAAAACCTTGTGCTGATTGACTGGGGGGAAACATTTTGGACACAATTTTTGGACACAGTTTCCTTTTATAACGTAGACATGAATTAAGAAAGGATTTTTGGAAATTCCATCCCTAATATGGTAAAACAGGAAATCGCCGAGGCGGAAAGCTTGTTGTTAAAAATTTGAAAAACAGAATAGATTATTCCAAAAAGAGCATCTCAAGAGCAACTGTCGGAACACAGATTTTCATCATGAGGGTGGTAGCAAGGCAGGTGGGTACTACAAAGTACCTTACCACCGTGTTTTGGTTACCTTACGATGTTTTATACAAACTCGAATCAGCTTATAAGTCAACGCTATTTATGTATTACTAGTAGCGCTCCGCGGTTTCACCCGCGTACGCGAGGGATATCTTACCTTACCCTACCCTACCGTCAAGACGTTACCACCAGTTCGTAAGTCGACCTTCAACTGAGAAGAACAGGCAAGAAACTCAGCAAGATATACACTTATGTGTTGTGTATGTATGTACATAACAACAATAGACAAATTTAGAATCAACTGCATGAACCTAACATGCAGAAAAAATAACAAAACACATGTTGGTACAAAAAAAAAAAAAAAACTGTTAGTGGCCGACGTCGCCCGGGTGAAATTTCGTTTCAATATTGGAGTTTTCCTAGGGATCTCTATTTTTTTTAAATAATATTTAGCTTATGTTACTCAGTAATAATTTAGCTTTGACTAAGTAAAAGAATTTTTAAAATTGGGCCAGTAGTTATTTAGTTTATTCATTACATACAAAAATCCAAATTTTCTCTCTTTATTATTAGTGTAGATGTAGATTACATAAGTCCAGTCCAGTATAAGCCAAATAATCCTTTTATAAATGTATAAAAGAACCAAACTGCACTCTTAAACAAAATGGCCGTAATACCCAGGAGTTAACCTCTAACGCTCAACTTATAAAAAGCACGACTGGATTAACTCGGAGTTAACTTGGCTATGGTGTTGCGGAAACTTCCGCCATGCTTTGTCGGAAACTTATAACTTAGAAACAGTTAGGTAAGTTATCTGTTAGTTATAATTAAGTAATATGTAATATATGTATTTACATCTCTATTATTACCGCACTGAGCTCGTCATTCACACAAACGAATTAGTACATTATGATACATGTGTGCAAAGTTGGTTAATACCACTCGAGGCGGTATTAAGCGATAAGTGAGCCGAGAGTGTAATAATCAATGCATACGCGTGTCATACGACGTTTTTCAACACACTTGCGAGGAAAAAGACAGACTTTTATTTTGCAATAAATGTCACTTTACGAGAGAGAGAGAGAGTTTTGAAAAATAATATTACCTACGCTTTGAAGCACACATACCCATGCAGCGAGCGGCAAGGCGGGAAAATACTATCTGGGGGACAAGTCTGATAAAATGTCATACTGACGCGATACTATTGCAACTCCATTATCATTGAGCCGATGTGCGCAGTCTACTAATTCATAATGGTCTCATAATGAACGAAAAGAATTTTAGTACAAAAACTGACAAAACAGACAATTTATTTATTTTATTTATTTTTATTTTATAAATGATACAAAATCCACAGCACTTTACAATATTAAAATAAATCATATAGTTGTTACATACTGCCAATTACGGATTTACTTTTTATGGATTTATACATGCATTCCCAGAGTGGAAGAGAAAAATAATTAAAAGCATCTAAATAGTAATGTATATTTGTGTGCGTGAGTATGTGAGTGCGCGTGTGGTGGTGTGTGTGTGTATGTGTGAGCGTGTGAGGGGGTGAAAATACTATACACATTATACACTCCATACATAACTTTATGCTCATATATTAATAATTTATAATATTTATAATTTATATATTAATAATAATTTATACTTAACTTAACAATAATTTATAATTTATATATTAATAATTTACAACTAAAAGATCATTGTGGCACGATTGTAGTTTCAGTCTATCAAATCATCGGAAAGCTATTATGGCGCCATTATGACGCTATTGTGTTAGTAGACTACCAAAACTGTAAAATGTGTCAATTTATACACCACTGATAGTTCATTGGAACACAATTGTAATAGCAGACTTGGGCCCCAGGAGTACTACCAGAGCCTACCTACCTAAATTCTCGGTTTGCGACGCTACCAAACTGTCACATCTGTAAATGTTTACACCACTGATAGATCATTGTATTGGAATTGGCCCCAGGAGTACTGTCACGATATTAGGTACATAGTGGGTGATGACGATGGACGACGACGATAAGTTTGCGGGAAGATGTGTCGCTTCGTTACGTCATCATCATCATCATCAGCCTATAAATGTCCCACTGCTGACTACAGGCCTCCTTTCACAAATGAGGGTGAAAGGGAATGTACAGATACTCCACCACGCGTGCCCACTGCAGATCGGTAGAGGCAGGCTAGTGGTCAGCCTACTGTTGGAGTTTTCAAGCCGCCTAGAAGGCCTCCAACATTAATTGATATCCGGGACCCACAGCTTTACGTGCCTTCCAAAGTACGGAAAACGGTCGATTTGAAATACCACTAAGCGGTCACTCATCCAGGTACTGGTCTCACCGGTGGTACCTTAACTTTGCCGAACGATTAAGAACGGCCAATCATACTACACCACGAGCACTGCATACAAATTCTTTACGTACTAATGATTATTATTCTCTAGTATAACAGTCACAGAACTCACAGAGCTCATCATACGGGTCTAAATAAATTTTGACACTGTTTCCTTCTATTTAACCTTTAACCAAAGGTCAAAATCGGGGATCAAAGCGAGAAATGGTTGAGGTAACTAAATACGTTCAAATAACTAAAGTGTTAGGTAAATAAAAAAAAAGGTTTTGTTGAAAAATTCTTTATAACAAGTTTTTTTTTGTGACTGTACTTGCATTGTCTTCTAATATACTAATGTATACCAAATATCAAGTCAATCCGACCACTTAAAGTGGATGAAATTCGACTTGCAAGATTTGACCCGAACATATATACATTGCATTAAAATACTAACGATAGGTGTTGTTAGTACATTAGGTAACAAAACAGTCGTTCTAAAATATCCTGTAGATAAATAATTATTTCCTGCTCTATTTAGCTCTTACTTAGCCAGAAACACTGAAAAATAAATCATAAAAACCTACGCACTTAAGAGAACGTAGAATTAATTCTCTACACCTTAAAATAATCCTGATTCTTCCGCATCATTTAATACGGCAAATATAATATACCGACTTATGGTATTAAAAAAATTACAGGTCTATCTTTACGTTAGAAATCAGTGTGCTTGTTACAAATTGTAGGACATTCGGACAGAGGGCCTCGACAGGCCTCCACTAATGGAGCCAGTTTACTTACTAATGTCTTGTGATTGATGTTACACGTTTTTTGGGGGGATTCCCGGTAATAATTCAGTGAGATTTGTAGGTGGGTCTGATGAATAATTATCAATAGAATTGTAATAAAGAACTTCAAACATATTGATACATACGATACATTATATACATTATAATAGCTAAGTTGAACTAAGCTCTCAGTGATGGTGGCGTTGAATGCCGTGGCGAAGGTAGTGAGTTCGAATCCTACAATGAGCTTGAGTTTTCAGTGAAGGAAAACATAGCGAGGAAACCAAATCATGTTCGTAAGTTACCTAGGTAAGGTAACTTTTTTTTTATACGACGAAGTCGTTAAGCAGGTATATACGGCCTGTCTGATGGTAAGCAGTTACCGTAGCCATTAGGACGCTTGCAACACACGGGGCTTCACTCACGCGTTACCGACCCTTCGCCTCGCCAATGAGCTCTGGTAACCTTCTTAGCGCATATCTGACTACAGCAGACAGTCTGCCAACAGAGAGAGATGGCCGGAGATCGTTAGGAGAACCCTGTCCGCCTCTATCACCGATGTGGACGCCTCAACGTGACCACGACCGCTCTGCCAAGAGCGAAACGACAGAGAAGAAGAAGACCTTACTCACGCGTAGGAACACAACATTACGTTATTTGGCAGCGGTATTCTGTAAGGTGGAGATGCTTCCCCAGTCGAGTTGCTTTTTAAGCGAATTAACGCTACGCTCTACCTCTCTTAAAAATTTACTTTGTAGTATCTACCCACCTGTTTGGCTACCACCCTCAAGTTGAAAATCTGTCGCCAAACACCTACCGGTGTGTACCGACAGCCACTTGAGAGCCAGTTCCTTCTATCTATGTAGTATCCAAACAACATCATTAAAAGAGAGGCAGAGCATAGCATACGCTCAAAGCGCAGCTCGACTGGGGAAGTACCTCCACCTTACAGAATACCGCAGCGAAATAACTTTATGTTGTGTTCCTACGCGTGAGTAAGGTCGCCAGAGCTCTTTGTGGAGGGGAGAAAGGTCGGTAACGCGTGAGTGAGGCCCTGGGTGTTGCCGCTTGCCATCAGGCGGGCGTTATGCTTACAGTAACCGGCATGAGTCGTGAGCACAAACTGACACTTGCGCAGAAGTTAATTTTCGGTCTGTTTGGCGGAATGATGAAGGGGAGAGCGCCGAGCTGCATTGCTGCAACTGATTGGTTCGTTAGTCGATGCTCGTCGTCTATTGGATTCTTGCGTGTCATTTGGCTACTGTAATTTGGCCAAAAGTGTGCTTGCCCCCAATACTGGCTATTTGTGCTCACGACTCGTGCCTTACACTGTACCGACTTTGTCGTATTAAAAAATCTGTGCGTTCAAAATCACGCACAAAGCCACAAGCAAAGCTAGTTACAAACTAAAAACACTCGGCGTATCCAAAACTCTCATTAGTCAATTATAGGCAATTAGCTGTAAATTCAAGTAACGCCTAATGAAGCACCCTTATCTTCGTTAGTTTAACTACAAACTTAAATTTGGATTAACCGTTCCGTTCACATAATTAAATGGATACCTTTAATTGGATTAGTCGGTACTAAGGTTCAATCCTTACAATGTTGCTGTGTGGTTGGTTGAGCGTGGGTATAGGATTTAATAGGAGAGAAACCAGTTAAGTTAATAAGTATATAAATCAAATAAAATTCTCAGTAAATGCAATCTTCGAACCGGTATTAGAGTATATTCTAAGGGCCTGCGAAGGTTTATTTGAAATAAATGTTATATGATTATACACAATATGGTTCCGTAGTGCTTAAAATTCGAAAATGGTTTTTCGATTGTAATGTTAGGCGCCGATCCTACAGAGAAGAGTTGTAGAGTTCTGCGTTCCGGGTTCTGCATTCCGCGTTGACTGTAAGCAATGTGGGGCCTTTGAAAGTAAAAAAAAGTGTATGATGTGCGATCAGTAGCGAATATTGCAGAACTCTAGAACTCTAGATTGCTTGCTAAGTGCACAATAGTCGACATGGAATGCAGAACTCGGAACTCGGAACTCGAAACTCTAGAACTCTTTCTGTGGGATCGGCGCCTTAATAAAAAAAATCCCGTCAAACTGTTGATAATTTTAACCAATTTGAACCTAAAGACGATTTGACAGGTATTTTGACCATAGAGGTATCATATGAAAACTCCTCATTACTCATGAACTAGAAGACTTATCAGTCCTTACTACAGGCTTAAAAAATATGGTCAGGTTATTTAATGAACCTCCTAAAACTGAAATATATCTGCAATAATCAAAGACTACAATGTAAGTATATTTTAAGACGTATGATCAATCTATCTGGCGATCAATTGTAATATCCAAATGAAATGAGTCTACATAAAAAAAAATAGTTTGCTTCCCCATAAGCCTCTTTGCAGAAAATTTCTTGTGTCTTATCAGTTAAAAGACATAAACCCCCTTACTCATAAAGCGATATTTAACTAATATACTGTTTAAATGGTCACGTAAATAATGCCACATTATTTGACAGTGACAATAGAGTGACGTATTTACGTGACCCCTTTAAACAGTATATTAGTTAAATATCGTTTTATGAGTAAGGGGGTATATGTATAGGCGTGTCTGATCCGACATTTCTTGTAATATGTACGGTTTTATATAACATCCAATGCGACTGAATTTCTTATAAGACATCTAAATTAATAAAATTCAAAGTCCTGACTGACTGACTGATATATCAACGCACAGCCTAAACCGCTGACCCTAGAGACATGAAATTTGGAGGGTGTGTTCTTTGTGAAGTGTAGGTATCTAATAAGAAAGAGTTTTTCGAAATTCCACCCCTAAAAGGCCGAAACGGGGGTTGAATTTTCTGTGAAACTTTTTGTTTCCTGTAGACCACGCGGGCGGAGCCGCTGGCAGAAGCTAGTTTCTTATAAGACACAAGATATTTTTCTTATAATTTGCAAAGGGGCTTACTTTAAACTACCGTAGTTAACTTTTATAAATATTGTTTATTGTGTTGTTGATGTTTTTTTTTCTGTATATAGGCCTGTGTTAGACCACAATCTCACCACGGTAAGTGATGATGTGGCCGATGGTGGTAAACACACAAAGCCTAGCAGGTACTAGCTCTCAAGTGCAGCTGTCGGAACACACCGGTAGGTGCTTAGCGACATATTTTCAACTTGAAAGTGGTAGCCAGCCAGGTGGGTACTACGAAGTACCCTACCACCTTGCTATGTTTTCCTCACGAGAGCTCAAGCTCATTGTAGGATTCGAACCCGGGACCTTCGTCTCTGATGACACTTCTACTGAGCTATCATCGCCTTAAAATTACGTTGATCTGAATAAGTATTCCTTAGGCCTACACTGAATAAACGACTTTAAATCAGCGTCATAAATTCCAAACTCAAATCCATATTAAATCCCCTCCAACTACCCTCAAAAGCAAAAGTTATAACTAATACTACATGGTATGCATGTATAAATATACATAAATCTGTATGCAAGCGACGTATGTATATGAACATGGCAGGCGCAGTCGGGGTAAAGTGCATATATTAAGACGATAGGTACTTCAGCTTGTATTCAGGGGTTCTTGGGAGTACACGGGTGTATTCTGGGTCACATACACACATATTTATCAGCATTTATTAATTATTTGAATTGATGGTTTTTGTATGATGAATCGTAGGTATCAAATGCATTTTACAGCAGCTAACAGCTTTAAGAGCACTCAATTCGTCATACTTTTCATACAAAACCTCTGTACTTATTATGGCGTTGTTAAACATTTTTCGTTAGATGTTTTGAACAAATTAGTGTCTTGTGCACTATATCTAGCCGTGTATCTAGTCGAAATTTAAAAGAAGTGTGAACCAAATTCAGTCAAAGCCTCCGAAAAACAGCGTTTTTGCACAAATTTTACCTGAACTTTGGCTCAAAAATTGTCACATATTTTTCAATCACCTAGCTGTCATTGTCAAACAATGTGACAATTTTTGTCAGTTTTTTGGTTAAATAGCATTTTATAATGCATATGTGTGCATGAACATGTCTGTATGTCCTGAGTCTAGGTGTAATTTATGTATATTAAGTATGTATAAACAAACAAAAAGTAATATAATGTAGTATTCAATTACCTGATTTCCATAGTTTGGGATCAGATAGCAGTGTGTAAAGAATGACCCAGACATAGATATAAATCTAAATAGATAACGCAAGTGCCTCCATACGTATGAAAACCAAGCGTGTCACTCTTTTTATACCAAGAGCGCTTTAGTTAGGCTGGCATCTTTAACGTGAAAACGAAGCTATCCTATTTGTCTGCCAAACACATCCCTCGCTACACGTCTGGTGGACATGCAGCCTTCAGCGAGATTACTGTCCGCGCGAAACAGGCTCTACCTTTATGCACAGCTTTGGACACGTGAAGTACATACATTCGCGTCATCTATTTTAGATTTATATCTGTGGTCCCAGGATATTTATATATTGAATCCAAAGATAATGACTTTATCTTACGTCTTCTATTTCTCAACGTATATCGTCCCAACGTCGCGGCATCGTTTCTCCATCCAGAATACATCTTCTAAAAGGATTTGTGTAGTTTTAAAGTTATGAGCAAGCTCCAGAGGTGCACACACACATTTGAGACCATATCCTGTTGGTTTTACAGTGGTTTTTGTTAGCAAGTCGTTATAAGTTAGTTCTAAGTTATTTGTCGCCTTGTAAAGAATTCTTGTGATGTTTAAGTTGGTGTGCTTGTTTTTGGATAGTTGTGTGTGAATAACTGTTGGATGGTTAAGGATATGTCAGTGGATTTTATGCAATGTGTGCAAATGTGAACCGCTGAAAATAAATGTTTTTTGATTTTGTTTTTTTTTGATTTTTAGTTATCCCTGAGTTCTCTAAAATGTTCTTATTTCATAACAGGTTAAAATGGGTTTATTTTTTATTTCATTATTTTAAATAAATTAAATATTCTGTGACATTCCTCACACACGGTCATCTGATCCCAAACTAAGCAGAGCTTGTACTATGGAAACCAGATAACTGATATATTACATATACTAACTTTTTGTTTGTAAATATTACACCCAGACTCAGGACATACAGACATGTTCATGCACACAAATGCATGTCCTGTGTGGGCATCGAACCCACGACCTGCGGCGCGTAAGTTGATTGAATCTGAACCAACTGCGCCAACTGGCCCGTCAAATTTGACACATACTCGCTATGGAAATTATTATAACAGGAGTTTTTTGCAATAGCATAACTTGCGCATATTTCAAACTTATTACTTTCGCACTATAGTCAATCGGTGTTTCGAATTTCGAATTTCCGAAATGCAGTCAAATAGATAGTAATTCATTATTTTTGTATTTTTATTTTTGTAAATTTAAATATTATTATTTATTTCAGTACAAGTAATACAATGATATTCGGAAGAGCGGGTCTCCCCTAACACAGGTTTTATAAACTTAAAAGGGGAGTCCCAACCCCTGTAATTTACAAACTTGTAATGTAATAAAGACATTTTGAATTTTTAATATTTTTTTTAATTGTATGCTATAAGCTAGAATGTGATCTTTATATATGAATATGTCGTGAGCATGTATTATAAACTGTAAACAAAGATAATATTTAAATTATTGTTTATTCGATACTATGCGCGACATAGATGTAGGTTTTACTGGATGGAGCTTGAACGCATTATTGTTAACTTTTCAAGCGCACTGCGGGATGACAATTTTGTAAAACTGTAATATTAGTTCTATTTTGTGTCATTAATGTAATGTTGTGTGTTGTCTGGAAATTCTGGAATAAAACTCTTTTCTTTGCATTATTTTTCTTTTATTTTATTTTATCACGCACATACCCAGTAAATATAGTTTGATCTGAACTCAAAGTCAAAGCCATTTATTCAATTAAGGCCCTAGTAGTGAAGTCGAAAGTTACTGAAGTTACCACCAGTTCGGACTGTCGCGTATCTGTGGTGGAATGACGCGGTAAGCTGAGGAGCATTGGTGAGCCCTGATTGGATGAAATTCATTAATGGTTTTCGGTACGATTACCACCAAAGATAACTGGTAGAGCCCCAATACAACCTTCAACTTAAAACTCTTTCTTTCTTTCTTCATTATAGTTTTAAAAGTGAACTAGAGCTCTACATGCTTGAGAAAGATTTAAAGTCCTCAGAAAGACGCTAGTAAGGCACTTAGACAAAGTATACTACCTTGCTATGGTTTCCTAAGTAACCTCCTTCACCGATGTATGGTTTGCAGCCAGGACCTTCATCATGGCATTTGACTTTTTTTTTATACTACTAAATCGGTAAACAAGCATACGGCCGCCTGATGGTAAGCGGTTACCGTAGCCATATGGACACTTGCAACACAAGAAGTATCGCTCACGCGTTACCGATCTTTCCCCCTTCCCCTATGAGCTCTGGCGACCTTACTCACGCGCAGGAACACAACTTTAGTTATTTGACTGCGGTATTCAAAACACATCACTACTTACTGTTAACATCACCATAAAATCTGTATTTCACAAAAAAAAATGCTAATAAAATTTCAGCTTTACGCCTCCAAATTCTCCATAGAGGTAGTAGCGTTTATTCGCTCAAAGAGCAGCTCGACTGGGGAAGTACCTGCACCTTACAGAATACCGCAGCCAAATAACTTTATGTTATGTTCCAGCGCGTGAGTAAGGTCGCCAGAGCTCATTAGGGAGGGGGGAAGGTCGGTAACGAGTGAGTGATGCCTAATCTTTTGCAAGCGTGTATATAGCTACGGTAACAGCTTACCATCAGGCGGGATTGTTTACCGAATTTGTAGTATAAAAAAAAACAACAGCAGTTTTACCACATCCAGCAGCTCTAGATCTCAGCTATATTGTTATGCATAAGCACGTATAACCTCTAAAATGCTTAGTATCTTTCGCGAACGCCTCACGCCACTTTTTATACATATTTATGTACGAAACATGCGCGGATCTGTGTACATATTGTAGTTTATTTGTACGATGACCTGATACAGTGTACAGCGCATGACCTACAATGTCAGGTCTTAAACTTGATGGTAACTTTGTAGGGGGAAATTTACTTTGGAAAATCTTAATTTTGCTTTAGCAGTATGAAGAAAATATAGTACACATAATAATAAATAATTTGTATGTAACCACCATGTGGGCACCATTAGGATTTCTCTAAACTAAAGGACAATCGAAGCGCTCGTGGTGTAGCATGATTAGCCGTTCTTAATCGATCGACAAAGTTAAGCTACCACGGTTGTGGTCAGTACCTGGATGGGTGACCGCCTAGTGATATTTCAAATCGAGCGTTTCCGTGCTTCGGAGGGCATGTAAAGGCGTTGGTCCCGGTTATCACTTAATTGTGATACTCGTAAAGCTAGATGGATGCCTCCTAGGCGGCTTCAAAATTCCAACAGTAGGTTAACCACTAGCCTATCTCCACCGATCCGCAGTGGGCACGCGTGGTGGAGTATTGCACATTCCGTTGCACCCTCATTTGTAAAAGGAGGCCTGTGCTCAGCAGTGGGACATTATAGGCTGATGATGATGATGATGAAAGGACAATCAGAACATCTTTATTTGAGGGACTATGCTTTTTTGGAGAAAACAGTGTTGACATTTTCAATTTTCCATAACAATTGACCAAAACTTTTTTAACACTAAATGTACTAAGTGTCATGAGAGGATTCATTAATTACTAACTAACGCCCAGGCATATGAAAGTAGATAGAAATACGGGGAGAGGAGGACCGAAAAAGATATGGATGGTGTGAAAGATGATATGGGTAAGAAAGGAGTGGATGACGGATAGAAGAGACGAATGGAAGAAGCGTACATATTGCGCCGACCACAAGTGATTGGGAACAGGGTGCCTAGATAAGATGGTTGTCGACAATCGACATCGTTAGTAAACGATCAACCTTTGTATGGGATTGACATTTCAAATCGAAATATCACGTGGTTTTTAACAATCTCTTATGTCGACAAACATCTTGTTTAGGGGGGCAGGGCAGGTAACACATGCTTGCAACACACGAGACATACTGGGGCCAGTTGGCGCAGTTGGTTAAGGTTCGCCTTACGCGCCGCAGGTCGTGGGTTCGATTCCCACACAGGACATGCATTTGTGTGCATGAACATGTATGTATGTCCTGTCTGGGTGTAATTATGTATATTAAGTATGTATTTACAAACAAAAAGTAGTATATGTATTATATCAGTTATCTGGTTTCCATAGTACAAGCTCTGCTTAGTTTGGGATCAGATGACCGTGTGTGAGGAATGTCCCAGGATATTTATTTTTATTTATACTCAGCACGCGATACCGACCGTCCCTGATGAGCTGGCGACCTTACTCACGCGTAGGAACACAACATAAAGTTATTTGGCTGCGGTATTCTGTAAGGTGGAGGTATTTCCCCAGTCGAGCTGCTCTTTGAGCAAAATACGATATGATCTACCTTATCAATCAACTAAAGTTACAATTAAAAAAGTTGTGTCATCAACCAATGAATTAAAACTCTTGAGAAACAAATGCTGGGACATTGTTCACACACGGTCCGAACTATACAGAGCTTGTACTAATGTACCTGTAGTAGACATTGTTATTTCACTACAAAACGTTAATCAAACTTAATAACATTCATCTACCTATTTTCTCAGGGCAGGTGTAGTTAGACAACACTGTTAAGTTCTTTCAATTGACTAGGCTAAGATTGTAGCCATAAAGCAAATATCCAGTAGGTACCTTTTGACCAAGCTTCTAGCTTATAGTGAGTACGCTTCTTCCATTCGGTTCTACTATCCATCATACTAGCATTCTCTCCTTTCTTATGCATATCATCTTTCACAAAATCCATCCATCTCTTTTTCGGTCTACCTCTTCCCGTATATCCATCCTCTTTTATATTCATAACTCTTATAGACGTGAATTTCATCGTCTTTCAATCGTCTTCTTTCATTATCTGAATTAGATCTGTATTCTAAATAAGATACTTTTGTTGCAAAACATTATGTCCATCAACCTATGCGGGCAAATCCGTGGGCCGGAATCTAATAATATACAAGTGAAATTTAACTTTCGAAAGAACCTTCATGTATTGTCGTAGTACAGTTATCGGCGTCGTGATATGTCACGCTGGTCATTTGCAAATTGCGATATTGTGGTCAAAATTATGTCCATTTTGTATAACAATTTGTCTTAAAGTTATTCTGTGTGGACAGCTATTGTAGCTTATTTCTCATGGTAAGTTTAACTAAGTTATATATGTTGATATGTTTTTTTAATTCTCTTTCTTGTATGTCTGTCTATTTGAATGTGTGTTTCATGCAAGATTAATTAGTAAAAGAAATAAAAGACTCGACTGAGTCATATAAAAAATAGCTGAAGAGAAAAACAAGTACAGTATTACCCAACTGATATGGCGCGTCGTGAGTCTTCGTTCGCACAGAAAAGAAAGTATGGCCCCGAAGATTAACGAAAGAATGCTTAAAACTTACAATCAACCTTAGATCACTACTATAAGGTTTACACTGCAGCTGTTGGTTCCGTCTCACTCGCAAGTCACGCCCCTCCGCACGGCGCGCGCTAACATTGCGGCAGCTGCCGACCAATAGCGTGTCCCGCTCTATGAAAATGTATCTTCTGCGCAGGTACATCGGTAAGCCATATCAGTTGGGTACTACTGTACCTACCATGAGGATAATGTTGCTCGCGTCCGTACGTTCTGCCTTAAACACCGTACACGTGTCCTCCGGGTGGTGCTAAATGAGCAACGCCCACGTCTGTACGACCCGAACAGATGGGGTTCGCAGCTGGAACTACGGGTCCGGCTGTTTGGATAAGGGTACGCGGGGTCAGGTAGGCCCTCCACCATTGCAAGCGCAAAGGTGGAACCTGACATTGGGTATGGACTCGCGTTGGTCTATGTGGTGGTTGCAGAGGAGTGGCATGTTGTCTGCTCGACTATGTGTTGGTCGTGCGTCATTCCTCGTGCGCAACAAGTGTCTGAAGTTACCGGCCTAAGGCAAAGGGCCACCTGGTGGTCAGACGCGGGGTTCGTGAGTAACCCTCAAGCAAGTGAGCTCCTGTGAGTGAACTGCATCTCCGGCACTTTCCTGGATAGAAAGTAGAGGACTACCCGTTGGATTAGTTTTCCGGCAACCCAGCTGTAGGCATTGGGTAGATGCGTGGATTCGTATTCGGGAGGTGAGCGTGCATGACAGCTCCGGGACCATTCTGGAGAAATGGGAGCCAGCTTCTCTGGCGTCCCTAGCGGGGATTGAATCCGCTAGCACCAACAAGGTGCGCTGGTGCCGGTGTTTGCGCTGCGTATTTATACGTTTGTGCTCATGCTAGCGCTGGCGTGCTGGGGTGCGTGTGGTGAGCGACTTTGACTGCTCCGGTACCATTCTGGACAAATGGTAGTGAGTGATCACGGTGCGACTCACATTTTCTCTTGAGTACCAGGGGCGAGTACTCTGGCGGCGTGACCTACCGCAGATGGTCCCAGACGCCTCGTAAGGGGTTGCCTGGTATAGTGTGCCGTCTTTTATGACCGAGAGGTTGGTGAAGGTGGCCACTATAGAAAATCTCAGTAGAGAAAGAGGGGGTTTGTACCTACCATGAATTTTATAGGGGTTTGCAGGGGAAATACAAATATTACTCACCCAGATTCAGGATCTGCAGTCATTAATACACACAAATGCATGTCCTGCGTGGGAATCGAACCCACGACCTGCGTTGTGATAGGTGTAGTCTACCAATCACGCCAACTGGCCCGTCAATATTGACTACAACAGAGATACAAATGGAACTCAGGACCCCAGACATCAAAGCTTATAATGACATCATTATTAGACCATACTAAGTTGCATAATTAACTCGAGACTAGTGTAGGTAATGTATATAATAATATGTATGTAGGTTCAATATGAACGCAGTTTGGACTTGTGCCAAACTTGTAATGTGGATGTATGTACGTCGGTGCTCTAACTACCGTGGTAGACCTCAGAAATGTATGGAGCGGGCAGATCTTCCGAAAGTAAGGTGGACAGCTTCTACGGTATGCTCCTAGCATCTGTAATAGGTTAGTGTTCTGAAAAATTAAATTTAGTACGGTATTTACAATATAAAAAAATATTAGACACGTATTTTTTTTATTGTCAATAAAATAAAAAATGACGAAGATATGGTTCCGCGTAGTGTTGCCAGGTCCCGTGTGTCAAATTTCGGAACGTAAGGATAAAATAATCGGGATTTTGGGTTTCAAATCGGGACAGCTGCAAAAATTTTTTTTCATAATCATTCATTTAAATTTTTTTCATCAAAGGCTGATTTTGGTGAGAAAATTTGAAAACAAAAATATTTTTATAACGTAACAGCTTAGCTATTTTCATTTTTCCTGTCAAAATTATCGAATATAGTAAAGACTCATGAGCTTGGTGAAAAATCGGGACATTTGGCGTCCCGATCAAGGGTTAATCGGGACGTGTCACCAGACCCCTGAAAATCGGGACGTCCCGCGCAAATCGGGACACCTGGCAACACTAGTTCCGCGTGACGTCACCCCATGGTACACTTTTCACAAACAAGTGACGTCACGGGATGGAGAGCATAAGTCATTTTTATCTCTGGTACGAGCTATTTAAAGCCTGCACTTTCTTTATACGGACGCGACGTCGGCAAACAAACGTACGACCCGCCTGATAGTAAGCGGTTACCATAGCCTTATGAACACTTTGATTATACAGGGTGTTGTTTTGGTCGGCGACAAGCGACCCAGGAGCGGTAGTACAAAATATATATTCCCCAAAAATGGACTTAATTCCATTAAATACTGTAAATATGTTGAGAAATACCTTATTCAATTTGAAATAAAATTACCGCAAAGTATGGTTACTAGCCACGTGCACAGACTAGAGCTAGGCGCAAGCTGCCACCGCCCCCCACCCCTTTACTCCCTCGTACTCCCGTTGACTATTATGTCTACACTTTAGCTTTTATTACATGATTTTAAATTTTTTTATTTTTTTATATTTATTATTAAAAAAAATAAAGTATTTTTTTATATTTTTTTTAGCACCAGTATCATTTGTATTATCGACCCTGAGTCGCTCGTCGCTGACCAAAACAACGACCTGTATACTTTATCAGTATTTCACGCAAATTATTGCAAACTCAATATTTTACTAAAGAATAACGAATCGTAAAATTATGTTTGATAAATCAAATATGCTCTTCGAAAACCGTAAGGATAGCATAATTACCAAAAACAAAACATAATCTAAACTCACTCCAAAGTTTAACTACCTTCAGTTTGTACGGGGGGGAGGGTAACAAACTTTATACACCCCCTAATTCATTAGCTATGAAACATTTCATAATTTCCGGTTTCTGTAATAGGAAGCGTTGAATTTCGTAAACAGTCTATTGATGCTATTGATCTGTCGGAGATTGTCCAAGATACCTTTGTGATAAAATGCAATATTAATGTAGAAAATAAGTTAATAAAGAACGTGATTGTAATTTTAGTGTTTATTTCATTTATTATCTGTGACCTTATAGGATTATTGTGCCTTTATGTCATCTTCTTTCTTACACATAATAATAATATATTAAGCTATATCCTTTTTGTTTTTTTTATAATGTTTGTTACCTCATAACTTCGTCATTTATTAACCGATTTGGATTTTTTTTTTATTTGAAAGATTCCACTTCCCGTTTGGTCCCATTGTCATCAGATCAAGATTTGATTACTTCTTAGTGTACTTTGAAGTCGGTTTAAGTTTTTTGTAAAACATTCCAATTATTTTTATACCATGTGTCGGCATCGGCCCGCATGGTGGCCAGACACCCTAATGGGCTTTGGCGACCTTACTCACGCGCAGGAACACAACATAAAGTTATTTGGCTGCGGTATTCTGTAAGGTGGAGGTACTTCCCCAGTCAAGCTGCTTTTTGACCGAAAAAAATGCTATACTCCTAAAACTAACACTACACTAACTCGGTTAGTTCTAACGGTTTAGGCGCCGATCCCACAGAGAGAGTTCTAGAGTTCCGAGTTCTGCATTCCGTGTTGACTATTGTGCACACAGCAAGTAGTATAGAGTTCTGCAATATTCGCTACTGATCGCACATCATACACTTTTTTTACTTTCAAAGGCCCCACATAGCTTACAGTCAACGCGAAATGCAGAACTCGGAACGCAGAACTCTAGAACTCTTCTCTGTGGGATCGGCGCCTCAGTTCTTTTGAGTCGTTTTGTCTGTGTGATGGAGACCTTAGCTAGCAGGCCCCTGCGGTTTCACTCACGTTCCCAGACAAAAAGTAGCTAAATGAGAAAGTATTTTAGATCAGTAGCCGAAATATAGTTTTAAAGGTCAACAAACTGTTAAAGTATTATTTAATAATTTAGCTAAGCAACAATGGTGTCGTGATGGATGTGTCGTGACCCGTCTGCTCGCCTTTTTAATCTGTTATTTAACAGATTAAATTAGGTTTCCGGTTATGATCAAAATATACAAGAAGATTAAGTACATAATACACTATCGTATGCCTGTGGTTTCACCCGCATGTCTTCGATTTTTCACTATATAATTACATTATAATTAAATTAATTTATTAATTTATTAAATTACATTTGTTTTACAAAAAACTTAAACCGACTTCAAAGTACACTAAGAAGTAATCAAATCCTGATCTGACAATGGGACTAGACGGGAAGTGTATCCTTTCAAATAAAAAAAGAATTTTCCAAATCGGTTAATAAATGACGGAGTTATGAGGTAACAAACATTTTAAAAAAATACAGCCGAATTGAGAACCTCCTCCTTTTTTTGAAGTCACTCTGGGCCTAAAACTATCAATGAACTTCCTGGACACTGACTGCAAGAATGCATATGTATAGAATATTCATAGTACTAGCTCTCCCCCGTGGTTTCATCTGCGTTCCATAAATAGCCTATATTCTTCTCCATACCACAGGTGCCAAATTTCGTCGTGATCGGCTTAGATGTAAAGATAAAAACAGAGTTACTTTCGCATTTACTAGTGTAAGGGCCCCCGCACAGTGGCGACCTCATTATAACGACTAGTGGCCGCCACAAGTTGCAGATGCGTTTCTGCGTACGTTTTGTATAGCATCGGCGTATACCGAGCGATTGAGCCCGCGTCCGAACCACAAGCTGCGGGAGTCGACCGCGCTCGCTACTTGTGTCCGCGTTTTGTTGTACGCAGTCGCCGGGAAATGAACATTGTATTCTAGCCGCAAGTGGCAGCCACTCTTCGCTGCATCGAGCCACTAGTGATTGCCACTGGTGGTGGCGTGTAGTGATTCGAATGAACCACTGGTGGTCGCGTTTAGTGGCGGTGACTGGTGGCCATAATGTGCGGGGGCTATAATATTGATGTTCCGTAATTTAATTTAGTTCAAAAGTCTAAAATTGTGTGCGCTTTTACAAAATACTACTTCCAGTTACCAAGATGACTGATTTTAAATTAAAATCTGTGTTTCCTGACTCGTACAATCTAGGATTTTTCAAGGCCAGAGTGAATATGTTTTTTTCTGGGTAAGCACCTTTGCACATTATAAGAAAATGTCCTGTTTCTTATCAGACACAAGACATAAAATGTATGGTCGTGTCTGATCCAACATTTCTTGTAATATGCACGGTCTCATATAACCACCAGAGCGACTGAATGTCTTATAAGACATGTCTGATAAGATACAAGACATTTTTCTTATAATGTGCAAAGGTGCTAAGCGTGTTCCATCTTAGGCTTCATCTTCGTCCAGTTATGGGCGGGTCAGTGGCCAAACGCAAGCCCATTAATTTAAATAAAAGCAGTTATCTTCTCATATTTTCTAAACGGTTGACAGCATTGACATATCATAAATTAAAGACTGCTAGCTCAAACGTACCTTAATATTACTAAAACAGTATAATATTTCCCGGTACAACGATAGTATGTGCCAAATAAATAACATAAAATATCAACTTCGCAACAAAAAGCTGTAAAATATGAAAATCGTACAATAGACGCGCGCGTACTAAATAGCCCGGGGTACTATGTCAAACTAAGTTGAGAGTCGTGACCGCCAAGTAAATCTCCAAGAAAGACTCGGTGTGGTAATGCGATAAGGTTCCAAAACTTATAATAAGGAACTTACTTTCTATAGACTGGGAGTTGGATGAGAGTTTTGAATCGGAATATGATTAATATCTGTTTCATCAATGATTTTATAAGTAAAAGAGGTAGATAGGTTATAAGCGCTCCGCGTGTGGCACGTTGGAACTTTGTTAGATAGCTCACTTTAGCTATGAGTCGCGTCAGACCGTCAACGACGCTCCATGTATGACAGTGTCATTTATGAAGTTCAAATCTTGTGTAGGTAGCCTATCTATCTCTTTACTTATAATATCATTGTGTTTCATGGTATTGAAATCATACTAATGTTACAAATGTGTACGTCAATTTGTTTGATTGTTTGTAAGCTCTTGATGCCTCAACAGTACATCGTGATTAAATTTGGCACGCAGATAAACTATTATATGGAGAAAATATAATCTACCTATCAAAACGCGAGTAAAGGGGATTTTTTCGACTCTTTCTTATTGGGAAATTAAATACTATAACAAAGAGTACTTAAGTATGCGAGTATAACTATAATATACCACGGCAAATTTATATAACGCAACTGCCACGATAACGTTCCACAATGGCACCCTAGCTCCCAGCCTATAGCTGAAGAGAATACCCTAACAATAAATAAGTGTGCGCCTATAGAAGAACTGTCATTTACTAACAAGCCTCCAAGCCGTTCAAGTGAACTTGCAACTATATCTTACACTTTGTGCCAGTGTTATTACAGTTTATTTTGTGTTGTGGATTATGTGATTCAATTATCAGTATTTTGTTTTGAATTTTTGTGAAGCTTTTTTTAGTGGTGAGTGATTTTTTAAATTAATTTATTAGAAAAGTTGCACATGCAAAATTATGTTGTGTTTAAGTATTAATTTGTCAGTTCGATTATAATAGGACACTAGCAGACCCCCGCGGTTTCACCCGCGTACGGTTAATTTTTGCACGGAACACTAATTATTTTGAAAAATGAAAGTAGCTATGTTACTCCTTATAACATCAGCTATGAATTGGAACAGACAGACAAAATCAATCCGATTTTATTCGAAAAAAGTTGAACTCACATAAAAGCTTGGTGCAATCGGAGCAATGCAATATCTGTGGCAATACTCTTTAAAATTTGAATGTCAAACATAAAAGAATATTTAAATTAAAACCACTAATGAGTATTGATATCAACTTCGATGCAAATCACCCCTCAAACAACTTTTTAACCCAGTTAGGCGATGAGTTTCAATAAAATACGAAACACGTCTTCCATCAATTCTGTTAATGAATGTTTATGCAAAATTTGAAGTAGATTGGACCAAGGAATCACGTACAAACTTTGCCCCCGTTTTTCACCCCCTTAGGGGTAGATTTTCGGAAAATCCTTTCTTATCGGATGGCTACGTCATACAAAGATCACACCCTCCATATTTCAGGTCCCTACGATCAGCGGTTTAGGCTGTGCGTTGATCCTTCAGTCAGTCATATAAGATAGGCATTGAAAGTATATAAAAAGCTCCTAAAATTTTATGCGGCTTTTCAGCAGTGGCGTAGCTACCTAGGGGCTAGACGGGGCAGTGCCCCGGGGCCCCCAAGCTCAGAGGGCCCCTCGGACTCTGACTTACAAATTATAAATTGAACACAGACATATAAGAAGAAGCAGACGAAGCATTCGCTAATAATTGCATAGCAATGAGACGTTTTCTTTCCATAGGGTTTTATTGAAGCGCTCGTGGTGTAGCATGATCAGCCGTTCTTAATCGATCGGCAAAGTTAAACTACGCCAGTCGTGGTCGGTACCTGGATGGGTGACCGCCTAGTGGTTTTTCAAATCGAGCGTTTCCGTTCTTCGGAAGGCACGTAAAGCCGTTGGTCATCGTGGTTATCACTTAATTGTGATAGTCGTTAAGCTAGTTGGATGCCTCCTAGGCGGCTTGAAAAATTCTAACAGTAGGTTGACCACTAGCCTACCTCCACCGATCCGCAGTGAGCACGCGTGGTGGAGTATTGCCCATTCCCTTTCACCTTAATTTGTGAAAGGAGGCCTGTGCTCAGCAGTGGGACATTATAGTCTGATGATGATGAGGGTTTTATAGAGTTTGGTTTAAAATACCATAAAATATTAGGCGCCGATCCCACAGAGAGAGTTCTAGAGTTCTACGTTCAGAGTTTTCATTTCCCTTTAGAACTCTGGACTGCTCGCTCGCTGTGTGTGTGTGTACCATAGTGAATGCGGACTGCAGAACTCTGAACGCGGAACTCTAGAACTCTCTCTGCGGGATCGGCGCCTTATATTTCGCATAAAAACAAACAGACCCTTCATACGGATTATCATCTGATAAGATAGCGGAACATGCTATAATCTGCCTTTTTTCAATGTGTGAGTGCAGTCTTGCTCCAAGTGTAAAAACGAGATGGCTCGATATGAAAAATTTTTATAGTTTAGTTGGGGCCCTAGTTTATTTTTTGCCCCAGGGCCTTTGGTTACCTAGTTACCTACCTGCGCCACTGCTTTTCAGTATTTGATCGTATGTCGCTCAAAAATCTTAACTGGCATTTACAGAGATATACCAATATTGCGCGCAAGGAGGAATGTAAGATTTGTAATAGTAAAATTATCTACAAGAAGTAGAGAAGGAATGCAAAAAAAACGGTCGAGTTTTGACCACTAGGGCAACTGAACGACTAGTACATTTAACAGGCTTTGTCCTAAGTGATAGACAAGATACCGCCCAAATAACTGTACGTAGAATCTTGATATTTGGAAGGTGTGTCTATAGATAGGTGAAAATATACCGTAAGAAATTATTATGTAAAAAACTGTAAGCACTTCAAAAAGGGGATCCAAGTAGTTGAATCCACAGAAGTTGGTGATGACTTCGGTTTTCGATTAGTAGCTGGAGGAAGTCTTGATAATTATTGTTATCCATTTCAAAACAAAACTATTTAGTAGGGCAATACTATTTGCCCTCACGACAAATCATTTCATTTGACAGGACACAGTGCAGTTTGCATTTCTTTTTAATTATCTAATTGTACTTAAGTGTTCAAACTATGCGTGTCGCATCTAGGTACATTTTAAAATTCGCTACAATACCAAATAACATTAGATCGTAAAATCTTAATACTGATATGCACTTAATCTATTTCCCAAAATCCAGTGAAGCTAGACAAAACAACACAAACACATTCGTGTTATCTTCTAAGTCTAACTTGGAATAACAACGTGAAAACAAACTTCGTTGCAGTTCCACTGTTTACATTTACAACAATTTGCCATCAAAGTTTCAGAGGTTAATGAAAATTGTATGAACAGAGATCTTGGGAGAACCTTTGGATGGAGTCTTCTTAGTTTAAGTGCATTCCGAACCGAATGGTGCTGATTATGTTGCTTACAAATAAACTAATTTAGTCTCACTATATCTCTTTCTAATAAAGAACATAAGAAAAGGATGTAACAAAAGTCCTGTCAAATTAGTCCAAGTGCTTGTTTTCAACATAAATTTAGTCGCCATCAAAATTGGTTACGTTTATTTACCCGCAAATAAAAATGGCAGACTAATTTGACAGCTTTAAATATGTTCTATCACTTTTCAATCAATTTTGTAAGAAAGAGATGTGATTGTGATTAAAATTAGTTTAGTGCGATTTACAACAGAATCGGCACCAATATGTACTTAGTTAAATACAACGAAAATTAAACAAAACATGTTATTACGCAATGTAACACATTTTATTGATATGAATCAAGCAATATCCACACAAATACCCATATTCTCTCACAATGAAAACGCACTATGCAAATTCGCTGTATTTTCACACGTTTTCTCACAATAGCGTTGCCATGACAACGCCAAGATGGCCGCCGCGTATCTGTGACAGCCGCGTTCACACGCAGACAATGATGCAATCACGATAATAAACACAACATTGTCTATGGTTTTTTCTTGTTTTTTTATTGATTGTGGCAGTGGTATATACAAAATTATCAGGCTTTTGATTTATCGTGTTATATGCGAACAGTAGGCAGGTATAGTAGGCATTAGGAAAACGCCATTAGATTCTTGGTGACAGATTTTCTACTTGACGGTGGTAGCAGCCAGGCGGGTACTACAAAATACCCTACCACCGTGCTATGGTTTCCTCACAATGTTTTCACCGAAAGTTACGTAGTAACTTTTTAGTAACCTGTGCCGAAAGCATGTAGGATTCGAACCCGAACTATAGGCGAAGGGGCATTTGCCCAACGACAATAATTCAGATGTATCTATGGTTAACACATCGAGGAACAATAGTAATACCGAGCAATTCGATTCCGAAACTAGTCAGTGATTTGTCACTGATTTTGAACAGTAAAGACCAATCAATGCATCATATGTGTTGACTTGGCCAATCAGAGCGTATGTGTCCATGGCTTAGGCAATCACAGCGCTTTCTCAGTGGTGAGAAATTGGCGGATTTATAGCAAAATAAACGTCATTGAGCTTCTTTGGGTTAAATTGTTCGATGGGTTAACACAACCTTCCCCGTTTATCAACCTCAACCTCCATTACCGAGAACTGAATCAAAAACTGGTTGAATAAAGCACATATCGCGTTCCATTATGGTCCAATTTTCACACACTATTAGCCCAATTAATTGTCGTGGAAAGATCTTTGTAAGGTTTTTATTTCAATCGCGATTATGCTGGTAGCATACTATGTCATGGTATAAATACAGCGGAGCCGATTATATAACAGATTTTAGCTGTGTTCCAGATATAGCTTGTAATGTCTCAAGATAATAGATACTCGGTATGGGGGTACATACTTAAGAACTAAAGGAGATTGTCTTGAAGACTATATAAATAAGGGCCCTCTGTAACTTCGAATAAAGCTGTGTTATTCTCAAAACAATCAGACACGTGAAGCTAATAATTAATATTAAAGGCAATAATCCCGGATTGAAAACCTATTTGTATATTATATTCGGGATTTAAGTAATCTTTTTTATGCGCTTTAATTTTATTTAATAATGACCAGCTATTTTTACTGTGAGAAGCTGTTTCTGCAAATAAACCAATTTTCTCTATCACTCAAACTCAAATCAAACAGCCGTTACGCTACAAAACTGCTGCGCCAGTGTGCCACAAGCATACACAGTTGCGTAAATCTATTCTCGGAGTTAATCCCATAAGATCACAGATAATTACAGTAATCCGGGGCTTATGTAGCACAGTTAACTTTATGTAGGCGGATTAAAATGATCATGACCCAATTTCGAAATTCGAGGAGTTATAATTTTTTGGTCGCAGCTGCTTCTTGTTGCTGATAATTTGAGTAATTTCCTGGATGCTTTGTAAACTCGATTTTCTATCCTTTAATCATTATAAATTAGTGTAACTATCAAAGTTAGGCATCGAAATAGTATAAGCCCTAGAATAAAGGTGACAGCTTTAAAAACGGCCGAAGAAATAAGACAACATATTCACCGGGGTCTTTATTTTAGTTTCAGTTGTCTTGTGCGTAACCCTTAATCTAGACAGAAGATATTATCGATGAAGTTAGGTATACTAAGTTTGAATTGATTGTCATATGAGCAAATTTTAATACTGGAACAACTGGCGTTTCACACAGTTTGATCGTATGGGATAATCGCTTCTCAAGTATCAAATACGCCGGGCGCTTCAATATTTGGTCAATAGTTATCTTTCTTGTATTTTGCTTCTCACGCCGGTCGCCGCCGCGATTTCATCCGCAATCCCGCGTGGTTTGAATTACTGGAAATCCTTCCTGCTCAACTACGTTATATAGAGCAGTATGAAAATGTCATGCTTCTAGATTCAACGGTTTAGGCTGTGCACTATAACTATATATTACATTACTGCCGTACGGACCAGGCAAACCGCACGACAAAATAGCACCAACGCGCTGGCCCTAACGTCAGCTTAGGGCCAACGCGACTCCGTCGTCTGCGGTCTGCGGAACAGTTCGTTCGTTTATCGTTTATTTTTTTCTTGTATGCGTGCATTGTACGCACATACATGGTTACATCGTACGCCTATGCAACGCGGCACTTCGTAGTTCGATCGATTTTAAACGAATGGTCACGAAACACGATAGTCCGATCATCGTTGTCAATCAATTAGCCAATAGAATTGCATCAAATTTACGTCTCGTCAGTTTTGCTGCAATTCTATTGGTTAATATTTACCCTCTGTTTACATGTATGAAGATGATTTTTGCAAAATGTTTCGGTGGGCCTATCCTTAGTTTTGAAATCATTGCTGTGCACCCTGTCTAAACTAATCCACACTATCCATACTATATATTCTATCCATCCTACTTCCTATCATATACAACTAATATTATAAATGTATGTATGGATGTGAGGATGTGATTTTTAATTTATGAAGATGTTTGTTACTATTTCATGCAAAATCTATCGAACGGATTTTGATGAAATGGAGCATCGGGGTGAGACCACGGGATGAAACTAGTTATCTATTAGTCAGTCGATATTAGAGTTTTAGTAGCTATTGATAGGCCAGTTGGCGTGGTTGGTTAAGATTCCACCTATCAGCTAGTAAATCGTGGGTTCGATTCCCACCCAGGACATGCATCTGTCTGCATGTCCTAAGTCTGGGTGTAATTGTATGTATTTACAAACAAAAAGTAGTAGGTATGTCGTACCTATATCCGTTATATGGTTTCCATAGTACAAGCTCTGCTTAGTTTCGGATCAGATAACCGTGTGTGAGGAATGTCCCGGGATATTTATTTATTTTATTATTCCAGCTATACCAAAGATGACGTCACTATCCTGTCTTCTACTCCTGCTTTTGTCACAAGTGAACACACAAGAAGTGACCACACCAGCCAGCCTCCTTGGACCGAGGAACTTCAACCATCACGCCTTCAATGCCGAACAGTACCTGCAGAACTTGAACATACCTGAAACTACCAAGTAAGTCTAGGTTAACGATTAAGGCGGCTCAAAGATGTCAAAAACTCAAAGGTGATGTCATGAACGGGGGCCTCGACTGAAAATCAGCGCGAGGGTCAGTTACCTATGTGTCAACTGTCTTAAGCTTATGCTTATGAGTCGGGACCCATTCCTGACATCACACAACATTATATTACTGTAAAATTTTTCATTGTTTGTTGTCTATATTTCATATTGTATGTCATTAATGTAATGTTCTGTGTTGTCATGAATTAAATTTTTTTTCTTTCTTTCTTTTCTTTCTTTTCTTTCTTTTCTTTCTTTTCTTTCTTTTCTTTCTTTTCTTTCTTTTCTTTCTTTTCTTTCTTTTCTTTCTTTTCTTTCTTTTCTTTCTTTTCTTTCTTTTCTTTCTTTTCTTTCTTTTCTTTCTTTTCTTTCTTTTCTTTCTTTTCTTTCTTTTCGTTCTTTTCTTTCTTTTCTTTCTATTCTTTCTATTCTTTCTTTTGTGACTTTTTGATTTTGATTTTGACAGCCCACCAACAGACAGACGGACAGACAGCCCCAGCTTATTAAAAGGGTCCCGTTGGCACCCTTTGGATACGGAACCCTAAAAAAACACGTCATAAAGACACGCAAATATCACCCGTAAACAAACCAACCAAGTTCGTTTAAATAAACAGTAGGTAAAACAATTTAACCGCGCCATTTCGAAGTATAAACTCTATTAGTTCTTCTTAAGCATTTAACTTCAGTTAAAGCTAGCAGTTAACGTCTAGTATTGATTGGGTACTAGGTTCTGTATTGATTTCGCATTAGGACGCAATTAAACTAATGATGGCGTAGAGTTGGTCAGTAAGTCAGCTGCAGTAAAGTTTAGATACGTTATCTTTTGGCTAATGTATCTTTTCAGGTAATGTGTGAGAGTCAACGCCTTGTCAAAAGTCTGACAAAGATGGAAGTGGCTCACGTTGCATATTTCTTCTAATATGAATTCAAATTCAAAATCTATCATTCAAATAGACCTTCGCAGGCACATATGAAAAGTCTGACTCTAATACTCTAATACCGGTTCGGACGGTTGCATTTGCTAAGAAGAGCTGGCAATAAACTCAGCAATTGCTCTTTTCAAAACAAGCTTAGATTCATTATTATTTACATTCTAATCGCACTGACAACAATTGCGTGCCCCGGCGCGGCGGCAAAACTACAAAATGCTTTCGTGCTAACATTCACGTTCACACATTCATACATTCACACGCAGGTACGTGTAACGTCATTAATTAGCACGTTATTTGACATGATACGCAAATATGGCCGAATGTTAGCGCGCTAATTTGCTAATTAGACGTTAGGCGATAGCTCAAATCAAATGATAGCGTGGCCACCTATTTAGTGCATCATTTATTTCAAGTTAATTGTTCATCATCATCATCATCAGCCTTTAATGTCCCACTGCTGAGCACAGGCCTCCTTTCACAAATGAGGGTGAAAGGGAATGGGCAATACTCCACCACGCGTGCCCACTGCGGATCGGTGGAGTTAGGCTAGTGGTCAACCTACTGTTGGAATTTTTCAAGCCGCCTAGGAGGCATCCAACTAGCTTAACGACTATCACAATTAAGTAATAACCGAGAACAACGGCTTTTACATGGCTTCCGTAGCAAGAAAACGCTCGATTTGAAATACTATACATACTAGTTAAGGCGATGATAGCTCAGTGGTAGTGACGTCGGATACCGAGACGAAGGTCCCGGGTTCGAATCCTACAATGAGCTTGAGCTTTCGGTGAAGGAAAACATCGTGAGGAAACCATAGCACGGTGGTAAGGTACTTTGTAGTACCCATCTGGCTGGCTACCACCCTCAAGTTGATAATCTGTCGCCAAGCATCTACCGGTGTGTTCCGACAGCTGCACTTGAGAGCCAGTTCCTTCTAGGCTTTGTGTGCTTACCACCATCGGCCACATCATCACTTACCATGGTGAGATTGTGGTCAAACACAGGCTTATACACAGAAAAAAAAAATACTATA
Source organism: Polyploca ridens (assembly GCA_951394255.1). Lineage (NCBI taxonomy): Eukaryota > Metazoa > Arthropoda > Insecta > Lepidoptera > Drepanidae > Polyploca > Polyploca ridens. The sequence continues at coordinate 9,588,365 of OX596269.1, read as the reverse complement.
CTATATAGTTAATTGTTGCAATAATTGTTATTTCTTTTTTTTACTTGTTGCGGAATTGGATTGGGATTACTACTTTAAATGATTTTTTCCTTGATGTTCACTAACCACCCATTTTTTCAGACAAGGCCCAGTCCTTTTCCCCAACGACGCCCCACCACCTCCTCGACCACCTCTCATCGTGACGTCTAGGCCTCTCATCGAATCAGTAGCCAGAAGCGAGCTGAACCCTGATCCAGCCAACAATTCTATCGCTGAACAGTCCCAGATAAATCGGGTGACTTTTAGACCGGAGTACTTAGCACGGGTCAAAGAGTATAAGCCTTTTGAATATAAAGTGCCAGTGTCTTTTGGGTACGATGTCGGGTCTACGAAGGTCCCGTATGCTGATATTCTGAAGAAATACCAAGTGGATGACCAGGGGACTGACAGGTTTAATGATTATGAGGTAAATTATACTTTTTTTTAAATGTATAGGCCGGTGTTGGACCACAATCTCACCATGGTAAGTAATGATGTGGCCAAAGGTGGTAAGCACACCAAGCCTAGAAGGAACTGGCTCTCAAGTGCAGCCGTCGGAACAGATTTACAAAATGAGGGTTGTAGCCAGCCAGGTGTGTACTAAAAAGTACCCTACCACCGTGCCATGGTTTCCTCACAATATTTTGCTTCACCGTAAGCTCGAGCTCATTGTAGGATTCGAACCCGAGACCTTCGTCTGGGTATCCGACGTCACTACCACTATCATCACCTTAATCATTATAGTTTTACTTTTCGAAAATTTAAGATCCCTAAAACATGGATCACGTCATTCAAGGCCTTTAGAGAAGTTTCTCCTTTCAAAATTCCCCATCTGGGGAAGTTCGTCCAACTTACAGTCATTCCAAAGGTCGTGTTGTGTTCTTGCGGTGATTAAGGTTGCCACAGCTCCATGAAGAGTCGCTGTGCTGTTTGTGTGCGAGGACCAGGGGGCCAAGTCTGCTAAAATGTCATAGACACGATACTATTGCAATTCCATTATCATTGAGCCGATGTGCGCAGTCTACTAATTCATAATGGTCTCATAATGAATGAAAAGAATTTTAGTACAAAAACTGACAAAACTGACAACTAAAAGATCATTGTGGCACGATTGTAGTTTCAGTGTAAAATCATCGGAAAGCTATTATGGCGCCATTATGACGCTATTGTGTTAGTAGACTACCAAAACTGTAAAATGTGTCAATTTTGACACCACTGATAGTTCATTGGAACACAATTGTAATAGCAGACTTGGGCCCCAGGGGTAAACCACTGGAAAAAAATAAGAAAAAGATAGGGTCATTGGGTACTACAGTACCTAATGACACTATATGTTCTCTCTCACTCGACCACATCATGACTGAGTGTGATTGTTATTTTACGAGTATTTCATAGTGGTCAAACTCAATCCGCTTATGACCATGTTAGTGACAAATATCGCATTGTTTATTTAGGCCATTCGTTGTGGCATTTGTGGCCATTATTTTCGCGGTGACTTGCCATCTTAATATCGCTGGTATATTGAGCCACGAAATAAGCGATATATTGCAATAATTTTTTTCGGTATTTTCTTCTGTAAACACACATGTTTAGTTTTGAAGTAATGACGCTTGTTGCTGTTTCCCGCGGCTTCACCCGCGTTCCCGGGATAAATATGTAGCCTATATCCTTCTCCATACCATAGCCTATCTGCATGCCAAATTTCATGATGATCCGTCGAGTAGTTGGCGTGAAGGCGTAACAAACAAACTCACTTTCGCATTTATAATATTAGTTAGCATTGAGTGAGAGGATTTGAGATGGGATGCGGCCTGGGTAACAAAATAATATGTAATTCTATTTAGTCCATCAGTTAGATTATAAAAAAATATTGGACACTTAGGATAGAGCGGAATTGAAGAAGCTACACCGACAAGAGCACAGCTCTTAAATACAGAAGATTATTTGCTCGATCAAATCAATAATAATGAACGAAGATAAAGCGCATCAATGTTCGGGAATGGGGGCTCGTGACGTGACATGTTTGTGGAAAGTGTACCATCGCGTGATGTTACCATACCAATACACCATATTTTTTTGTTTGATTGACATAAGGAAAAATACGAGTCTAATATTTTTTGATAATATAAATGACGGAATAGAATTTTTAATCCACTAGGCTATTTTATTCACATCACAATATATCTCTTTCTCACAATCATTATTGAAAAAGGATTGAAGATATTCGTCATGACATTCTACATTACTACCACTGAGCTATCATTGACTTGAACCTGGCACCTGGAACCTTGGCTGGTTATAAATCTCAAGATGCAGTTTAATAATCTGTGCCCTAACACCTGTCGTTGTTTTACGGCGTCTCCTCTTATGAACGACCTCTTCTTTACTTCTCTACGATAATAAATCGAATGCAAAACTCTTTTCCTCTGGCCACACATGCCTAGAAACAATTCCTTGTTATTTCTTCTATTCGCTTGGCGCATGATTGATCATCCAGTTTTGTCTGGACCGGCAATGAACAGGTGTATGTTTATGTGCAGGCGGTTTCCGGGAGTGTTGGTCATTGGTGATTCTGATTAATTATAGTTGTTGGAGTAATGTTTTGATTTATAATAACGCTTATAAAATGGTTGGCATGTCTTTTGTCCATTTTTTCACCGGGTGAGATTGTGGGCTAGTTTGGCGATTCCACAGTCAAAGGGCAAGTTGATTAAGGGAACGTCCGGCAGGTCTATCAAGTCATCAATAGCTTAGACAAACAAGAATATGTTCATACTAAGAAACGAGCTACACCTAAAAACTAAGTGAACTAAGATCGCGCTGGCTGAACTACACAAATGTTTATCATTTCGGTGTTCCTTTCCTTAAAAGCAAATAAATCCTAATGTTAAGCAAAAATCACAGTTTTGAGCTCCGAAATACAATAATATGAACTACCTCAAAAGTATAGGCCACCAAATCTGTTTATTTTTGTCACAATTTCCATACACATTTTTTAAACTAATTTTTAAAATTTTACAGCAACAGACAATTCTGCCGCCGATTTACAAAGCCTTATCGGACCACGCCAATCAGAATGTGCTAAAAATCCAGAACAATCGTATCAACAACAATAATTATCAGGTATCTTTCCTTTATTTATTTCTTTCTGTGTGTTTTTCTTCCATTATTCAGCCTCAGGTTTTTACTCGCGATTTCGATAAACATGTCTTCCCGAGAAGAAAGTATCAATGTTTTATTCCTGGATCTATCTATGGGACCTTTTTTATATCTGATCAGCCATTAATGTGTTATTGAGTAACAATTACACATTTAACTAAAGTAAAAGATGGCTAGGCTCAGATCAGGGGCCCAAGACTGCTATTACAATTGTGTTCCAATGAACTATCAGTGGTGTCAAAATTTACACATTTTACAGTTCTGGTAGTCTACTAACACAATAGCGTCATAATGGCGCCATAATAGCTTTCCGATGTTTTTTTACTGAAACTACAATCGTGCCACAATGATCTTTAGTTGTCAGTTTTGACTGTTTTTGTGTTTTTTTTTATTCATTATGAATTAGTAGACTGCGCACATCGGCTCAATGATAATGGAAGTGCAATAGTATCGTATCAGTATGACATTTTAGCAGACTTGGCCCCCAGATTGTCATTCTGACACGACCCCATTGCATCTCCATTGCTCTTGAGCCACTTTGCGATATCTACTAACCCTCTCTCTTATAAAACGTTATGTTACTAATATACTGTTTAAAGGGTCACGTAAATAATGTCACTCTATTGTCATTGTCAAATAATATGACATTATTTACGTGACCATTTAATCAGTATATTAGTTAAATAACGTTTTATGAGTAAGGGGGTAGGTTCATAATGGTTTTTGATGCAATTGAATAGACTACCAAAACTGACAAATCTGTAAATTTTTACATCACATAGTTCATTGGAAAGCAATTGTAATAGCATACTTGAGCTCCAGATATCACGTTTATAAATTAAGCATTATCTGCTCATGATCTTCATATCTTTGATTACTTTCAGGTGAAAGAACCAAACTACAATCATAATTACCAAAGCAATGATGTCAATGATGACGGGAGTAACTCTGACGTGAGTATCATCAAGTATTTTAACAAGAATCTTACTGATTCTAATATTGTCATCATCATCAGCCTATAATGTCCCACTGCTGAGCACAGGCCTCCTTTCACAAATGAAGGTGAAAGGGAATGGGCAATACTCCACCACGCGTGCCCACTGCGGATCGGTGGAGGTAGGCTAGTGGTCAACCTACTGTTGGAATTGTTCAAGCCGCCTAGGAGGCATCCAACTAGCTTAACGACTATCACAATTAAGTGATAACCGGGACCAACGGCTTTACGTGCCTTCCGAAGCACGGAAACGCTCGATTTGAAATACCACTAGGCGGTCACCCATCCAGGTACCGACCACGACAGGCGTAGCTTAACTTTGCCGATCGATTAAGAACGGCTAATCATGCTACACCACGAGCGCTTCAAATAAATTAAAATAATATTACGTATTAATTTATTATTATTAATATAACGCTAATATTGTCATGCAATCTTTTTACCTAATGAATGTATTTAATATTTTTCCAGGGATCAAACTACGCCTTCTCTTATGCGGTCAAGGATAAGAAGACAGGTGATGACTTCTCCCATAATCAACATAGTAGTGGATCAGCAACCACCGGGGAGTACAGGGTTCGACTCCCAGATGGTCGGATGCAAATTGTCTCTTACGTAGCCGATGAAAACGGTTACAAAGCAGACGTCAGATACGATGATGAACAGAAAATCGTTGACAATACCATTGATAACCAGTATAATGATAACAATTATCAGTATATCGGAAATAACCAATATGTAGATAACAATAAAGACAAAATATACAATGATACGAGATACAATGATTATGGTAATAATCAATTCAATGACAACATAAATATTCGGACTGATTACAAAATTAACCATAATCAAAATACTGATTATAATGACCAATATCGTATCGATTATATTGCTCCAATCCAAATAAATTATAATACGAATAATAAAAATGATAATCTAAATACTGATTATAATAACCAATATCGTAACGATTACGTTGCCCCAATCCAACAAAATGATTATACAAACAACAAGGATTATAAAAATAACGATTATGCTCAACAAAGAGACTTCAACAATGGCAAAGATGATTATTACAATAACTATGATACATCTAAAGAATACTTTAATGATTATTCCTCGGAATACAACACAAATTACGGACCACATAAAAGCAAATTTTCAACATTCCAAGCATCTACAGTTAAACCTTCTTATGAAGAAATTAAAGATCTATTTGTTACTAAGAATTTGTATAATACTCAGCAAAACTATGATGCTCCATCTCCAACGCCTAGTATTTTAGATTCGACTACTGAAAGAGTAGTATTGATTGGTGCTAGACCTAATCTGTATACTAATATAGGTAATAGTGTACCTGTTACAACACCTATACCGTTATTTTCAGGTCATGTTTCATCAACGCCTAGAAATTACTTAGTGTCGACTATAGCTAGTATTAGAAATAAAATCAGTTTACACAATAAACCAATTTTAACTAATAGGTATATCGATAAGATTAATAAGTATTTGACTTTTAAATGATTTAGTTTAGTGTTTAGGTGTTGTATATAATTTATTTTAATTAAATGGTTATTTTTTAGCTTGGTTTTTTGTTGGCTATACTAATTGTTGTAAATTGATATTTTCCCGTCTTTCTCTCTTCTCCCCTTTCCTTCTCTTCTTTTCATTCTCCTATACCTACTATCCGATTCATGATATGTATACTAATTTAAGCTGAATGCTTTTGAGATATGATCTTTTCGAAATCTCTTTTTTCGTAATGCTGGACAACTTTTACAATTAGAACAACTACTGAAACTCTTTTCAGGATCAAAGAGTAAATATTTCATTCATTCGAAGGAGGTGAAGACTACATCAGTTATAGACTCTCTCTAAAAAGTTTTAACTCAAGAATTCATACCTTTTACCATCCTTTTACGTACCTTTTGCTTCTAAGTTTATTTATAGTTTATTGAATTAAAAGTCATAACCAACGTGTCACCGGTCAATGAGGGTCATTACCTTTTCACGTCACTTGTTAATATTACTTTTCAAAACACCTTTTTGGCGATCTGCGCGCCTAGTAATAAAGAAGTCGTGTACTTTTATGGGTATACCATTTCCGTTACACGTTTAATATAAATTTAGTTAGAAATTCAAAATCATTTATTCAAATAGACCTTCGCAGGCACTTATGAAAAGTCTGACTCTAATACTCTAATACCGGTTCGGAAGTTTGCATTTGCTGAGGAGAGCCGGCAATAAACTCAGCAATTACTCTTTTCAAAACAAGCTTAGATTCATTACAATTTATTTATATTTTATTCGCACTGACAACAATTGCGTGCCCCGGCGCGGCGGCAAAACTACAAAGTAGACTGAATCTATATTTAATAAGTAAATAAATAAATGGCAAACTTAAGTAGACCAGCCCCCACAAGCAGCACCTGTTCACAAGTATGACCCGTGTGGCAGCCACCGCCCTCGCAGCCATATTGGAGGGAAGTGAGCGACTCGTCACACGACGCCGCCGCAAGTAAAGGCTTAGCATGTATAACTTAGATTTGGAAAAGGTGCCAAGGTGAAACTGACTGATTGACAGTTGCACGCCCAGCTTAAGAGCACTCAATTCGTCATACTTTTCATACAAAACCTCTGTACTTATTAAAGCGTTGTTAAACATTTTTCTTTAGATGTTCTGAACAAATTAGTATCTTGTGCACTATATCTAGCCGTGTATCTAGGCGTAATTAAAAAAAAGTGTGAAACAAATTCAGTCAAAGCCCCCGAAAAGCAGCGTTTTTGCCTAAACTTTGGCCATATCTAATGTACCTATAAATTGTAAAAGTAAAGAAAACATTTAGATACCAGACTTGCAAATGTATTGGAGATTCTAAATAACTAACTTTTTTTCACAAACTTGTAAGTTTTTTTCACAAGAAGTATACTCCTGGAACAAGTTTTATGAATGCGAAATCATGAATGACGACCTAGCGAAGCGGCCGCGAGTGATCAGCGGAATTTACCGACTGATAACCGAGGGCTCTGATGCTGTCTCTCTTTTTTCGCAGTTAAACATTGCGTTGGATGAAACAACAAGCTTTTAGACTATGCTTGCGCTGAAGTTGCGCCGGCCACAGAGGGCCGCCTTAATCCGTAAGGTCTAGAATCTTAAAAGTTTGCACACAAGTTCCTTAAATCATATAGATATCTACTAAGAGAGGTTAAAATAAGGGGTGAAACCGTGGAGTCGAAAATTAGTCCTATCCTACTCCTACTAACGATAAATGCGAAAGTTTATTTGTATGTTTGTTTGTTACCTCTTGACGCCTCAACGGATCAACCTATCGCGATGAAATTCGGGATACGGGTAGATCATAACACATAGGATACTTTTTATCCCTTGAAAATAAAATACCTCGGGTACGCGGATGAAACCGCGAGGCGAAAACTAGCAAACGGAAGTTGGGCTGAAAGCCAACACTAAGCATTTAAGTGACTTCTACTTAAATACTTGAGTTACCTCCAACCATAGAGATAGAATATTAATAGAGTGACTCTACTAGATTATGTGCCATGAGCACGGGTATGTGCAACGCTGCCTTGAAACGAACTACGCGTTTGTAAAGTAAATATCGTATAGTAATTTCAAAGTAAGCTACAAGTTTAAATGGTGTATCATATTGAAAGAGCTTCATTTGTATATTCCAAATCAGGTAATTTTTTCTTTTATGTTGTGTAGTTTTTGACTTATGATGAAAAATTAAAAAAAAAACATTTCTCTGAAGTTATTACAGTAGATGGATATTGATGTAAATATTACAGGAAAAATAGAGCGATATTCCTAACTACCACAGGTTTTTCGAAATCATCAAAATTCCTTCACAAACAAATTTAGTTATGCGGTCCGGTTTTTTCTACAATTAGGGCCCAAACCAAGAAATTATACGCCTATGAAGGTCTCTTGGCTGGTTTTTATTTATCGATACTTTTACCGAGAACAAAGACAAGGAACTTATGACGAATGTGTTTCTGACAGTTAATCAACTAGTATACAGTATTACCCAACAGATATGGCGCGTCGTGAATCTTCGTTCGCACAGAAAAGAAAGTATGGCCCCGAAGATTAACGAAAGAATGCTTAAAACTTACAATCAACCTTAGATCACTACTATAAGGTTCATAATACAGTGCAGCTGTTAGTTCGGTCTCACTCGCAAGTCACGCTCTCCGCACGGCGCGCGCTAACATGGCGGCAGCAGCTGACCAATAGCGTTTCCCGCGGTTTGAAAATGTATCTTCTGCGGAGCTACATCGGTAAGCCATATCAGTTGGGTAATACTGTATATAATCTATGAATGCATTTATATGCAAAGTGCTCACGCTTCGCACAAGGTAATGTTGGTAACTATCTATTAATATTCTTACTCTATGCCCAACAATGGAAAGATGAAAGCCTTAAACGCGGGCCTAAATTGAAGCAATTAATTTATGTATAATATTACTTAGGATAATTAGACGTAGAGGCACAAAGTTCATATTCCTCGAGTTAGATAACATAGGTTTAAGCCATTTATCACCCATCAAGGAACTCAGTCTAGACTTATACGTGGAACATGGCTTAGAGGTAAATGCTACGGATGTCGGGACTCACTGGCACTTGGAATGATGAACTTTGGCACATTTTTTAGGGTCTTCACTTCCGTAAATAAGCGTAAGGCCCGCCTGATGGTAAGTAGTTACCGTAGCCATATGAACGCTTGCAAGAGACGGCTCAAGCTTTACGGACTATTCTGAGATCTAGCGATCTTAAAAAAAAAAAAAAAAAAAAAAAAACAGGAAATGCATTTGTGTGCATGAACATGTCTGTATGTCCCGAGTCTGGGTGTAATTATGTATATTAAGTATGTATTTATAAACAAAAAGTATTATATGTAGTATATCAGTTATCTGGTTTTCATAGTACAAAATCTGCTTAGTTTGGGATCAGATGACCGTGCGTCAGGAATGTTCCAGGATATTTTATTTATTTATATTTGGCTGCGGTATTCTATAAGGTGGAGGTACTTCCCCGGTCGACAAAACCTTAGAGAATCTCTAAGACCAAAACAATGCATTAACAAATATGTACAAATTACAATCTGTGTATAGAAAATTTCCTCAAGTCTGCCGCTATAATTAATTTATTTATAAAAAAAAAAAAAATTAACAGCTATAGGTACAAGATTAATGCATACAAGAAAGTCATGTATGTGTTTGTTGCACGAACATTGAACACTGACACCCAAGCTAGGCAAGAGCCTGTATTATGGGGGACAGGATTCGGTCAATATATTTAAACATACAATGAACAATCTGCTTCCGATTAACGGCAGGGTTCCTAGAAGGCTGGCAGCGTTTCCTCTTTGGATAGCCAAGCTGATGCGTTGGTGGAAAAAGCTCCCCGTCGGCTGGTCTCCGGAGGTATCGATAAATTTTGAAAAAAAATGTATTCAACTATTTAAAATTAACTGTCGTAAGTATTTTTCATACAAAAATTACTCGCCAATCTTTCAGCCCATGAGTCCCAAAGATGAAATTACCTCAAGGCCCAGCTCGTTTAAGATAACTTAGATAACTGCGAGATAACCTTGTTACACATAATTTTAACTTTTATACTTATTAGCAGGTTACGTTTAGTTGTTATTATAAGTTTAAACAAACTTAAGAATAAGTTACATCGTTAGAAAGTTAAACAGAAATAAGCTGAAACTTTTTGTACATGAAAATGTCTTTTTTTGCGAGCTAATGTTGTTTTTATACCTACAATTTGATATGCAGGTAGATATTCCACCTGATGGTAAACGGTTGTCGTAGCCTATAGACGCTTGCAACACCAGGGGTGATCAATAATAATAATACATTCTTTATTAAAAAAAATATATTGTTACAATCTCAGATTACAAAACAAAAGGCAGATAGAGCCCGCGGAACACGGGAGTGAGGCAAAAAAAGCAAATACAAATTGAAAAACACATACATCGCATTAGAAAACGAACGTTTCTGCATCAGACGAGAGAACCCTATAAAACTGCAAGTCTATTCAGTACATACAAGCTCTGTCGAAGATAAGGCTGCGGTCTATGGGCTGTCGATTATTGCCAACGATTCTTGTAGTGGTGTCCCTTGTTTGTTTTGAGAGGTATCGATAGTTTTACAAACTAAAAGTTTTTAAGTATAATTTTAATATTCTACACATTTTAATTATAAAACCAATATGAATTCAGAGATACCAAATATACTAGTATGTTCATTTATTTTGTATGAAACATGCTTATAACTAAGTGAACATCTTAAAACATTGTGAGTTGCTGTAGCTGGATGCAAAAACATAATTAAAATATGAATACTCAGGACTTTTCAAGACATATGCAAATATAATCTCGCATTTTTTATAGAGGCATAATATATTCTTTAATTAAGTAATGTAAACATAATTTCTACAAAACTTATAAAATAACATGAAAATGAAAAAATATTGTTATATGGGTATTTTCATTATATACGCGAGGGTTCTATTTAAGCAAAAACATAATGGAATTAAAATACCTCGATAGAAAAAAAACACAAAGCTGCCTGTAATAATAATGAATTTTCGTTTTTATTCGTTCATAGTGTATCTAATTAAGACAAAAATTCGATAAATAATATCACTAACATATTACCTAGGGCTGCTACTAACGATTTTTTTTTAAATATTCTATAGTTTACGGGTTATTTAGATAAGAAGCGCATAGTTCATTTTTGTTCCGCGAAACACGATCTCCGTCTTGTGCCACGCGATGATTAGACATATAAGTTTGTTTCATCTGACATTGCCATATTTTTCTGGCTTTGTACGCACTCTTAAGATATAAGTATAAGATATAAGTCATATATAACCTACAGAGATGATTTTCATAATAATTAGCATAATCAACATTAAACTAACACTTAAAACTTATCGACCATCACAATCAGCACTCCAACACGCAAAGCCACTCATCGATATCGAATTCATCGACAATCGTCCCATCACTAGGCCAATAGTGCAATTCACGTGTTCTGCTGAGTTGCTTTTGGCCGAGTGCCAAAGAAGCTCTACCGGAGACATGCATGCTTACAATTCTATATCATCTGTGACATGGAAAAAAGGCAATAAAATCCTGGTTATTTTGCTTGTATAAAAATCATAGAGCATTGTTGTGGGGTTTAGTTTACGAAAACGCGAAAATTTTGGTTATTGGAAGATAACTTAAGGGTAGTTTTTTACTGTTTATAGGCCTGTGTTTGACCGCAATCTCACCATGGTAAGTGATGATGCGGCCGAAGGTGGTAAGCACACAATGCTTGGAACTGGCTCTCAAGTGCAACTATCGGAACACACCGAAAGGTGCTTGGCGACAGATTTTCAACTTGTGGGTGGTAGCCAGCCAGGCGGGTACTACAAAGTTACCTACCACCGTGCTATGGTTTCCTCACGATGTTTTCCTTCACCGAAAGCTCAAGCTCATTGTAGGATTCGAACCCGGGACCTTCATCTCGGTATCCGACGTCACTACCACTGAGCTATCATCGCCTAATTAAAGAGCTGCTCGACTGGGGAAGTACCTCCACCTTACAGAATACCGCAGCCAAATAACTTTATGTTGTGTTCCCGCGCGTGAGTAAGCGAGCCAGAGCTCATCAGGAAGGAGGGAAGGGTCGGTGACGCGTGAGTGATGCCTCGTGTGTTGCAAGCGTCCATATGGCTACGGTAACCGCTCACCATCAGGCGGGCTGTATGCTTGTTTACCGACCTTGTCGTATAAACGATGTAACCGAAGGTGGTGAGCACTCAAACCCCATAAGGGAACTGATTCACAAGTACCACTGTCTGTCATAACTCATAATAACAATAATAATAATTTAATAATAATAATTTATTTTTTCTCCATAGTTACAAATTAAATAGACACAATTAATTGGCTTACAATGGTACTCATAATGCATCTTTAAGGGTCACGTCAGTATCTGTACTAGTAACATATTACTGTATTACAGACACCAGCGCCTTCCTGAAGGTATATCTAGTAGGTAGTAGACATTGTGTATATGCCAACCTTCAATTACACTTACAATTTTACAAAAATAAAGATAACCAACAAATAAAAAAATAACAAAACAAGACATTATATAAATATGTAATCATTCTGTTGAAGTTGTAGTTCTACTGTAAAAGTGTGTATATGGTCAGTGTGAGTACAGTCATATATATGTGTTTTTGTGTGTGTGGAGGGTGTGTAGGTGTGAGAAAAGAGGCGTGTAAGTATGTTGGTGTGAGAGTGAGGATGTGTTAGGGAAAATATCACACTGATAGATGCTTGGCAACATATTTTGTGGTAGCCAGCCAGGTACTAGGAACTTCAATATAACCAACCACCGTGCAAAAAGTGGTTATGGCTATAACAGTTATATATAACTGAAGAGTTTGTATGTCTGAATGAACCTGCTAATGGCACAAACTGAACTACTAGGCTAATTTGAAAATTCATTATACAGACTGAGTCAAACTTATTGGCTTTGATATTAGGCGCGTAACGCTCCGCAGTAGCGAAAACGAAGATATGCGGATGACTGTACCTGCGCAAAGCCGGCTCGCAGCGCACTTCACAGCCGCCATTAAGTTTGGTTCGGATTCTACCTAGTATAGTATATTTTTGACAACATCACGGGTGAAAATGCACAGTAAGTAGTAGGTGCCCAATAGAATATAAAAAAATATATTTCGTAACGCCTGTAAATCATCATCCTAACAGAAAATCAATAAACAAACTTTTCGACACTTACTTATTTCGAGGAGTTTAAGAGAGATTGAATGAGCTACAATTGCCAATTTTAAACTTAGCCTTACTTGTTACTTTAGCTTTTCTTCACATTTTGTGAATTTCTTTGTTTCAGTTTCATTTAAAAAACATAAATATATAAAAACCCGACTGCGTAAAACATAAATTAACTGAAAAGAGAAAAACAAGCTCTTAAATCTTTAGAATTTTGAATATAACTTGAATTTTATAAGGTATTGCAATCGGGGACAACCAATAACCTAAGTATGTATTTTTTTGTAATATTTGTTTATCCCCGACTGCAATATCTTATAAAATTCAAGTTATATTCAAAATTCTATAGATTTAAGAGCTTGTTTTTCTCTTTTCAGTTAATTTATGTTTTACGCAGTCGGGTTTTTTGTTTCTTTTAATAATTTAATTTATTTCAGACTTTTTAGTTTTATACAGAAAGAGTTGTATGTATTAGCTCAGAGTATATAAATACTACGTACAAGTATTAGTAAGTAAATGAGCGGTACGGTAAAGGAACGCTAACAACCATCGCAAATCTGTGATTTACGTATGGTAACGGCTCAGTACCTACTGTCCTTGCATTATAGTCTATTTCAAATAACATGAGTTCGGTGACACATGGTATTTTATTAAATTTCTCAATGGCTAATGTTCATTTCGATATAATAAAGGAATACTATGATAGAGCTAGGTTTCACGAAATATTGTGAATATTATTTCAGAGTAATCAAATGGAATTTCACTAGATATTAGTAAAAAACCCTTGACCTTGACGACTCATCCTATGTGAAATATAGTATAAATGTGGTTTTTTGCAGTTTACGTCAAAATGGTAGCATAAAAGTATTACAATATATACATATATGGAATGGTCGATTTGATACCCATATTGTTATAATAACGAAACTTTTATTTTGAATACCCCCCTATTTTTTTATTCTTAGGCGCTATATAAAAATAATATACCCTATGACACTCCCCCAGTTAAGACGAATCTAACGACACCTCATATGCTTAAATCCATCAAGCTGTTTAGGCTGCAGAGCGGCACAAAGAAATAGACATACATACATACATACATACATACATACATACACTCCAAAAACATAACCCTCCTTCCGGGTCAGTCGGGTAAAAACGCCTGCGTAACTTAAGTATTTACCTTATTGCTGTCATAAAATATCAGGCGTTTCTTTATTAATAATTCTAGGGACATTCAGGCAACGTCTACTTTAAACTAAGTGCGTGAAAATTCAAGTAACAAATTACATCAAATTCAAAACACCTTTTAACTTTATAAAATCAACACATTTAACAGCTAATGCGATACAAACGGCGGCCATTTTACTAATTTTGAAAATGGCGGGAGCAACAATAACAGTACGTTCTTGTTGGTTCGCACTCATTAAAGGAATTAGGTGTATGGTATACTTGTGTTTTATTTTATTATGTTTAATTAAAGTGTTTCTTGCAATATGAAAATAAAAATGTAAGCTTAGGTTTTAACTAACTTTAAATTACATTTCTTTTCTATTTTAAAGATAAGTTATTTTAAATACTCCTAATTTAAAAAAAGAACGTTTTTTTTGTAATTTGGAATAGTGTTGTGTAATTTGATTAAAATATAACCGGTAAAGTTTTCAATTTCCTTACGCATTTTTTGTGAATTAAGACTTAGAAGGAAATAAGTAATCCATACGAAAAATCACTTCAAACATTCATTTCGCAATCCTTTGACAGTTAAACTACAAACTTTCTGGCAAAGGAATACTACATTAGAAACTTGGATCAAAGAGACCTATCGTCTTATAAACATCTAAGTAAACATTATTGAATAAATTAACCGTTTCGTCCGTTTGTAACCCTCCAACTGGGAACACAAATATAAGTTTGAACTTGCTTGTGTCCGGCAAAGGGGTCGCAAATACCCCCAGGCGTACGGTGGCCAGACGTTTCGATTTGTTGATCCAAGTTTTCATTTATTTTGAGTCAATTATGATGGTAAATAGTTAATGTCCTCTGAAATAAGTCACGTTTTATTTACTGTACTGTTATTCAATCCGAATCCATGAGTAAAATCTTTTATTACAAATATAGTGAACACATTATTTTACAGTTACAGGCGCACCCATGTCTGCTATTACAATTGTGTTCTCTCTCTCTTTTGTGTGCTGATTGTGGAAGTTCCAATGAACTATCATCATTATCAGCCTTTTTTATGTCCACTGCTGGACATATGCCTCTACCAGAGCGCGCCACGCCTTTTGGTTTACTGCCACCCGCATCCAGCCCAGTCCGCCCACTTTTTTGAGGTCGACAGTCCATCGGACTGGGGGGCGTCCTCCATTCTAATACTCGTCTGTTCCATCGACCATTGGTTCTGCGGCAGATGTGACCGGGGCGCATTGCCACTTCAGCTTGCTAATTCGTTGAGCTATGTCGGTTACTTTGGTTTTTTGTCGGATGACGGCGGATTTTATCCTTCAAAGAAACCTCGGGCTTAGCTATTCACATAGCTTGCTGAGTGACTTTAAATTTTTGGACCAGTCTATGCGTCAGTGTCCATGTCTCGACTCCGTAGGTCATGACAGGCATGACGCACTGCTTACCTCTATCCTAATGGACTATCAGTGGTGTAAAAATTTACAGATTTAACAGTTTTTGTAGTCTACTAATTCAATAGCGTCAAAAACCATTATGAATTTAGTAGAGTAGATCGCATAATGGCTAAATGGCAATGAAGTTGTAATGAGGTCGTTTCAGAATGTCATTTTTGATTTAAAATATCAAATATCAGAATCGGCCCTCATCCGAGAGGTTTTCGTCGTCGTCGTTGAACAATACTTTTGATATTAATCTAGGTATATTGTATCGCATAACATATCATCATCTAGGGTCTAGGTTTGTTTAATGCTGTAAATTACTCTCCCCCCTTGATTTTTACAACAATTAGTCCTGATTGCTCGTTAAAATTCATAGAGTTAACATATTATAGAGGGATAGCGTTAACCTTATGCGAAGCGTGAGCAGTTTCCAAATATGCATTCACAGATATAAAGTACACTAGTTGGATTCCTTGTCATTTGGTCTCGGTAAAAGTATCGATAAATAAAACACTGGCCAAGTGCGAGTCGGACTCGCACACGGAGGGTTCCGTGTATAACTAACTCTGCTATGAAAAAAAAAACGCCAAAAATATTGAATGAAAGGTAAATTGCGGTTTACGGTTTATGACGTATTAGAAAAAACTACTTACTAGATCTCGTTCAAACCAATATTCGGTGAAAGATTGCATGATAATGTACATCATATATATTTTTTTAGTTTTATCATTCTCTTATTTTAGAAGATACAGGGGTCCCCCCCCCCACACACATTTTACCACTTTGGAAGTGTCTCTCGCGCAAACTATTCAGTTTAGAAAAAAATTATGTTAGGAACCTCAATATCATTTTTGAAGACCTATCCATAGATACCCCACACGTGTGGGTTTGATGAAAAAAAAATATTGAGTTTCAGTTCTAATTATGGGGAACCCCAAAATTTATTGTTTTATTTCTATTTTTGTGTGAAAATCGTAATGCTATTTACAGAATACATCTACTTACCAAATTTCAACAGTATAGTTCTTATAGATTCGGAAAAAAGTGGCTGTGACATACGGACGGACAGACAGACAGACATGACGAATCTATAAGGGTTTCGTTTTTTGCCATTAGGCTACGGAACCCTAAAAACGAGAAATTGGCATACATTATTTTTGCCTTCCCCGTAAAATTATGGCATATCAGTTCAAACTTATGTACTTACGTCAGACAGAAAGGTCAAATAAGGTTTTCATGAAGAAAAATCACAACATGGTCACTGCAACAACCTAACCCATCAATGTTTATAAAGCAAGCTTTGACAAATACAGTGGTTGTGCCCTTTGTTAGTTGTCATTGTGCGAGGATTGATTGATGGCCGTGTCGGCTCGCACCTCGGGGTCGTAGAGACCGTATTGTTAATAAGTCAGAGCTTGTAATAAGGGTTGACATTATCTACAAATTTGGTACAGATGGGGTAGTGTGGATGACGCTTTGTTTAAATTTAGTAGCAGATGGAAGCTTTTGTGTGCTGTTTGTGGAATGATTTTATCATTATTGAGAAAGGTAAAGGTTGTGTTGTGGGTAAAGATGATGTAGTCGAAGGTGCTTAATGGAACTGGTTCTCAAGTGGAACATATACTCCAGAAGGTGCATGGCAACAGATTTGTCTCAGTAGCCAACTAGGTGAGAACTACAAAGTACTACCCGATCACCAATGTTTGATACACAATGTCTTCATCGAAAACTACGCCATAATAGTCTGGTGCCCACACCAGGATGTTTGGATTTCATCAGTATCGATACATTGGACATTTTTAGGGGACAGGGGGCCAACCACAAACTCTTAAAACAATATTATTATAGCCTTACTTGTCAACGACGTTAAAACAGGACAAAAGTAAGGGTCATCGCTCACTATATCAGCACCGCTCCATCGCAGCAACGGCCCAGCACCGCCTCATCTCAATCCAACCACTAACTGCCAGCGCGCCGCCTGCGAAGTGGCAGCTCGCGGACGGCGCGGCGCCGGTGAAATTGGTGGCGCGGCTTTGGCAAGATACCGCTTGCTGGCGTCACGCAGTAAGGGAGCGGACCGCTCGCTAAAACCGTGTGGTCAGCAGGACTAGTGGCTTGTAGCGGCAAGCGTGCTTACCGCGAGGCATCAACTATTTTATATATTCATTGTAAAATTTACTTTAACGCCTACGATTTAAAGGCCTCACTTACATGGCAAGGTAAATGCCGAGGCGTAGCCGTGCTGTTATTCTGTGCGAAGACCTTAACTCTAGATACGCCAATGTAGGTACAACCCTATCTTGAAAATAGTATTAAGTCTGCCTTCGTTTTAAATCACCTGCTATTAAAACATTGTAAAATGTAGATAGACCTCTTGTTAATACAAAACAATCGATATTATAACCGATCAGTGAACGAGGTGATGCGCAGTAGTGAAGATATCCGGTAAAGTAGCCGATTCCGATGCGAGGCCCCACTCTATAGTCGCATCGATGATGAGAGTGCTAGTGATGGGTGCGATTGATGTTTATATCGATTAAATATGTAAATAAGAAACTACAAACAAAAAAAGTTTTTGATATTTTTGAAGTATATTAACTGGCGATTTAAAATTTATTCTTATACTGACCTAACTAATATTACAAATTTGCAAGTAAGTGTGTTTGTTTGTTACCCAAGAGGTAACAAACGCATCAATCGCACGCACGACCTCTCGTGATGATATTGCACGCAGATAGCATATGGCATGGAAAAGGGACATAGGTAATCCGTAATACATCGAGGAGACAAAATACCCTTTAGAGCAATGATATTATAATAGAGATATGCTACCCTCATACTAAGCGGCGTTCAGTTATTGTTGAATTAGGTGAATGCGATAGATAATACGGAACGTATGGTACAGAAAGAGATAGCTATATGTAGCCGCTAAGCAAAATTACGACAATTGTCTGAATTTGTCTGCAACATTTAGCGTGCGTTAATGCGATATCTACCTCTTTTTATTTTAATATCATTGCTTTAGAGTAGCAAACCGATTCCGCAACTAGTCAGTGTTTTTGCACTGATTTTAAACAGTAAGGACCAAACACTTGTTGTTGTGTGTTTGTGTGTTCTTGACTTGGCCAATCAGACAGAGCGGATGTGTCCATGACTTAGGAAATCACGGCGCTTTCTCAGTGGTGAGAAATTGGCGGAATTTATTTATAGCAAAATAAACGTCATTGCCGTTCTTTGGGTTAAATTGTTCAATGTACAAATAAAATATCTACTATTTCACAGACTAACCCATTACAGCCAAATGGGACATATACATCCGCAGTATACCTCCTTATCTCGCTATGCGTGTCTCTTTTTGACTCGGGTAGATATGGACTGTCAAATCTGCTATCATAGTGAGCCACTGTTTTAGTAAGTGATGGTACCCACCATATTCACGTATGAATCAGAAATAATTTATTTAAAAATATGAGCATTAATAAATAATTCACCGATACGCGTCCAGCACTAGCCACTCTCAAGAAAACACTCGACAAATAACCGGGCCAGACGGAGCGCTGTTTGCATAATTGCCGCGTTTGGTGCCACCTAGACCCCTGCAGGGTATACTCCACACTGTTTTTAACAAGAAGTAATAGT
The DNA here is from genome assembly GCA_951394255.1 of Polyploca ridens. Classification (NCBI taxonomy): domain Eukaryota; kingdom Metazoa; phylum Arthropoda; class Insecta; order Lepidoptera; family Drepanidae; genus Polyploca; species Polyploca ridens. The sequence goes on along the minus strand of OX596269.1, from coordinate 9,569,112 downwards.
ATGTCAGGCTAATTTAATCGCCAATTAAAGAAATCGTTAATTATTATTCTTTTACATTGAATTAAAAACAAGTACCTACCTAGTATTACAGACTGTAATATACTTCACGATTGCACGGTACCACGGTGTGAAAATGTTCTAGAATATAAAAAAATCTTTATGCTGGCTGATTGATAGTACCATTCATTAGAACAATGAGTAATTAAACAAAAATATTACTCCTTGCAATAAAAAGAATTTACTATTTTATACCTTCTATATAGACAACTACCGCTAAAAAACAACCACGATCATTAGGATTCATATCGCACTGTTCTTATTCATTTAACATCGCCGTTTCAATATTATTGTTAAAAAAATCAGGATTCAATCAATCAAGCGAATAAAATAATGATGACTTTAAACGACTCACATTAAATAATGCAATCGATTTATCGGTTTTTATCGGTTTGGTATCCGCTCTACCAACTACTTCAGTGTTGCTAAGCTATCGATAGATTTACCTTTCCTTAATTATGTATTTACTGCATGTATGTGAATTATCCAAAGAATAATAACGAAACTATTGATTTTGCTAAACTATCGATTGAAATCTTACTACAATCTATACTATAATCTCAGCACAATGACTTGACCATTTTACTAAAACATGACTTTGGACGGTGACTAATGATGCGGACTATGTAAAAGTTAATGTGCAGACTGTATGAAAGTGATAATATAAAATTACACATATGAAAAGGCTGTATGATCTATTAATCCTTGCCTATCCTTTTATGGATGAAAAAACGACTACTACTATAATCATCTGTGGTCAGGACTTTTTGGCGGGAACTTGCAGAGTGACGTTGTGTTTTCATTTTAAATTTCATAAATTCGTGTATTTTGGGTTTTATTGCATATTATCTGTGGTATTTTATCCAATAAAGATCGTTCATGTGCACCAGTGAAGTGAAATGAAATGAATTATGTGTATCGTGTCTTTTCAAGTTGTCTCAGAGTCCGTGAAAAGCTTTAGTACAATGACCACCATTGCACTAAAATGAAAATGATATTGATATTCACTGATGTAAATACAAGATGTGTTACCTTCATACTGAGCGGCGTTCAGTTATTGTTGCGTTATAATTATACGTACTTACATAAATGTATATAATAGACTTCAACTATGAATGCGACAGATAATACGAATCGTATGGTACAGAAAGAGATAGCTATCTGTAGACGTGAATCATAGAGTATACGAAGTTGCAAACAGAAGTGACATTGTATAACAATAGATATATTATACTGATTGGTAATGGTTAGACATCGGATTTTATGCATTTGCATATGCAAAAGCATAATAACCTAATATCTATAGAAATACTGGGAATATGAGCGAACTAGCTAATGCCCTGTCTAATTCAATATCAGAAAACATTCGTAGAAAGTTAGAAGCCATTTTACTTAAAACCCGAGTCTTGAAGACATGAAGAACATTAATGATTAAATCAACGGCCTACAACCTATTAACAAAAAGTGTCTGATTTATCGAGGTACATACATACATTCAAATGAAAAAATCGTTTATTCAATTTAGTCCCTAAAAAGGCACTTAGGAACGTTACCATTGAGTCGACCACCGGTTCGTATACACTTAAATTATATACTTTATGATGCATAATATTACTAATAAACTATGTAATAGCCTACTATTACTAATAAACTATGTAACAGCCTACTATTACTCATTTTATCCCTCTATCTTCTTTAAAAGCGAGAACTTCTTTTGATTGCCATGATATTATTATTAGACGAACGCTCACTATCAAATGGCAAACGAACGCTTTGTATTATTCATTATTAAATTACATCTTACAAAATTTGCATGGGTTGGGACTCCCCTTTTATGTTTATAAAACCTGTATTAGGGGTGACCCGCTTTTCCGAATTTCATTACTTGTACCTAATAAATCAATGCGCTTTGTATTGTGCCTACAATTACGCTTTTGTTTGATTAATCTATGACGCATGCAAGGCCACGCTATTTGTCCTTGTCGCGCTGCAGTTGCTATCATATTCTCTATCCTTTTTCAACCGCCATATTGAAAGTTCGAGATTTATTTATAAATTTCGGTAAATGAGCAATAAAACCACGATAAAATGCAAATATGACGTTTATTTTATATACTTACGTATGGTATGAAACTCCTTCATTCTTATTTATTTTAAAACCGTGGTTCTTACACCTTTTGAACACAAAACTTGACATTAATTGATACCGCATCGATAGGATGTGTTTCGCCCGCTGCTAATAGCCGACTAAACCAAATTACGACAATTTTTTGATTTTGTCTGCAACAGTTCGCGCGCGCTAGTCCGACATCTTGTATTTACATCAGTGATTGATATTATATAAAATTACACGTATGAAATGGCTGTATGGTTGAAAATAACCCTTGCCTATCCTTTTATGGATGAATAAACTACTACTACATCTGTGGTCAGTCAACCAAATGTCAAAATTTTTGAATAAATTGCTTGTTTGTAAACAACATCGACTTCTAAAATACAAGAAAGTAAATTCAAGAATAATTGCGCGCGTTTGGTTTATGTAAGATAAGAACTCAGTGGTTAAGAAGATAGAAGAAGGATTATAAATGGATAATAACCAAAGCATTCCACTAAAAGTATACATTCAGGATATTTTCCGCGCAAGTCCAACTGAAAACAACTATGTTTACGAATTGTTTGGAACGAGATTCAAGAACGTGATGATACATGGAGTTGTTACATCAATCTACAATACAACAGCATCAGCAACAAATCTGGAATTAAGCGACGCTACAGGCTCAGTACAAATCTATTTCGACGCAACGAAATGTAACAGACATCCTTCAAACGACACCATAAAAGACCTTTTAAGAAATTTCACAGAAATTACAAGATCTGGCGATGAAAACGTACTCATTATGTCGAAGTTACTTAACCGTGTCTTGGCGGGAAAGCCGTTCCAATTCACTGAAGGCAGTTATCTTAGTGTTGTTGGAGATATTTTCATTAATGATAGGGATTATAGAATGATATCAGCTTATGACTGTATTGTTACTAGTGTAGAACGGGATGTTGTTTGGTTGGAAGAATTGAAGTATTTGTATGAAAAGTTTTATCTTTGGAAAAAAGAGTAATTTAAAATCAGATGGGATACTGTGTGAGTTTTTCTGTGGCTTTTGTATTAAAATTGCCTAAGCCAATGCCATTTTACTTATTAATTTGTTAATGCCTCCTAAGGAGTCATCCAAGTTATGTTATTGTTTCATTAATAAAACCATATTTAAATATTATTATTGAGTGCTTACTTAAGAGGAGTCAATTCGTCATACTTTTCATACAAAACCCCTGTACTTATTATGGCGTTGTTAAACATTTTTCGTTAGATGTTTTGAACAAATTAGTATCTTGTGCACTATATCTAGCCGTGTATCTAAGCGTAATTTTAAAAAAGTGTGAAACAAATTCAGTCAAAGCCTCCGAAAAATAGCGTTTTTGCCTGAACTTTGGCCATATCTAATGTACCTATAAATTGTAAAAGTTAAGAAAACATTTAGATACCAGGCTTCCAAATGTATTGGAGATTCTAAATAACTAACTTTTTTTTCACAAACTTGTAAGATTTTTTCACAAGAAGTATACTCCTGGAACAAGTTTTATGAATGGGAAATTATGAATGACGACCTAGCAAATCGGCCGCAAGTGATCAACGGAATTTACCGCTTGATAACCGACGGCTCTAATGCTGTCTCTCTTTTTTCGCAGTCAAACATTACGTTGGATGAAACAACAAGCTTTTAGACTATGCTTGCGTTGAAGTTGCGCCGGCCACAGAGGGCCGCCTTAATAAAGAGAAATAAGAAATTTCTATTTGAAGTTTGTAATAGGTATAAGGCGCGGATCCCACAGAAAGATCTAGAGTTCCGAGTTCTGCATTCCGTGTTGACTATTGTGCATGCAGCAAGTAGTCTAGAGTTCTGCAATACTCGCTACTGATCACACATCATACACTTTTTACTTTCAAAGGCGTCACATAGCTTACAACGTGGAATGCAGACCTCAGAACTCGGAACTAGAACTCTTTTGAGTGGGATCAGCACCTTACATTTAGAAATATCGCTTACTTTGCAAATGGGGTCTAAATTTGAATGTCGTGGCAGCCAATAACTGAGGGAGCACATATGTATGAATCTTCCTAATTTTGATATTATAAATGTGTTAGTGTTAAAGCCTTGCTGGTTGTCCTTACAATAAAAAAATAATTTTCAAAAAACTTGATTGTATAGGGTGGGTATCCTATGAAAGGGCTTGCAATATTAAATATATAACTTGTGTGTACGGACTTGACAAGTCCGTACACACAAGTTATAAAAGTTAAATGTAATCTGTGGTAAACGAGGTTGGTTCCATAATTAATAAATTATGTACATGCCTATAATTAAGTTAATATGGTCATTGTGGAACTGTTGGTTTACCCAAATAAAAAAAAAAGGGCTTCATTTGTACATTCCAAAACATATTCAAAATCAAAATTATTTTAATTATTGACTCAAAGTCAAAGACATTTATTCAATTCAAGTCACTACTTCATTGAAATCATGAAAATCCCTTCTTAAAAATCTTAGTCTGTCCAGTAAGAGAAGAATTATGTAGCTGCAGTTTCATGTGTGTTCAGTTTAATTTTTTTTTTCCGCAGAACCTAATAGACTTATTCTAAAATAAAGTACCCTTAGTTAATCCTTATAAATTTTATCAGCTATCCGCCAGTGAAAGTTCCGTTAAAATCGGTCTAGCCATTGCGCAGATTAACTGAAGAAAATTTTTCGAATGAACAGTTACAGAATAGTTAACAGTACTAAGCCGGGACTCCGTTAGTCCCCGGCAACAGCTAGTTTTTTTATTTTGTTTGTATACAAGATAGATTTATATTTGATTGTTCAATAGATTTTGACGGATTTTACCTTTTTTTTTTATACCACTAAGGTGGCTCGCCTGATGGTAAGCGGTTACCGTAGCCTATGGACGCTTGCAACACCAGGGGTATCACCCGCGCGTTGCCGACCCTAAGACTTGGTAGAAAACACCAGAAAATTATTGATGAATTTTTACATTTCTAAATTATAGTATTTATGTTTATTTATAGTTGGCAACACACACAACTCTTGTCAGATCGACTAGAGACGGGCAAAGAAAAAAATATTTATATTTATTGTATCGATATTTTTAAAATATTTCGCTAAATTTAGAGTAAAATCTATCGATATATAAATTTTTTGACCCCAAGGCGTGGTTACCTAAAAGTCATCATCATCATCAGCCTATAATGTCCCACTGCTGAGCACAGGCTTCCTTTCACAAATGAAGGTGAAAGGGAATGTGCAATACTCCACCACGCGTGTCCACTGCGTATCGGTGGAGGTAGGCTAGTGGTCAACCTACTGTTGGAATTTTTCAAGCTGCCTAGGAGGCATCCAAATAGCTTAACGACTATCCGTATATCAAGTAAGTGATAACCGGGAACAACGGCTTTACGTGCCTTCCGAAACACGGAAACGCTCGATTTGAAATACCACTAGGCGGTCACCCATCCAGGTACCGACCACGACAGGCGTAGCTTCGATCGATTCAGAACGGCTAATCATGCTACACCACGAGCGCTTACCTAAAAGTACTGTCAAAATATTCAAGATTGAAAAAAAAATAACTGACAGTTTTATTTGTTTTATTATTAGTCAAATCCTGGAAGTCAAAAATTACAACAATGGTTAAATACTGGTAAAATAAATTGCAGAAGTAAAGATAACCCTTTTTCTAGTAGGTATAATGGGGAATTGAAAATGATTATCACTTTTAATAAAAATTACTGTAGGTACGTACACTTTATATTATTGGATATAAAACAATAAATAATGCTCGTCAAATAAAAATTCGGCTTTTTTGAGGTGTTCGCAAGGAAACAATCTCTTTTCTTTTTGCCAGCGGACTCAGACACTGACTAGGCTTGCGCTTGGGCACAGAGCTTGGGTAAAAAATAAACAAACAAAAAATGATTGATATTTTTTTGTTTGTTTGATGTTTTTAAGTAGATATTTAAAAAAATATCAAACAAACCAATATTCGTGAGATATGGACCACCACCAGTTAGCATGACAGTCAAGAGGCTCGGCCCTATACAGCTTGTCTAGTTTTTTCAAATCTTGGTAATCAGTGATGTGATTGGAGCTGTCCGCGGTCGAATACATGTGACGTACGTTTGTTTTTAGGTAATAATAACGAACTTTTGAGATTAAAAATATTAACGATATGGTACATCGATTATTTTACTGAAAAAAAAACGATATTTTTATTTATCGATATTTTTTACCCAAGCGCAAGCCTAATCAGTGTCTGAGTCCGCTGTCAGAAAAAAAAGCGATTGTTTCCTTGCGAAAACCTCAAAAAAGCCGAATTTTTATTTGACGAGGTTTATTCATTGTTTTATATCCAATAATATAAAGTGTACGTACAGTAATTTTTATTTAATGTGATAATATTTTTCAATTGCCCATTATACCTACTAGAAAAACGGTTATCTTTACTACTGCACTTTATTTTACCATATATTGCTTTTTTCTAGAATTGAAAGCCATGGCAAGCGAAGGTATCTCTCCGCAAGAAGTAGAGGCATTGTGCCAGTCTAGAGACATTTCAACACAGGTAAGTTATAATATTCTTGGAGGACCTTGAGTTTTAATTAAAGGCTTCTCTCCGACTCCCATCCACCGCCCTAAAATGGTGCCTGTCCAACTGGCATCCTCAAGGTCTTAGATAAAATCTGTTGACAAACATTCGCCAGTATTTTCTGGCTTCTACAATTTAACTTATTCTAGGCTCTGTTTGGTAACTAGGTACTAGTGGTCACATAATCACTTACCATGGTATAATTTTGGCCAATCACTATGAGTACTGTGATGGTACGGTACTACAAAGTATTTGCTATGTTTCCCTCACAATGTTTCGCTTCATCAGAAGATTATTGTATTGTATTGGATCTGTGCCGTAATTAGTGCCTAGGCCCAGGGCGAAGACCCATAGGGGCGCTAAAATGACCAGGACCAAGTTTTGGGCATTTAAATGGGTGTTTGCATGAGGGCTATTATGTAACTTTGTTGTAATAAGTTTAAGTCATATTTGTATTGAACCTTAAATACAGGTTGTTGTTTTGGTCAGCGACGAGCGACTCAGGGTCGATCATACAATAGATACTGGTGCTAAAAAAAATATAAAAAAAATATTTTTTTTTATTAATAAAAATAAAATATGTTTTTTTTTGAAAATCATGTAATAAGCTAAATTGTAGACATAATACTCAACGGGAGTGCGAGGGAGTATAGGGGTGGGGCGATGGCGGCTTGTGCCTAGCTCTAGTCAGTGCACGTGCCTAGTAACCATACTTTGCGGTAATTTTATTTCAAATTGAATAAGGTATTTCTCAACATATTTACGGTATTTAATGGAATTAAGTCCATTTTTGGGGAATATATATTTTGTACTACCGCTCCTGGGTCGCTTGTCGCCGACCAAAACAACACCCTGTATAGAGGATTTCTGTAAACTTTCTAAACTCTCCTTTCTTCTGTAAGCTCTGTATGAAAATGAAACCATTTTCGATTTTGGAATATTTCTGTAGATTACGAATTTGTTTCAATCTTAATTTGTTTGTAACAAAGTTACATAAACTCATAAATAAGGCCATGGCTTTCAATTTCAGTGCCATGATATCATATAAACCAATATAAGCTAAGCTTAGTAATATAATAAACTGGATGGCTCTCGATGGAAGCCACCAGTCACAACGATGACTTACATTAAATTTGCTCATAGTCTAAGGACTGATTGCAGATAGACTAGAGTTAAAATAAGAATAGAGTTAAAAAAAAAAATTATATCATAGCCAAACGTTAAAACATTAAACCTTTGCTCTGTTAAAATATGAAGTCACCAAAACAATCTCATTATATTAGTTTGATATGTAGTAGTCTCATACTTTGTCCTTATCTGTTGTTGTGTAATAATTGCTTCTTATCAACAAATTGATTTTATTTGTAACATAATGATTTTGAATATTATTAACTTATATGTTATTGTCAAGGTCTACCTTATCTATAATAGATTCAAACTTAAATTGTCTTGCAATGAAATATTAGGTTAACTTTAATAAAACTAAATAATTCAAAGATAAATTAACTTTTAACCAAAAAAATAAACCACCTTTAAAGTACACTAAAAAGACAGTATGAAATAACTCAGCAAAATATTTTCTATAGAACACGTCATGCGATTTCGCTCACTTCAAAACAGTATCAGATAAGAGTTATTTCCTACTGTCTTTTTAGTGTACTTTGAAGGTGGTTAATATTTTTGTTAAAAAGTCATGAATTTAGTTTCATTATATACTGGATACATCTGCGTAACCCTTTTGAGTGTACAGACCTGATGTTATGTTGTGTGATTGCGTAAACAATGCATATTTACACGATAGCAGCAATCGCGGTTGATTTGCTGTAATTTTTTGAAGAGTTCCGCTGTCTGTCTCTGAAACTCATCATCAGAAACGGAGTTATACCCTAACATACATAAAAAAAACAAACATCCGAATTGATAACCTCCTACTTTTTGCAGTCGGTTAAAAATTATAATTATGAAAAACCTCAACCCCTAACAACCTCAAGTTGAATATCTGTCATCATGCACCTTCTATGTGGTCAAGCAGAAATTGATGGTCCTTCCTTCTAGGTTTAGTCTATGGGCCACATTATCACTTAACCAGGGTGAGATTATTGTCAAACACGGGCATATTAAAGTTTATTTTATTCATCTCAATAACCTCTCTCAGCTCACTAATATTATATGTGAATAAATGAATCACGTCACGCATAAATGTCTGAACAGATTTAGATGAAATTAACTCATAGGATACTTTCATCCCGGAACAACATTATGTCACCCACATGTGCAGGCAAAAACGTCAACAGAAACTATATAAATCTAAATATATAAAAACTTTTTCCAGGACTTTGTCTTCCAACAAACAATGTACCGAATCAAGGATCCTCGCAAATCTCTGCCGTTCTACACCGGGGTTCTCGGCATGACCCTGCTGAAACAACTCCACTTCCCTGAGATGAAGTTCTCACTTTTCTTTATGGGTTACGAAAACCCCAGTGAAATACCCCAGGATGAGGCTAATAGGACTGCTTGGGCGATGACCAGGAAGGCTACTTTGGAGTTGACTTAGTGAGTATCTTTGATTCAGTGGAATGAGGGCTATCGTTTTTATGGTCACTAGTCGGCTCCACTAGCCAGTAAGGTCCTATCGCTGTTGCTGAAAAAGTACATATTTTCTAGCATGGCCTGGTCAATAATTTAAAATTTCTTAAGTAAGCCTTCTGTACTTAAGCGGTATTAATATGTTGCTTAAGGCGGCCCTCTGTGGCCGGCGCAACTTCAACGCGAGCATAGTCTAAAAGCTTGTTGTTTCATCCAACGTAATATTTGACTGCGAATAAAGAGAGATAGCATCAGAGCCGTCGGTTATCAGTCGGTAAATTCCGCTGATCACTCGCGGCCGCTTCGCTAGGTCGTCATTCATGATTTCGCATTCATTAAACTTGTTCCAGGAGTATACTTCTTGTGAAAAAATCTTACAAGTTTGTGAAAAAAAAGTTAGTTATTTAGAATCTCCAATACATTTGCAAGCCTGGTATCTAAATGTTTTCTTTACTTTTACAATTTAAAGGTACATTAGATATGGCCAAAGTTCAGGCAAAAACGCTGTTTTTCGGAGGCTTTGACTGAATTTGTTTCACACTTTTTTTAAATAACGCCAAGATAGAAGGCTAGATATAGTACACAAGATATTCATTTGTTCAAAACATCTAACGAAAAATGTTTAACAACGCCATAATAAGTACAGGGGTTTTGTATGAAAAGTATGACGAATTAAGTCCTCTTAAACTTTAGTGACGGTAAATTCGGGGTAAGGGATCTTATTATAAAATTCTATACTTCGTCCTAAAAATGAACCTTGCACTTTTTGGAGTCTATAAGCAGAGTTCACAAGTTTGTTTGTGATGCATGTTACAGTAACTGGGGAACGGAGAGTAACGAGGTGAGCTACCACAACGGAAACTCTGACCCTCGAGGGTTTGGCCACATCGGTGTTCTGGTACCTGATGTGGACGCAGCTTGTGACAGGTAACCTATCTTGTTCATTACAATTATACAGGGTGTAACGGAAAGTGTATATCCGTTACAGTAATTCGCTTTTTTGGTACTAGGCGTACAGATCTTGGAAGAGAATTTTATATTAATACTAGCGACCCGCCCCGGCTTCGCGCGGGTGCAATGTCGTAATGAGGTGTCGATAGATTTTCGCACCCTACCCTGCCCTGACGTGCCCTGCCCTGACCTGCCCTGCCCTGCCCTGCCCTACCCTACCCTACCCTACCCTACCCTACCCTACCCTACCCTACCCTACCCTACCCTACCCTACCCTACTCTACTCTACCCTACCCTATCCTACTCTACCCTACCCTACGGGTATGAAAAATAGTTTATGTCCTATTCTAGGACCTACTGAAAACACAAAATCTCATAAGTTTCGGTCAAGCCGTCTCGGTTTATTTTTCGCAGCGCACGCGATGAAATGAATATTTTAGGTAATTTTTTTACACCTTGGGTTACATTATTGGAGTTTTAGTAAGGATCCCAAATTTTTTTGAAAATATAATATAGCCTATGTCACCCGGGGATAGTGTAGCTTCCCAACAGTGAAAGAATTTTTCAAATCGGTTCAGTAGCTTCGGAGCCTATTCAATGCAAACAAACAAACAATCAAATCTTTCCTCTTTATAATATTAGTTTAGATTAGTAAATAACGCACTATGATTTTCATTGAGCTATGATGTTGGCTATGATTTTAATTCAATAAACTTTGAAGCAAACATTTTATATGAATTTTTGAGTAATTTATTTAGAGTTAATACTTTTTATAGAGTCTATACTCAATGTAGTCTTGACCACTTAGATAGATATACTCTTTCCGTTACACGTTGTATAGGGAAAAACGTGTGCTGCCATTTGAAAAAAATTAAAGATGGCGCTTGATGAGTATGCCAGACTTCGAACAAAAATCTTCGAACTCCGTTCCGTAGTTTTGTCGTGAAGAGTAACTAACATTCATCTTCAAAAACAGGATATTTTCCGACTTCAAAAAAGGAGGAGGTTCTATGTTCGACTGTATGTATTTATTTTTATGTATGTTCACCGACTACTCTGAAATGGCTTGATTTAGATCGTTTAAACTGTAGATACTCTAATATGTCAAGTTAGATCCCGAGGTGGTCCCATATAAATTTTATCGTGATCTGACCATAGAAATTGAAGATATGATGGAATTCCTCAACGGAAAACAGCAGAAACATCGCGATTGAAGCATTTTATTCAATATTGTCGAAATTTTATCAATTATATAAATATCCTGGGACATTCCTCACACACGGTCATCTGATCCCAAAGTAACCAGAGCTTGTACTATGGAAACCAGATAACTGATACAATACATATACTACTTGTTTGTAAATACATACTTAATATACATAATTACACCCAGACTCAGGACATAAAGACATGTTCATGCACACAAATGCATGTCCTGTGTGGGAATCGAACCCACGACCTGCGGCACGTAAGGTGAACCTTAACCAACTGCGCCAACTGGCCCGCCGATATGCACATCCTCGGTCGGCAAATCTTGAGAAATATTGAAAACGCAAATACGAAGCTCAAAATTGAAAAATAAAAAAAAAAAATCTTCAAAGTTTCTTTCTACATAACATAATATTTTAATTGTAGGTTCGAGAAACTTGGTGTAAAGTTCGTGAAGCGTCCACAAGATGGCAAGATGAAAGGGCTTGCGTTCATACAGGACCCGGACGGCTACTGGATCGAGATATTCAACGCCAAAGCTGTGGCTTGATCCTTTGTAAGTTACGTTTGTTTCACGCGATCGTCTTAGGGGGTTGTCGGTAGATGGCGTTGTATACAGTTCTGAGAGTAGACAACTAGCTTATAGAAATTATGTTTGCAGCATAGAGTTATAATATTTATAGAGCGACTGTAATAGAGTACGTGCCGAGAGCATGGGTACGTGCAAAATGCCTTGAAACGAACTGCGCGTTCATAGTTTGAACGACTAAATACATACAATGAATGCCAATTTCTCGTTTTTTATCTATACATTTACCGAGAACTAACAATAATAAAACATTTTGTCTGACTGTAAATCAATTAGTGCTCACGCTTCGCAAATGGTTACGTTAATGCTTTCACTCTATAATATTCTATGGTTGCGTTTGTTTCACGCGATCATCCTAGAGGTTTGTCGGTAGATGGCGTTGTACGTTTCGCTTAATGAAAGTAGGTTTTTGCAATTTATTTGAATAATCAATCAGGCCCCCGATTACAGAGTTTTAGAAATGCATTTGCAGTAACATATGCGTGATAATGGCTTTTTAAATCATACACAAGCAGCTAAAAGCTGGTTTTAAAAGAGTATTTTTAAAACAAGTTTCATTTTGCACTGGTAACAGTCTCTGGTAATTTATATTACTCGCAAGTCAAGGGATTAAATATGGTAATGCATAATAATGAAGACGGGGTTTATATCCGCTATCCGACATTGATGTTTAAAATGTGATAATTGGGTTTTAGAAATACCCCTCCTGCTGGTAAAATGTATAAAAGTTTGAAATTTTAGGGGGTAACTCGTGCCGCTTACTATATAAGCCCCTCAAATAATACCTTATCGATCATTGCGTTAAACAAACTTATTTTTTTTTAAATACTATTCCATAGATTTTATTTTATCCTATTACGAATTTATCTTGTTTAACTTCGCAATGAAGAAACCTTACTGCAGGTTTAGAGATAGAGTGAGGGATTATAAAATATTTTATTAGTTTGTTATTTTGACCACATTCTGTGGTTTCATCTAACTTTGACATCCTTGAAGAAGTCGATGGAACCTCAAAAGTGCTGTCATACTGTGCCTTTTATATTTTATTAAGTCATATAATTCTTTACCCATTTTGTTATAAAATATAATAAAAATAATGTAAATAATATGTAAATTGTATGTAATTATTATATTAAGAAATTGTTATTTTTTCATTAAGTATAATAATATTGGTAAATATATATGTGAAATCAATAAAAAGTTAGTATGTTAGTATCGCGTGCAATTTTACATATATCTTAGTTATTAACTATTTTTATAATAAATTGTTGAATTAAATGTATTTATTTTATTAACAAGTGTTTCAACCGATTAACATTTATTTTTGTTTTTATTTATTGTGTGTAGATAGGCCTCTGACTACAATCTCACCATGGTATGTGATGATGTGGCCGAAGGTGGTGCACACAAAGCCTACAAGGAACTGGCTCACAAGTGCAGCTGTCGGAACACACCGATAGGTGCTTGGCGACAGATTTTCAACTTGAGGGTGGTAGCCAGCCAAGTGAGTACTACAAAGTACCCTACCACCGTATTATACGATCGCACAAAGACATAGTGTTTTAGTTTAGTGTTTTTATTAACATAGGCTTAAGTGTTTATACTAACAAAACATGTTTTTCTATAATATTTATGTTAGTTTGTAAGGTATATATCTATGGGCCACTAGTAGCCTGAAATAAATGAATTATTATTATTATTATTATTTTTATTTTCTTTTAAATTTCTCCTACTTACTGGTAGGGTATTTACATTTTATCGCGGGCTTTTGGCCAAACGAAAAAATGGGTAAGGTATGTGAGGTGTGAGCGTGTTTGTGTGGGAGATGTATGTATGTAATGTAACAAGTGTTCATGAGTGGTGTGTGTTTGTTTGTTGTGTGAGATTTCTCTTGATTGTGTGTTGTTTTGAGTGTATAGTAGCGCTTCAGCTTCTTGACGGATTTGAGTAATTTCATCATTTGAAAGTGACCTATTGCGAATAATAGCTCTACGCTGATCTCCTAATCGTTGTTTGCTCACTTCCATCTCAGGAAAATGTTCGGTAAACCTTTTGTGTAATTCTGTAAGGTATGATCGTGTTTTTGTTTCCATTGAAGTCAGTATAAAGTAAGTGCGCAAGATAAAAGAATTCATTTCTTTGGACCATTTCTTGCGTGCACAGTGGCCACTTTTGGCGGGTGCAGTTCTTATTATTATGGTTTCCTCACGATGTTTTCCTTCACCGAAAGTTCAAGCTCATTGTAGGATTCGAACCCGGGTCTTCGATTGCGGTTATATGAGGCAATTTTTACACTGCTTTGTCCTACACAAAACTTTTAAACCGAGGACTGTATTTATGCATACTTTGATCTACAGGAACTTTTGTCCTTAAAGTGAAATTAAGTATAGTGACGTTTTTAAATACAAAGAAAAGAGTCCTTATTTCTTTACGATAAGGTACATCCGTATTATTAAAAAATAAATCATAGATTTAATAGATAAACCTTATTGTGACGCAATAAGTTTAATTTTGCTTTGACATCAATTTTGTGGTCTATAAATAGAAAATGGTACTTTTTCAGCGCCAGTTTCATAATAACTATTATGGCATTTTTTAACGGACAGTAATAACATATTTATGGAATGAGTTCACGAATTTTCATTGTGATGATAATCTAAATTATTATACAAGGCACTTTACTCGAAAACAATTTGCAAAAAAATACTCAATAATACTTACCTAGTCCTTGCTTAGTTTCTTGCCGTTTCTTCTCAGTTGAAACTTGACCGGACCGGTGCGGTGGTAACTTCAGAAATGTATACCTCGTAATCACCTAAACTCAAAAATCATTTATTCCAATAGACCTTCGCAGGCACTTATGAAAAGTCTGACTCTAATACCGGTTCGGAAGGTTGCAATACATAATTTTACAAAATTCACTTTTTCTTTTCACATTATAGTCCACGAGAGCTCCACAGGACTAGTTTATATAATACAACGGCTAGTTAATTTGCTCGATGTAGTGCAGACATGTTAGTTGAACTCTTTCCGCTTGTGTGAACTTCGCTTTAGATATAAATGACTGGAAGTGGCTAAAGTTTTGCTGTTTGGCGCAGGTCGGTTTTTTTTTTTTTTTTACTGTTTATAGGCCTGTGTTTGACCGCAATCTCACCACCAAACAGTCAGTCAATTCTAACGGACGAATGCAAAAAAACAATAACTGTCTCCTTCATACTCATAAGCTTGATCGCGCGCGAGAGAGACGGACAGACTTGATGATGCGCATGCAGTGCGACGTCACGCCGCCGCGCACTTATTCAAAGACACTACACAAACGCAACGTGTAAATGTGTTGAACGCGCCAGATCTGTACCCAATGGTGGATCCAGTCTTAGGTACGTATTCTAGAAGGTCTATCGATGCTCATGTCAAGTTTGGATTCGAGATTACAACAATTTAATTTGGAACCTACGCCAAGGATATTAGGTTTATTTTCGATCTGAGTTTTCAACTCTTTGATACAGACAGGCCTTCGAGTTACCCTAAAACCCGGGTGGTTGCGCGTCAGTATGGAAGGGTTCCAAAATGATATTTTCGGTTTCACTCGGAAGTGTATCTTTGTATTGTTGAAATAACTTTCAAAATCAGACCAGTAGTTTGTGAATAACGTCCCAGGAATGCTCAGGATATTATTATTACGTAATTCTAGAGTTTAAGCAGAAAGCCTAGAAGGTTCTCAAATGCTACTGCTAGAGCTCATCGAGGGTACTTGGAGACTGATTTTCAACCAGTGTTCGCCAACCAGGCAGGTATATTTGCGTATTGCGGTGTCATTCATATTCTCTAGAAAACTGGACAATCTTCATCATAATCTGAAGTACCTTTTCGCTGAAAACGGAGTAAACGGACGGACAAACTCAACTATGCGTGTTTATAAAATGAGGTACGCTCACAAAATTTCTAGTTTTACCATTTCCATTAGTCAAATATCCATGTAATTCACAATTATCCACGCTATAGTAACTTATATTGTTCTAAATAAATCATTCGTTCTAACATTGTAATAAGAGTCCATTAACTATACTTAATATGGCCGCTGCGAGAATAACACCATAGTTAAGTCTATTACACTACATTTTAACGACAATGGACAAATCGATTATAAAGTTTCATTTATTTATACTTATTTTAATGGTTATGTCAGTGTTGCCTGGATCGGTATGTTTTTAATATTAATGGCGATTTGTAGTTCATCTGCTTTCGAACATAATCACTCCATCCATCATGGCTTTAATTCTAGAAACATCTGCTTAATTTGTTTATGAAACGAATTGTTATCTCTGCTTTCAGAATTCAAAATCAATTAAATTAGTACCAGGTGACCATAAAATCATCAAAGCTAATGGTACGGTACGAACTGAATCTAAATTCTACGTAGTACCAAATGCTTATTCCCAAAATGATAAAAAACGCGATGAAAGATTAAGAAAGATAATAGATGACCTGTATAATACAACTAGTTACGTTAAAAAAACATACAAGTTTGTTTTTGGTAAGCGAAAACCATCCATTCGTAATAATGAGAACCAAACATTTATAGATTTAACACGAAAAGTTGGGAAAGATACGAACCAAAATAAGATTACCCATATGTATTCGTCAGAAATGCACGGAAAACAAAAGAATGACTCAATTCGTGATACAAAATTAAGTCAAAATGAACTATTAAACTATACTACGGAGAATGATATATCATCTCAATATAGGAATTCTAAAAACGTTAGTACTTATGAAAGTGGAGGATATACGAAGAAAATAGACAAATATTACTACTCTGGAAAAGAAAGTCAGCTTACATTAAATTACCAAAACAAATCAACAGAAATACACGCTAATAATAATAATTTGAATCACAGTGATCATAATGATGAAGGGAGATATGAGATTCATAGTAAAACAAACAAAGACACAAATACTGATGAAGACCTGTTATTAAAAGTAAATAATGAAATACAAAAAGAATCATCACATGATCTAATTGTTGATAAAAGCAAAATAAATAACACATATGAAAAAGTATATTCAAATAAAATAATTTTCGGTAAAGAAAATGCAACTGATAATAATTTAGGACCTATTGAAATAGGTTTAAATAATGCGAATAATTTTGAAAATAAAGGAAGACCAGTATTGGATATAATTACTGACCAAAACAAACTGAAAAGACGTACAAATTATAACTTAAAAGTAATACCGCTTCAAGAAGAAATTAACAATCATAGAGCTGAGGAAACGAGCACAGGAAAATATGAAAATGAAGCAAAAGAAAGAAAAATAAATGTTGTCGTGGTGAGTTTAATTTCAAAACTTAATTAATTGTTGTTTTTTAGGGTTGCGTACATCAATCGGAGCCGTGAAAAAAATCAAACTTCTAAGTCAACACAATCAAAAGATACGGCCGTTTATGCGTCAAAACGCTCGCAAGGGAATCAAAACCTTCTTTCCGTTTGCCTAGAATCTTGACCGTAGATTTGTAGTTACATAGCAAAAAAATGGGAAAAATCTTCTGGACTCGATTCCCGTAATGTACGAACTATTTACACACCTACAGGTTTGTACAGAACCCTCGGTGCGTGAACAACTCGCCCTTGGGCAGTTTTTTGTTATACATCTAGTGGCGAGCTATTCAAAAAGGTAGAAAATACTTCAAATTTTCAGGAAAATCTTAAATCGCACACATTTACTCGCATATCCCATTAAAAATTGCTCTTTGCATTGTAAACATTACTGAAATTATAAAAGCAAAGATAATAAACATACTTTCATTACTAATTACGATGTATAACGTAGGTTATAAAACAGTGTTTGTTCCTCAGATCAGCGTTTCTCCTTCCACGTCATCGATACCGGAAACATATGTTCTAGATAAAACGATTACTGAAAAAACACCTTACCAAAATAGCATTGGAGAATTGCCAATAATACAAAAAGTACCTGATAATTTTGATGAGACTTATAACTCTGAAGATAAAATAAGAGTTAATGTTTTATTGAATGGAGGCAATCCAGTTGAAGATCAAATAGACAAAATTAGTAATATGATAAAATCATCACAAATTGATTCAATGAAAAACATAGACAAAACTATCCATGCTTGTATTTCCCAGCATTGTAATGATACTGACATTAATTATGAACATAATCAAAATCAACCGGAATATCATACATTTGTAAGGAAAATATGTGAAGCAGCAAGGCAAAATGTTATCGACTTTTGGAAAATTTTAGCCAAATATTTAGGCTTAGAAATGGGACAAAAGGAAAATTTGTTAGAAGCTGAAAAGTTATATGTTATTCTAACAGTTTTCACTCAGTTGAGAAGAGCTATTGAATTTGGATACCCAATTGAAAAAACTGTTGATGCAATTGTAAAACTTCTTCAACCTTCAGTATTTGATACACAAAAATCAAGTGTTGGAACTCGAAGAATTAAAAGTAACGAAACTGATATTTTGGAGTTTGAAGTAAACAATAAAGATAAACATGACAATAACTTTAATGAAGTTCATGGCAATGAACGAGATTATGTAATGCTCAATAGGACATACAAGCCATCCAAAACTCCAGCTAAAGATCCCAAATATTTCAATGAATACCCAATTCTCAGTGATGAGTCACATAATGATGAGGTTTCCTATGGCGATACCTCTGTAGTCCAAGTCATACAAACGAATATCCCACAAGAATCTACAACAGTACAGATAAAGCCAATAGGGCAAAAAGTCAAATATTTAGCTCCAGAAATTGTTGAAACACCCGCAATGAATAATCATGAACCCGATTCAATAAATGTGATGGGTGATTTACATATGCCACAAAAATATGAACAAGATACAGTTAGGGTTAATATACGTTTGGACTATGATGATACAGATTATATTGAAAAGTATATTCCAAGTGACGATGATTATAGTGCTGAGTCTCATTATGATGAGGTTTCCTATGGTGATACCTCTGTAGTCCAAGTCATACAAAAAAATATCCCACAAGAATCTACAACAGTACAGATAAAGCCAATAGGCCAAAAAGTCAAAGATTTAGCTCCAGAAATTGTTGAAACACCCGCAATGAATAATCATGAACCCGATTCGATAAATGTGATGGGTGATTTACATATGCCACAACAAGATGAACAAGATACAGTTAGGGTTAATATACCTTTGGACTATGATGATACAGATTATATTGAAAAGTATATTCCAAGTGACGATGATTATAGTGCTGAGTCTCATTATGATGAGGTTTCCTATGGTGATACCTCTGTAGTCCAAGTCATACAAAAAAATATCCCACAAGAATCTACAACAGTACAGATAAAGCCAAGAGGCCAAAAAGTCAAATATTTAGCTCCAGAAATTGTTGAAACTCCCGCAATGAATAATCATGAACCCGATTCAATAAATGTGATGGGTGATTTACATATGCCACAAAAATATGAACAAGATACAGTTAGGGTTAATATACGTTTGGACTATGATGATAATGATTATATTGAAAAGTATATTCCAAGTGACGATGATTATAGTGCTGAGTCTCATTATGATGAGGTTTCCTATGGTGATACCTCTGTAGTCCAGGTCATACAAACAAATATCCCACAAGAATCTACAACAGTACAGATAAAGCCAATAGGCCAAAAAGTCAAAGATTTAGCTCCAGAAACTATTGAAACACCCGCTATGAATAATCAAGAACACGATTCGATAAATGTGATGGGTGATTTACATATGCCACAACAAGATGAACAGGATACAGTTAGGGTTAATATACCTATGGACTATGATGATACAGATTATATTGAAAAATATATACCAAGTAACGATGATTATTATGTAATGCCAGAAAGCAAGTCTATACCACAACACATGGAGTGGAATGAGAAATTCTATGATATTGACGATAATGATTTATATGAAGCTATTGAAAAACTACGGCCGAATAAAAACGTCAATAATCCTAAAAGCCATACTTGGCACGCAATGTCAGCTAGTCATACAAAATACAAAGAGAAACCAAAAAGTATTGGTATTTCTATATATGACCAACTAATGAAAAAATCTGAAATTAATGTTTACCAAAGTAATGCAAACTATTTGAAAGCTAATGAAGGAACTGAAATATATCCCATTACTACAACCTCACTGAAGAAACCAATAATGCCACATTACGATCATTTGGATACCGATAGCGATTCTGTAAATATTCGAATCAAAACACCTCTAGACGGTTTTATGCCCGTACCTAAATCGGAAATAAGTTTATCACATATAGACTCAACTCAAAATCATTTCTATCACAACAAATTTAAAGATATAGATTCAACATATGTCGACCAACCAATGAAAAAAACTAAAATTAATGTTGACCAAAGTATTGCAAACTATTTGAAAGCTAATGAAGGAACTGAAATATATCGTATTACTTCAACCTCACTGAAGAAACCAATGATCCCACATTACGATCATTTGGATTCCGATAACGATTCTGTAAACATTCGAATCAAAACACCTCTAGACGGTTTTATGCCCGTACCTAAATCGGAAATAAGTTTATCACATATAGACTCAACTCAAAATAATATTTATAACAACAAATTTAAAGATATAGATTCAACATATGTAGACGATTCTAATTTTGTTGAAAATAATGATATACCTATATCGATTGAAAATGACTTTGAGGTAAACAATAGAGACATTTCGATTAATTATTTGCAAGATCCTTATCCTGGTTATAGTGGCACCAACATGATACGCAATAAATGGATTCACACAAGTTATACACCCAAAGTTAGTGCTGAGTACCCACAATTAGATAACAAAGAAAAGCAATTAAGAGATATTAAATTAGAGAAGAAAGAACCAAAGAAAGGAATGTATGCACTGCTGATTAAAAAGATTTCAGAATTGGATAAGAAACTTGATAATGACAAATACCCTGAGAAAAGTAAAGCCAATGGCAACAAACTTAAACTCTTTAGAGAAATTATAATTAACTTAAAACAGTATTATGTGCCCGATAATGTGGTGAATGATGTAATGGAAAAAATTAACAAAATGTTACCTAAGGCAAAAGAATCGAGTGAATGTAAGAATGAGTAGGTAGTTGTTCAAAAATAAAATAAAAATATCAAGTTTAATCTATTGTGTTTAAGTGATGAAAATTCATGTTATTGGAATAATAAAATGTTATCTGTAAATTGAAACAGAAATCCAATTGTTGTTTTATATGTAATCAATGTAATAATTTGCGTTAAACGAATTGTATGTAGCAATAACTTTTGCTATTAAATTTGACGTTATTAAAATCAAAGAGTGTTTTCATTAAAGTCATTAGAACTTGGTAGGCTTCTGCGCATTCGCTCAAATGCGAGGAGCGATTTCACACATCGTAAATCGAACATCAACAAATTAAACGCAAATTTTGACTCAATGCTGTTGGGAAAATCGGCGATATAATGTTGCTTGCATTTATTTCTGTATGGTGTTTCCTCACATCGATTGCTGCAAGTACTGTAAGTAATAGTTGGTAATGTATTTCTTAATATGTTCTTGGCAATCTTATATTCGGCAGGGTTGACAATGATGAACCATGGGGGCGATTTTGAAGTACATAAGATTCGCAAAAATTTATGATAAAAGCTGACGATAAATTACCGACTTGGTTGTAATTCATAGTTATATATAGGCACATTGCTGAACTATCACCATAGTCGAAAATTATGTGACAATGTTATTTTACATTCCCGTTAATTTCTAAGAGGAATCATTTTTCATATATCCATAAATCAGTTGATACAATTTCAATAACACGAAAATATAATCAAAATTAGTGTCTTTGCTGAATTATCTGCTTTTCAGAAGCAGACGCGAGGAATATGTGAAATAATATGGAATATTATAACTAATAAATAGATATTTATTTGCAGAATTCAAATAGACTCGCACCCGAAATCCTAACTCGGGATCCATTTAATCCTAGTAATAGTCAACACGATGCGTCGAAGAATATATTCAATGTGGTAAGCTTTTATTAATATATAGAATGTGTGTTTATTTTATGTTGGGTGCCGTGTAACTGGTATTAATCAAGAAAAGTTAATCATCCAAAAGGTTGAAATTCAGTTTTTTTTTATCGTAGAAGGTGACAAGACCTCATCCAGTAGAAAACAACGTGATATTGCAAAATGAAGAACCAAGATTATGTCAAAACTCTGAAATTCTTGTGAAAATATTGAATATACTTCAAAAGATGGTAACTCATGATTCAACAAAAGGTGAAAAGGTTACTGATGTATTAAACTCTGTAAAAGAAAATTTAAAAAGTGATCCAGCAAATATAAAAAGTGCAGATATACTAAATAACCTTGACGATTTAGAAAAACTGATTGAAGTCGATGATGGTACATCTAAACCAGTACTCAGACAATATACATATAGATCTGCACCGGGTAAATTAAAAACTAAAATAGTTTTCAAATATGAACTACCAAGCATAAGTCATCCGAATTGTAAAGAAGCATTCGAGAAGTTGATACAAACAGCACATGGCGCTTATCTAAAACTGTCAAATGATCCGATGTGTGAAGATAAAGGACAAAATGGCAAATATCAACCGAATCATAATGAAATTAGCCCTGATCATCATCCCTTAAACTACTTTTCAAATATCGAATTGCAAAAAAATATGCCAAGTGATAATTCTTTTAATAATGACGGTTCGGCGATACCTTTTAATTCTGTTCCACAGGATTTCCTATTGAATACAAAAAATAACGAAGTATATCCAAATAATATTTTAGAATCACTTAAAAATTATAATTACAATAAAAATACAGATTTTCCTCAAAAAGAAAATGAACACTTTAATCTAGGACCAGATTTCTTCAATCAAGTGTACCGACACGAAACCAATGGAAATAAATTCCCTGTTACCAATGATCCGAAGTTTAAAGGGCCTATCAGTGATAATGAACCACTTATTGACAATATTTTTAAAGTTAAGTATTCAGAAAATATAAATTCCCCGGCTAGTACAGAAAATAAAAACAAATATCCACAAAACTATGATGTGATTACCGATATTTTAAATAAATATGATTTGGCAAAACTGAAAGGACATAAAAATCCCGAATATCAAGATAATGATGGCGTTCAAAATGATAAGAACAATGATGGTCTAAATGTAAAAGATGACAAATTACTGTTTGAAGAGAATAATATTTACGGCCCCGTACTAAATGATTCCGATTATAATAATCCGAATAGAAAACCAAATTATGACCAATACTTAAATGAAATAAAAAACCTAATCTCTCAAAATCCGCAACAACCTGATCAGAATCCCGACGTTCAAAATGGAATTTATAGCCAAGATTTAATATCAAACATGAAATATCTTCCAAACAAACCAAGTCATCATCATCATCATGATCATCATCATCATGATCATCATCATCATGATCATGACCACTCATTAGATTCTGCACCAATGCAATATTATAACATACATGGAGTACCTTATACAAGTGGGAAATATCCATATCAACTTAACGTTAATAATTTAAATCCGAACCATCTACCTATTCAAAAAACAATCACAGCTAACAAAAATGGTTTGGATCCTATAAATCCTAATATAAATAATATTCAAAATGGTGTAACGTATTACAATGGCGTACCATACTTAACAAAAGACTTAGCAAACATAAACGGGCCTAATAAGCAAAATATTGCAGTACCGGATTCATATTATAACCCTGATTTATTACATTACGGAAATCAACAACCGGTTGAAGAAAACACGTCACCTAATTTACACCATTTGCTAAGCGTAACGAACTTATACAAATTGAATGATTTGCCACACAAGGCTGACATAATAGAATTAACTTATATGCTGAAACGATCCGAACCTTTAGTTTACCAACCATTTTACATAGTTAAATATAGGCTTCCGTATACAAAATTCCTTTACAATGTACATGACTTGATCTCGCGCAAACCATATTTAAGAACGAATCATGAGAAACTGTATCAAGAATTGATAGCATTATCAAATGTTACTGAAACTTCTGATGATTTAAAAGGATATCCTAAAGAAGATATAGTAAAACTAACATTCAATAACGGGGCTTTAGTGACAGCAAAAATTCTAAACGCAAACGATACAAATATCAATGAACAATTGAAGGTTATACAGAATTTGAATTCTAATTTGAATCCTGAAGATATATTAAAACTAAATAAAGATAATGCAAATAAATATTACACTAGATCAAGAATGAATATTTCAGAGCCTTTCGATTCTAATGCAAGTAATAATTCGTTAAAAGGATTAAGAAGCATAAACTACGGGAATGGAATTCAATATCAACAACCAAAGAATATAAACTGGAATCAATTGCAACAGAATAACCAGAGACCTGTGATAACTGGCCAAAATTCAAACATGATAAAGTCCATAAGAATTCCGCAACAACGGAATACCTGGAATTCATTACAACAGAACAATCAGAGACCTGTTTTACCTAACCAGAATTCAAACATGATAAATCCCATCAGAATTCCGCAACAACAGAGTACCTGGAATTCATTACAACAGAACTATCAGAGACCTGTTTTACCTAACCAGAATTCAAACATGATAAATCCCATAAGAATTGCGCAACAAGAGAATACCTGGAATTCATTACAACAGAACAGTCAGAGACCTGTCTTACCTAACCAGAATTCAAACATGATAAATCCCAACAGAGTTCTGCAACAACGAAATGTCTGGAATTCATTCCAACAGAACAATCAGAGACCAGTTCTACCTACTCAAAATACACAGGTGTTAAATCCTAGCATAATACCGGCAGTCTTAGCCAGTCAACAAGGTATGAGTAACCGCTTGCCCATGTATGGAATGTATGGAAAATAGCACAGATCACGAAAAATAGGTGTTTATGATTTAAAAAATAAACGTGTTTTGATTATTTTGTATTTTTATTTATTACCTTTTCATCATCATCTAAAGCCATATACCCACTGATGGAGAACAAGCGTCCCTAATAACGAGTTTTACTATAAGCGGCACTCAAGTTTGCGTCTCGGAAGTTATTTACGTTAGCGTCGCAGAACAATTTTATTGCGAGAGGAGTACGAGACGTGTGTAGCAGAAGGGTCACCATCATTGTTTCAGAATAACTCCACAGGCACAACTTGTGTGGCGCATTGTAGATACAGTACGGATTGTCAGGCATGCAAATCTAACTATGTTTGACTTCACCTAGGTAGGCTATAATGCTAATCCGGAAGACAATCGAGGATCTTCAAGATTGTAGATGTTTTCGCCACTGAGCTACTACAAATTACTAAAATAAGTTAGAACTTATAGACCTAAAAACAGTGGTGGTGTAAGTATCGATTACCATACTGTAGGAAACTCATGGTAGGGCTACTAGGGATCAGGGTTTCTTAAACTCCCAATCAAAAGATATGACTAGTAATGAAGTAGGTAAATTGTTAGCTCAGCACACTATGAAACTGATCTCAGATTCCGTAATCAGTAAATTGGCACGAAGCCAAAGCCGTTTATCGAGCTCTTAGTAAAGAAGTCTAAATAAACAGAAGAGTTAAGTAGGACATACTTACTTATATTCAGAGATTTATTAGGCTCTACTGGACCCTACTAAATATCCTACTTAACTAATATTATTAATGAGAATGTGAGTTTGTCACGCTTCCACGCCAAACTGATAGCGATGTTGGTACTCGTAGTTATGCGTAAAAGAGATGGATTTATACTGTCGTCTCCCACACATGCGTGGAATAGACTAGTGTCGGAGGAGAGGACACTGCTGCAAGAGCGCAAATGGCGGACGGAGTTGAGTAGACAAAAGGCAGATGGCGCTGGAGTCGATAATATAACCTAGATACTAGATACCGACTGCAGTCACATCTGCCGGGCTGATTTGTGAATCTAAACCGTCCAGGGCGCCACCCAAACGCATATAAAAAAATTCATTCTAATCGGTCCAGCCGTTTAGGAGGAGTTCAGTGAAATACACACGTACAGTAGAATTAACATCCTGGATGGTTTAGATAGGGTAGGGTAGCACCACAGGGTAGGGTATCACCACGCGAACGAAGTTGCGCCGGGCAGCTAGTTAGATATAAGATTCTTGAGTTTATTCAATATATTATCAATGTTTTTGAACGAAAAAAATTATATCGTCTATCGTGCGTTCCATTTCTATGCAATTAAATGAATTTAAGCATCAGTGTTCGCAACCGTACGATAATTATCGTACATGTGCGATAATTTCATAACTACGTACGATGTACGATGGTACACGACTATCGTACGCAGATTGTACGATAATTTCCATTCTGATGAAAAATTTTATGATTACACAGATAGCCAATAGCCGAATAACAATTACAGTTGTTTTTTAGTGTCAGCACCATCTATTGGCTCATTTCTTTCTTAGGAACATATTAGGAACACATGCTGTTGCTTCATGGCGCAATCTTGCTACTGTCTTCCAATTAGCGATCGATATCGTCGTTCGATGTGATGGAGTGTTGGCAGTTATTGTTTTTTCGAATTAGTATATAAAATATTAAGTTTCATTAATATTTGTGTATTCTGTTCTCGCAAATATAGAATCTGTTCAGTTAAACTTTTAAAAAATATGCTTGTTTTCATGTGTCTCTATCCTTTAACATTATTTTCTTCGTTATAAATTCGAGATGTTGGCGCGTTCTATTATTTTTTTCCATTTAAAAAACAAGTTTACAAGATTTAAACTATAAAGTATTTGCAACATATTATTGTCACGTTTCATATGATTTTTTAAAGTATTTTAGCCATTTTCCTGATGGATACGATAATTTTGATCCAAATACGAGCATATACGATAATTTTACGGCCCTGGTACGATAGCTGCCTGGCTTCAGGTTGTGAACACTGTTAACACAGACAACCCGGACGGCATTCTCGCTATCACAAAACTGAGGAACAGTAATGGCGGCGACTGTTTATGTGTGATTATATTTAGGGTTGCCATGTTAGGCTAAATTTACCCACTCTTTTATTATGTTATACCACTATTATACTCAGACAAATATGTAACGGTAGACAAGTTTAAATGAAAATTAAGTGTAAATGTAGGCAGAATATACCGTATCATTTTAAAATGTTAATGGTGGCCAAATCTCGCTATGAAAATATCCTAACTAATATTATACACATCTGAAAGTGAGTTTGTTTGTTAATTTTATTTTTGTTCTGCTTTCATGCTTCAACTATCAACCGATCGCTAAAAAAGGGGTCGAAGATTTTTGTTCAGTCTGGCATATTCATCAGGCGCCGTTTTTTTTTAAAGGCGGCTTTCTATGTAACCTTTATACATCGATTGAGGACACTCATACGAATATAAAAATAATGGCGTGCCTATGTCCATAACGTTAAAGAGTTCTTTGCAAAAAAATATCGATGTTTGACATCTTCAATAACCATGAAAATTTAGTCATTAAATGTTTTTTCAACACACTCGCTCGTAAAGTGACGTTTTTAGTATCTTAAAGTAGCTTATTACTTTCCATTACCGCACAGTTTTATGATAGGTATAATCCCGATTATGATACGTTTGTACCTCACTGCAAGTGATATGTGTGTAGACGAAGCATTCTTAATTTAAACGGGTAAAACTATTTGACAGCGCATCGCCGAAACAAAAAAAGAACCTGCGCGCCATGTTTGTTGACGTTCTCATTTGTGGTTAATCAAAAAATCCTCGTAAGTGTGTTGAATAACGACGTATGACACGCGTGTGCATTGCTCATTATACTCTCGGCTTCCAAATCGCGTTCGCCTACGGCTCACGCTATTTGGTTAATGGCTTAATACCGCCGCGTCTGTAATGACCAACTTTGCACACATCTATCACAATGTACTATTGCGCATTCTACGGTGCTAGAATAGCTATATTGATTTATTCCTACAAGTATTGAATTTACTGACATATCAGCATAACATATGTACAGCAGATATCCGTAATACTATTACATTAATAAATAAATATAATAAATAAATATACTGGGACATTCCTCACACGCGGCCATCTGAATACAAACTAAGGAGAGCTTGTACTATGGAAACCAGCTATAACTGATAAAATACATTATACTACTTTTTGTTTGCAAATACGTACTTAATATACATAATTATACCCAGACTCAGAACTTACAGGCATGTTCATGCACACAAATGCATGTCCGTTGTGGGAATCGAACCCACGACCGGCGGCGCGATAGGTAGAATCTTAACCAACTGCGCCAACTGTCCCGTAAAATATAAAGCAAATCAGCCATACACAAAGCATACTCCGCGGAGCCCTAAAGCCTCTGTGGGGGCTCTGCGATATTATGGCCAAAATACATTACAATGTATACCGGGTGATTCCCGTATCACGCGGTATACAGGAAGACAAGTTCAAAAATAAATTCAATTAAATAAATAATTCGAAATAGTTAATTTGATTACGATAGTCCAATAATTTCATTAATTTTAAATACAATAAGTACCTATATTTTACAACCTACGTGTCGTTACGCCCTGCCCATATACTACGTAATTTACATATCATAGTATATGGCTTGTTGATTGCTCCTTATGATGGTACATCTCACATACTACATACTGGCAGGCGTAACGATGGTAATAAAAAATAAAAAATCAACAAGTCTTCATACCTGCGAATCCTTTATTAGATTCCTTAATTTCCCTCGTATATCTGCTTCGCTTCACATGGGCTCCCGGCTCGCCTCAACCATGCACCATCTGTAGATATTAATGCACGATGACACCGACTGTCTCGGTGCCTCGGGCAAAGGAAGGCCATGTCTAAAACATGATCTGCCTCCTCATGACCTCGTCACTTCTTCATTGGCTGGAATACAATGTGTCAACTGGGTAAGATTGCACATAGATAATATACATCACATACAGAATGGTTTGGTTATATATGTTTGTTTAGAAGACCTCCATTGCTATTGCCAAGCCCGTTACCCTTAGATATTTTAGTGTACCGATTAACCGTAAACCTCATCAGTACCAGGGTGAACAGGTGATCCCACCGGATCCACAATTACGCTTCCGTCCCGTGAGACTTCCACTGGAATAGGTTAGGCTGATCCGTGGCCCCAGATCCACTATACCTATTTGTCACCAAGTTTACGGACTAGTGACATGACAGTTGTAGAGGCCATTTCATACCCGGGTGTATGATCAAGCTCACGGACTTGTATAAGTTGGATGCATCCCTTGCAATCCACCGATTGCGGCTGAGCTTACAATCCACCGATTGCGTACGTCCCCCACTCTCAGCCCTGCACGTGACTTCTTGCTCCGAGGGGGTCCCGAGTCCCCTCCAGGACCCTACACGAAGGGTCCCTACCATTTACTTGGCAATGCTCCGGAGTCCAGTGAGTGCCCAGCTGATCTGGAGCTTCGATGCTGACCACCTCTGTTGGTGCCGTGCTCCCATCTACATAGGACATGGCCTGGGACTTACCTCCGCTAGGGAATATCGGGAAGAACACATGGATTACTTAGATACGTAAATATACATGGGGGCAGACATTCATGGCACATAAATATATCAGGCAAGGTATTCATAGCCTTAGGTCTAAGACGCAACCCGTACTCACAGTTATAAAACATAAAATAGATAGCGTCACCCCCGACGCCATTACCACAAACCACAAGACAAGCCGAACAATTATCTACAGCATTGTGCTACCTTACCAAGCATTATTTAGCTACATATCTTTAATACGCCTCAACAAACTATTCAAGCCACTAGAATTAGTGAGAGGAATACTTAGCTCCTGTCCAGCACAATTCACACCGCAGAACCACGCCGAGATGCTTCCGCTGTCCACTCGCTACTTCGCCAGACGCCGCATAAAGGCGGCAAATCACAACATGCCCAAGTTCGCGTCCATTAGTGTTGCCATACAAAGTCTATATATATATTATTAGTGCGGTGACATTCGCGAAACATCGATACTTCGCGACACTCCCGCCCAGAAAAGGGTTTAAAGTAACGTTAATAAATTTCTCGTCCACTCCCTAATTTTTTCTAGGGCTCTTGTGGCGGCATCTCTCCTTTGTCTGTGCTCTTCACCAGATTCCTGTACTTCCTCCGTAGTGTCATTTGTAATTTCTACCCCTGGTTCTTTTGTCTGATCTTCCCTTGACCCTTCCTTTTCTGAATTACTATCTACTTTCTTATTACTTTCAACATTCTCATTAATTTCAACATCCTTATTAATTTCACTCATTTGTTTTATCTGAGGATTTTCATATTGTAGAACTGGTACCTCATTTTCATTTACAAATTCTAGTTCAGGTGCTGCTGGATGATTTTTATTAGTTTCCTCTACTCTAAATTGCGTAATTCTTTCTTCTTCTATCTCAAGAGGAAATAAGTGAGCTATTGATCTGACAAATTCTTTGTCTCCTACCATGACCTTTGCGATTCTACATGAGCCATCTGATCCCTTGACTAATGAAGTTATTCTTCCTACTTTCCATCCCTCTCTATTTTTTGTTTCTCCTTTGATTTGAACAATCTGTCCTACGTTTGGTTCTATCTTTGATGTCACTCTAGGATCTTTATGTGAATGCCAGTATCTTTCTCTCAGGCTTGGTAAGTACTTATTTTGGAACATTTCTTTGAATTCTTCTAATATAACTAACGCTCTCTTCCAACCTTTTACTAATTCTGTTTTCGTCAATGTTCCTTCTATCGTCGAGTCTGTATTCGAACTGCCCATTGTTATGCATTTTCCCATTGTAAGAAAATCTGACGGTTTTAGAATGTGATCCAGCTCCGAGTCTACACAGGTAAGTGGTCGTGTATTTATAACAGCCTCTATTTCTTTGACGACAGTAATTAGTTGCGAGTCATTTAGCATATGTTTCTGTAGTGTCCTTTTCATACAATTTTTAACTATCCCAATCAGTCTTTCATAGAATCCTCCAAACCATGGGGCTAATTGTGGTATAAATCTCCATTGAATCTTTTCGCTGATGCAGTACTGGCTAGAAAGTATTTCTGACATAAGTTTGAAATGCAGTGCATTATCAGAAGTGATAAGTGTTGGTACTCCCCTGGTGGATACCATTCTTCTCAAAGCTAGTAATCCTTCTTCGGCTGTAAGGGCTTTAACGACTTCTAGATGTATTGCTCTTACGGCTAGACAAGTAAAAAGACAGATCCATCTCTTAACAGGACCGTTCGAACTATTGACTAAGAGGGGACCCATATAATCTATTCCTACATAAGTGAACGGTGAGCTATAGTTTACTCTTTCTGAAGGTAAAGCTGGAGTCGGTGGTAGCTTAAAAGGGCCTCCTCCGTGTTTGACACATCTTGGGCACCTCCTCAGAAGTTTCTGGATCTTACTTTTCCCTTGAGGAATCCAATAAGATTGTCTTATTATACTCAAAGTATGGTTCGCACCAACGTGGTAGTTATCGTTATGAGTTTTCATTATAAGTTCCTCTGTAAACTTACTTTCCTTTGGTATAAGAACAGGGTAGCGTTTATCAAACGACCAATCGGTGTTCTTCATACGGCCTTTACAACGTAATATCCCGTCTATGTCTTTAAACAGTCCTAGATTTCTACTCAAGTTAGTTTCTTTTCCTTGAACTTCTTGCGGGAAGTATTGTGACTGTAACCTTTTAATTTGTTCGGTAGTACTTGTTAGGGTATTCTCCTGTTGTGAATCTTTGTTCTGTTCGTGTTCTGTATTTTCATGCAAGTTGTGATCTACGTTCATGACTGTATCTTCTAAATCTTGTTCATTCGAAAGACCCTCCCCAACAGACAGAGAAAGGATGTTCTCTTCTCTTGAGTCTGAGGGCCACAATTTAGATTCCTTTGATAGAAAGTCAGGACCTAGTAGCCACTTCTTTCTGTCTTCCACTGATGTTGAAGGTCTAGTTGCAATGTCAGCTGGATTTAATTCTGTTGGGACATACTTTACTATTAATTCTTTATTCTGTTTTATTTCTTCTATACGTCTGGAAACAAAGGGTGGTAAGAGTTTGCTTGATTTGTGCCATTCGATAACGATTTTACTGTCTGTCCACAATATCTGATTAGTTATTCTTGTTTTCAGTTGTTTGAGCACAAATTTGATAAGTCTGCTACCTATTAGAACTCCTAGCAGTTCCAGACGAGGTATTTTCAAGTCGTCTTGGTCTTTTAAGGGTACCAGTCTAGATTTCTCGGTCTAGATTGGGAAATCTAGACTGGTACAGTCTAGATTTCCCAATAATAAATTGTCTCTCATGATTATTTACTATATACAATGCTGCTGCATACGCTTTTAAAGAAGCATCTGTGAAGCAATGTAGCTGACATTTTTCTCCCGATTGTAAATAACATCTCGGTATAGTTATTTTTGGTATATCATCTAATTCTTTACGTATGTGTGACCATTCATCTATCATATTTTTTGAGAAGATCTCATCCCACTTAATTTTTGACTTCCATAGTTCTTGTAAGAATAATTTTGCTGATAACACATGTGGTACAGCAAATCCGCAAGGGTCATAGACTGAAGCAATTACTTTCAAAACGCCACGTTTGGTGTTCACGTTCGAATCTTTGTTAAATCTTAAGTGGAATGTATCTTTCTTCAGGTTCCAATTTAAGCCTAAGATTTTTACAACTTGATCATTAAGGGTATCTGGTATTTGTCTCATAAATTCTTCAGAATTAGAGCTCCATTCTCTTAGGTACTCTACAAAATCTCATGCACTGAAGATTATCCTTAGTTACGGGTCTCCTGATATCCTTTATCCAGAAGAATCTAGTTACGTCACGATCTGTCTCGTGCAGTGCGATTTGTAAGAACGCCTTTTCAACATCTGCGGCTAGTGCAACTTTATGACTTCTAAATCTTATTAATAACCCAGTTAGATCTTCCAACATCAAGGGACCACAATACAAACATTGATTAAGACTTTTACCTTCACTGGTTTTCGCAGATGCATCATATACTATCCTCATTGGTTTACCTTTCTGAGTCACACAATGATGAGGTAAGTAGTGCACTGGGTGGTCTTCATTTCTTGAGGGGTCACGTACTATCTCTATTATTCCCATGTCGATCTGATCATTCAACGTTTTATTATATCTCTGTAAAGTCTCTTCATCTAATCGTTTCACCAGATTGACTAAATGTCCATACGCTAGGCCGTAATTAGATGATAATGGCGGTGGATATTCATTCCAGGGCCAGCTCACTGTATATCTATTATTAATAATCTTGGTAGTCTCATTGAAGTTATCTATAGCTTCTTCATCTCTATTAGTCTTAGGAGAATCACTTATTCCAATCGCTTCAAGTTCCCAAAGGAATGACACATTTCCTTGATCTATAGGGGGGTCTGGTGGGTTGAGCCTCATTTCTTCACCAGCTTGGAAATACGTTATAACTGATAGGGTATCTATTGATTTTGCCTTCAACCTACCAGATAATATCCATCCGAATTCAGATTTCACCAAGAACAAATTATCATCTAACTGTATCCTTTCTAGCGTCATGAATGTATAATAATAATCATTGCCTATTAAAATGTCAACTTGGTCAAGTAATGATCCATCATCGGCTAGCATTCCTTTGTTTTCCCAATTAATCAGATCTAAGGGGTATGGTACACCTTGTGATATGATAGGCACTACGTTGGCATATACCGTTTTCATGCTTAGATTTTTAGTCTTCATTTCAAATTTTACGACGGGACTAACAAATTCTTGTGGAGCCTTCGAACCGAAGGTAAATACAGTAAAATTATCTTCTTGTTCAACTTCCAGATTTAACTCTTGTGCTGCTTTTCTTATGATATACGATCTTTGAGATCCAGAATCGAACAGGACACGATAGTTAATTTCTATGTCACCTTTGGTTTTCTTAACAGGGACTATGGCTGTCTGTAATACCGTCAGACTTTGCTTAGTTACTGTAGTCATTGTCGCTTCGGCTGGCGAACTATGTTTTAAATTCGATGAATATCTATGGGAGCATAGAAATTTATGATGTCTTCCCTTACAATACACACAGGTTTGGTGGTGTGTACATGCTATCCATTTGTGTCCTTTGCCTAAACACAGGTAACACCTATCCTTCATTCTGCGTTTTCTCTCCCAGGCTGTTTTGAACCTTCTGCATTGATCTCCAAAGTGTTCACCATTACAGAATGGACACGAGGGTCTTCCTTTCTTCTTGTTAAAGCTTTCAGTCGACTCAGTATTATGGGCAGCATTTTGTATTTTATCTCCCAACCTCTTGCGGTTGAAATGTTTATCTTTGTTTGACTTAAATTGAGTATATCCAGGATTTAAATTTGTTCTTTTAAATGTAGGTTTACCCCTTAAAATTAATTTTCTTCGTTTTATATCATTTTGCATTACATGAAGTGTCTCCACAGTACACTCCGTGTTAGGATTTCTATCGTGGGTAATTCTGCTCGCATCTTCCCTGGCTCTAATTATTATTTCTAAATGTTTTCTTATATCATTGATACAGTTGCTAGAGGTTTTTAACTTTAATTCATATATTAAGTCTTCTGGAAACTTTTCAAAAATCAGGTGACGAAGATGATTATGATTCACATCCTCTCTCAGTGATTCTAATACTCGTAGGTGTCTCTCTATGCTGTTCAATGTCTCCCTGCAAGCAACCACCGTTTTTCCTGCGGGCTTTACCCTAGATAATGCCGCATAATGTACATCTATAAGATGGGAGGGATTTCCGTATCTCTCCGTTAATGTTTTTAAGGCAATTTGATAATTTTTATTTGTTGTTTCTAAACCGTCGATAGTTGTTTTAGCTTCACCCTTTAAAGAAGCCTTTAGGTATAACAATTTGTCGACATCAGCAATGTTTCTCGCATCTATATTAGAGCTGAACTGGTCCCAGAACTGGTGCCATCCAAGAATATCGCCGTCAAACTCCGGTAGATTAAGTTTTGGTAAACGACTGTTCGATATCTCTTTCACTACAGTCCTATCTGATTTATTCAGTAATCTAATTTTAACTTCTAGCTCCGCTAAATTTTGCTCAGCCTCTAGTTGGATTTCCGACATCTGGCTCACATCGTCAGCAGAAGGATGATCAACTAATCTAAAGTAGTTGTTTAGATCCTCGTTGAATCTATTCAAAAGTGTTTTAAGTTGTAATTTTACGACTTCAGCATGTTGTATTTCTTCATCATTTTCTAAGGAAAGAGTCAAGGTCAGATTAGAGATTCTTTTAACTTCCTGTATCAGCATTGACAGTCGCTTGAGTAGGACTTCCTCCATAATGTTAATTTGTGGAATACTTCTGTAATTAGAGATAATAATATCTAGGTGACTATCTATATTTATCATTTATTATAATAATTTATTTTAAAAATAAATTATCAAGTATTTCCTTTTAACAGTTGGACTGTATGAACTCAGTGATTCAACCTTCTTCGAAGTTCGAAGATACTCAAGATGTAATAAACAAATTTGTGTAACAACTTTATTTAAGTATCCATTGAGTAGGTAGCTAAATTAGCATATTAATTAAATGCTCGAGTAGTATATTAGTACATTTCTCATTCATAACATACCTACTTGTTTATTTTGATTATTATTGCATTACACATTAAACATTCTTTACACACGAATGACACAAAGTCACCTATGATTTTAGACTTCTCAACAATCTCATAGTACCGTTATCATCTTGCTTGTAACCAATCAAACTCCACTTTACCCCATATAGGAACCATGATTCTGTATGAGACAGTAGTTCCACATTTATGGAGGTAACAAGTACTTATATTTCTATTTTGTCGTGCACATAAGTAGTTAAATCTTATATATGTATGAATCAAGAGTATTAATTTCACTTTGAGCTACCAATCGCTAAACCCCATACGTCACATAAACATTTAAATTTCGTATTAATTAGGTATGTCAAATATTTATAAGGAACATGATTCATCAATCGACGATTGTTCTCGTAGTAGGTAATATGCAAAAACTACGACAGTGTATCGATGATCTGGTAGGTAAGCTAGCTTGCAGGTTCGTTCCTTGTTATACAAGATTGCTGGACTTAGAAAAACAAATAGACAACTCAACTTACTATCTCGCCATTATCGACGTAGTTATTCAATAACGTTGAGGAGACTAACGACTATATATAGTATCATTGTATTTATCATGTGAACAAATCAAGCTATTAGTTATGTACGAATAACAAAACTAATTTGTCTTCATCCAATTCCCGAAGTCACAATATCCAAACTCACCTATGATACAAATTTATTTTCCTTATTCACTATTCAACATGGTAGTAAATTACTCCAAAGGAAAACTCCTTATAAACATTCAAATGTTTACTTGCACTATCAAAACACTGTGCCGCTTTATTCAATTTTATTTACGTCACCGAGACTCAGTGTTGCTCGATACGGGTTTCAAATTCCGTAGAATAACTATCATACAATTCCGTAAATCCACCTTACGAGATTCGTAAGTTGGACACAAAAATCTGCAATTTCACGGATAAATTCGTGAGTCTGGCAATTTCAATCAAAATGGCTGCAAGCGGAAATCACAAAACACAACATACTCTTTAAACCAATATTCAATCTTTATTAACCTTTATTGTGGCAAAAATTCACCTTGTCACAAAATAATTTTATTTATGATTTACGTCGCGGTTAGATAGTTTGAAATTTAATTCTTTATATAAAGAGATTCTTTTCCATGCTCGTTCGCGTTTCGAGTTTCGGCGTTTGTTGTTGTCAAATCACATCTCTTATGTATCAAATCTAAAACAATTGTGCACCATTATTTTAGATCGATACCAGAAATAGATTTATACAACCAATTTTAATTAAATAATTTCTCTTATTAAATTTCCGTACCGCGTAACTTTATTAAGACGGTTTTCAAATAATTGAACGTAGACTTGATTATCATCATTTTGTTTTTTACGTTTGGTAGCTTACAAAGCCATCATGGCGGCCGTCCCGACTTCGCCTTTCCTATACAATCCTTTTATCGTGATCACGTACGCATTCAAAATATCACGGAAAATTACACACACACACATAATCTTTATTAAATATAACAATAATATTGGTACCAATAAATATATATAAAAAGAAGATTGAGGCATAAATAAATTTCGCAATCAATTCATTCAACAAATGCTTTCTTTCTAGCTTCATAGATGACACTAGTGACAACATGACACCAAATAATTTTTATTTCCATGAGAAAATTTCAGGTATATTACATGATTGCTGTATCTCTTCTCGATCCCAGCATCTCCACCATGTCGTTACGCCCTACCCATATACTACGTAATTTACATATCATAGTATATGGCTTGTTGATTGCTCCTTATGATGGTACATCTCACATACTACATACTGGCAGGCGTAACGATGGTAATAAAAAATAAAAAATCAACAAGTCTTCATACCTGCGAATCCTTTATTAGATTCCTTAATTTCCCTCGTATATCTGCTTCGCTTCACATGGGCTCCCGGCTCGCCTCAACCATGCACCATCTGTAGATATTAATGCACGATGACACCGACTGTCTCGGTGCCTCGGGCAAAGGAAGGCCATGTCTAAAACATGATCTGCCTCCTCATGACCTCGTCACTTCTTCATTGGCTGGAATACAATGTGTCAACTGGGTAAGATTGCACATAGATAATATACATCACATACAGAATGGTTTGGTTATATATGTTTGTTTAGAAGACCTCCATTGCTATTGCCAAGCCCGTTACCCTTAGATATTTTAGTGTACCGATTAACCGTAAACCTCATCAGTACCAGGGTGAACAGGTGATCCCACCGGATCCACAATTACGCTTCCGTCCCGTGAGACTTCCACTGGAATAGGTTAGGCTGATCCGTGGCCCCAGATCCACTATACCTATTTGTCACCAAGTTTACGGACTAGTGACATGACAGTTGTAGAGGCCATTTCATACCCGGGTGTATGATCAAGCTCACGGACTTGTATAAGTTGGATGCATCCCTTGCAATCCACCGATTGCGGCTGAGCTTACAATCCACCGATTGCGTACGTCCCCCACTCTCAGCCCTGCACGTGACTTCTTGCTCCGAGGGGGTCCCGAGTCCCCTCCAGGACCCTACACGAAGGGTCCCTACCATTTACTTGGCAATGCTCCGGAGTCCAGTGAGTGCCCAGCTGATCTGGAGCTTCGATGCTGACCGCCTCTGTTGGTGCCGTGCTCCCATCTACATAGGACATGGCCTGGGACTTACCTCCGCTAGGGAATATCGGGAAGAACACATGGATTACTTAGATACGTAAATATACATGGGGGCAGACATTCATGGCACATAAATATATCAGGCAAGGTATTCATAGCCTTAGGTCTAAGACGCAACCCGTACTCACAGTTATAAAACATAAAATAGATAGCGTCACCCCCGACGCCATTACCACAAACCACAAGACAAGCCGAACAATTATCTACAGCATTGTGCTACCTTACCAAGCATTATTTAGCTACATATCTTTAATACGCCTCAACAAACTATTCAAGCCACTAGAATTAGTGAGAGGAATACTTAGCTCCTGTCCAGCACAATTCACACCGCAGAACCACGCCGAGATGCTTCCGCTGTCCACTCGCTACTTCGCCAGACGCCGCATAAAGGCGGCAAATCACAACATGCCCAAGTTCGCGTCCATTAGTGTTGCCATACAAAGTCTATATATATATTATTAGTGCGGTGACATTCGCGAAACATCGATACTTCGCGACACTACGCGGTAAAATAAAGAAAACACATAAACTATTCTTTGATTATTTTCGGGCTCCATCAAATAATTCGCTTTCTAAAACGGGTCCGTTCGCCAAAAAATATTGAGAACCACTGATATAAAGTATGTGTATAAGTCGCGAAAATTTAAAATCAATTTATAATAAAATACATAGTATTAATTATAACCATAAAATATAACATTCCCATATTTCGGGTAATTTACACAAGTGAATATTGGCAACACTGGCTTTGTGACAGATTATTTTGTTCTGGTGAATGAATATTTGTTTTGATGTATAAAATCAAAACTAAGTGATTGAATTATTAATTTACCTGTGAAACGTGATTCCTGGTATTTTTTTCCTCCGGTCAGTATGGTTTTTACACCATTTCACTACACAAGACATGCTGTATTTTAATATTTTACGGCACCGCAGACGTATTGACTCTGTTGACGTTTATCCGCGTAATGGCCGACTAATGTGTGAATGTGTGCGTGCCGGCATGTACGTACAGCGAGGTGGCCGACTCTGAGCGACACAGTTTTTTGTTAGCGAGAATACATCCGCCTTTTTTAAATATCTGTGACTGTTAAGCATCAGTAAGTATGTGAGATGCTTTCGCTTTTTGTCGGTCTAGAATGGTAAGAGATGGAGATCATGATTTTATTAAATGCTGAAAAGAATCGCGTGTGTTATTATGGATTGTTTGGAACACAACCAAAACAATGTGAATGTCAAAAAAATTGTCAACAGATTCGGTTTGATTTCTATCTTTGATAGTTTAATTTTATGGTGTTAATTTGTGATTTAGTTTTCGTTAAAATCATCTGCGATGTTGAGACAAAGACCGAAGTTTATAAAACCAGGTAAAGTTTTATATATATTTACAATAACAATCATGTATTTGTTGGTTATGTTACATTATTCCTAAATCGTTATAAAATATTCGAGAGTAGACTTAGGTTATGTGGATTTCTATTCATTATTTACGTGTCCAACGACATTGCGACCGCCGAGAGAAAGCGTTTGAAGGAATCGTTCTAACTTCGGAAGATTACCTAAAAATGAAACTGCTGAAAATTGTACTATAGTGTGATGTCCCGCGGCAACTTCCTGGTATCTGATTGTCCTTGCAATCAGCATGTTTAAACAAACAAGAAAACTTCAGCTTTATTATATTTTATAACCTATTAGATATGTCAGCTCAGACCAAGAAAAATATAAAAGACGGAACGTCTGTGTTCTTAAGTGACGCAAGTAATAGGAAGCCGGCGTTCTTGTAAATACATCGTCACACACACACATATATACCATAGGAAGCCGATCGGTTGTCATTGCGTATTGAGACGTTGACAGTGACAATAAGGCTCAGTACCATTTGGGCCTGCTTGGGCCAGTACTGATTTTACTCACGCACACGTAGTATATTTTTTGCTTCACTTTCTTGTAAGGTGACACTCCGTCTTGATTTTTTTATTTGTCTATGTATGTCAGTTTCATCTGTATTAATAACCAAGATATTAAAAGCAGAAATATATTTTCTAATCAGACTGTTAGTTTCTTAGATGAATTTCAAGTAACACCTAAGAAAGCAAACAAAGATTTGGTTGGATTCTTTACCAAACTAATTTTGATCTTTGTTAGCTTACATTGGCATTCATTTGCTTAGTATACAATTTAAAGTTATGCACCTTGCCATGCTGTCGTCACTTTCACTCTTGCTAGCAACCTCATTGGCATAATGAGATAGAAGAAGAATGAAGGAAGAGAATTACATATTATAGTAGAAAAATATAATAATCCAGAACATAAAATAGAATGTGAACATACCCAACTCGCTTATCTAGAAAGAGAAAATTAAAACTACCCAAAATTAAAAATTATTATGGTAAACAAACTAGGAAATTTATAGTACCGACACTAGCAAACAAACTGGCACTGGATTTAATTAAGGATATAAAATCTAGAAATCAACTTAAGAAGCATTTTTTGTCATTGTGTCCATAACCCATTGTATGTATTGTATATATATGGATACCATAATATTTATTGAGTTTATTTATTATTAATATTTTAATTTTAATTGTAAGTTCTTTGTGCCAGCTTGCACAGCGATAACGTGCCTTGAATTGGCTTCTAAATTATTGGCTTGAAATCGTTTGGGATCACTGTGCAAGCCACCTTTAGAATAAGGATTAATGTAGCATTTTAAAATAGCATAGGACATGTAAACACATATTTGAAATGTATATTGTTGAAGTGGGAACAACTGCCGACAAACTGTTTTACAGTTTGGCAGAAACTATATGTAAAACATGTGAATTTAGAAAATTTAAATAAATAAATAAAAAAAAAATAAGATTGTTACATAATTTCATTTCACAGGCGCGGAACCTTTGTATCCAACAAAAAACCGAGACGGTACTGTTGAAACCCTCATCAACCCAAACATAGACTCAGCTTTATCAGTAGATGGTGACTCCAAGTCAAACTTCGTCTACAATAGATACCATCACCTCCCATTGGACACTCAACGGCAGAAGCTACCGGTGTTCCAGTATCGGAACCATATATTGTATCTACTGGAGAAGTATCAAACATTAGTGCTGATTGGTGAGACAGGATGCGGGAAGTCTACACAAGTTCCTCAGGTAAGTTGTTTTGTTTGATTTTGGATGGCCTATATTATGTTATAATATTAATTTTATGAATAAGAGTAACTAGGTATAAATATAAAAAAAATTAAAGAATTAAACTTACATATTGATACTTTTATGATTTATAAAATGTTACATTACAAAAGCATTAAAACAGGGGCGTAGCTACCGCCGGCGCCGTATTAAAGATACGGGGCCCCCTGGCTGCAGGGGCCCTGATCGTGCGTAAGCAAAAATTCGTAAAAATCTTTACCCTCCATTTGGGTTTCGACGCAGTCGAGTAGAAGGGCTCCCTACTACGCTACGGTGGAGAGCCGTAGCCTCCTTTTGTAAGACCGTAATGGTCAAGGAGGCTGCTGAGCCTGATCGGGAGAGGGCCGATCCCGCTCGGAGACGACGCCGCCCCGAGGCGCAGTCGTGCCTCTAATAACAGCTACGATATTCCCCTGCCTGTCGTAAAAGGCGACTATACGGGGCCTTTGGGGTCGTGGGTAATCAGGGGCTCTACCGCGTAACTTTGGTGGTAATCGTAACGAACACCATTAATAAATTTCATCCAATCAGGGCCCGCGAATGGTCATCGTCGCGTCATATCGCGAGCGCGTCATTGGATGAAATAATTATTGGTGTTCGTTACGATTACCACCAAAGATACGCAATAGCCCGGCAGGGCGGGGACTCTGTGCGACCAGAAGCGACCCCAAAGAGGACGATGAGTCGATGTGGTCACGACTCATCGTGCGATAGCATAGCGAGGGTGCTGGGGGAGGTATCATATTTCCCCCGGGACGAGCTATCTAAGCGCCGCGCGTGGAGGGGTGAGCAACTACGCGTTCAGCACGAGAGCCCGCCCTCCTCTACAGCGCAGATGGCGACCACCGTGGGGTTTTAGCCGGTACAAGTCCGGCATAACCTGGCCGCTACCCCCGGGGTGGTAGGGTATCCTATTAGGATTTCCCCAAAATCCCCAAAACCTTACCACCACAGACATAATTTAGATATATATCTTTGCTTACCACAAAGAAACGGCTCGTTGACTATAACGAATACCTGTCAAAATATTCATAGCAAGTCTTGATTATCTTCAAAACGTTAACATATTGCTCGTCACATATGACAGTTTGTTGTGATAGTAAAATATTTAAGACTATGTTCCGCCCCGCGTTTTCAGTTGCGTTCCCGGGATAA
The DNA here is from genome assembly GCA_951394255.1 of Polyploca ridens. Classification (NCBI taxonomy): domain Eukaryota; kingdom Metazoa; phylum Arthropoda; class Insecta; order Lepidoptera; family Drepanidae; genus Polyploca; species Polyploca ridens. The sequence goes on along the minus strand of OX596269.1, from coordinate 9,526,263 downwards.
AAAATAGCCTATCACATCATGGTTTTTTGTGCCGTTAGGCGTAAAGATGTATAAACACACTCACTATCGCATTTATATTAGTAGCTACTGGTGCCGATTCTGTTGTAAATCGCACTAAACTAATTTTAGTCACATCTCATCTCTTTCTTACGAAAATTATTGAAAAAGGATAGAACATATTTTAAGTTGTCAAATTAATCTTTGCCGTCTTATTTTGCGTGTATTTAGGCGTAACCGCGATAGATGGCGACTAAATTTATATTGAAAACAAGCATTGGACTTATTTGATAGGACTAAATTTCTTACATCCTTCTCTTATGTTCTTTGTTAGAAAGAGACATAGTGACATTAAAATTAGTTTAGTTGTGAATAACAGAATCAGGGCCATTAGCTATCCACCGCGGTTTTGGGATAAAAGCTGTCTAAAATTTACTGTCAGTAAATTAAAGGGTTGTCCAATTACTCCATGTTATTATTACTGACAGGCCCATCAACATTTTCTCAAGGTCGAATACCCAATAAAGGTTGATTTATATTCCATCCTCATAGTTTATGCATGGTGCTTTCCCAAAAGTAAGCATTAAATATGTTTGCCCTTTAATTCACTATACTATTGTACAGAAATACAAGTTATTCCATTAATCATAATTATTATAATCTACTTTTGGTTATCTCTCTTAAAACGATTAATCGAAGCCATTAATTCCGTTTTTAGGGTTCCGTATATTCGATGGAAAACATGAACCCTTATAGGATGACTTTGTTGAGCGTTCGGTCCGTCTTTTAAGAACCATTCTCTCAGGAACGGGTAGAGTTAACAAGTTGAAATTAATATCAAATAGGCACTAAGGATTCAAGGCATATTCGACGAAGTCGGTATGATGATAAGTGGTTACCGTAGCCATATGGACGCATGCAACACACGCACGATGCATCACTCACGCGATACCGTCAATGTCCCCCCTCCCCAATGAGTGGATTTCTTTGGTGTTGTAATTTTTTTTGTCATCGCAATCAAAAGTGGCGGTCATATTTTTGATTCTCGTAAACTCGCATTCCCATAGTATTTCCCGTAAGCCTAGAATTATGAAATGTGGCAATAAGTAAGTTTTAAAAGACGAGAATAGAAAAAAAAAACAAAAATCGTTTAATTATAGTTAAAAATCATTTTTTTGTCTATACAAACTTACATTTGCAGTTGGAGCATTACGTTTATACGGAATCCTTAGGGTGCGAATCGTACTCGCACTTGCTGGTTTATTAACCGACTTCAAAAAAAGGAGGAGGTTCTCAATTCGGTTTATTTGAAAGAGTACACTTCCCGTTTGGTTCCATTGTCATTAGATCAGGATTTGATTACTTCTTAGTGTACTTTGAAGTCGGTTTAAGTTTTTTGTAAAATAGTCCAATTATTGTTATATTGCGATGAATCATGATGGTTATCTTGTGATTCCTTTGTATTATTGTCAATCTTGTCTGTCTGATTCTATCTGATTGTGCGAGACGTCACTTGTGGTGTCTGAAATCAGTGCTGTTACTCGACAACACGCTAACAGTGTTTTACTGAGTCACTGACTAGTCTTTGACACATTCATAATCTAGTGTTTTGTGTAAACATCAAAATAAAGTACCAAAAAATACAAAAGAATGCGACGGTACTAGTAATAGTGATGATGCAATTCCCTATCATGATAAGTGGCCATTCAGAATTATTATCTATTTTCAAATGCCACTAATGTCTTAGATAACATTATTAGTAATATTAATATTGTTCGAAGACAGACAATCTGTAGTAAAACAACAAATAATAAAAAACGTATCCTTATAAGTATGAAAAAATCTAGTTTATCAACAAAATAATAAGCTACAAGTGCAGCCGCCAAGAGAATGAACTAGACTAGAAAAAATACTAGTCGTCGCCGCGTCGCCCATTGGCCATTTACATTTGAATAAATTAGATCAATTTTATCTATCTCTATAAACTTGAATTATACGTCAAATCTCACACCCACCGTTTGCGAAAATGCTTGAAAAGGGATTTATTGGGACCTGTGATTGGGACAAACATTATTTTCTCTTAACGTATTTATTTATTAACTGACTTCAAAAAAAGGAGGAGGTTCTCAATTCGATAGTATTTTTTTTAATGTTTGTTGCCTCATAACTCCGTCATTTATTAACCGATATGGAAAATTATTTTTTTAATTGAAAGTGCACACTTCCCGTTTGGTCCCATTGTCATCAGATCAGGATTTGATTACTTCTTCGTGTACTTTGAAGTCGGTTTAAGGTTTTGTAAAACAGTCCAATTATTTTCATACAAAAGTTCAATGTCTCCTCAGCTAAAATGTATGAAAAACTGTATTCCTTTTTGCAATTTCGAATTTGGTTCCTTAGTGGTTCGTATTTATGAGTAGGTACTTTACGTGGTTTCATTTATTGTCTTATCAACCCTGTATATGGATTGTTGTATTGGAAGTTTGGAACCCTCCATGTGCGAGTCGGACTCGCCCTTGACCGGTTTTATATTCTGTTTTGAATGTTACCCGAGAATCACTAACTTGTTTTAATATCGCCGACATTGAATTATTATACATTCAATGACCACCGATTTAAAAAAGTTTGTGATTTTCAATTGAATATTTTTACGTGTGATTGCGTTGATAAACATTTGTGTCCTTGAATATTGCTAGACGCTGTCTATCACAAATATAATTTCAAAGACGTTTGCTGCCTTTACTGATACGACTATCTGACTTTAGACGAGACTTCTGTGACGATAAAAACCCAATTAAAACTCTATTAATGATTAATTTTATACCTACAAGACCTACATAGACAATGACCGTTTGTGTAGTTAATATATTCTATGTAGGTTAAGCAGTGCCGGATTAAGGCATCGCGGGGCCTGTAGTATATGTAATCAAGGGCCCTTGGGCCTTTAATCTTATGGTTCAGATGCGGATTCAGTTTTAAAATTATAGAAGTTGGCCCCAGAGCGATATTACATATTCATTAACTTTGACTTTTAAGAGATATGACAAATTGTATTGTAGAGAGCATAGTAAAAAAGCCACAAAAACATGTCATGCTTTAAAAAAAAATACGATTTTCGTTCGTGAGTTCGATTCCCATGATCCGATTTGTATGCATGACCATGTCTGCATGTGTTCGATTCTTTTTTTATGCATATAATAAGAACAAAAAAACAAAATTTCTACCTTTGAAGGAGAAAAACTTTACAATAAAATACCACCTTAAATAATGCATTCAACATTGAAGAGTTCAGACCAAGAATCGAACGCGTGGTTTGTTTACTTAATTGTTTTATTATTATTTCATTTATTTATTTGTCACCTTATAATTTACATTTTTAAATATATATATAAAAAATAAATACATTTAGAAATATAAAAAATAGTACCCCATCGGCATCGGGAACAGGGTCCTAGGTACCGGTGGTCAAGGCTCCAGAGAGAGGAACTTCCTCACTATGCGTGCCGTTTCCAAGAGCACTGCCTTCTGAATCTGGCCCTTGATCCAGCCACCCAACGCGAGCCTCTTAAGATGTTTGTCGAGGCTCTTGGCAATCAGGCCATGGGCGGAAACGACTATCGGTACAATGATTGCCGTGTCAATGGCCCACATGTCGACAACCTCGTGTGCAAGATCAAGATATTTGCATTCTTTATCTTTCTCAGCTTTCACGAGGTTCTCGTCATGGGGGACAGTAACATCAATAATCATTGCACGACGCTCTTGGCGATCTATCAATACTATATCAGGCTTATTGGCAACAATAGTCCTGTCAGTAATGATAGATCGGTCCCAGTATAGTGTGATATGACCATCTTCGAGGACCGATTCTGGCACATACCTGTAGTACGGCACCTCGGACGTCACTAGGTGGTATCTCAGGGCAAGTTGCTGGTGGATTATCCTGGCTACTTGGTTGTGCCTGTGCAAGTATTCACCGTTTGCGAGACGCGAACAACCGGAGATTATATGCCTGAGGGATTCACCGGGGCGATGACATGCCCGACATATGTCGATGGTTCCATCCCGCAGGATAAATCTCCGGTAGTTGTTCGTCATCACAACCTCGTCCATAATTGCACAGACAAAACCTTCGGTTTCCCCAAAGAGGTCACCGAATTGTAGCCAGGCCACGGAGGCTGCAAGGTCCACATCGGGTCCATGAAGGGCCCGATAGTACCTTCCGTGTAGCTCCTTGCCCTGCCATACCTTCCTGCGATCGTCCATTGTGAGCACCACAGGTCTGCGCCAGTTCTCTCTAGCTAAAGATAGAGGGGTCAATCCATTGTCCACTGCGACAACACCCGTATGCATCCCCCCGTCAGCGTGGAGAAAATATTCTCTGAGGTTATATACCTCGCGATTATGTAGGGTTTTGGCGTTTAGAAATCCTCGACCACCACATTTCCGCGGGATATATAACCTCATCACTGATGATCGTGGGTGATGCATACGGTGTGTAGTCAGCAATGTACGGACTTTTCTGTCCAGGGTGTCCAATTCGGTCTGAGTCCACTTGAGTATGCCAAAGGAGTACATTAAGACCGGCATGACCCAACCGTTGAAGGCTCGCACCTTGTTTCCGCCTGATAAAAGACTATTTAAAACTTTTTTCAGGCGCCCCAAGAAGCGTTCCCGCAACGATTGTTTCATGCCAGTCTCGCTAATGCCAAGTGCTTGTGACATACCCAAGTATTTGTAGGTTTCGGTTTCGGAGAGTGATCTCAGTTGGGTGGAATCTGAAAGCTGGATGCCCACAGATTCCACCATCCTCCCCCGCTTCACATGCATGACCGCACATTTGTCCACACCAAACTCCATCCTGATAGAATTACTGAAGGTTTCAGTGACCTTCAGTAATCCTTTCAGTTGGGGTTCAGTGTGAGCAAACAACTTAAGGTCATCCATGTAGAGCAGGTGGGATATAACCTGATCACCTCTTCGGAACCGGAAGCCTAACCCAGATCCCTCCAAAAGTGTACTTAGAGGGTTCAAGGCTAGGCAAAACCACAGCGGGCTCAGACTGTCACCCTGGAAGATTCCCCGCTCTATCTTTATTGGGTCGCCATTACCAAGGATCTGTCGAGATCCTGGACAGAGAAGGACTGTTCTCCATTGCTTCATACATGACATCAGGAAAGTGCGTAGAGTTGCATTTACTTTATACAACTCCAGCACCCTCATGAGCCATGTATGCGGCACAGAGTCGTAGGCCTTCTTATAATCTATCCAGCATGTCGACAGATCCCTTCGGTTACGGCGAACCTGCTGACAGATAGTCATATCTATGAGGAGTAGCTCCTTAGTACCTCGGGCCCCACTCCTACATCCATTCTGAGAGGCTGACATTATTGAATATTCTTCAACATGTCTGGTGATTTTCGCTCTCAGAATGGATGTAAGAGTTTTGTAAACTGTAGGCAAACATGTAATTGGCCTATAGTTTTTTGGGTCCGCGGTACTACCGGACTTATGGAGAAGGTGGGTTACGCCTGTTGTTACAAATTCTGGTAGCGACCCAGATTCTAAGGCAGATTGGAACTGAGACGCCAAGCAAATGTGCGAACTGCGTAGCCATTTAAGCCAAAAGTTGTGCAGTCCGTCCGGACCTGGTGCCTTCCAATTGGGCAACGAACGGACTGCACTGGCTACGTCTTGGGGCTCGATAATAATAGCCTCCATTTCTTGAATAGGTTCGCACATTTGCTCGACGTCCCTGATCCAATCGCCCTCAGAGTGCGAGACTGGCACCGACCAGATACCACGCCAGAATGTAGTCATGGCGTCAGTATCCGGTCGCTGAACCTCACCATCTGGTTGACTAGGTCGCTCCCAGGACCTGTAAACCCACCTTTGATCCTTTTGAAACATGGAATTCTGAGAGTATCTATCCACACGCGCCTTATACCGACGTATACGATTCGCCCATGCATAAATTTTCTGTTTCAGGAAGTCAATGCGCTCTGTGACACGGGACATGTATTCCTGGGGATTAACATCAATCCCCTTAAATGCCCGTCTCACAAAGCGCATCACCCTAGGGCGTGTATTGCCCTCCCTGAAGCAGCTGAGCTTGCCGATGAGTACCCTAGCCTCGCTAATACGACACTCTATTCTGCACTGCCAGGCCGGCACGGCGTTTTTTGGTCGCGTAGCCGTATCTGTATTTGGGAATTTGACACGGGCTACACGACATGCCGTTATGGCCGCGCAGTACAGAAGAGAGTGCGTATCCGCAAGGTCTTCACTACTGTCAAAGTAACTTGACAGTAGTGAATCTAAAGTACACATCAGCGCTCTATTAAATTTATTCATGGGCAAACGAGGTATGCGAGGTTTAAGGTGATGCGGTATGGATCGATACTCCCGAATCACATCCTCCAAAGTACTCCTCAATATACCAATATGCTGGGTACTTACCTCAGTAGCCGTGTCATTACCACCACCATCACTATCAGTGGCAGGCCGAGAAGCGGCCGTGGCTACTGCCACAGGCTGGGCCACATGTTGTGATGACGTGGTAGGGACGACACGACTACTCAGTGCCTCCGAGCGTAGTCGGTCAAGCACGGAATCAGCCAACATGTGTCCACGTTGGATGACCCGTACCTGATCCGACAGTCGTTGCGCCGATACGTTGACGGCTGGCTCACGGACCTGAAACAGAGACAGCATCCGGCCACGATACGCAGTGAGGTTAGTTCCCCCCTCTGTAGCCTCGTAGTAGGCGCGCATGACGTTTTATTATTATTATTATTGTTAATATTCTAGGTCATATCTATGACTAATTAAACGATTAAGGAACGATAAAAATCATTGACGTATTAACGTTGTCAAAGTCAATTTAATTTTTATCTAACGGATTTTCGATTGGGGCAATTATTTCATATCACGGTTTTGTGTTGAATCTTTTAATATCGAAATAGTTTCTGTCCCGGGATTAAACAATCTTATACCCGGCAATTTATTCCTAGACTTGCTCATCATATGCTGGCCCTGTTCCTTATTAGTTAGTCGGGGTAGTCCCATTAGTACATATTTTAGCTTCTTCCATTTGGTCATCCACTAGAAATACCACTAGTATTTATGCCGAAATATCGAATTTGTCTACATCAAAAAGAATAGCCATTCAAGTGGTCCCACGGGAGTTTCTTGTTGATAGTGCCATTTCAGCGTATTTAATATTTTTTGATTATTCTAGTCCGATTTTTTAACCGACTTCAAAAAAGTTGGTGGTTCTCAATTCGGTTGTATTTTTTTAATGTTTATTACCTCATCGTAACTCTCCGTCATTTATTAACCGATTTGGAAAATTATTTTTTGTTTGGAAGGGTACACTTCTCGTTTGGTCCCATTGTCAGGATTTGATTACTTTTTAGTTCACTTTGAAGTCGGTTTAAGTTTTTTGAAGAAATAAAAAACAGTTTTCAATTATTTCTGGTCTAAATAGATTATATTTTATATGTTGCCAAATACAGTCCATCAAATTCGCCCAGTCGTGTACAAATGTATAAACCGTGAGGCGTCACTTTACCCAAACAAGCTGTGTTAATTTCATGTTTGACTCTAAAAGTAACATTCAATCGTTAATATTGTGACTTTTAGCTGTCTTTATTGTATTTATCACGAACATGTTAATATAAAACCAATTTTTTAAAACGTACAGCTCTGCTGCGTTTGTGTTTTTTATAAGATTCGTATTGTCTATTTGGGGGAATCTGCACTTTTGGGATGTGATTACAATAGGGATGTTGCCTGGGTAAAAATATAATAATTCTAATTAGTCCGTCAGTTAGATTATCAAAAAATATTGGACACGTATTGTTTGCTTTACCAAATCATTAACAATTGACGAAGATAAAGCGCGACTAAGTTCGGGAGTGGGGGCTCGTGACGTCACTTGTTACTAAAAAGTGTACCACACCGTGACGTCACGCGGAACTTCAACACACGATATCTTCGTATTATTTTGTTTAATTGACAAAAGATAAAAATACGTGTCTAATATTTTTTGATAATGTAAATGACGGACTAAATAGATTCAGGAAAGTAGCCTATTCTGTCGGTTAATATTTTAAATGACCGATGCCATTTATTCACTTTAGGCCCTAGGGGTACTTATAAAGTCACCACACCGGTTCGGAAGCCGGCCTTCAACTGAAGAAGCGTCAAGAAGTTCAGTACCATTATAAAAAAAGCTGAACGGTACGACGAGTATCGTTTTTCGGAGTGGTTAATTCTCATTTTCTCGAATTCGGTTAAGAACAATAAGAGAGTCATGAGTAGTGTTGCCAGGTGTCCCGATAAGCGCGGGACGTCCCGATTTTCAGGGGTCTGGTGACACGTCCCGATTAACCCTTGATCGGGACGCCAAATGTCCCGATTTTTCACCAACCTCATGAGTCTTTACTATATTCGATAATTTTGACAGGAAAAATGAAAATAACTAAGATGTTACTTCATCAAAATATTTTTGTTTTCAATTTTCTCACCAAAATCAGACTTTCATGAAAAAAAAAAAATGAATGATTATGAAAAAAATTTTTTTGCAGCTGTCCCGATTTGAAACCCAAAATCCCGATTATTTTATCCTTACGTTCCGAAATTTGACACACGGGACCTGGCATCACTAGTCATGAGTGTCCATGCAATGGTCCAGTCGATTTTTCACTGGGAATTTGATTTCCAATTTCTAGGGACCCCGGGACTTTTTGTTTGTTCAATTAATCTCAGTGTTAGGGTACTTTAGAGTACCTCCCTGACTGGATACCATCATCATGTTGAAAATCTGTCACCAAGTATCAACCGGTATGTTCCGGACGGCTGGATTTTAGAGCCAGCTCATTTTTAGGCTTTTTGTGCTTACTACCATAACAGACTATGGTGAGGATGTGGTGAAACAGGCCTATATGTGGTAAAAATATATCTCATATTAATATTATAGTTACCTTTTACGAGGGTTTAATCTAATCTAACTTATCTGACACTTATACTGATAAAATACCTATATTTTTAATTAATTCCTTTTTCAATCAACATTTTTACTCGATTCTTATGCTATCCGCTCCCCAAAACATCGGACAGTGGACACTCGTTGAATTATTTATGCTACCCCGCCCGTTGACACTGACACTTTGACAGATGTTTTGGCGGGATCCCGCCGCCATTGATCGCGCATCCCATTCGCCACTCGGCATTCCACTCCGCCCGCACGCATCGCATTCGGTCAGCCGCGCCGGAACCGAGCGCACGTATGACAAAAAAACCACACCGCCGCTCCTACCTCGGCGATATTCGTGTATTTATACAAAAATAAACACAATTCCAACTAAAGTGAACACTCACGAGTCAAAAATAGTGTGTGAATAAGTGATATAAAACGTTGTGATCACAAGTGTTTCAACAGGTGCTTTCGTGGTGATAAGTACAGCTTTGTTTCTGTGACAAGCCGTGTGTTTTGATAACATACGTACAATTGACGCGGCTGCATCGATTTTGCGTTATATGGACGGACCTTACGAGGAAGGAATAAACGTAAAAGTAGTGACATAACTACCTACCAAAGCCGTTGGGAGAGGTCGCAGAAAAAAATGAAGCCCCACAGCATAAGCGATTAAGGTCGTGAGAACGGTAAAAAAAAATGCATTTATGAACGACGCGGCTACGGATTGAAGATCACAAAAGTTTACTATTGTACAAACTTACGCCTTGTATTTACCAATATTTGTTGTTTAATTATAAATCGTGTGCTTTTAGAATAAGTCTGTGCTCTTGTTATTTAAAAATAGAAACGAACTGCGTGGGTACAGTAACCCACGCGTATTATGGTGTTTAAAATCGTACAAAATTTTGTATCGAACAATAATAGACTTTATTGTAATTGTATGTTTACATGCCATGGTTTGAAGCGAAGTACTATAAACGATATTTATGTCCGAGCCCATCGGCGCGTGTCAGATTTGTCCCTGACTTGAATATCATTGGATTATACGCGGGTTATTTTGAGGAGTCACTATATCCACAAAGATGATGTGGCCGGCGTCGCAAGCAAGTAAAATACTCACTTTCCTTCTACTAGTCATCGTAATATACTGCATTTGTATGGATACGTTTTTATTTTTACGAATTAGGAACTATAAACTTGACATTTTCGACGTGTCTGTTGAAAATGTGACCCAGCAGGAATCCTCGACGCATAAGTTCGAAAACCTTCCAAGTTATGAAGAAGTAACATGGGTTCCGTGCAGTATAAATCCTTTATGCCATCCAACAGTTAAAGGCCTCATGGTAGACCATATTAATCATTACATCTATGGCCCTCTGTGTGCTATAGTTGATATAGGATTGGGAATATCACAAAAGATGTTATTCCTTACGCCGAATATGATTTCGTTCTTCCATGTGTTCATCGCTCTGGTCGGTGCAAAATTGTTAACAATGCAGAATTTAGCAGCTAGACGTTTAGGAATTGTTCTCTTTCAAATCAGAATGTTTTTAGACGACCTCGATGGACATGTGGCGAGAGAACGGAAGCATATTAAAGGTGAAAGGTCAGAGGTTGGGACATTAGGATATTGGGTAGACGGCATTTGTGATTTACTAGGGGTAACTTTTATGATGATAGGTATACTGTTTTATTTAAAGAATAATCCCCCCAGAAGGGGTTATAAAGGCACCCCAGTAAGCACATTGCCATACCATCAGTTAAAAGAAATAAACTCAACCGAAGACATCGAAAAGGAACACACAGCAGAAGTAGGAATTTCGTACAAAACGAAAGTAACATTTCAACGAATCATCCAAGTTTTAGGTTTGTTCTCCGGTCAAATGGTGCTATCTTCATTAGCCTGGAATAGATACATAGATATTTATCAGGAGTCATTAGAAAATTGTACAGAATACGATATTGTAAGAAGAGAAAGTGCTTTTAAATCTGGTATATTCTTCTTTGCTACAGGTCTGTGGAGAATTGTTAACCCCCATAGTTATTTACATTTGCTTTCCCTCGCTATATTCTGTGATAAGACATGGTGTTTCCTAAAAGCGGTGCATTATAGCGGTTATCTTTGCTTAGTCATTGTCGCTGGTACTTCTGAGTACCTGGTCAATAACATAACATCTTTTATCATGAATGGTATAGATGGTCGATGATTTATATTACCGGTTTTAGTTGTGTTTAGATCTGTATGGGGTGATTTGATGCCATTTTCACTCCGTCGTATAAACTTGTTCGAAACCAGTTTTGCAATGTTGCAGGAGCGAGTTTGCTTATGTGGAATCTATGACCATAAGATAGCGTTTGAGTTTTTACTACCAGAAGTGGCCTGAAGTTAATAGGTGTTTAAAGATAAACTATCATATCTTGATGTTCAAATGGTTTTCTTTGGAGTACGATTAGATTGTTTGTATTTGTTCAATCACCTTGCATTTTTTCTTTGCTGTTAAGGTCGGCGATAATTTTTTAACAAATGAAGCGTGTACTTTATGGTCGGATGCTTTTAAAGTTGGCTTTTGTATGCGCTATTAGACCTTATTGTTGAGATCATAAGCGTGACAGACGTGAGATACAAACAGCAAATGTCGTCCTTGCAGTATTTTTCGATCCATAGTAGAAGACTAGGCATTTTATCTTTAAACCTCTAAATCCTATGAAAACTTATAGACCAAATCAAATTTAATATCGTATCCATTGTTTGATATGAAAAGCAAAAAACCATTACATTCCCACCACTTACTTTTAAAATTCCGAAAGGATCAACTTAATGTTCAGTTTCCAGCTAGATTTTAGAATATGTTTTCAATGTTTGGACATGGAGCTACTTGTTTTGGGCCCTTCAAACCTAATGATATGTCTAAGAGTTTTAATTTTACGTGTGACCGATATTTCTTGGTTTTACGCCAAAAGACGTAATGCCGATAAGAATTTCCGCTGAAATTGTATCGCCTATTTATTTTGTGCATTTTGTAGGTTGTTCTGGGTCGTTTAAAGCTTAAAAACCTTGTTTTGCTGTTTCCTAGGAAAAGGTTACTTAATTATTATTATCTGCTGGCTTCAAGACCCGCTTACGTGCAGTAGCTCCTAGAGACTGCCCAGGTCCTTAGTCTACCTAATTTTTTTTTGTCTTAAAGTCCAATATTAAGTTCTGCTTAATTAAACATCAATAAATAAAAGACCTTGCAATGAGTAAATTGAGTCCTAAAATAGAAAATGAATACTACGTAATTACTGTAGCACTCGAAGCATTAATCATGGAGTTTTGGAATCGATATCTAATAGCAGACATGTATGCACAACCTACAATGCAGTAGATAAATAATTGCATGCCACGTAATTATTATTGAAACCTATATGCAGGTTAATAATTATTTATACATGATTTTCACAATTCTCTTTTCAGGATAATGTTATGTTTGTAAAACTGATTAAATTATCTGCTGTAATATCTGAAAGTCAAGTAGTTCTGGTCTCAGATTATAATCTTATGTCTAGACGTATTTAAACTGGCAAGGAACTTGTGGTAGTAGAAAATCTACCAAAAACTTTACGCTCTGAGATTTTACCTCTTCAAATGAAATCCCTTTGAATTTTGAAAACCTTTTCTTAGTGAATGCTTACGTTTCACAAAATGACAGTTTCTTCTAGATCTAGTTAGATTTCGTCTCAAACTGTGTTCACATTAGGTATGTTTGGGAATTACAGACATTATTATGTTAAGTAAGATATAATTACAATCGGTATTTATTGTAATGATTCATAACTTACTAGTATATCCATTCTAAATATACATCTAAAGGTATATTGTTTGATAACTCTCGAGTATATTGTTAGTTTGTTTTGTGGCTTTATCCGTGATTGTATTAATACTTACATCTACAATTTTAAAATCATTTGGCTTTTTCGCTCTTTTCTTTATTATTCCATGAATGCTTTTTTGTATGTTACATGATATTGATATATGTACACCTCTTAAGCATGAGAAACATGTTTCAGATACAAAGTTTCTGAACACGTAGATGTTTACAGAAACAATGTTTCGGGGTCTTGGCCGTCCACATCTCAGTTGTTTCAAATAATGTTGCCTGAGGAGGTATTGTTGTTAGGTGCTGGCTGCGTATATTTAAATGGCTAGTCGAAAGAAAAAAAAGATGGTGGGTTAAGAACTATTTATTGAGAAGGCAAAATGTGGTCCCAGATTACCACCATGTATCAAAGGTCCAAGTTTCAAATTCTATTGTTTCAAAATCTCAAATTACCAGTTAACTTCATATCTTTCGTGTATTTATATCTTGCGTAAAAGTCGGTCCGGCCATATTGGCAAAGAGGCAAACGTTAAAAGAAAATCAAAATTTTTAGCACGTCTCGCCAAAAAAAAAACAATAATAATTGTTTACTATATGCATTTGCTGAGCGAATCTGGGTATTACATCATCGCAATTTAAGCTAAGGAATACGGGTCACGATCTTTGATTAATTCAACAAATTACCACTCAGATGCTATGGGATTTAGTTCCTCTTGATTAGTTGGTGTTTGTTGCCACATTTATTGGTGAATTTAAGTGATATGTTCCAATTTAGCGAGCGTATGGTTTCGTCTGTAAGATCTAAATTAGGTTAGCGTTGCAAATCCGCCTGTCCCAAATATTTGTTTTGTATTGGACAAATATTTGGCTTGAGTCTGGGATATTGGTGATTTATGGTGAATGGTTCTCATTTTTTTATTTTTAACTGATATTTAAAGCTTTTTAATTTATTGCATAAATGTTATGCGCCTTGGCGACGTTTTTTTTTTAAATCGCACTTGTTACTTTTGTGTAATGGATTGTTCTACGAATGAATTATGCTTTTAAAGTTTTGGAAACATAATGGAAAATGAATACTACCTACATACCTACATCTTACGCCATAAGCAAATCACAAAATGTCGCATCGGGCCTTGAATTTTACGTAATAATAATAAAAAATCTAAATAAGTATAGTATAGTACAGGTGGCCAATCATCATCTCATAAAACAATATTATTGTAACTTTACTTGTCTTTTGTCCTGTTTTGACGTCGGATGTCAAAGGACAAACGACAAGTAAGGTTATAATAATGTTGTTTTAAGAGATGGTGGTTGGCCCTCTGATCGGTTACCGAAAGCTGGCACGTTCACAGCACTTACACATATGCAATTTCATGATACAGTATGTTTTATTACATTATTGCTTCTAATCAGTTAGTCAATTCTAATGAACGAATGCAAAAAAGACCACTCTATATTTATGAGCAGGTAGCAAAACAATAACTCTATCCTTCATACTCATAAGCTTGACTGCTCGCGTGATAGACGGACAGGCACTATACAAGCGCAATGTGTAAATGTGTTGAACTGGCCAGCTTTAGTTTACCGACCTGGGGGCCAACCTCGTCTGTTACGCCCTTCTTTGACATTCGACGTCAAAACGGGACAAAACACAAGTAAGGTTATAATAATATTGTTATTGGTTGGCCCTCTGTTACTTGCTAATTCATAGAAATAAAATTATTGAGTGTTTTGTTTTTTCGAATATTAATAATATTCTTCAGGTCCTGAAAAGCAATACTTATGTTAGTTTTTGTCTTGAAACGTTGAGAAAAGACATCAAAAACTCCTTATTGAAACAATAATCCCATCCGAACATGTGCCTTATGCCTTAAAGTGTACAGTTCAAGTTATGATGTGAAATAACGATTGTAAGTCCTAGTATCCTATTCGTTGTTTAATAGGTCTGTATAGAATTAGAAGTTTGGTAAGTTAATATTTGTAGTTTTCACATTAGGGCCCTGCAAGTAATTATTAGCTCACTCATAGTCTATCTTAGATATATGTCCCAGTAAAATGCTGAAATATAGATATTTTGCGGAGTTTCCATTTTTAAGAGCACTCAATTCGTCATACTTTTCATACAAAACCTCTATACTTATTATGGCGTTGTTAAACATTTTTCGTTAGATGTTTTGAACAAATTAGTATCTTGTGCACTATATCTAGCAGTGTATCTAGGCGTAATTTAAAAAAAGTGTGAAATAAATTCAGTCAAAGCCTCCGAAAAACAGCGTTTTTGCCTAAACTTTGGCCATATCTAGTGTACCTATAAATTGTAAAAGTAAAGAAAACATTTAGATACCAGGCTTGCAAATGTATTGGAGATTCTAAATAACTAACTTTTTTTTCACAAACTTGTAAGATTTTTTCACAAGAAGTATACTCCTGGAACAAGTTTTATGAATGCGAAATCATGAATGACGACCTAGCAAAGCGGCCGCGAGTGATCAGCGGAATATACCGACTGATAACCGACGGCTCTGATGCTGTCTCTCTTTTTTCGCAGTCAAACATTACGTTGGATGAAACAACAAGCTTTTAGACTGCTTGCGTTGAAGTTGCGCCGAGCACAGAGGGCCGCCTTAAGCGATCTTTGCGTACAGGTTTCAAACGAATGCCGCGGAGGAAAAGAACCTAGGTACAAGAAATATCGATTATCATTCCATTAAAAAAAAAACTCGGGTCTGACAAAACGCGAATTAACATTTTCGTCATATAGTCCTATTCGATACTGGGATCAATTCTAAGAAATACAATTCGCACTGTTAATTTATAGGAAAGCCTAAAAACGGCTTGAAACAAACAGTTATTCTTCCATCTATTCTAGATGGTAGAAACCACTTCTATTGGTACTTTCCCTCTGGGACCTATTCGTTTGACTCACCTCTATAGGTAAC
This sequence comes from Polyploca ridens, assembly GCA_951394255.1. Lineage (NCBI taxonomy): Eukaryota > Metazoa > Arthropoda > Insecta > Lepidoptera > Drepanidae > Polyploca > Polyploca ridens. Next base: position 9,510,484 of record OX596269.1, on the reverse strand, counting down.
TAAAACAAAAATACTTGGGTAATGTAAAGGTCAAAACACATTGATCGGACGCGACTTAGGTTGCTATGACTTGAAGTCATGCACCTTATTTGATACCAGTCACTACTATTATTTATAATGTATTATAAATTGAAAGTTTGTACTAATGACTGATCAATAAATATTTTATTATTTTAAATATTCTCGGACATTTACAAGCGGCCAAATGATCTCAAACTAAGCAGAGCTTGTAGTATGGAAACTAAATAACTGATATATCTCATTATAAAGTCACCGGCATCGCATTTGGCCTAAGCTCGAAATTTCATACAAAAGAGGTTATCAGCAAAGAATTTCTTCAGTTTCTTCAGAATTGTTTCGAACTGTGCGGGCTCAAATGAGTTTTCTTCCGCGGACGCTCAGACTGTGGAATGAGTTCCCCGCCGTGGTTTTCCCAATGGAGTACAGCATGGGGTTCTTCAAGAAGGGTGTGAAGAGGTTTCTTCAGGGTCGGCAACGCGCGAGTGATACCCCTGTAATTGCAAGCGTCCATAGGCTACGGTAACCGCCTAAATGAGCCAGCTTGCTGCGTGCTGTCATTTTAAATGTGGAAACGTTCATTTTTGCCATTTGAGGCAATGTATTTTAATAGAGATATGCTACCCTCATACTAAGCGGCGTTCAGTTATTGTTGAATTAGGTGAATGCGATAGATAATACGGAATGTATAGTACAGAAAGATATGGCTATATGTAGCCGTTAAGCAAAATTACGACAATTGTCTGAATTTGTCTGCACCAATTTGCGTGCATTGATGCGATATCTACCTCTTTTTATTATAATATCATTGATTTGAGGTGTTCAGAAATTTAATTAAAATTTTCATAGAAAAATTAAAAAATTTGGACTGTCCTTACTAATCACATTTTTTGCATTTACGAGAAATGCTAAAGTAAATGACTGCTATCTTTTAAATGATACCGAATACAGTTAAATCAACATTAAAGGGGAGAAAATCTTTGCTGGAAATACCTACTTTGTATGATATTTCGGCCTGGGCCAAATTCTATACCGTACTTACTTACTGCACATCCAGATTTAGAGCAATACACAACTTGGGGGCCTACCACAAGCTCTTAAAACAAGTTTAAAATAACCTTATTTGTCTTTTGTCCTGTTTTGACGCCGGATGTCAAAGAAGGACAAACGTCAAATAAGCTTATAATAATAGGTTGGCCCTCTGTGGTATGACAGTCATCGTATCTAACTTACACGCCAATATGGGCCGTCGATCATTGCTTTATTTCTTTAGAAAATATAATGTACACACATTTAGACATTTCACATTGATTACAGCCATCAAAAACGGTTTAAAAAGTCATTGCAACCTAAGTCATCGACTGATAATGTGTTCGGACCTTTATCGACTGCTAGATAGCTATTTAACTATTTCACTGCAAGAGAATGACGTCACGGTTTTTATAAAAAAAATCTTATCGCTCCTGATAAAAAAAAAACAAAAACGTATTTTCACTGTTTTTAGTATAATGTATTTTCCGGATCGTCCGGATAGAAGGAAAGTGTTTTATTGTAATGAATTCTAGTAATAAATGTTGTGATAAAGTGACTCGTTGTGCCAATTTTGGTAATGTTTGGGCATATAAATAGATATATTTTGCGTATTACTGACGCTAGATTGCCGACTGATTTATGTGTAAAAGTATTGTTGATGGATACAATGTATTTTATGTTTTATTGTTAATTGTATAAAGTTATAATTTGAACGATTTTCCATACGATAATGCAAATAGTATACTTTAAAAAACTACGTTCTGGGGGCTACCTTGTGGTAAATATTTGTCTTTTGTCCCGTTTTGACGTCGGATGTCAAAGAAAGACAAAAGTCAAATAAGGTTATTTTAACCTTGTTTTAAGAGCTTGTGGTTCGCCCTCTGGTCACATCGGACAGTAATTTGATGAACATTTTTGAGTAAGAGATGCATTTTTTTGTTTATTTTATTTTGTAAGAATCTATTTAGTTTAGAGTGTGTTTTTACGAAAATTTTGGTATTTAATATTAATTGTACATTAAAAAAATGTCTGTGATTATTAATGTATTTTATTTGTCATTGTTTTAAAAACGGGTAAGTTACTTAAATTTAGAAATGTATATTTAAATTAAGCGATGTTAGTTACAAATGATAGATATTTGTTAAAAAAAAAACGTAATTTAGGTATTTAATTTTTCATATCAAATACGACAATATTGCCAATTATTAATTTTAATACGTTTTCTCAATATTTTGTGTACCTATTCAAATTTGAGTAAATGTGTCTGTTAAATATGAAATAAAATAAATGAATACTATGTTTCAAATATACTTTTTTTTAATAACTCCTTGTTTTTGTTTTGACACTCGAAATAAACATAAGGCAATAAATAATTAGAAAAAAAAATTCTGACGTCAAAAAATAGGTACAATGCATACCAAATTTATAAATCGAACCTTAGATCGAACATGCAAGGTTAACCACTGAAACTGGTATATAGAGGTCAGACTATTTGTCCAAATACGTAGGTACTTGAGGTCATAATACATTTCTAAGTTCTTATTTAATTGACGTGTGAGCATAGATGTACAAAAAAAAAGGATGGAGTGTCACCTTATTCGAAAGTGAAGCCAGCCACCGGTCCGAAACGTCCGAATTGAAAACACGTACGATCGCTTGTCATTCCGCATTGCGACGTCGGTATTGACAATAAGGCTCAGTGTCACTTGTGCTACTACTGATTTTACTCACACACGGCAATATGGAGCTTCACTTTTACGATGGGGAGGGGGGAAAGGTCGGTAACGCGTGAGCGACGCTTCGTGTGTTGCAAGCGTCCATATGGCTACGGTAACCGCTTACCATCAGGGGGGCCGTATGCTTGTTTACCGACTTAGTAGTATAAAAAAAAAAAAAAAAAAAAAAAAAAAAACTTATGTATGAATTGATACAACCGCACCGTCCAATTTTTGTACCTCTATGTGGGTCATAATTTTTTATTGCTATTATATTGCATTCAAGTACGGGTAAATTCCCCAAAATGATAAAAAAAAGGATTACTGAAATGTATTTTTGCCTAAGTGCAAATCATAATGATAATAATTGATAACGATGGATATTTAATGCAATTATACCTTTTTCGAATTATTTTTTTATCTGATAATGATGCTGATTCTGTTGTCAATCGCACTAAACTAATTTTAGTTACATCTCTTTCTTACGAATATTATTGAAAAAGGATAGAACATATTTAAGGCTGTCAAATTAGTCTTTACCGTCTTCAGGCGCGTAACCGCGATAGATATTGAAAACAAGCATTAGTCTAATTTGACAGGACAAAATTTCTTACATCCTTTTCTTCTGTTCTTTGTTAGAAAGAGACATAGTGAGACTAAAATAAGTTTAGTTGTAAACAACAGAATCTGCACCATTGATTAATTTATTTTATTAAGATGAGCCGCAGTTTTCGAACATCGTAAAAGTTTTTTCTCTAGCTAAATATTTTGCTCATATCTTCAAACTAATAGGAAAGCGCCTGCGGATTTGAGATTGCAGTAAAGAGCAACGATTAAAATATTTTATTGATACACACGCTGTAACATGCTTTGCTCGATCACTGACCAGTGATGAAAAGAGGTATGGACGGAAATAACCAAAGACAAATCTATCTATCTATATACAGGGTGTTGTTTTGGTCAGCGACGAGCGACTCAGGGTCGATAATACAACTGATACTGGTGCTAAAAAAATTTAAAAAAAATACTTTATTTTTTTAATAATAAAAATTAAAATAATATTATTTTGAAAATCATGTAATAAGCTAAAATATAGACGTTATACTCAACGGGTGTGCGAGGGAGTAAAGGGGTGGGGCGATGGCGGCTTGTGCCGAGCTCTAGTCTGTGCACGTGCGTAGTAACCATACTTTGCGGTAATTTTATTTCAAATTGAATAAGGTATTTCTCATCATATGTACAGTATTTAATGGGATTAAGTCCATTTTTGGGGAATATATGTTTTGTACTACCGCTCCTGGGTCGCTTGTCGCCGACCAAAACAACACCCGGTATACAGTGGCGTGCATTGGTTTTCGGAGGAGGTAGGCAATCAAGTACTAGGAGAGTTTTATTGTATATTATCGGTTGTATTTTATCCAATAAAGATCAATCCACGTGCACTAGTGAAATGAAATGAATTATGTGTATCGTGATTTTACAAGTTGTCTCAAAAAGTTCATGAAAAGTTTTAGTACAGTGACTACCATTTTACTAAAACACGACTGAACGGTGACTGATAATGCGGACTATGTAAAAGTTAATGTGCGGGCTATATGAAAGTGATATTATAAATAAAATGTATGCGACTGAAGGACTTTGTGTCCATGGTCATGAACAAATATTTAAAAAAAAACTAGGTTTCCAGCCTCGGTTGAATCGATCGATTTTTTAATCAATATTCGATCTTTTAAATCGTCTGGAGATACGGATCGATCTTAAGATCGCCACGAAATTAAAAGATAGGAAATCGATTTTAACGAGACCATAATATTCCATTTCGTATTTTCGAATCGATTATTTTTATGTTAAATATCAAAGTTTTTTTGAATAAATTAGTTACTCTCTTTCTAAATCGTTGTTTTTCTAAAAATCTCGACAGTGTAAGTTTAATCGAATAACGATATTCGTGTAATTATTATTAGTGATTTTTAAAAATATTTTTTGCTGCCAATTAACTAAGAAATATATTTTATATCATAATAAAATATAAATATTGATTTTCTAAGGATCGACCATGTATATATTTTTTTTAATCGATATCAGTCACTTCGATTTGAATTTATCGATACTTAATTTTGTCAAAGTACGGTAACCCTATGCAATGCCAGCCAAACCATAAACAAAACAATACAAATAAATTGCGAAGTTATATTTGAGTTGCTCTAACGTTGGTAAACTGTAGTTTTTTTAATTTGGCTGGGTTACTAGTGTCACAACAGAGTAGGTATGGTTACTTTTGGTCCATAAATCGCGAATGTCAAATGTCAGTGTGCTACGCGTAGTAAAAACGTGATTTATGCTTTCGTCGTATTATCCTAAAGAAGTGTGTGTGCGTGTATGCATATGCCGAAATCGTTTTAGTGTGCGTGAATTTGTTACACGAACTCGCGAGTGCCTGCGCGGCCAAGTTTGAAATTTTGTATTGAATGTTAGGTTAGAATTTGTATTTAAAATGATTATGTAGTTTAATTGAATCAATATATCATATTATTGAATCTTATGAGGTAAGCATTGCTTATTTGCCTATATGGAATGCACGCCACTGTCGGTATATATATAAAATATAAAGACCTGACTGACTGATATATCAACGCACAGCCTAAACCACTGGTCCTAGAGACATGAAATTTAGAGGGTATATTCTTTGTGAAGAGTAGGTATCCACTAAGAAAGGGTTTTTCGAAATTCCACCCCTAAGGGGGTAAAATAGGGGATGAAAGTTTGTATGAAAGTTCGTCAGTTTCGAAGTTAGGATCTTCAAATTTTGTGTTTAGGCTGAAGATAGGAAGTTAATTTATACGTCTCTCAGCTTTTTTAATAATTCCTCCCTCGGAGCGGGATGAAGTTGTTTTGTTTTCTTTTATTATTGTAGAAAAATATGTTATTTGTTTCCTGTAGGCCACGCGAGCGAAGCCGCGAGAAGAAGCTAGTTAAAATATAAAAATAAGTAACGAAAAAATAATCCTTCAAAATTAGGTCATCACTAAAAAGCATAAAATAGCTATAGCTAACTCCTAATTCCGAATTCTTCTGGTTCGTACTCGGGGGTTAAACGCGTATCTTACCTTGCGGCTTTGTTCGAGGCTAAGCCTTATCACACGAGAAATAAGTAGCAATAAAAATTAAGATAAGCTTTTGTTTTATTGTTTATATTTCCTTTATTATTTTCATTGTGGTTGCAACACAGTTGTAATAAAACAATTTTATCTGAAAGAATTCGTATTGGTAATTAACTGGCCGGCTATCAAGTTGAAAATCGGTCGGCAAGCACAAAATTCAAAATTCAAAATCATTTATTCAAATAGACCTTCGCAGGCACTTATGAAAAGTCTGACTCTAATACTCTAATACCGGTTCGGAAGGTTGCATACAATACATAGTTACTGGTGTTTCTTCTGTGACGATTCTTCTCGTTTGGAACGTTGTCAGATCATTCAATTATTAAACATTTGAGGGAGTTAACAAGCACCGTACCGCTTGCAACACCAGGAGCATTGCGCGATTTCGACCCTGCAAAAATATCTTCACTCCCAAAGAGGTTGAGATGAGTCTGTGTGCCATAGGAGTCATACTGCGAGCTCAGCTCCAATTTTTTTTATACATCTTAGTCGGCATACGGCGGCGGTGGTGGTTAGCGGGTAACACCAGGGGTAACGATGCGACATCTTTCTTATTTCAAACATTGTTTCTGGTCATAAATAATACTTTAATCTGTTTTTAGAGTCACATCGTTATCTAGGGTTGTGCCTTCATTAATTTATAGAAAATGGTGCTGCTAGAACGGTGTTGGTATCGTACGTTCTATACCAACTTGCTGTTCCTAGAAACAATTTAACTTCTTTTTGATTCTTTCTGATTTAGGTGCTTGAATGTCTAGTATAGCTTTAACCTTATCAGGATCTGTGTGTAGAACTTTTTCATCTATATTATACCCTAAATATTTACTGGGTGACCGCCTAGTGGTATTTCTCGTGATCTATGGGTATTTCAAATCGTGCGTTTCCATGCTTTGGACGGCACGTAAAGCCGTTGGTCCCGGTTATCACTTAATTGTGATAGTCGTTAAGCTAGTTGGAGGCCCTCCTAGGTGGCTCGAAAACTCCAACAGTAGGTTGACCACTAGCCTACCTCCACCGATCCGCAGTGGACACGCGTGGTGGAGTATCTGCCCATTCCCTTTCACTCTCATTTGTGAAAGGAGGCCTGTGCTCAGCAGTGGGACATTATAGGCTGATGATGACTGTTACAGTATCAATAGCTCGTTGCCGACCCTGCAAAAATCTCTTCACACACTTTTTAATGATCCCCATACTTAAACTCCCTTGGGAAAACCACGGCTGGGAACTCATTCCACAGTCTGAGCGTTAGGAAGTTTCAATCATGCGTTACCGTTTCAGCAACTCATTGATAGGCTGACTAGGCTACAAAAAGCCGCTGCAAAAACTGTTAGTGGGCGACCTCCCTAAAGTATAATAAATCGTATTTATTATTCTTTGAAGTAACGGTAGACTAACAGACAAAGTCGAAAAGTCAGATGGTACGACACCATTGTCGTTCTGTTGTATAGCTGTTATATACTACACCATAATTACAAGAAAAACCATTAACCTTAGCCTTAGATTGGAGCGATAAAAAGGGGGAAAATATAACGTTAAATGTACCAAACTATCTTGATTTAATGCCGTACTAATGCCCTGGAACACGTTATTTTACCTCAAATAGGAAAAACTGATTCAAAATTCAAAATTCAAAATCATTTATTCAAATAGACCTTCGCAGGCACTTATGAAAAGTCTGACTCTAATACTCTAATACCGGTTCGGAAGGTTGCATTTGCTGAGAAGAGCCGGCAATAAACTCAGCAATTACTCTTTTCAAAACAAGCTTAGATTCATTACATAATTTTACATTCTAATCGCACTGACAACAATTGCGTGCCCCGGCGCGGCGGCAAAACTACAAAGTAGACTGAATCTATATTTAATAAGTAAATAAATAAATGGCAAACTTAAGCAGACCAGCCCCCACAAGCAGCACCTGTTCACAAGTATGATGCGTGTGGCAGCCATCGCCCTCTTCGCCATATTGGAGGGAAGTGAGCGACCCGTCACACGACGCCGCCGCAAGCAAAGGCCTTAAAGTGAGCATGACTTACTTAAGTCTGCCTTAGAAATAGAAAATAAACTGAAGGGAAACTACTAAACATGCAATTTGTTATCACTGTGACTATTGACAAGTTTATACTAAATATCATTTAGGTATATAGAAAATATAACAATTAAGTAGACAGACAGACATAATATATCAGTGAATTTAGAAATAAATGAAAAACATTAAATTGAATTAATTACTATAAGTAATAATCAGTAAATTTAATTAAATATATGATATCTGGATCACTTCATTGTCTTGTCACCGTCCGTCTCGAAAGACCTTTTTTTCACAGAAACCAGTAGGGTCAATAATAATGAAAACCTACCAAATGTGGAAGGCCTGGTAATTAAATATTCTAGCACATTCTTGACGCATGTGACACGGCCATCTGTTAATGTATTACTTTATTGAAGTTACAATTTGAAATGATCTCTATTACAGTGTCGAAAATGGCTCCATTTGCTATCGAGCAGTTTGCAGCTATCAGAAAGTAAATAGGTCACAGACTAACTATGCTTATTTATAATACTGTACTTTTTTGTTCCTTAACTTGTGTTGTGACTCCTTGCCAAATTTCACGAGTGGGTTTGCGAGTAACAGAATATGTGACCTAAAAGGTCGTATCTTTTGATGGCGTTTTTTTAATACCCCATAAGAAATTCTTCATACCGGTTTGCATAATTTCATTATAATTTTTTTTTAGTTGATTTTCGTCACACGGCTTGTGTATTTTGCCAATTTCCAGTTATATTAGAAGTTCTAGTCACAATACATCACTTTCACATAGTCCTAAGTCATTCAGTCATGTTTTACTACAATGGTGGTTGTACTAAAACATTTCACGGACTTCTTGAGACAACTTGAAAAGTCACGATACACATAATTAATTTCATTTTACTTCACTGGTTGGTGCACATGGATTGATCTTTATTTGATAAAATACCACTGATAATATGCAATAAAACTCCAAATACACGAATTTATGAAAATAAAAATTAAAACGCAACGTCACTCTGCAAGTTCCCGCCAAAATGTCCTATTATAATTTTATTGATAGACGGACAATAAACTGACATTAGCCCACAGACGTAAAATAAGTTCAGACGGCCCGCGGTAAAAGTGAAGCCAAAAACCTTTCCTTGCACACATGTGCATTTATCAAGTGGCTTCAGTTTGCTAATGGCAACGATCCGTCTGAACTTCTTTTACGTAAAAAAACATCCTTAAAATAATCATAATAATTATCAGATTCAATATTTTTTTCTCGTAAATGCCTATTAACTACTAAGCCTAGTTCGCTATGCGTAGTAACTATTTAGTAATCTGTGGCTATGCCATTGACCTTGATATTCGCGGCCCGCAAAATTATACACGGCGCGTGTTGGTAGGTCGCCGACCGATTAATATAAGCCTTTTTGCACATGCGACTTTGTTGCCCAGACGTCGTTTGTTACGTAACTTTGACATTCATTTATTTGATCTCTAATTTTTAGGGATGGGCCGAAATTCGTTTTACATTCGGTTTAACCGAACTTCGGCAGCTTGAACCGAACTTCGTCATTCGGCCGAATTTCGGTTAAAATGCCGAACATTCTGCACTAAATATACTTGCACTATAATAATAGAAATTAATGAAAAAACATATCTGTAGTAACAGTGAAATAAAATAAGTCTGATATACTCATAGTCATTTATTTGAATTAGAAAAAGTAATCATATGTGATAAACAAAAAACTTAAATTGGTCTTTTTAACTACCAGTCTCAAAAATCTTTGGTTACTTAATCACAAAACACAAAATTAAACCGCTCTTCTTACTAACCAAACCAGCCTTAGAAATCTTTCTTTCTTAATCAAAAAACAAAAATTTTACTGCTCTTCTCAACAAGTCTTAGAAATCTCTCTTACTTAATCAAAAAACAAAAATTAAACTACTTTTCTAAACAATAATATCCAACCATTAGAAATCTCTCGTACCTAGTCAGAACACACAATGAAACTGGAAGATCTTAAAAATGAGTTTTAGAAATCTTTGCATAGGTAGGTCAAAATGTCCAAACACTTGATTTTTTTTCTTCCAGTCATCTTCAAAACAAAGTAACAAACAAACCAACAAAAATCACGTAAAAACAATTAATTTAATTTGCGTAATGTAAACAATAGCACGTGACAAGCTGGTGACTTCTTTACACATGACTAGCTGGCTAAAGGCCCCGCGGGGAAGCGCGGAGTGCGGGCGGGTACATCTAGCAATATTTGCAGCAAGTGCGTAAACAAGTCACAACCCGAAAAAGCGCGGCAAAATTGAACCGAACTTCGGCCGAATTTTTCATTTTTACCGAATGTTCGGCCGAAGTTCGTATTCGGTTCAAATCACATTCGGCCCATCCCTACTAATTTTATCTTAGATGCATATAAATAGTGGAAGATAAGGTTCAGTAGTAAGGGGACACCTGTGGAGACGAAACACTACCACAGATGACTAAATAGTTACTACACTTTGTACATTATTTAAAGAATCATGGCGAGTTCCATACATTGATTTGTACAAAAAAATAAAACATTTTAGAGAGTTTTGAATCACTTCCAATGTTGAGATTACATTACCAGCAACTTATTATGTACTTGAAATATTTTATAAACCCCGCAAAACATAACAACAACATAATGGTTTTGGTCGCGATTCGCCGGCATGCCATAGAATGTCGCATTTTTTTCCCGGGGATCTAAAAATATTTTAAATGCCTCATGTTATTCCTTAGGCACCAAGTATCAATAAAGACGTAATTTCAAAGTCTCTAAAAATCTTTATTTTTTTGTACAAATCTCGCCATGATCTTTCTGTTCGACGTTTAAATATTTCAAAATAAAATTAAATATATAAACAACATAATAAAATAAACAAACAATACAAGTTCCTCGATACAAGTTCACGTAGTGTGGATGTCACTAGTTTTTTTTTACAATAGTAGATTTTTAACCAAGGGTTGTAAGACACAAATTCCACTCGAGATATGTTGGTGCTCGAGTGAAGTGAGAGCGCCAATAGTTCGAGTGTGAGATTTGAAGCTTATAAATTGGGGAAACCACGACGGTAAATCAGAGCAATGTTCAGTTTCTTATAATATGTCAATGTCGTAATTCACCGAAAACTCAAGCTCATAACTTTTTGCCTTCAACAGTTAGTTACACACGTGACGTAATATTCTAAGTTTTGCAGTTCGCACGCCAATCAGACGTGCGGTGATAGTCATGCAATTCTGTTTTTTATGTACTATAAGCTAATGCCCAGTGTGCTTTGTGATAGAGATGCCTATAGATAGGGCTATCTATGTATCCTTTAAGGCGGCCCTCTGTGGCCGACGCAACTTCAACGCAAGCATAGTCTAAAAGCTTGTTGTTTCATCCAACGTAATGTTTGACTGCGAAAAAGAGAGACAGCATCAGAGCCGTCCGTTATCAGTCGGTAAATTCCGCTGATCACTCGCGGCCGCTTCGCTAGGTCGTCATTCATGATTTCGCATATCATAAAACTTGTTCCAGGAGTATACTTATTGTGAAAAAATCTTACAAGTTTGTGAAAAAAAAGTTAGTTATTTAGAATCTCTAATGCATTTGCAAGCCTGGTATCTAAATGTTTTCTTTACTTTTACAATTTATAGTGTACATTAGATATGGCCAAAGTTCAGGTAAAATTTGTGCAAAAAAGCTGTTTTCCAGAGGCTTTTACTGAATTTGTTTCACACTTTTTTTTAATTTCGCCTAGATACGCGGCTAGATATAGTGCACAAGATACTAATTTGTTCAACACATCTAACGAAAAATGTTTAAAAACGCCATAATAAGTACAGAGGTTTTGTATGAAAAGTATGACGAATTGAGTGCTCTTAAGGCAGGATACATCAGCGACTTGTGTTTTAAGCGCAGTATTTGGTTCCATTACTGGCTGGCAAACCCAGAGTACGTATACCTGCTATCAAAGAATAAAAAATAAATAGACAAGCAATTTTAAAAATTACCTCAAAAATGGAATGTAATTCATAAATCCTTCAAAACTGTTAGCTAATGTTCACTGAAATGTCGGGGTTGCCGCTACATCGCACGCGCTGAGTCAATTCAGCATTGCTATTCTAAAAATGGTAATATTTTTTTTAGGATACCAAATCCTTTTGGCGCGCAAAAATAAAATGTTTTTTCTTTTTTTCTTATGAGAAACGTCAAAATATATATTCTTTCGACTTCTATCATCACTAGGTGGCGCTACTGTCGAACTCACAGATTTTAAGAATATTAAATTATAATCTAATCGCTGATTCATGAGTGATATCGTAAATCCATAGGCTACGACGACCGCTTATCACCAGGCCGGCCATATGCTACAATAAATGAAACCATGTAAAGTCAAAGTCAAAGCCATTTATTAAATTTAGGCCCTAGTAGGGCTCTTATGAAGGTCAAAGCTACTAAAGTTACCACCAGTTCGTAAGTCGGCCTTCAACTGAGAAGAACAGGCAAGAAACTCAGCAAGGTAACATTTTTAAAATATTTTTTTTGAACAATCTGACTATATTGGCAATTTTTTCCAAAAGTACTAATAAATACGCACAACTTTTCCATGGGACCAACTTCGAATCAACTCCATCCTGTATCAGCGAGATGTCTTGTATACAACTTTACGAAGAGCTCTTTAGGGCGCGACGACACTAATGGCGTGATAGTCATGCGACCTACTTGACATGAGATGTCGATATTACACGTGTAAAACGGGCACACGTGTGACGTGTCTTATTGGTCTGGGGATGTGTGTGTATAATTGGCTACTGGTCTGAGCACGGTGTTTTTTTTTACTAATACTCGATTACTATGCCATATATACTATCGATTACCACATGTCTCGTTCGGCTTCTGGTCTGTAAGCTTGACTCCAATCCAACTCAATATACTACGCTCCAAGCCACGCTATCAAAACCAGAGTGCAGTCATCTGCTAACCTAAAGAACTATTAACAAGCAATCACTGAAATATCCATTGAGCTATTATTACTACGTATAGAGAAGCTATCATAAGCAAAGGTTATGTCCCATTTTTAACCGACTTCAAAAAAAGGAGGAGGTTCTCAAATCGGTTGTATTTTATTTTTTTATGTTTGTTACATCATAACTTCGTCATTTATTAACCGATTTTGAAAAATCTTTTTTTTTTCAAATCAGGATTTGATTACTGCTTAGTGTACTTTGAAGTCGGTTTAAGGTTTTTGTAAAACAGTCCAATTATTAAGAGTCAACTAAAGTTCTCTTTAGCGCTGAAACAATAATTAGTCGTCTAAGCAGACAGTAGAAAGCGCGTAGCGCTATCAGAATGCTTTTCTCTCGCAAACACACGTGATTTATCACGGCGCTTACGCGTTTCGTTCATCGTTCCACAGCAACAAGAGTGGTCGGATGGCCTCACTTGAACGGAACATAGTTGTGATGTGTGGCGTCTTCTCTATACGTAGTAATAATAGCTCAATGGAAATATCGGGGACGTCGCTACATCGCACGCGTCGTCAAGTAAGCACGCGTCACTAGATGTGGCGTGATAGTCATGCGACGCACTTGACATGAGATGTCGATATTACACGTGTAAGACGGGCACGTGTGTGACGTGTCTCATTGGTCTGGGGATGACTGAAATTGACTACTGGTGTCTGTCGTACGGTGTGTATTTTATCATTTGCGATAAATAATAATCTTACAAGAATTTCGAGTAGCCCGGTTAGAATTCAAAGTCAAAGTCACAGTCAAAGCCATTTATTCAATTTAGGCCCCAGAAGGGCACTTATGAAGGTCACATTTACTGAAGTTACCACCGGTTCGGAACTCGGCCTTCAACTGAGAAGAATCCGGCAAGAAACTCAGCAAGGTTGCCAAAAAGTACCCAAAGGTTGCCTGGAAGAGATCGCTTAAGCGATAAGGCCGCCTATATTGTATTACTTCCTTAATTTGTGTTTTTACTAATGTTTGTTCTATGTTAGTTTATACAATAAAGAATATTTCATTCATTCATTCATTCAAGGTTACATTTTTTAAATATTTTTTGGACAATCTATGTTTGGTTTTTTTTCCAAATAATTAACAAAAAAAATTGGATACGTAAGAATTGGCGGTAAGTAGGTAAATCACGAGTGTCGGAGATTTGTAAATGGTCGGCAACGTGAGCAACCCTCAAGCGTATATAGGCAGTAAGACTTTAATATCAGGCGGGCGGTATACCAAAAACTTTACGACTACCTCGGAGGAGATAGCACAGAGGATTATAGTAATCTGTGGAGATAGGCAAGGGTTTTTGTTTCTTTGACGTCATTCTTCAAAGATTTCAAGATCTTAAAACTGACGTAATAGAATAAAGCGGAAGAAATGACCGTTAAAAATTCAATAATCATCGGCCTCCTTAAGAGGACTCAATTCGTAATACTTTTCATACAAAACCTCTGTACTTATTATGGCGTTGTTAAACATTTTTCGTTAGATGTTTTGAACAAATTAGTATCTTGTGCACTATATCTAGCCGTGTATCTAGGCGTAATTTAAAAAAAAGTGTGAAACAAATTCAATCAAAGCTTCCGAAAAACAGCGTTTTTGCCTGAACTTTGGCCATATCTAATGTACCTATAAATTGTAAAAGTAAAGAAAACATTTAGATACCAGGCTTGCAAATGTATTGGAGATTTTAAATAACTAACTTTTTTTTCACAAACTTGTAAGTTTTTTTCACAAGAAGTATACGCCTGGAACAAGTTTTATGAATCCGAAATCATGAATGACGACCTAGCGAAGCGGCCGCGAGTGATCAGCGGAATTTACCGACTGATAATCGATGGCTCTGATGCTGTCTCTCTTTTTTCGCAATCAAACATTACGTTGGATGAAACAACAAGCTTTTAGACTATGCTTGCGTTGAAGTTGCGCGGGCCACAGAGGGCCGCCTTAATTGCCAATTGCTTGTCTCCGGCATGGAACACAGAATCCCTGGTTTCTAGACAAGCACGGACCACTGGCGAAATTCTTCCGATAAATAGTTGGGTATAGCAGGCATTCCCTGGTCCTCTACCACGGATGCGGCCGTGAGTAGACGCGTAGGGAATTGCACTAAACAGTATTGACAGATATCGAGAATACCTCGAACACAACGAAACAAACATATTTCTATGCAAACATGTCATTGAGCCAGCGAATTCACCACAGCGCAGCGTAAACAATCAGCTATTGTTATTGAAGCTTATCTTTCACCGCTTCCGGAGGCTGGTGGAAGGGACTGTTATCTGAAAAAATGTAAAGAGTTATTTCATTTTGATTAAGAACCATTTCTTGTAACATAAAATATTAGAAGCTATGCAGTTACAGAATTACCCAACTGATAAAGCGCGTCGTGAATCTTCGTTCGCACAGAAAAGAAAGTATGGCCCCGAAGATTAACGAAAGAATGCTTAAAACTTACAATCAACCTTAGATCACTACTATAAGGTTCATAATACACTGTAGCTGTTAGTTCCATCTCACTCGCAAGTCACGCTTTACGCACGGTGCGCGCTATCATGGCGGCAGCAGCCGACCAATAGCGGTTTCCCCCGCTTTGAAAATGTACAAAAAGTATCTTCTGCGCAGGTACATCGGTAAGCCATATCAGTTGGGTACTACTGTAAAATAGTGATAAATGTGAATGTAGATTGTGTATAAGAAGACAATAATGATGGACTATGTAAAAAATTATATAAGTAAAGCTGGCCAATTGCGAGTCTGAGTCCGACTCCCGCACCGAGGGTTCCGACCTTCCTTGGACGTATATTTACTGATTTAGGCCATCACTGTTGTTAAAAACCGGACTACTTAACCAAGTTTGTTGGTAAAGGAATTTTGATGATTTGGAAAAAAAACTGCTGTTTAAAACATCGTTCAAAAATATAATATTATCGAAGTGTGGCTGTATAAGTTACGACCATTGCTCAGTATAGTTGCATAGTTCTTTGTTTTTTACTTTACCTTTGTGACGTAAAGTTTCATTTACATTCCGCTTCTTAGATACCTTTTAGGTCTACTTTCAGAGTACGAGAGGTACCTATAGTTTCCTCACGCTTTCAACCAGCAACTTTTATTAGAACTGCTAATATCGGCAACTTGAAAAGCTCAATAACTGAGATAAGAGTTCAAGTGGGGATGACGTCAGATAAGTTATCGGAACGAGCACATTTCTGTTGACTCATTATACTGAAGCGATAAATACTGGTGACAAAGCCACATAGATAGGTGTTGATTCGGTATAGCAGGCATTCCATGGTCCTCTACCACGGATGCGGCCGAGAGTAGACGCGTAGGGAATCGCACTAAACAGTATTGACAGATATCGAGAATACCTCGAACACAACGAAACAAACATCAATCCAAACATGTCATTGAGCCAGTGAATTCACCACAGCGCAGCGTAAACAATCAGCTATTGTTATTGAAGCTTATCTTACACCGCTTCCGGAGGCTGGTGGAAGGGACTGTTATCTGAAAAAATGTAAAGAGTTATTTCATTTTGATTAAGAACCATTTCTTGTAACATAAAATATTGGAAGCTATGCAGTTACAGAATTACCCAACTGATAAAGCGCGTCGTGAATCTTCGTTCGCACAGAAAAGAAAGTATGGCCCCGAAGATTAACGAAAGAATGCTTAAAACTTACAATCAACCTTAGATCACTACTATAAGGTTCATAATACACTGTAGCTGTAAGTTCCATCTCACTCGCAAGTCACGCCGTGCGGGGGGGGGGGCACGGCGCGCGCTATCATGGCGGCAGCAGCCGACCAATAGCGGTTTCCCCCGCTTTGGAAATGTACAAAGAGTATCTTCTGCGCAGGTCCATCGGTAAGCCATATCAGTTGGGTACTACTGTAAAACAGTGATAAATGTGAATGTAGATTGTGTATAAGAAGACAATGATGATGGACTATGAATAGAGAATGATATAAGTAAAGCTGGCCAAGTGCGAGTCTGAGTCCGACTCCCGCACCGAGGGTTCCGACCTTCCTTGGACGTATATTTACTGGTTTAGGCCATCACTGTTGTTAATAATTGGACTGTTTTACAAAAACCTTAAACCTACTTCAAAGTACACTAAGAAGTAATCAAATCCTGATCTGATGACAATGGGACCAAACGGGAAGCGTACCCTTTCATATACAAATGGAATTTTCCAAATCGGTTAATAAATGACGGAGTTATGAGGTAACAAACATAAAAAAAAAAGAATACATTCGAATCTCCTCCTTTTTTTGAAGTCGGTTAAAAACCGGACCGCATAACCAAATTTGTTGGTGAAAGAATTTTGATGATTTTGAAAAAAAAAAAAAACTGCTAGCTTAAAACATCGTTAAAAATATAATATTATCGAAGTGTGGCTGTATAAGTTACGACCATTGCGCAGTATAGTTGCATAGTTTTTATTTTTTACTTTACGTTTGTGACGTAAAGTTTCATTTACATGCCGCTTCTTAGATACCTTTTAGGTCTACTTTCTGAGTACGAAAGATGAAAACTACCTTACCTACCTATTTCCTCACGCTTTCAACCAGCAATTTTTATTAGAACTGCTAATATCGGCAATTTGAAAAGCTCAATAACTGAGATAAGAGTTCAAGTGGGGATGACGTCAGATAAGTTATCGGAACGAGCACATTTCTGTTGACTCATTATACTGAAGCGATAAATACTGGTGACAAAGCCACATAGGTAGGTGTTGATTCTGTGGCAAATTGCAGTGAATTAGTTTTAATCTCTTTCTTAATTTGATATTGAGGCTGTAAATAATGTAATTCACAGGAAAATAAACGTTACCAATTTTGTTGACGGCATTTTCGTTGAAAATAAGCAATAGGGAATTTTCGGTAGATCACAGCATTTTTTTTTGTTAAAAAAAGTAGTTTGACTTGCGAAGTAAGTACCTCCACCTTATAGAATATCGCAGCCAAATAACAATGTTGTGTTTGAATTCCTGTCGCCATAGATAATTGGGGAAAGGGGGGTCGGTAACGCTTTATGTGCTTATCACCTTCAGCTAAATTATCATTTATCAGTGTCCATGGAGAATTCGTGGTCAAAACATTCATACCATACCCGGAAAATTGGTTGAGGAAGTATTGATTCTGAGTATAGTACACTCACTCGCTGAAATACCCAGTGTGTTATTTTGATCGAATAATTTAGTGATTCCATCGCAGTTCTTAGACATTTTTCAATAAGGCTGTGACACCTATTTATACGTAACGTTATACGTAACGTTTCTACCATTGTATACGTAAACTTTAATTATTAAGGGTAGTATGTAGGCTAGATCGCGCGCCAAAACCAGCATTCATTTGTTACTTTGCAGTTGTGTTACAGGCACGCACACATGCATCGGCACCAAACTTGACGTTGCGTCAAATTAGATGCGTACCGCATAACGTGGTACTAGCCGACAAAATTCCAATATTATTAAGTAATATTATATTTAATTTTCTATTTAGATACCTTTTCTAGTGGCTCATTTAAATAGGCACAACCAAAGTTTACATAATTATTAAGCAGCATGGATTCACTACTTATAAGCAAAGGAAATTCAGTGCGATGCTTTATATTAGTACTTTGTGGGTACTTATGTTGACATTTTTTGAAGAGGTAGGTACTAATATATAGTAACTCTGTTTGTTTAAGAAGTAATAAGTAGTAATAATAATAAATAATAATAAATAGTAGATGACAAGAATGCATTTGAATGAATGTCGCTTCGCAGGCTATTGTTATATATATTTTGTAATTGTAATACTTCTATTTACATATTTAAAAAAAAAAACACTTGCTGAGTTTCTTGCCGGAGTCTTCTCAGTTCAAGTTGTATTTGGAACCGGTGTAGAGCCATTTGTTAACGTTCACAAGTGCCTTATCAGGGCCTAAATTGAATAAATGCTTTTTGAATTTTGAATTTTTGAATAGTAATAAGTTTAGTAATAAATAATAAGTTTAAATAATAAATAAATAAAATAAACATCCTGGGATATTCCTCACATACGGTCATCTGATCCCAAACTAAGCTGAGCTTGTACTATGGACATCTTTTTGTTAGTAAATATATAAATAACATAATGTACATAATTACACCCACATTCAGGACATACAGACATGTTCATGCACAAAAATGCATGTCCTGGGTGGTAATCAAACTAATGACCTGCAGCGCTATAAGTGGAATCAACTGTACCAACTGGCCCATTTGTTTTTGTTTGCTTACGCTTTCACGCCTAAACCACTGAAGCCATCGCATTGAGATTTGGCAATCAGATACCTTGTAACGATGCGACCTCTCCTATTTCAATTATTGCTTCTGGTCAAAAATACTATTTCCAAATGTACATATTATTCTAATTTTTAAATGTTAAAATTTTCAAATGATCAAATTTTCGAATTCGAATTTTCAATATTTTTAATTCTCATAATTGAAGAATGTCCCATCAGACATTCATTCATTTCAATCAGTACTGAGACACAACTTGTGTGGACATGTTTTTAAAGTGAAATAAAACAAAATCATTAATATATTTAACGAATATATCCTAGTAATACATTAATACAGTTCGTTTACCAGTGCATCAATAATATAATGAATTATCATACTAGAACCCAGCTGGGTTCTTTATTTTTACGCAATAAACTTTATGGAAGACTATTTTGAATGCTCCGGTCGTAGGCTGATAGTAGAGCTGATAGCCAACCCTACGTCGCGTCGTGACAACTTATGGTATAGAGAAGGGTATAGGCTACTTTTATCAAGGGAATGCAGGTAAAACCACGGGGGACAGCTAGTATCATATAAAGAGGCATATACGAGGCTTTGAAATTACTAATCCGATTCTAAACATTATTTCACTAATAAGATAAGATAAATATGCTTTATTTGTACACCATATAGTAGAAGACGAAACATTATACAAAAAGAAGTGATACAAACAAGCGGTCTTATCGCTTAAGCATTACAACAAGACAACCTGTGGGTAACAGGATATATGAGAATATGATAGGTAACAGATAAGAATACGCTTTCATAACGTGAAAAAAACAGCTCTAGTAAAATAGAAAGAAAGGCAGGAAATGAGGAAGTTTATTTGTTTGTTTGCGTGTGATACTGTGAAATAACAAGAGATTTAAAAGAGTCTAACGTCGGGGCCCGTCTTATAGTCTGAGGGGGAGAGTTTCAGAGACGTACAGCTTGGATAGTAAAAGATTGGGAATAAGAGTAAGAAGTGAGAAGTGTGACTGGGAGTTTGGAGGTTAAGTTCCAAGGAACTATGAAGAAGATGATGTTGAGAGGTGTAGTACTCGAAGCGTTCCTTGAGATAGCGAGGGGTTTTAGGATAAAATAAATCAGTGTATAAGAGTGATAATATGTGTGTATTCGAGCGAAGGTGGATAGGAAGCCACTTGAGTTGTAATAGGAAGCTACATTATCCTCAAATGCTATAACAATATTTTAATTCACATTTGTTAGGCTACTTTTCATAACGGAACCGCATGTGAAACCATGGGAGATAGCTTTCATTTACCGTGCCTAATTAAGCCAGTGCGAGGCCCGTAGCAAGTGTAATCAAGGACCTTTGGTTCAGGTATCTACTTTAATGGTTTATCTGCGGATTTAGCTTTCAGATTAGAAGATATGGTCGCGCAGATATATTTCACGAATTTATTACTCTTTTAAAAGATTTGGAAGCCTTTCTATATTACATTTATATTTGTCACGCAGCGTTATTTAAGTTTGTCAAGAAATCGTTTTCAATGATTCTTATAATATTGGCCATGCAGCGAAATATACCGGGATTTCAGCATAACAGTAACATCCCTAATTATTTTCCCATAATTATTAGTATATACGAAAGCAGGCCATTCAACGTGGGCCGTAGCATTTATCCTGCTATGGCCAATTCAGTACTGCATATTTCATAATTAGCTAACGAACATTTGTTAAATTCGGTATAGCGGCGATTGATAGGGAACCCGTTATAAGTATACTAAAATTATTAAGATTTGCATAGGAGCTTATCAAGTTATGCTCAATAAAATAAAACCTACAAAGAATATGTCTAGTAACAATGATAGCTTTATAGTAAAAGAATATATATAAGAACAGTGAATTGTTTACAAATGGCCATATCCATCGATATCATTGTATTCTACTAGCTAGTATATATATACAGCGTTCCAAACATTCACTCTGTTCGAATGAACTGAACTGCGTTCCGTTCACCTTTAGGCGCCGATCCCATGGAAGAGTTCAGTTCTGAGTTCCGAGTTCTGAGTTCCGCGTTCACTGTAATCTATGCGGCGCTTTTCATCATTGCACACAGAGAACTCGTCGTTCAAGAGAACTCGAGTTCTGTCGGAGTTCCATTATCTAAAGCTGGCAGTTGAGGTGACACGTCTGAGCTATCACTGTCTTATTTATTGAGTGACACAGGGTAGAAAGGCAATGGGCATTCTGGCCCATGAGCGGCCACTAATGAAACTTAAGTAAGGCCAATGAGACGAGATAAAGAACGTCAATAAACTTTTTTTTTTTATAACACTAAGTGGCAAACAAGCTTACGGCCCGCCTGATGTTAAGCGGTTACCATAGCCTATAGACGCTTGCAACACCAGGGGTATCACTTGCGCGTTGCCTACCCTGCAGAAATCTCTTCACACCCTTTTTGAAGAACCCCATGCTGTGTACTCCATTGGGAAAACCACGGCGGGGAGCTCATTCCTCAGTCCAAGCGTCCGCGGAAGAAATCTCCTTTTAGCCCGCACAGTTCGAAACAATTCTGGTTTCAGTGTGTGAGGATAGAAGGTAGCCGTAGGCATCAAGTCGAACAAATCCTTAGAACACTCTCCGTTGTACAAGCGTTAGAACACACATAAGGAGCTTTTGTTTGCTGAATGTATATAATTACACCTTTTGGTACGGGGTACTAATTACATTTAATGCAACTATCTTACAATTTCATAATATCTCCAATTATTTCTTAAATCTTCAATAATCTATAACTTTTTTTTCTAAATACACCACAGTATTAAGCTTTCATATTTTTGTAAATATATTATTGCCTAATAGAAAACAGAAATTATTGCTGGCCGCCAAAGAGAAAAGCTCCGTACAAATTTGCCCATTTACCTTTAGAACTCTAGACTGCTCGCTCGCTGTGTGTAAAGTAGTGAACGCGGAATTCGAAACTCGGAACGCGGAACTCTAGTACTCTTTTCTGTGAGATGGGCGCGTACAGAACAGCGTTAATAATACAAGAAATCGAATCAAACCTGAGTGTAAACCTGGACGTAAATAACAATTTAGTAGTCAAGTAAGTAAACTTATTTGTTGTTCAAGTGAATAAATAGGTAATAATATCGTAATATCACAATAGAAAAAATATTTCTTCATTTAAATGCCACGACTGCGGTGTAATTCTATAGGAACGACACGTTGATAAACGCGTAGGCGCTATGAAATTCATGAGCGCTTAAGATATTTTAGTCGCGAGAAAACTATAATCTATAAGCATCTATCTATCGTTTTTATAATTTGGTTAGACACAGCTTGATTTAGCACTGCAACAGTCAGTCCACTGCACACTTGCTTCGCACAAGCCCCCACCTTACCCCCGCTGTCATCAAGCTCGACGGATTTTTGTTTGGAACGCGAAATCTAATAAAATACTTATATTATTTCGATGGCCGTATCATAACCTTCTTTTCAGCATCGACGATACATTATTAAGGTTAACTTCAAGTAAAAATCCGCGTGATACAAAAACTTATTTATGATTTTATGAATAAGATTAGTTTATCTATAAGCAAGAAACAAAATAAGCAATCAATGGCTGAGAGGGAGAACAAGGAAAATATTTTGGCATAAGGGACTTTTTCAAAAAGACTATGGGCGTATCAACATATCATGAAATGAATACTGATGAATATAAAAAAATTTTCATGGTGTAATTCATAACTCTAATAATGTAAACAATAAAAATGCACTTATCATGTTCTTTTTGACAAGCGCATGTATACAGATATGTGGATGACGTCATTTCCGGTGTCAATAAAAAGCGACGTGGTGTCACCTTGGGACACTGGGGGGAACTGACTGCTTTCGCGATTGCGTCTTGTATATAAAGCTTCACTTGACATTTCATAGAAAAATGTATGGACAAATGGCGTCACAAAATTGATGCTTATAAATAAATTAATTACATTATTCTCAAACAAAAAAATGAAAATGTGGCCCCACGGATCTGTTGTACATATATTTGTGATTCGATGTTATATATAATTTTTACAAAATGGATTCTAAATTTGATGGTATCACTAAAGAGGCAAACCTCGATTTTTATGATTTTGGTAATATTTGTAATGTTTTTGCTAGTTATAGCAGCAAATTAAAAAAAAAGGGCCAACACGGATCTGTTAATTGGTATCTTGGTTTTATGTTTATGTTCATATATTACTATTTCTTTCATGTTTTCATTCATAAACCACTAAAATAGCGAACCCTGTTTATGACGTTTAGCTTACATACCGCCCTTAACTCGATTTTTCATTATTCCAATGAATTTTTAATTTTTTTTTTAATGGAATATTGATTAGTTCCTTTTTATTGGGTTCATTATGTGGTCTGCGTTTCTAAGACGAATAAAAAGTTTACGATGTATATATTTTCGATCTTTGTATCTTCTATTTAAGTATCTTCTGCCTTTCTACATATATCTATACTAGTTTCATTTTGGTGGTTTAGGCCCTGGAAAGACACTTATGAATGTTAAGTTGAATTTACCACCGATTCGGTATACACTTAAACTGAGAAGACTCGAACAACGTATAACGAATTTAATCTTGAGCAGATAGTATTATTTTTGGAAAAAATACTTGGTAAAACGCAACGTTAAATAACTATACACCTACAGTAAGCGATATTATTAATTGAACCTGTTACTAAATTACGCAAACTTAAGAATCTCCTCTAATTTACTTATTGCATATCAGAAAAATGACTGTTGTACAATTAAACTACCTGTTCATCAAAACATGTTCTATCACCCAGATCCGACTCGGGGCACTCCAAATATAGTTGGTTAGGTTAGAACTGTGACAATAACGCGCTTGATTCATTCAGTTTTTATATATTTTTGGTTCTAGTTTTGAATTATTTTGTTCGAATAGAGGGAATTAATAGTTAGGGCATTAAAAACATGCTCTACAGTCATTAGTAATAAGACTTATACTAGTTTGATCGAATCCACCCTAATGGAATGAATAGTGTTTGTTTGTTTGGTGATATTATCTTTGCTATCTTGGCTAACCCCTATCATTAAGGTTTTAAGGTCATGGAATTTGGGACCATAACTTGGAATGCGACCTAGAAATGGTCAGGGTCGCTTGTCGTGCCAATTTCTTTCCAGTTTTCGGTCTGCACACAGTTCTCAGGAAACATTCGGAATTAATCTATGATCCAGTAGGAATGAAAGAGAAATACGCAAAGGTATTGAAAGAGAAAAGATACAAGTCTTTCTCATAATTTTTATTGTTTCTTGGGCAGTTATTTGTATAATAAATTTAATGATTTGTGTAATGAAGACACTGAAATAATGCTACGTGTCCCCTAATCTAAAGTGATAAAATTACTGGTTACGTATTTATACCTCTAGCACCCCTAGTATCATTTTCTATGGTTTTTGTTCCTTTTGTTCTTGCTCGCCTCTCAACTGACGTATGTACCACGGAAAAGAGGTTTGTACACACATACATAACACACCACCCACACCCAAACACTACAGATTAATTTTTCTGTGTAACTGTCATTTTTGCTTTTTGCCATTTTTTTCTTTTCTTTAGTACTGAATATTGTTTTTTTATCTTTTTTTCGTTACAGACACAGCTTAGTGAGTAATAATAAATATTGTATGTATCACATGTGGCGTATATCATATTTCATCATAACAATCATCACATCATTTGTTATTACATAGTATCACAGACCAGTTCGTTTTCAGACGCCATATCAGCTAAGTTTCTGGAGACCATCGTAAAATTTTAGCGGGGGACAAGAGCCCCATTTCTGCGGTACGATTAGCTTGCCGGTCGCGGATAAACGGTAAATAGAAGTCTATCCATTCTGGTCTGTGTAATAAATAAATGAATAATGAATATCGACAGGGAGTCCATCCACACACATTGAAACCAGAATTGTTTCGAACTGTGCGGGCTAAAAGGAGTGTTCTTTCTTCAAAAGGGGTGTGAAGAGGTTTCTGCAGGGTCGGCAACGCGCGAGTGATACCCCTGGTGTTGCAAGCGTCCATAGGCTACGGTAACTGCTTACCATCAGGCGGGCCGTATGCTTGTTTGCCATCTAAGTGGTATAAAAAAAATAAAAAAAAAAAAGAATATCCTGGACTCAATGACAGATGCACGCACAACAACCGCTGGGACTAGTACCTAGAAATTTTGCACACATGACGCCGATGAAACGGAAAAAATATTCGACGTTCAGGCCATCTATGTAAGACGTCTTTTATACACTAATATACTAACGGTCTTATTCATAATGAATTATGAAGGGTTTATAAGCTCGTTATAGTGACATTTCCAAAAAGTGTTATATTGGTTTGATGGCGCTAAAATACTCATTAACTGTTCTATAAAGTCAGTTTGATTTAAAAACGCCAAGACTAATATTTTTTTTTGACGTTCACGACGAAGGAATTAATTAGTCAATGACAACAATATATAATTCAGCCACTTTGTTTATGGTTTCATCCACTTGGCCACGACTTGGCCAGTCTTGGCAGGATGCGTTCGAAGTTTTTCAACCGAATGGCAACATTTTAGTTATCGGAGCGCTATAGTGCGATTATGAATAAAGAATTTTAAAAACGTTTGATAGCCGATAAGCATTTTCTATGAATAAGACCTTAAAATTATCAAAGAAATTGACCGAAATTAATTTCCGACATCTACCTATATGTGTAAATTCTATACTATAATTCTAAAATGTATTAACCAGACATGCTACTATGTAGATACTATAATTAACTTACCTAATGGCCACTTTGTGTCACATATTAAAAAACTTTTAATGTAGCTCTTTCCTTTGTACAACTTTCCAAATGCTATGTGAACATTTAATCAAATGCGATTGCCCTTTAAGGAGTTAAGTGATATTCTCTGAACTCTGAGTCACACTTGAAGTTTTCAACACAAGTACCTAGTGATAAAGAACTTTCACACAAAGTTATGAAGAGATAGAGAGAGTGGTTAAAGTTTTGGATGAGGTCGGCGTCTCGCCTTTAAAAATCTGGACATTTGAGCAGTAGCCGGACATACCGGATAAAATCTTTTCCGTTTTGTACAGACATAGTACATGTAAGCTATTGAGTAATCAATAATACTTGTTTTTTTTTTCTATAAGCGTACTGTATATTTTCTTGGCCTACGTCAAGTGACAGCTAGGCAATAGAAATATTGTATGTAAGGTCAATATGGGGAATACCTTGCTTATGTTGTGTCGAAGTTCAAGGATCGCATGTTAAATCAGTTTTGCCTATTCCTTACTTTTGTATGTGCTTATAATAACTCAAGAGCATGGATTTTGATATGGTCATAATAGTTAACTAGGGTTTAGGGTTCTTATTTATTGCGCTAAAGGGAGCTGAGTCACAGATTAAAGTTGTAGCTGAGTAGTATAACCGTATGAAATGAAAGAAGTCGCATTTCAATCCGACGGGGCCGCGAACAAAGGTCAGCTAATGGTTAATCCAAACCATGGACAAGAAGAGTGGAAAAACATAAGATAATAACCTTATTAGCTAACCCCCGCCGTTACACACGCGTACGGTTTTTTTCCCGCAGCAGAACTATCTGCCAGTGAAAGCCCCATCAAAATCGGGCGGCTTTCATATATTTTTTTATCGTTCCCTATCCCTACGAAGTTTTCAAGCTTCGCTTCAAAATAAGTTTTATCTTTTCTGTCTGGGAATGTCAAAATAATCTTAGGGGCAGTCCCCAGTCCCCACTACATAGTCTGTTTAGCAAGAGGTCCGATTACATGCATACTGTGTGTTACTACTATGAAGCTATTAAGGACCTATTGTCGAGCTTTGGTTTCATGGTTACAGTTCATAGAAATACATACCTACGACTCCATTGGACTCATGAGAGCAAAGAAATATTATAGTAGACGGTGTCGATTATAGCGCTCGTGGTGTAGCATGATTAGCCGTTCTTAATCGATAGGCAAAGTGGAGCTTCCACCGTCGTAGTCGGTATCTGGATGGGTGACTGCCTAGTGGTATTTCAAATCGAGCGTTTCCGTGCTTCGGAAGGCACGCAAAGCCGTTGGTCCTGGTTATCACTTAATTGTGATAGTCGTTAAGCTAGTTGGATGCCTCCTAGGCGGCTTGAAAAATTCCAACAGTAGGTTGACCACTAGCCTACCTCCACCGATC
This sequence comes from Polyploca ridens, assembly GCA_951394255.1. Taxonomy (NCBI): domain Eukaryota; kingdom Metazoa; phylum Arthropoda; class Insecta; order Lepidoptera; family Drepanidae; genus Polyploca; species Polyploca ridens. The sequence continues at coordinate 9,482,998 of OX596269.1, read as the reverse complement.
CGCAGTGAGCACGGGCCTCCTGCCCGTGCTCACCAATGGGACATGTAGAGTATTGTCACAAGGACTTGGGTAAAAAAGTAGTATGCTTGTTTGATCTCTCACCGTTTGTGACTGAATGTGTGGTCGAAGGTGGTAATCACATAAAGCGTAGAACAAACTGGCTCTTATGTACAGTATAACTGACCTTTTTAACCTGAGCTACCTAGCAGTATTCTATCAACCTATGGTTTCCTCAATTTTGGGGTTTCAGAAACTGACGGTAAACACCATAGGCATACGTAAACTTGTGATTACCAACGAGAATATAAAAAGAGATATTGTAACATAGGAATGGGGATTTGGCAAGAGTTCAAATAACGTCAGACTAGCTGTCCCCAGCGGTTTTTAATTATACGACTGAGTCGGCAAATAAGCATACGCCTTAAGAGGACTCAATTCGTCATACTTTTCATACCAAACCTCTGTACTTATTATGGCGTTGTTAAACATTTTTCGTTAGATGTTTTGAACAAATTAGTATCTTGTGCACTATATCTAGCCTTGTATCTAGGCGTAATTTAAAAAAAGTGCGAAACACATTCAGTCAAAGCATCCGAAAAACAGCGTTTTTGCCTGAACTTTGGCCATATCTAATGTACCTATAAATTGTAAAAGTAAAGAAAATATTTAGATACCAGGCTTGCAAATGTATTGGAAATTCTAAATAACTAACTTTTTTTTCACAAACTTGTAAGATTTTTTCACAAGAAGTATACTCCTGGAATATGTTTTATGAATGCGAAATCATGAATGAGGACCTAGCGAAGCGGCCGCGAGTGATCAGCGGAATTTACCGACTGATAACCGACGGCTCTGATGCTATCTCTCTTTTTTCGCAGTCAAACATTACGTTGGATGAAACAACAAGCTTTTAGACTATGCTCGCGTTGAAATTGCGTCGGCAAATAAGCATACGCCTTAAAACCGGTTACCGTACCCATTCGAGGAAAAATCCCTTTAGAGGCAACTAGTCAGTGATTTTGCATTGATTTTGAACGGTAAGGACCAACCACTGCATTGTCTTCTTGATTTGGCACCAGAGCGCACTGTCTGTGGTGGGCAATTGGCGGAATAGATTTCAAGCAAAAATGTATGTCGTTGGGCTTTTTTGGGTTAATTTTTATGCCGTAGCCAAGGATGTTAAAAAAATCGGATATATTCTCCACCACGCTGTACGTACAAGCCGGCACGCACACATTCACACATTAGTCGAGCGCGGGTAAACGGCTCTGTGTAAACGACGACAGACGTAACGCACATACAGGCTTGTCGCTCTTATAATATTAGTAAGGATATTATTATATCGCACAAAGCCCAAAGTAAACCGAGGTCAAGGAGGATGACGTCAGATGTCTTACGTCATCAGTTTCATCTGTTCAATAAAAGCTCTCAGTTTGGGTTCAGATAATCGTGAGAGATGTACCATTAAGGCTGCTGTCTCGTAAATATCAATAAAGATAATTTGGTCCAACGAAGCGTATTTTTTGAATTTTGACTTTTACGCTCCGGCCGCAGCAGCCCCTGCAAGTCGCCGGTAAGTGAGATAGCGCGAGTGTATCAACACATGTTGTATCCCACACCAGCGACCTGCTGACACTCCTCGATCAAAGACATACCATCCGGCCTCTTGGCTTGCCGTCTCGTCTGTCGCCACGCGCTATACCGACTGGTTCGAAGGCGGAAAATAATACCGAGTTTATTTATATTGAAACGGACAACGCATCCTTATTCATTTCCTTAATTATTTCCGTTATCGCAATAAATGTATTTATTATAACATTACGGTTCTTTTTCAGTTTACTATTTCCGTGGTTTTCCCAATAGAGTACAGCATGGGGTTCTTCAAAAAAGGAAGAAGAGATTTCTGCAGGGTCGGCAACGCGTGAGTAACACCCCTGGTGTTGCAAGCGTCCATAGGCTGCGGTAGCCGCTTACCATCAGGCGGGCCGTATGCTTGTTTGCTACCAATGCTAGTATAAAAAAAAACTATTTCAATGTATTTTTTTGGAGGTCTATTCTTGAGCAAAACCGGCCATTTGCGACTCAGACTCGCGAACGAGGGGTACGTCTTTATTGTACCCCTTAAATTTTTACTGATTTGTTGTTATAGCGGCAATAGAAATACACATTCTGTGGAAATTTCAACTGTCTACTTTTTAAGACTCATCAGAAAGGAAATGAAAGCCACGTCACCAAAAAAGTTATGAATATAGACGTGGATACGGGAAGAGGAAGACCGAAAAAGAGATGGATGGATTGTGTGAAAGATGATATAGGTAAGAAAGGAGTGGATGCTGTTATGAAGGATAGACGAGACGAATGGAAGAAGCGTACATATTGCGCCGGCCCCAAATGATTGGGAACAGGGCAGGCAGATGATGAGATACAGACAAATGACAGACGGGCGGATGAACAGTGGAGGCTTACTAATAGGTTCCGTTTCCGTTAGGGTACGAAAACCTAAAAACGGCCATCATAGCTTGAATACAACTTATTCTGTACCTTACTGCTAACTAGCAAATAAGCATAAGATACCCGCAGGTCCGCCTGATGGGAAGCGGTTACCGTAGCCGTACCGGTTGCAACACCTTGTATCACTCGTGCTTTGCCGACCCTGCAAAAAACCGACCTACCTACACCGTATTTTTTTCTTTTTTAAAGCCTATAATGTCCCACTGCTGAGCACAGGCCTCCTTTCACAAATGAGGGTGAAAGGGAATGGGTAGATACCTACTCCACCACGCGTGCCCACTGCGGATCGGTGGAGGTAGTGGTCAACCTACTCCAACTAGCTTAATGACTATCACATTTCTATAGATATAGATATATTTAACTCATCTATTAATAATTTTAGGAAAAACATTATCAAAATTTTATAATAATTTTTTTTTTTTTTTGTAATTTTATCAATTTTATCTGTTTTATTGTTTTTTGTTTTATCTGCTTTATTTTTGTAACTTGATATTTATTTTTATATTTTGGAAAGTTTTAATATTTTAAACATGTTGTGTTTGCTTTTATATAACAATAAATTTAGTTTTAATTTAGAGTAAGTTTATATTGTTCTTGTAGTAATTTACTGTTGCTAGCAAACCTTTAAATAAATAAATAAATAAATAAATTTAAGTGATAGCTGAGACCAGCGGCTTTACGTGCCTTCCGAAGCACGGAAAACGCTTTAGTTGAAATACCACTAGGCGGTCACCCATCCGGATTTAACACCGGTAATTGATCAGTGGCGGATCCATGATTTTGGTTTAGATTGGCGGGTCGCTCAATTCCTAACAATATGGCGAGGAGTGCGATGGCTGCCACACGCGTCATAATTGTGAACAGGTGCTGCTTGTGGAGGCTGGTCTGCTTAAGTTTGCTATTTAATTACTTATTAAATATCGAGTCAGTCTACTTTGTAGTTTTGAAAAGAGTAATTGCTGAGTTTCTCTTCTCAGCAAATGCAACCTTCCGAACCAGTATTAGAGTCCGACTTTTCATAAGTTCCTGCGAAGGTCTATTTGAATAAATGATTTTGAATTTTGAATTTATTTGGGGCTGAGGGGCTTGACCCAACTAAGGGTGGCCCTTTTAAAAAGATTTATCAGTGCTGGGCCCAGGTTCTTTGGGGTGAGGGCAAATTTAAATCCGGGGGATCTGGATCCGCTACTGTGATCGCTTTTTACGGTTCGATTAAGAACAGCTAATCAAGCTACACCAATTTCGCACATAGTAACCTTTAAATCCAATAAGAGTTTTTCGAAAGCAAAACAGTCGACTGCGGGAGAAACCGAGGGGCGTAAGGCGTTTGTTATTAACCTAATTAGTTAATGAAAAAACTAATTATTCTAAATGGCCATATGCCTGCGTCGTTGATAATGAACGCGATACTAAACGTTACATTGTTTACTAAATGACTAAAACGTGTCTGAAAGTTTATTTTTAATACCTACCACTAACTGTCCCCCGCGGTCCCGGGATGAAAACTAGAAACCTCGTAGTTTTTTACTGTGAAGGGTTGATGTAGGTATAGGCCTGTGTTTGACCGCAATCTCACCGTGGTAAGTGATGATGTGGCCGAAGGTGGCAAGCAAACAAAGCCTAGAAAGAACTGGCTCTAAAGTGCTACGTTTTTTTTTAAAACGAGCATTGTGTTTGTTTGCTTCCTTTGTATTATAAGTAAGCTGACCATGATTTTCAATTTACTTTTGCACGGAAGCCTAATTTTCCGAAAATAAAAGTAGCCTGAAGTACTTATAACATCAGCTATGAGCCAGTGAGAGTCCCGTCAAAATCGGTCCAGCCGTTTCGGAGATTAGCCGTAACAAAACAGAAAAAAATGGTTTTTGGTGTATGTACAATTGCTGCTATTATTTTGACAGACAGACATCTCAATTTTATTTATATGTATAGATAGATGAATATACTTCTTTTCCATGGTATAAAATGACGTGGCCAAGTTGGCAAGCACATAATATTGATATCAATTGATATCGATAAAACCTTAAATGTCGTCCATAAGTTTCATTTTACCAAATCAATCCACCCACCGTTAGTATTCAATGGCAAATATTTCCTTTAATTATGTGTGGGTGTGGTTTGACTCCAGATGTTGTGATGACCTAATGTGACTCCAATGTGGGTTTGATGAATTGGATGTAATGTATTGGAGCCTGGAGCTGTTGGACTCAACTTGGCGTTTGATTTATTGCTAGGTAATTTCTAACGTGCTTTAATTGCAACGCCTGTTTTTAAGGTTCTGTACTCAAAGAGTACTAAGGGAACCCTATTATTAAGCCTTTGATGTCTGTCCGCCGTTTAATGTAGATAAAATTTGCTCTTTACAGCAAATCATTAACATTATTATTTTAGAAGATATCACAGATTTCAAGTTACCAAAAAACTGTTTTTGGGTGGCGCGTGGCTTGCACCCGCCCGCGCGAAGCCGGGTATTCTAATCTCCGCTAATTCATAATATTAGTAATATTCACAGACATTAGATTAAAATGTCCCCCTTATACTCATTTACAAACCAACAACTTGTTTTGTTATTTTAATTATTAGAAATTGTTCTCAATTACGTGTAATGTAATGACTTAGGTTAATTAAGGTCACTGCAAATAACATAAAACTAATTTGCATTAATTGGTAACTAATGTTATTTGCACGTTTGTATTCAATTTTGAGTATTTTTTTGTTTTTACTCTCAATTGAAAACTAAAGAATTAATTTTAAGGTCAGCGTCCATCGATCTTTTTTTGCAGCACCGCTACATTTCCGCCACTTAGTTCGTGTCGCATTGCTGCGGCGGCTATGCAGCATTGCGGCGTTAACACTAATAGATTTTATTTTATTGTAAATTATCTGTCCCCCGCGGATCTACCCGCGTTCCCGGAATAAATAAGCCTATGTCCTTCTTCATACCATAGGCTATCTGCATGCCAAATTTTATGATGATCCGTTCAGTAGTTCAAAATTCAAAATTCAAAATCATTTATTCAAATAGACCTTCGCAGGCACTTATGAAAAGTCTGACTCTAATACTCTAATACCGGTTCGGAAGGTTGCATTTGCTGAGAAGAGCCGGCAATAAACTCAGCAATGACTCTTTTCAAAACAAGCTTAGATTCATTACATAATATTTACATTCTAATCGCACTGACACCAATTGCGTGCTCCGGCGCGGCCGCAAAACTACAAAGTAGACTGAATCTATATTTAATGAGTAAATAAATAAATGGCAAACTTAAGCAGACCAACCCCCACAAGCAGCACCTGTTCACAAGTATGACGCGTGTGGCAGCCATCGCCCTCCTCGCCATATTGGAGGGAAGTGAGCGACCCGTCACACGACGCCGCCGCAAGCAAAGGCCTTAAAGTGAGCATGACTTACTTAAGTCTGCCTTAGAAATAAAAAATAAACTAAAGTTGAGGCGTGAAGGCGTAATCAAACTCACTTTCGCATTTATAATATTAAGTTAGGATTAGGATACTTTGGCACGCGGTTAAAAAAATTACATCAATTGTTATTATAGGACACGCGTCCCTCATGAGAACCAACGTAAGTAACTTTTGTTATCTTGCCTGATATTTGATCTCCTGCTGCCTGGTCATATCATCGTGTTTTGTGATACTAAAAGGCCTCCTAGGCTGCTGGAAAACTCCAACAGTAGGTTGACAGTAGTTGACGCGTGAAGGCACAACAAACAAACAAACTCACCCTAACCGATCGGTGTGTTCCGCTGTCCTTGAGTGCGAATTCCCTTCAAGGCTTCGTGTGCTTATCAGCTTCGGACACATCATCCTTTTCATGGAGAGATTGTGATCAAACATAGGCCAATTCATAGAAAAAACTATCCGTGTGGCACATTCATGGAGGGTCTCTCCTTGTCACTATGTTTTGTCTCGTTCTAACACGTGTGAATATTGGATTCCGTATTCTGTGATGGTTACCTTAAAAGCATTAGAAGTGTACAGTATTAGATTAGTATGAAATAGTTTATTTACAGTTATTCAAGTCGATGAACCATGATTATACTAGGAAAATATACGTCACAAAACTAACTATAATTATTACCTATATTTTATTTTAATATAGTTTTCCTATGGGTTTTATTATAACGCGTAATTTGCCTTGTATATTTATATCCGGGGCTCAGAGGGGATCCACCTCAACATGTTCTCACCTACAATAGGGTTCAAAATCATAATTCTAATTAGTCTGTTACATAGATTATCAAAAAAAAAACGATACGTATTTTTTGTTTTATAAAATCAATAAAAAAATACAAAGATAAAGCCCGTCATAGTTCGAGAGCGTCTCTTGACGTCACTTGTTTGTGAAAAGTGTACCACCGCGTGACGTCACGCGGAACTTCAACACACCATATGTTTGGCATTTTTTGTTTCAGGAAAAAATACGTGTCTAATATTTTTTGATAATGTAAATGACGGACTAAATAGAATTTTACAGGACACCATCTTCCATTACATTTCAGTACTGCTACGAGATAGGTCACCGAGTATGTGTGACGCAGCCGCGCGTGACGGCTGCGGTATCGCTCGCGAACCGCGTCGCGGAGGAGCGAGGCGACGCGCTCGGCGACCGTGTGGGCTATGCCGCTGGCATGACTAGTGTGCGGGGACCACAATGTGGGATCGTGGTGAGTAGCTTTCTTTTATGTCAACTGGTCGACAAGGCGAGGCTAAGAGAGGTAGAGCATAGCGTTTATTCGCTCAAAGAGCAGAGGGCCTACTATGAAAAACGATACACGATAGTCCGGTCATCGTTGTCAATCAATTAGTCAATAGAATTGTATTAAATTTACGACTCGCCAGTTTTGCTGCAATTCTATTGGTTAATATCTGACAACGATGATCGGACTATCGAGTATCGTTTTTCGTAGTAGGCCCTCTGCTCGACTGGGGAAGTACCTCCACCTTACAGAATACCGCAATAACAATGTTGTGTTCTTTCCTGCGCGTGAGTTAGCTCATTGAGGAAGGGGGAAGAGGGTCGGTAACGCCTGATTGATGCCCCGTGTGTTGCAAGCGTCCATATGGCTACGGGAACTGCTTACCATCAGGCAGGCCGTACGCTTGTTTAGGGATTCGTCGAAAAAAAAAAATACTGCCCACATGATGGTATTTAAGTGGTAACCGCCCACTACATTTGCCGTAATGGGGAGGTCGTTTCATATCCTAATGGCCTGCGGAATATCGGACTGAATCATTTTGTAGACGACGAGGCTGTGATGAACTCCACATCGCCAACGAACAGTGCGGTGGTAGAAAGGTGTTGATGGCACCAGCTCAAAAAAGAATTTCACTTGTGATTTGGAAGGAAATTATGATTTCCCAAGATTCTCTGTGAGCTGTAGATATCATGGGTCTTGAGATGGAATTTTCCATATAAGAAATGAGACCTGTAGAGGAGAACAGCCGGACATCCTTCGGACATATAGAAGGACATGCGATAGCATTTAGAAGGACATGCGAAAGCATTTAGAAGGACATACGAAAGCATTTTTGTCTAAGCTGAAACGGAGACGCTTCGCTCGCTCGGTCAACAAGCATAGGGGCTGATTTTGAGAAGAGCTGGTAGGATACGCGAGTTACACCCCTGTTGTTGAAAGCGTCTACAGGCTACCTTCACCGCTTACCATTAGAACGACCGTAAGCTTATTTGCTACCTTAGTACCATTAAAAGTCTTGTACATTTGTCTTGGGTGCGACTCGAACCCACGAACTGTGACGTGACAGATCTGACCTTCGCGCCAACCGACCTCTCAAATTAATTATGTTCAGAGAAATATCCCTGACATAAATCTAATAAAACACAAGAATAGCCGGGTTCTACGTCTAGTTAATATCAGCAATAAGGAGATAAGGCTTAAGTTATCAAACAATATAGTTTCTCGTTTCCGATTCATTCATCATTGTTAGTGACCGACCAACTATTGTTGATTAAAGGTAAACGCACACTTATTAGAGTCGAAGGAAGCGAAGTAACCGAAAGAATTGAATGTTAGAATTACTTGTATGAAATACTGTGAAAATTCGCACGCTTATCCGCGACGAATAGGCGGAAGATCGACCGACGAATCGCAGACACTTATGAAAAGTCTGACTCTAATACTCTAATACCGGTTCGGAAGGTTGCATTTTCTGAGAAGAGCCAGCAATAAACTCAGCAATTACTCTTTTCAAAACAAGCTTAGATTCATTACGTAATATCATAGAGTAAAGTGTCCGTCCATGGTAATATTTACATTCTAATCGCACTGACAACTAGAATACGGAAGTTACCCAAATCTCAGAAGAATTCAAATGACGTCATCAAATTCGGCGCGGATTATGCGGACGATACGGCCGCAATTACTGCCACCATAAAATTGTTGTCCTTACGTAATTCTTTCGGCGCGGTCGTTTTGCTTTGCTTGATCGATTCGGCGCGGATAGGTGTGTGAGGCCCAGAGAAACTTCGTTTTTTTTCGGTACGGTTGATTCTTTCGGCGATGACAAGTGTGCGATTACCTTAAATTGGCATTGTTTAAGTAGCTTATAGCTTATTGTTTTACCCATAAGGTTGATGATTCTTTCTCTCGGCCTCGATATTTAATTATTGTAGAATATTTCTTGCGTTTATTCCAAGCGCTTATTGGCCAAATACTGAAAGTCCGCTCAGGCTGTGAAATGAGCTCCCCGCCGTGGTTTTCCCAATGGAGTACAGCATGGGGTTCTTCAAAAAGGGTGTGAAGAGATTTCTGCAGGGTCGGCAACGCGCGAGTAAGACCCCTTATGTTGCAAGCGTCCATAGGCTACGGTAACCGCTTATCATCTGGCGGGCCGTATGCTTGCTACCTAAGTCCTTAAAAAATGCCGTGTTCGTCAGCTATTTTTTTGGGTCCGAAATTAATATGCTTCTCTTCAATAAACAAAAATCACATACGGCTTGCGCTATGGAAACCAGATAACTATAATAAAAACAGTATGATTAGTTATTTTATACGTACAAGTTCCTATAACGCAATAATGCGATACAGATTACAGTTTCCGTTCATGTGAAATTCCATTGATTATTTAATTGTATTAAATTCAAATTCAAATCGTTTATTCAATTTAGGCCTAATAAGTCACTTACGAACGTTACAATTATTGATTCTACCACCGGCACCGGTTCGTAATACAGTTGATCTGAGAAGCTTTTTTTAATATACCTACTCAAAATATAGTAATTATGTATATTATGTATGCTTAAAAAAGCATCTGAAGCGAACAATTCATTTAAATGCGTTTAATCGGAAACTTTATAGTACCCTTTCATACATATTTTTTTTTAGAACTAAGTCTGTAAACAAGCATACGCCCCGCCTGATGGTAAGCGGTTGCCGTAGCCATATGGACGCTTGCAACACATGAAGCATCGCTCACGCGTTACCGACCTTTCCCCCCTCCCCTATGAGCTCTGGCGACCTTACTCACGCGCAGGAACACAACTTTACACAACATAAAGTTATTTGGCTGCGGTATTATGTAAGGTGGAGGTACTTCCCCAGTCGAGCTGCTCTTTGAGCGAATTAACGCTATGCTCTACCTCTCTCATACAGAACTTTTGTTGTATTAACGTTTTAAATCTATACACAGATAATTCTTGAATTTCTTTGGGTACTTTGTTATAGAAACGTATACCCCCCGTAAACGTATTGCCCCTTGAAAGAGTCTGATTTTGCTGAGCCGTGTTAATGGCACCGCAAGTTTGTGCTTATTTCTAGTGCTCAAACGTGTCGCTATTCTGAGAAAGTTTTGTATGTTTTTTCTAAATAAAAATTTTCATAAATGAACTGTGACGACGAGAATCTCTAGGGCTTCATTTGTAAATTTGTGATTTTAATTATCTATAGAATGTTTTTTTTTTTTTTATTTTTATACCACTATGGTGGCAAACAAGCGTACGGCCCGCCTGATGGTAAGCAGTTACCGTAGCCTATGGACGCTTGCAACACCAGGGGCATCACTCGCGCGTTGCCGACCCTGAAGAAATCTCTTCACGCCCTTTTTGAAGAACCCCATGTAAATACATATGACTTTTTCAAAATTTCAGTTCATGACGGAAGGTGTCCTGCTTCGTGAAATGTTCGCGTCGCCCCTCCTGATGCAGTATACCTGCATAGTCTTAGATGAAGTAAGTACAACGTGTATTAATACGGGGCATTTTGTAACCCCGTAAAAAATATAATTAATTATCAAAGCCAAAAATTTTGTCAACCCTAGTAAGCTGTCATGTCAGGGAACCAGATTATTTAACAGAAAGGCCTACGTACCTATTTTACCTATTAATTGTTTACTTTAATAGTTTTCCTATTTTTCATTCATAAATGTTTGCTACCTCAACACAAGGATGGTACTGGCTTAAAAAAAATTTAAGTTGGAAACAAAAATATGTTGTCAATTTCAAATCTTCAAAATTTTGTCGTTCCGCGAATTAGGTAAAAATGTAGGTACATTCTGTGTAGTTTACTCTTTAATTTTACTGAAATAGGGTTTGCACATCAGTGAAAATAATAATATTTTTAAAAAAATAATAAAAATTTGTGGTATATTATACAGGTCGTTGTTTTGGTCAGCGACGAGCGAATCAGGGTCGATAATACAAATGATACTGATGCTAAAAAAAATATAAAAAAAATAGTTTATTTTTTTTAAATTATAAAAATAAAAAAATATTTTTTTTGAAAATCATGTAATAAGCTAAAGTGTAGACATAACACTCAACGGGAGTGCGAGGGAGTAAAGGGGTGGGGCGATGGCGGCTTGCGCCTAGCTCTAGTCTGTGCACGTGCCGAGTAACCATACTTTGCGGTAATTTTATTTCAAATTGAATAAGGTATTTCTCAACGCATTTACAATATTTAATGGAATTAAGTCCATTTTTGGGGAATATGTTTCTTGTACTACCGCTCCTGGGTCGCTTGTCGCCGACCAAAACAACACCCTGTATAGCGTTACTACGGTTCTTCAATATTGTGTTGTGAATGGACTCGTTATAAAGCCTCATTTAACCTCCTTTTGGCTTTACGGGTAGTTTTGTAACACACTGTATACTTGGGTTAAAGTATATTAGGGGTTAAAGTATGAAATTGTTGGTAAGGTAACGTTAAACCACGACGCTAACTCTAGGGTAGTTTGGCTCGGATCGGCTTCCACCATCTCTTACAATTCATTGTTATTCACCTGTGTGAGCGGTCTTCCACGTGGTTCGTTCTTCAAATCAAAGCAGTCCCCTCCCCAAACGCAACATTGATTATTCAAAAATCACTCGAATTTTCGAAGTATCCATCTTTGGTAGTAGTAGTAGTTTATTCATCCATAAAAGGATAGGCAAGGGTCAATGAACCATACAGCCTTTTCATATGTGTACTAGTATCCATCTTTCTTGCCTAAGCTGAATAAAAAACTGAAAGTCTATAATCGCATGTTTCACAATTTTTAAAACAAAAAAAACATAGGTACCATGTGAAAAAAGTTTCACTCAAAAATCTCAAACCATGAAGGTTCTATGTCAATCCGAAGTACCTATTACAATAAAACGGCAATTTCATACTTAAACCCCTATTATTAAGGTGCACTTTCATTGAAGAAATCGATAAAACTTCACTATGGATAAGCCTGTTTCTCACTATGAGGTGATCGAAGCAATACAACACAAAGTTTAGGATGTTACTGCCTCTCAAGTGCAAGATTTTTGACTTGAGTTGATGGTTGCCAAACAGGCAGATACTATAAAGTGTCAGGGCCGTATTCAACCTAATGGAGCCAAACTTTAGTGTAATAGGGGCCCCCTATGATTGTAAAAATCGAAATCCCGATCATCACGTTTTTACATCGCTATTGGCTAGATAATACTTGAAAATAATTTTGGGGAATCACCTTGTAATTGCAAGTGATACCTTGGCTCGCGATTAAAAATATGACAATGACATCAATTGTTATAATAGGACGCGCGTCCCTCGCGAGTACCAACGGGCATAAGAAGCTAATAAGTAGGTATAGTCACTAATTATTTGTTTTTGATCTTTTATAAATCGTTTGACTGTTGTAAAATAAGTATATTTATCGGTTATAGGCTTGTGATCTGGCAGGAACTACGTGGCTCCCATTGATCGCGGGGCCCTGGGCCCTTTTCTCAGTGGAAAAGTGGGGTCTGCAAAGTACCGTACAAGTTTGAGTTGAAGTAGTATTTGTGCTTCGCCATCTATTGGCGAGAGTGTGAACTTTACGGTATTAAGTTGGTCGTGGTATATTGCATCTAATCCCATCCAAAGAAAAAATAACCTTTTTACTTTTCGATAAGGTTTACCTGTATAAGAAAAGGTTCAGTGTTTAATGATATACATTAAACATGAACCTTACTGTAAAGTAATAAGGAAACATTTTCTTTGACATACTTAAATGATAAAAAAATGTATTTCTTAGATCTGTAACTAGTCAACACTCCAAAATGTTATATAAGTTTGTCAAATTCTCAACAGATGGCGCAAAAACTGTTCCCGTGACAGCCATTTCGTAGGTTGGTCATGCAACTGGGAGTTAGTTCCACAAATCATAAATAGATGGCGCACTAAAATTACGTCATAATGCTACATCGCGATGTTAAGAGTCTCCGCGGAATAACGACCCTCGCTGCGAACTCTTGCAAAATCATACTTACCTGGCGTAGGGGACACCGTGATCACAAAGGCGGTTCCCCCAGAGCGAGGCCCTTCCATTGCACTGCGGATGGGTTGACCTCTGTGATTATCCCTAATGTGGATAACTCGGACGCGTAATTTTTGGTAGTGGGGACTGCGTACGCGCCGTCCCCTTCATAAATCATTAGAAACTTTTCAGATGTGAGTAACATTCGATCCATCGAGGAAAAATCCCTGTAGGTAGAGTCCTTTTTTCCTTAATATTTAAATAGAGTAATTGTCATCAGCCTATAATGACCCATTGCTGAGCACAGGCCTCCTGCACACAAATGAGGGTGGGCGGGAATGGGCAGATACTCCACCACGCATGCCCACTGCGGATCGGTGGAGGGATAGTGATCAACCTACTGTTGAAGTTTTCAAGCCGCCTAAGAGAGCAACTAGATTAACGACTATCACAATTAGGTGATAACCGGGACCAACGGCTTAACGTGCTTTCCGTGCGGAAACGCTCGATTTGACCACGACGGTGGTAGCTTAACTTTGCCGATCGATTAAGAATGGCTAATCATGCTACACCACGCTATTTGTTTATCTTCTTCTTCTTAGTTTGTAGTATATCAACCAAATTCTTTTTCGGAGTCATTTTTGCCAGTGTCAAGTTAAATTTATTAGTTCATTTGTGATTACAAAAATAGTCGAATTTCGACCCATGGGTGACCTTTAGTTATTATTAGTGTTCCGATAAACGCATAGAACATCCAATTTAAAATAAATGTTTATATTGATATAATGCTGTCCCTTTCAGGTCCATGAAAGATCACAAATGACTGACGTATTAATGGGGCTACTGAAGAAAATCATTAAAGTAAGTATCATAAATCCTTGATGCTATACAGCTCGAATTATTCAAGTTGACATGGATGGCTAAAACCTGAACTATAGGTAATAGCGTACAATGCTCAAAGGAGGCCGATGGTGCAATAATACTTGTTTTTTATACTTAAAATCATCGCGTTCGACTCCCGGACGGTTTTTGGTTTTTGAAAATTTGTATACGTATCATAAAATTCAGACATAAAAAAAAAATTACGTACCACAGCTCTTCCTTTAGTTAAATTAATAAAGCAAATCGACAGAAAAACATCAGGTATACGAAAGTGAATTCAGGTATACGGAACAAAGTTGTGATGTGTGGCGTCTTCCCTATACGTAGTAATAATAGCTCAATGGTTTAAATAAGGACGTTTACAGGGTGTTTTGTTTTTCTTTCCAGCCAGTAAGGGCCACTACTGAACTACAGGTCTTAGAGAAAAACGCTGTATGGAACCCCGAGCTGAATTTTGAAGAAAATAAAAGTGGCATTAAAATTTATTTAAAAAAAATAGTATTTTCAGCGTTTTTCTCTAAGACCTGTAGTTCAAAATTTGCCCATACTGGCTAGAAAAAAAACACCTGTAAACGTACTTATTTAAACCATTGAGCTATTATTACTACGTATAGGGAAGACGCCACACATCACAACTATGTTCCGTTCAAGTGAGGCCATCCGACCACACTCACACGCGCTACGCGTTTCTACTGTCTGCTTAGACGACTAATTATTGTTTCAGCGCTAAAGAGAACTTAACCTTTGCTTATGATAGCTTCTCTATACGTAGTAATAATAGCTCAATGATTTAAACAAACCTTTTACAGAAAAGGAAAAACCTGAAATTGATAATATCATCAGCGACAATGGACGCGGAGTTCCTGCGAGACTTCTTCAACTTAACCGACAGAAAAGAGAAGGGTAGACCCAGTTCTGTCATCATGGCCATGCAGGGGAGGACGCATCCCATCGATGTTCTGTATTCTGAAGGTGGGTTTATAAATAAATAAATACCCTGGGCAGGGCCGTCTTAGGCCATGCAGGGGCCCTGGGGCACAGGGATTTGGGGCCCCGATGTGAATAGCAAAAATATTTTTTCTGCCAAAATTTCATCATTTAAAATGTAAGTTTGTTTTATTGAAAGATAGTTAAATCAGACAAAATGTCTTGGCTTTTTTTATACCACTTAGATGGCAAACAAGTATACGGCCCGCCTGATGGTAAGCGGTTACCGTAGCCTATTGACGCTTGCAACACCAAGGGTAAAAAGCGCACGTTGCCTACCCTGCAGAAATCTCTTCACACCCTTTTTTGGTTTTGATTTATTAATCGATTCGATCTTTATCGATCGTCCCGTCACAATCGGTTCAGCCGTTTTGGAAATCAGCCGGAACAATACAGACACAAAAAAACTTAATTATTTTTAAATATGTAGGTACCGTACTTCCAAATTATTTCAAAATTATTTAGTAAAAAACTGTTATTTGATTTGTCTATGTAAACAGATAAAAAAAGTTTTTATCATAGTTGTTTAAAATTGTATAGTCTTTGTTCAGATACAAGCCTGTTGGGTAGATACCCTGACTGTCACTGTGTGGGTTTGGTTCCCACCGTGTACAAACATGTATATTTGTAATGAGTGTTATTGAGAACCAGACAAGTGATAACACATACCATCTCATTCACACTCTTCTGTCTCTTTCTCACTTCAGAGCCAGTTCCGGACTACGTGAAGGCGACGGTAGAGACAGTTATAAAAATACACGAAAACGAACCGTTTGGTGACATCCTCGCATTTCTTACTTCACAGGTACACTACGATTTCAATTAATTCTACTAAAAAGTAGACTGAATCGATATTTAATAAGTAAATACAGATTGGTTAGCTGGCACTTTCACAGTACTCACACTTATACATGTACATGTAGTGTGTAGTGTAACCTTTAAATAGCGTGACTTAAGATGAATAAATGCATTCATAACGGAGCACTTTCACGAAACAGCATGACTTTCTAACGGAATGCAATCTATATTTATGAGCAGTAGCAAAAGCAAAACAATAACTGTCTCCTTCATACTCAAGCATGACCGCGTGAGAGAGAGACGAACAGAGTTTCCATAATTAGGGATGGGCAGGGAAAGAAAAAAAATGGGAAGAAAAGAAAAATACGGGAAAGAATGGAAAAATACGGGTAAATTCCCGAACGGCGGGAAAATACTCAAGTGGCTTTTTGTACCTAAAAAAATATTTTTAGTTGCTTTTGATTGTTATTTTAATCCTTTGACTGTTTGACGATCCGCGCGGGCTAGGAAAACAATAGAAATCTATTGTTATTTTTTAACCGCAAGTCAAGGGATTCATACTCGTTGTTGTATGTACATTACCTACGCGCGGACCCACGCGGACCTTGGAGTATCACAGTTCCCGACTTCGGGTCGGACGAGTATGTACTACCACGGCGTGGGAATTGTGTGGGACCGCCGCCTGTCCACCACAACCAATGCACTCCTTCATCACAAAAAAATTAATATTATTCAAATGTTAAATGTTATTCAAACGATTTTGTTAAGGTGTCTCTCGCTATATACGCAAAATCTAGAAAATGTGACCATTTGAGTATTTTGCCAGCCAATGGGAAAATTCCCGGGTTTTTTCCCACCAAATTGGAAATTTACTCGAAGTTGGGTTTATTCCCGGGAACAAACCCAACCGTAGTCATGATACGCATGCAGTGACGTGACGCCGCGCGCTTATTCACAGGCACTACACAAGCGACACGTGTAAATGTGTCGAACGTGCCAGCTTTAGTTAACCGAGCTGTATGTTTCAACCGCTTTTACTGTTCACTTTTATAAAATTATAGTTTAAAAAAACCTAAAAAAAAAAGTAGTAGTAGTTCAAAGTACACTAAGAAGTAATCACATCCTGATTTGATGACAATGGGACAAAACGGGAAGTGTACTCTTTCAAATAATCGGTTAATAAATAACGGAGTTCTGATTCTTTTTTATACTCAAAGGATGCCAAATGGGACCCTATTACTATACTTACTTATATAGGTAAGACTCCACTGGACTTTTTGGCGGGAACTTGCAGAGTGACGTTGCATTTTCGTTTTTATTTTAATAAATTCGTGTATTTTGAGTTTTATTGTGTATTTTCGGTGGTATTTTACAATAAAGATCATCCATGTGAACCAGTGAAGTGAAATGAAATGAATTATGTGTATCGTGACTTTTCAAGTTGTCTCAAAAAGTCCGTGAAGAGTTTTAGTACAATGACCACCATTGTAGTAAAACATTACTTTTATGCACGGTGACTGACTGAGGATGTGAAAGAGATTTATTGTGACTGGAAACTATAATATAACTCGACACTGGCAGAAATGAGCCCTAATTTGGGCTTGGTTGCCAAACTTAAAAATAAGAAAAAGAAGACTCCACTGAAATTTTCAGAGAATATGTATTTCTATTACTGCTACAAATAATGAAAATGAAATAAAATTAAATTAAATTGGGCGCCCATACAACAAACGTCTTTTTTTGGTATTTCATTTTCATAGCACAATGACTTAGTTAATATTGTACGGAAGCCTCTGTTTGAGAGTTCGACTCGCACTTGGCCGGATTTTTAAGTCTATTAAAATATCAAAAATTCCAGGAAGAAATCCTCTCAGCTCTAGACACATTACAATCATACGCGGAAACAAACAACGAGACAAACAAGCATCGAACCCACTTCCCGTCGGGCGTACAGTCGGCCGACCTCACAGTACTACCGATGTACGGTAGTCTGCCGCACTACAGACAGATCAAGGTGTTCCAGACTTGCGACAGGAATGTCAGGAAAGTCGTGCTTGCGACCAATATCGCTGAGACTAGTGTTACGATACCTGGTGTTGTTTATGGTAAGAAATTGTTATAATATTAAGAACTAGCTGTTTCCCGCGGTTTTACCCGCGTTCACGGAATAAAAAGTAACCTATGTCCTTCTCCATAACATAGGCTATTTGTATGCCAAATATCATGATGATTCGTTGAGTAGTTGAGGCGTGAAGGCGTAACAAACAAACATACTCACTTTTTTAATATTAAGTTAGGATATTTTCGGATTCTTATACAGGATTACTTTTCAACCTCTAGCCAAATTTTCAGGGGTTGAAATTTGCCAACATTTTGTAAATTTTCTAATTTAATCCAAAAACTAGGTCCTTAATGTGCCTTTTTTAAGTGTTCCGTATACACAGGGTACTAAACGGGACCCTATTCATAAGACTCCGCTGTCCGTCCGTCCGTCCGTTTGTCTGTTAGTGGGCTGTATCTCATGAACCGTAATGGGTAGTTGTAATTTTCAAAGAATATGTATTTCTATTGCCGCAATAACAACAAATAATAAAAATGATATAAAATTAAAATTTAAAGGTCATACAAGACAAAAGTTTTTTTGTTGCGCCTACTATTCATTTCATAGTCAATTTTCAGTTAGGTAGTTAATATTATTATTCAATTCAATTCAAAAAGCATTGATTCAATTTAGGCACTTATGAACGTTAACAAATGGCTCTACACCGGTTCCAAATTATTGTACGGAATCCCCCGTTAGGGAGTCCGACTTGCCCTTGGTCGGTTTAAAAGTACCCTACCACCGTGCTATGGTTTCCTTTACTGAAAACTCAAGAAAATTTTAGGAAACTACATTATATTTTTTAAACAGTTTTTAATTAATGTTAATTACATTGTATTTCAGTGATAGACAGCGGTTTTCACAAGGTGCCGTATTTCGACCCTTGTGTCGGAGTGGAGTGTTTGACTATAACACCTGTGTCTCAGAACAACGCGACGCAGCGAGCGGGCCGGGCGGGCAGGACTAGTCGCGGCAAATGCTATAGGTACACATTTTATGTAATTTATTTAAAAATAGAAAAAATTAGACCAGGAAGTATATTTTTTTATTTTATTATCGGTTTTTATCAGTTAATGATAGAATAGAATAGAATAGAAAAACATTTATTTGCCACACACCTTAAAATTAACAACATAATACGAAAACAGTATAAAAAAACAGAAATTAGTGTGCAGACAAATTGGCCACCAGCTCAGCATAATGCTGTGCACAGTGAGTACACAGCGCTGATTTTCAGCCGGCGCCAGTGGGACGTTTTGGTCATACGTCCGGGCAAGTGATAGACACCAAAGCAATTTGCAAATAATATAAATAAATACACATAATAATTGGACAGATAAAACTTTTAAACTTTATATTTTATTAACAACACACACATTCTGAATAAATAAATAAACTCAAATAAAAATAACAAAACAACATTTAAAAGACAAAAAACTGAAATGATCCTTGCTATTTATATACTACCAGTCAGATTCTAAAAATTCCCTAATAAGAAGCCACATTATTTCCATTATATCAAAACGTGGAAACGCGGGTGAAACCGCAGCTGGTAAAAACATAAAACACGCTTTTCAATTAAAGACTATGTAGTAGGGAATATATCTTGAAGCTGCAAACTTAGCACATGTACCTTATATTTTAATTTGAAAGCATGAACTGATGTGAGATTGCGGATTGGAGGTGGTAAATTATTCCAACACTTACTAGCCATATAGCTAAAACTGCCTCGGAAGGCCGCAGTTTCATGTCGAGGTGTCAAAATAAGATATTTAGATGCCCTAGTCCTAAGCAGATTCAGATCTCGCGCCCAAAACAATTTGTCATAAAGGTAGTCAGGGGATCTGTTCCTAACGATACCAAAAAGCAACGTTGCAAAGTGTAAGTGCCTCCTCCAGGCCATCTTAAGCATTTTGGCATCATTTATAAAAGGGGTGACATGGCCTCGAGGCGGCACATGAAAACAAAACCGTGCGCATGCATTCTGTACACGTTGTATGAGACGTTTCGTTCTTACTAGCAATCTTGGACCGTAAACTGTATCCGCATATATTAGTTTCGAGAGAACGAGCGTCTCACACAATTTTATGCGTAGCTCCTCAGATAGACAATTCCGAATTCCATAAAGAACTTTCAAACGATAGAAACAGTTTCGAACACATTCTATTACATGACTTTCAAAACGGAGGTTACAGTCCATTACCAAACCAAGATTACGAGCTTTATCTACGCGTTCAATAGATTCTCCATTTATTTTAATCAGAGTGCCGCATTGAGATATAACATCTATCTGTTTTTTGGTACCAAGAATCATAACCTTAGATTTGCTTGCATTAAGAACTAAACTATTTCTGTCAGACCACATCGCCACTCGATCTAGATCCTCATTTACTTTAAGTATGGCAGAAGCTGTATCTCGGGGATTAAAAGATAAATATATTTGAAGGTCGTCTGCATACATATGGTATCGACAATGTTTTATGTTACTAGTAACGTCAGAACTGTATAATACAAATAAAAGTGGACCCAGTATGGATCCCTGAGGCACACCTCTCGAGATCAAGCGAAGCGTAGATGTAGATTTCAAACCTTTACCCGTACGTGTCTCAACCAATTGCATACGATGACTCAAATAACTATGAAACCATTTTACAGTATCTATATCGAACCCATAGAAACTCAACTTGGAAAGTAGTAGCGTTATATTCAAACATTCAAAAGCACGAGAAAAATCAAGAAGAGTTAAAATGGTACCCATACCCTTATCTTGGGCAGCTAAGATATTATCTGTGACATCCAACAAAGCAGTGGCAGTGCTGCGACCTTTCCTAAAACCAGACTGAATTGATGGGAGAATGTGATTTAACTCAATGAAACTAGATACTTGATCGCATACAACTCGCTCTAAAACCTTCGATAAACAAGGGAGAATACTAATGGGTCTTAAGTCTTTAACATTATTTGGGTGGTTGTTCTTAGGTATGGGTCGAACTACTGCCACTTTCCACATGTCCGGGAAAGTAGAAGTAGAAATAGAATAGTTAACTATAAAAGTTATGACTTCCGCAGTACGAGGCAAAGTCATATTAATCATATCTAAAGAAATTCTATCTATTCCTTGGGCATTAGACTTAAGGCTATGAAGAGCTTTTAAAATTGTGTTAACCGTAACCAATTCAAGTTGGAAACTATTTGGGCCAAATCGATTGTATTCGAAATACGTTAATTTAGAGATGTTAACTTCGTTATTACCTGGTACATCTAAAAAATGGTCATTTAAGACCTCTGGATCATCAAGATGCTGAGGCAAATCAAAATTATTAGCTTTTAGGTGAATTTGAGACTTGAGATTTTTCCAAAGAGCTTTAGGGTTCGATAGATTTGAGTTAATAAACTTATCAAAGTATGCACGACGTTCACTTGCAATAGCAGATATAACGATGTTTTTTAATTCCTTATAGTACTTCTCATGGGCTGCATCTTTTGTCAATTTATATTTATTATGCGCTACGTCTCTCAAACGCATCATCAATTTTATAGTGTCAGTGACCCAAGGAACATGATGATCTTTGACTCGCACTGTTTTTTCTGGAGCGTGTAAATCAAAGAGTCGAAGCACATAATCATTAAACGTTGCCAACATTTCGTCCACTGTTGCCAAAGTCCGAATGTACTCCCAATCAATTTCTTCAATATCTTTATTGAAGTTTTCAAGTAGGATATCTCTGAATGGTCGATAGGTAAAATAGCGAGGTGTCTGTTTAGGTTTCTTGAAATTAAATTCAACAGATATAAAAGCATGAGCACCCAAATCGGGTATATAGTTGACAGAAACGTTTCTAGCCCGCGCATCAGTACATACCATGTCAATACATGTCTGACTGTTTGGCGTAAAATGTGTTGGCTGATCAATAAGTTGAACAATACTAGCGCAACGCATAAACTCATACAGTTTCTTATTTTTGCAGTCATGAGAGTCCAGAACATTAATATTGAAATCACCAAGAAGTATGATGTTGTCACATTTAGCGAATGAACTAATAGATTCATTTATAGCATCAAAAAACGTATCAACATTTAACCAGGGAGGACGGTACGCTGTACCAATAATGAGATTAGAGCCATTTATTCTGAGGCTCAACCACATTTGTTCAACGGTTGAGCATTCTGGGTAGTTCGCAGTCCTAACATTAATCCCATTTCTAACGTAAAATCCTACCCCTCCACCCCGGGCCCGAATGCTCACAGGTCGCGGCATATGTTTTAATTTATAATTTGGTACCATAGGAGCACGGCCCTCTTCACCAACACGTAGCCAAGTTTCATTTATAGCCATAATGTCAACTGAATGGTGTTCCATAGCTGCGATAAACTCATCATGCCGTGTTCCTAGGGACCCAGCATTAAATAAGCCAACTTTAAAAAAAATCTTTTTATAAACCATTTTGGGTTAGTATTATTTTAAGAATACAATGAAACGCAATAGTTAATAGAATAAACGCAGATATACAAGATAAATAAACAATACAGCTATAATATAAATTGATAATATGTAAAATGCGGGCAACGCACAGCCATGATAATAGTTCCGGGATCAACCTATGCCAATTTGTCAACACACAAAATTTCCAGGCCTTATTTGAAATCGTCTTAACATTATAAACCAAACAAATGTGATGATAACAAATCAAATTAAGTGATAACAGATATATAAAATAATTAATTCTCGATGACATCCAAAAAAGAATCAATTTTTCATAAATTATAATATTAGTAGCAAAAAATGAATAATCACATCTACTAAATGTATGTGTGTATATTAATGTGATTTTGAAATATTTCATGAAAAACAGTTCCAACCACACCAAAAAATAACAACTCAGTACAACCTGTAATAACATAGGCAAAATTGTTGTGAATAAAAACACGTCTAAGTATAATGTATAAAAGAAACATAGTAATACGATTAAGTAAGTGATAAAATAAAATAAAAAAGGAAAACATAGGTAGCGTACAATATAACAAAGCTTATTTTTCCGTACTTTATATAATGGGTCGGGTCTAACCAACTTATTTAGATCCAAAAACACGATCTAGGTCTTCCTCCAACCGAATGCGAAAAGCAAGTTTACCCTGACCCTCACGTACAAATATACGACCATTTTTGAGACAAATGGTGACGATTCTGTTGTAAATCACACTAAACTAATTTAGTCACATCACATCTCTTTCTTGCGAACATTATTGAAAAAGGATAGAACATACCTATATAGTTAAAGCTGTCAAATTAGTCTTTGCCGTCTTCATTTGTAGGTATTTAGACGTAACCGCGATAGATGGCGACATTTATATTGAAAACAAGCATTGAACTAATTTGACAGGACCATACATCCTTTTCTTATGTTGTTTGTTAGAAAGAGACATAGTGAGAATAAATTAGTTTAGTTGTAAACAACAGAATCAGCACCATTGTATGACTTTCAAGTGGTAGTCTAAAATGTATGGTAGAAGTATTTTTTCCATTTGAGACATTTCTAGTACTAACCTAATATGGCCACATAGACCATTTTGATCTTTGTCGGAGACAGGATCGATTAAGCTAATAAAAATATATTTCAATCGCCGTTTTCACGCTGACTGTACCTTTATTCAAAAATCTGTACTTGCCAATTGTAACAAATCAAATTAAAGCACAGTCATTTAAGACCATATTCGCGTGGCTTCAACCCTTAAAGTAAAAACCCGTTAAAAATTCCACCCTGTATAAAAATGTAGATTTAAAAAAAACTTGTTTCATGTATCTATTTTATGAAATGACGTCATAATAAAATAACGTCTAGTTAATAATAAATTAATGTTTGTTACCAGGTTATACACAGAGGCAGAGTACGATAAGCTGCCTTTGTCTCTACCTCCGGAGATGTCCAGAAGCGATCTGTCTTCTGTGCTACTGCAACTTAAAGCTTTGGGCATCCATAACTTATTGAGGTAACTTAAGTTTGTTAGATTACTTTAACTAACTTTAGTTACATTTAATCAAATAGTTTACTTAAATAAAATTGTAGTGTAATTTCATTTGTTTTTAAAAATTGCAATAAAAATTAGATGTATTTAATTTAAATTCAAGACTTTCTTTAGATAAAAGTAACTACTTAAACTGTATATTTTTAACACGCTTTTATTTGCTTCACCTGTATGTATGTATGTAATGGAATATTCAAACGTAATTTTTATCGACTTCCAAACGTCAGATTAAACTGAAACTTTGCACGCTAATCATGAATCGATGGCAATACAATAATTTGGCACTTTTTTTAGTATAGAATGACAAAGTTGCAAAATTGTTTAGAAGGTAAAAGCTTAAAAAATAATTAGTATTTATGCCTACTTTTTTTTAAATACAAATATACAAGTATGAGCAGTTTAAAAAAAAATGCTCATACGCGGTTTTGCAATATCACAGACGAAACAGACTACAATGTCATAGCGGCTCGATCTTAAAATTAACTTTTGCTACCTTTACTTTAAGGTTCACATTCCCAACTCCGCCGCCAGCTAAGAGTCTACTTTCGGGCCTAGAAACACTATACGCTTTAAAAGCAATAGACAAAGATGGGAACTTGACTGAGCCCATCGGAACACAAATGGCTGAATTGCCATTACGACCCATGTGTGCTAAAATGCTTGTTAATAGTGGTAAGTACTTTTTTTTACTGTTTATAGGCCTGTGTTTGACCGCAATCTCACCATGGTAGGTGATGATGCGGCCGAAGGTGGTAAGCACACAAAGCCTAGAAGGAGCTGGCTCTCAAGTGCAGCTGTCGGAACACACCGAAAGGTGCTTGGCGACAGATTTTCAACTTGAGGGTGGTAGCTAGACAGATGGGTATTACAAAGTACCCTACCACCGTGCTATGGTTTCCTCAAGATGTTTTTCTTCACCAAAGCTCAAGCTCATTGTAGGATTCGAACCAGGGACCTTCGCCTCGGTATCCGACATCACTACCACGGAGTTATCATCGAACTATCTTAGATAATCGAGTTATCTTAGGAGAATCTACTCCATATTTTGCGGACCATTCAGTCACAGAACGCGTTATTGGTGGACATTTGGACCAAATCTTATACATTTTTGCCCATTGTCCTTTAAAATAAGCAAGTAATACTAGGAAGATTAAGGCCTAAGTATAGAAATACTAGCTGACCCGCGCGGTTTCACCCGCGTTCCCGGGATAAAAAGTAGCCTATGTCCTTCTCCATACCATAGGCTATATGCATGCCAAATTTCATCGCGATCGGTTCAGCGGTTTAAGCGGGAAAGCGTAACAGACAGACAGACAGAGTTACTTTCGCATTTATAATATTAGTTAGGATTTCCGGGAGTAAATCTAAAGTGATGTATGTAAATTGCAGGTGAATTCGGGTGCATAGACGAGGCTCTGTCCATAGCGTCACTGTTACAAGTTGACAATATATTCACTAAATCAAACATTGGCAAAGATAATATAGCAGCAAAAATGTCCAGGAGAAATAATTTTGAAGTAAGTAATAGGTTCTTAGGACAAAAGTATATACTTTACTAAGAAATAATTCTAATTAGTCCGTCAGTTGGATTATCAAAAAAAAATTGGACACGTATTTTTTGCTTTATCAAATCATTAAAATTTGACAAAGATAAAGCGTGTCAAAGTTCGGGAGTCGGCTCGTGACGTCACTTGTTTGAAAAAGTGTACCATCGCGTGACGTCACGCGGAACTTCAACACACCATATCTTCGTAATTTTTGGTTTGATTGACGAAAGAAAAAATACGTGTCTAATATTTTTTGATAATGTAATAGACGGACTAAATAGAATTTATCAGGACTAGACTAATGTGCAGAAAAATAAAGACTTTTAGCGAGGTTTGAATAGCGTAACAATTTTATCGAAATATCGATTTATTTCACTCAAAGTATGTCTCGAAGAAATCAATTTGTTGTATATTTTTATTTGCTAATAAAAATATACATATATAGCCTGAATACAGCAAGGAAAAATTCCAAGACTATATGTTTTTAATTCGAATATTTTTTTATAATCACAGATATTTTTTTCTTTATCTCACCTTTAGTTAAATATTTTTTTTTTATTGCGCAAATGTTCGCGTCGTCAATATCTATCGTAATGCCGAATTTCAAGTATCTACGTTACTTAGTTTTCGAGAAAAATTGCTGTGACAGATAGATGGACGGACACCAGAGTTTCGTTTTAGCTTTTAAGTTCCCTAAAAACATGGCCGATATTTTTAATGTAATAATTATAATTGCAGGTAGCGGAAGGCGACATAATAATGTATTTAAATATATTCGACGCTTATAATAAAATAAAATCATCACAAAACGACGAAAAGAGGTCAAAGAAAGTTTGCAAAGAATGGTGTCAGAAGTTTTATATAAACCATAGAGTTATGGAAAAGGTATGTAACTGATTAATATTTTTTTGTAAGACATGCCATCCTTTTTGTCTCACTTACACGCATACTGCTATCCCTCTTTCATCGCGGTGTGTGTACAGTATTACCCAACTGATATGGCGCGTCGTGAGTCTTCGTTCACACAGAAAGAAAGTATGGTACCGAAGATTAACGAAAGAATGCTTAAAATTTACAATCAACCTTAGATCACTACTATAAGGTTCATAATACAATGCAGCTGTTAGTTCCGTCTCATTCGCAAGTCAAAGTCTCGCTAACATGGCGGCAGCTGCCGACCAATAGCGTGTCCCGCGCTTTGAAAATGTATCTTCTGCGCAGGTACAACGGTAAGCCATATCAGTTGGGTACTACTGTAAATCTACGAAATACTTTATTGCGTCACAATAAGGTTAATTTTGAGTTGAAATTTCAACACTTCTTTTTTCAGGCATGTGAAATTAGAACCAGTTTAGAAAAATTGATCAGACGGAAATTTCAATTGGAAGATAAAACGTATGAAGGATTGGATTTAGGAACAGGTAAATGATAATCCTTCATCATCATCATCATCATCAGCCTATAATGTCCCACTGCTGAGCACAGGGCTCCTTTCACAAATGAAGGTGAAAGGGAATGGGCAATACTCCACCACGCGTGCCCACTGCGGATCGGTGGAGGTAGGCTAGTGGTCAACCTACTGTTGGAATTGTTCAAGCCGCCTAGGAGGCATCCAACTAGCTTAACGACTATTACAATTAAGTGATAACCGGGACCAACGGCCTTCCGAAGCACGGAAACGCTCGATTTGAAATACCACTAGGCGGTCACCCATCCAGGTACCGACCACGACGGTGGTAGCTTAACTTGCCGATCGATTAAGAACGGCATGCTACATCACGCATTTCATAATACTTCACGTCATTATAAAACTAGTTTTCGCCTCGCGGTTCCACTTGCTTTTTCGATGTGATTTAATATTTTCGCAGGATAAAAATATCCAATACAGGGTGGAAATTTTAGAGGGATCAGTAAGGGCGCCGACTTTAAAGGT
Source organism: Polyploca ridens (assembly GCA_951394255.1). Taxonomy (NCBI): domain Eukaryota; kingdom Metazoa; phylum Arthropoda; class Insecta; order Lepidoptera; family Drepanidae; genus Polyploca; species Polyploca ridens. The sequence goes on along the minus strand of OX596269.1, from coordinate 9,455,499 downwards.
TGAAGTCTAGCTTTTTGAGTTTATAATTCCTTTTTTAAGGTTCCGTACCCAAACGGGATCCTATTCATAAGACTCCGCTGCCCGTCCGTCTGTCTGTCTGTCAGTGGACTGTATCTCATGAACCGTAATAGGTAGACATTTGAAATTTTCACAGAATATATATTTCTATTGCTGCTATAATAACAAATAATAAAAAATTTAAATTAAAGGGGGTCAAGACACATCTTTTGGTGTTTTCTTTTTGTTGTCCCTGCTATTCATTTCACAGTAAATTTGAATAAGGTAACATTATTATTATTATTGTACGGAACCCTCCGTGTGCGAGTCCGACTCGTACTTGACCGGTTTTTATCTTTTGTATTACACTCACATCACGGCAATAGGCTCTGGACAAAATTTTATCGACATGTGAAATTTCCAAACACTTTGTTCTAATAAGAAAATCCAATACTATAAAACGACTTTGAAAACGGCACAAAAACACTTTTTTTTAGATTATAAAGAACAAAAATGTTATCCTTCGAAAATTGACACCTCTTGATATTTTTAACTAGCGTGACCAACATTTTTCAAATATCAGTAGTTTTGACTCTTTCTCTCTCTCGAGTAGTCATGAGCGTGCATTGGTTTTCATTGGAGGTAGGCAATCAAACACTAGGCAGATGGAGCAAGTTAATCGTACTCTCAGATTTATCATGTTTTTTGGCCAGATTTGTTAAATTCAAAGGTCAGCGTATCCCGTATCATTCCACACACTATTCGTATTAGAAAACAAAATACAAGGATAACAGAATAATAGATTCGAATGGCGGCACCTAGTTAGCCTACATTTAGTTTTTTTACCTTTAATTTATCAATTTTATACACACACACCAATTCCTGTTTTTAAGAGTGCGTACAAAGCCAGAAAAAATATGGCAATGTCAGATGAAACAAACTTATGTCTAATCTTCGCGTGGAGATGAGATGGAGATAGCGTGTTTCGCGGAACAAAAATGAACTTAGCGCTTCTTCTTCTATCTGCATCTAAATAACACGTAACGTATAGAATATTTTAAAAAATCGTTAGTAGCATATCTAGGTGATATCTAAGTGATATTATTTATCGAATTTTTGTCTTAATTAGATACACCATGAACGAATAAAAACGAAAATTCATTATGATTAGAGGTATCTTTGTGATTTTTTTCTATCGAGGAATTTTCATTCCATTATGTTTTTGTTCAGATAGAACCCTCGCGTATATAATGAAAGTACCCATATAAAAATATTTTTTCATTTTAATACTATTTACTTGGGTAAATTTCAATTCTAAGATTGTTATTTTGCTTTATACGCACTCTTAACATAACAACACAATTCACAGAATCACTACAGATAAAATAACGAACAAAACAACATCAATGTGATTTATGCTTTCGTCGTATTCATAAAGAAGTATGTGTGTATATGCATATGCCGAAATCGTTTTAGTGTGCGTGAATTTGATAGGTGAACTCGCGAGATCCATACACTATTTGTACAAAAAAAATATTTTTGAATCACTTCCAATGAGATTACATTACCAGCAACATATTAATATACTTGAAATATTTTATAAACCCCGCAAAACATAATAACAATATAGTATTTTTATCCCGGGGATCTAAAAATGTTTTAAATGCCTCAAGTTATTCCTTAGGCACCAAGGATCAATAATAACGTCATTTCAACGTCTCTAAAAATCTTAATTTTTTGGTACAAATCTCGCCATGATTCTTTGGTATTGAATATTAGGTTAGAACTAGCAGCGAAACCCGGCGTTGCTCGGGTTAAAATACATCGCATGTTTAATGGTATAAAAAATATATAAGGATACATTTTTTAACATATTACAGATTTCTATTTTCTATATTGAGAGACTTTCCAGAACGATTATAGAAAAGTAGATAGTATAGTTTAAAGTAGTAGTATATTCTTGTATATTCTTCTTTATAGTTTATTCTTTTTTTTACTCGACTGCAATCACAATTGAACTGACGAAATGTCACTGAATTTCGATTTATATACCGACACTAGCAGCGAAACCCGGCGTTGCTCGGGTTAAAATACATCGCATGTTTAATGGTATTAAACGTATATAAAGATACATTTTTTAACATATTATAGATATATATTTTCGATATTGAGAGACTTTCCAGAACATTCAAATAGTTTGTTCTTTTTTTACTCGACTGCAATCACAACTGAATTGACGAAAGTCACTGAATTTCTACCGAATTTATATCTATATTATATACCGAAATTTCCAGTACCAGATCACTCTAGAATATTTAGATGTACATCACTTCGATTTGGTTTTTATAGATCAATAATAACACTCGTACACATTTTGGAACTTTCCAGACCAATCCAAAATTTCTCGGTCACAATAAATTGCACTCATTTATGAACTTCCCAGATAATTCGGAAAATTTCTAGAAAGTTCTCGAACATTCTAACTCGATAATAACAGTTTTGGGACATTTTGGAACTTTCTAGATGAAGCCAGAAATTTGTAGAACTTTCTCAAACATTCTATATCGATTATAATAGTTTGCATTCATTCTAGAATTTTCTAGATCATTACAGATATTTGTTGAACTTTCTAGAACACTCCAGATAAATTATAACCGTTTTACTCATTTTGGAACTTTCTAGATCATTCAAGAAATTTCTCGAATATTCTAAATCGATCATAATCAATTGCACTAATTTTGTAACTTTCCAGATCATTCGGAAAATTTCTAGAACGTTCTTGAACATTCTAACTCGATAATAACAGTTTTGGACATTTTGGAACTTTCTAGATGAAGCCAGATCAATTATAACCGTTTTACTCATTTTGGAACATTCTAGATCATTCAAGAAATTTCTCGAACATTCTAAATCGATCATAATCAATTGCACTCATTTTGGGACTTTCCAGATCATTCGGAAAATTTCAAGAACATTCTCGATCATAATAAATTGCACTCATTTTGGAACATTCCAGATCATTCGGGAATTTTCTAGACCGTTCTCGAACATTCTAACTCGATTCGATAAAACTGTTATTAGTTTTGGACATTTTGGAACTTTCTAGATGAAGCCAGAAATTTGTAGAACTTTCTCAAAACATGCTATATCGATTATAATAGTTTGCATTCACTCTAGAATTTTCTAGATCATTCCAGATATTTGTTTAACTTTCTAGTACATTCCAGATCGATTATAACAGTTTTACACATTTTGGAACTTTCCATTCCAGAAATTTTGAGATCTTTTCAGAAGTCCTCATGCGTTAGAAAAAGACAGCAATATATGTTTTAACATTTTCGCCACCCACAACCACCCCCTTCCACCCACCACGACTAAACTCCCTTACTACCACCTGGAGACCAAGGGGTATTTACCACCCCAACGGGAAGTTGATTGGGGTTGGTGGTGATTGAGAAAACTGCGTATTTACGTACCCACAAAAGCATTTTATATATATTATTAGATTTTATTTAATTTGATTGTTATTTATTGAATTATAGCTTTGCTATCGCTTATAGTTGAATTTTGGGACACTTTCTATCTGTGACTAAACTTCGTCTGCGCGATGCAGGCTTTTGTGGCGCCATCTATCTACGTGTGAACGATTTTTGTCGCTAGTTTCATCAATTTTCTAGCAAAAAATAATCCAAAATCGTTGAACTAATTTCTATTTTTTCCAGCAAAATGCCAACGAGTAATGAAATGCATAATCTCCGGGTACTTCCCCCAAGCTGCGTACCTGAGTACTGACAGCACTTACCGCGGAGTGAGGGGCGCCACACTACACATCAGCCCTGATAGCTGTCTCTTTCACACGCAGCAGCCTAAGTGGTAACTTAATTTGTACTTGTGGCTAACCACACGATGGTTTATAGTTTTGTGTGGCAGCCACACAATGAGGTATTTTTGCTTCATACGCAGCGGCCTAAGTGGTAAACAAATTTGTACTTGTGGCTAGCCACACGACGGTTTATAGTTTTGTGTGGCAGCCACACAATAAAATATTTTTGCTTGTGGCTAGCCACACGCCTTTTTCCAGCTACTTGTGGCTACCACTACTCACGACAATGACCTATGCTAACCTCACACCACATTTCAGTTACGTGTGGCTACCACACCAGTTTTCTGTTATATCCACAATTATATTCCGATATTTTTAAATAGCTGTATGAGTAAAATTTGAGAGCTAATATTGCTTTCAAGCACAATTATATTCAGACAAAAAAAAACTGGACATATTATTATTTATTGTATTAACTATTATCTTACCCCTTATTAATAAATAACATTTAAGTCAGTCTTGTAAAACCCATGTATTATGAGTCCTTTTTGATATATGACATTAGAAAGTGACGGATATATTTAAAACCTAGGTATACTTGACTTTTTATTAATAAGGGAGTTAATGTTTATCATATAAAATAATTTTGAATTAAATATTTTTCATTTTTACCTCATTTTATATTAATAACAGGGAGCCAATTCTCGCTCAATCGAAATCGATCGATCGAAAAAAGTACGATTTCGAACTTTTATCGAGTGTAAATAACGTTACGTAACTCTGAGAATTTCGAAGCCGGTATATTTAGAAGGAAAACCAGTCAACTAGAGCTTTTATTGGTCTGGACCGTTCGAATTGACTCCGCCTCCCGAAATTTTACAGTCAAATAGAACTCGAACCGTAAGTTCGATTCGAAGGTTATTTCGAAGGACGCGAGAATTGGGTCCCAGATAATTGAAAATAAATTACCTAATTTGTATATTTTTTTGGATATTTCAGTAGAAACAAACTAATTTGTTTGTTTGTTTGTACACAGGGTAATATTCGCGAGTGTTCAAAGTACGGGCGACAAGACTTACATGAGAGACTTGATGACCATCGATAAAGAATGGCTGCTGGAAGTCGCGCCACATTATTATAAGGAGACATAATAAATTACTTATTTATTACATTTCTTGGTTTTATTAATACTCCTTTAGGAAAAATAATTTAACTGTTTTACAAAAATCTTAAACCGACTTAAAATACACTAAGAAGTAATCAAATCCTGATCTGATGACAATGGGAAAAGAATTTTCCAAATCGGTTAATAAATGACGGAGTTATGAGGTAACAAACATAAAAAAAAACAACCGAAAGAACCTCCTCCTTTTTTGAAGTCGGTTAAAAATGCGTGAGATAGTTGAAAAATAAAATATCCTGGGACATTCCTCACACACGGTCATTTGATCCCAAACTAAGCAGAGCTTGTACTATGGAAACCAGATAACTGATATGATACATATATACTACTTTTTGTTTGTAAATATGTATTTATGTATGTACATACCTACATACAGACTCAGGACAATGTACTGTTTGGGAATTGAACCCACGACCTACGGCTTGATGGGTGAAATCTTAACCAACGCCAACTGGCCCGTCAAAGATTATAATCTAATCTAGAACAAGTTCCATCTTTGTGCTTAATGTCATCCGTTTAATAGTTTTAGCGTGAAATAGCAACAAACATCCATTCATCCTCACAAACTTTTACGTTTGTAAATATTTAGCTATCCCCGCGGTTTCACCCGCATTCCCGGGATAAAAAGTAGCCTATATCCTCCATTCCATAGGCCATCTGTATGTCAAATTTCATCATGATCGGTAATTCAAATTCAAAATCATTTATTCAAATAGACCTTCGCAGGCACTTATGTAAAGTCTGACTCTAATACTGTCATACCGATTCGGAAGGTTGCATTTGCTGAGAAGAGCCGGCAATAATCTCAGCAATTACTCTTTTCAAAACAAGCTTAGATTCATTACATAATATTTACATTCTAATCGCACTGACAACAATTACGTGCCTCAATTGGTACATCAGTTTAGGCGTGAAAGCGTAACAAATTAATAAGGATTAATAGGTAGGTATCTATAGACTACAAAGTCCTTAACTTCTGAATCATACTCGACGTGTCAAACTATGTACTTGAATAATCAGAGCGCCTTGCCCTCAGTGTATTTATAAATGTATGATAAAATAACTGACAGACGGACGGGTCGTGTACCTATTAATATCCTATGTTTACCTCAGGTAGGTAATGAACTGGGTGACCTTTTGTAAGTTGCTTAACCTTCTATACTAAGGCAAACCCTTGAACTACTGAGATTTTCTATAGTGGCCACCTCCTTAACCTAACCTTCTATACCTGGCAACCCCTTACGCACCGTGATCACTCACTACCATTTGTCCAGAATGGTACCGGAGCTGTCAAAGTCGCTCACCACACGCACCCCAGCATGCAAGCGCACCTTGTTGGTGCTAGCGGATTCAATCCCCGCTAGGGACGCCATAGAAGCTGGCTCCCATTTCTCCAGAATGGTCCCAGAGCTGTCATGCACGCTCACCTCTCGAATACGAATCCACGCATCTACCCAATGCCTGCAGCTGGGTTGCCGGAAAACTAATCCAACGGGTACCTACTTTCTATCCAGGAAAATACCGGAGATGCAGTTCACTCACAGGAGCTCACTTGCTTGAGGGTTACTCACTAACCCCGCGTCTGACCACCAGGCAACCCTTTGTCTTAGGCCGGTAACTACAGACACTTGTTGCGCGCAGGGAATGACGCTCGGCCGACACACTACCGAGATAACATGCCACTCCCCTGCAACCACCACATAGACCACCGCGAGACCTCCAATATCAGGTGCCTCCTTGAAAAAGACGGTGGGTCTACCTGACCCCGCGTTCCCTCGTCAAACAACCGGACCCGTAGTTCCAGCTGTGAACCTTATCAGGCCGGGTAGCTACCGATGCGGGGTGTTACTCATTTAGCACCACCCAGAGGACACTTGTACGGTAACTAGGGTAAAACGTACGGACGCGAGCAACATTATCCTCCATTTATTCATTCTATAGTAGGGCAGCAAACTATACGACCCGCTTGACTGTAAGCTACCGTAATCTGTGTTTGACCGCAATCTCACCATGGTAAGTGATGATGTGTCGGAACACACCGATAGGTGCTTTGCGAAAGATTATCAACTTGAGGGTGGTAGCCAGCCAGGTGAGTACTACAAAGTACCCTACCACCGTGCTATGGTTTCCTCACGGCGTTTTGTTTCACCGAAAGCTCAAGCTCATTGTAGGTTTCGAATGGGGGACCTTGTCTCAAGCATTTTTTTATTAGTAAAAGCTTGTGTTGTTTATTTTATACCAGTAAGGTGGCAAACAAGCATACGGCCCGCCGGTGGTATACCGGTCCACCCTATATAACTTCATTCTAAAGTATAGTATAATAATATCTTAAAATATATTTTGATAAAACCCATAACGCTTATCATACGGCTATCACGCACCGTCCTAAGTGTATGAGCATAATTTTTTTGGAATAAGATAACATATTAAATTGTCTTTTATTAAAAATGTAGCACGCACGTGATGTGTGGCGGGATCATGTGACTATTGCGGCTGATATTTAGGATTGAGTACATTGGAAACTGTATTTGATTAAATATCTGGCGATATACTTTACACCAGTAAAATGGGTATAGGTATCTATACAGTACTAGCTGCCCGGCGCGACTTCGTTCGAGTGGTGCTACCCTACCCTGTGGTGCTACCCTACCCTACCCTACTGTACTCTATCTAAACCATCCAGGGAGTTAATTCATTTGTTACAAAAAATGTGAACTAATAAATGACGACCGCTCGACCGATTTTGTACAAACTTCACATAAACCATCTACTAAATATTCCGAACAAAGCATAAACATTTGGTTTGGATAGGTGAGCCCGTTCTTGAGTTATAAAATTACAATGAAAAGTTCCATTGAATTTTATATACAGCGTGTTGTTTTGGTCAGCGACAAGCGACCCAGGAGCGGTAGTACAAAAAATACATTTTCCAAAAATGGACTTAATTCCTTTAAATACTGTAAATGCGTTGAGAAATACCTTATTCAATTTGAAATAAAATTACCGCAAAGTATGGTCACTAGCTACGTGCACTGACTAGAGCTAGGCGCAAGCCGCCATTGCCCCACCTCTTTCCTCCCTCGCACTCTCGTTGAGTATTACGTCTATATTTAAGCTTATTTCATGATTTTCAAAATAATATTATTTTATTTTTATTATTATAAAAAAAAGTATTTTTTTAGCACCAGTATCAGTTGTATTATCGACCCTGAGTCGCTCATCGCTGACCAAAACAACAACCTGTATATTGATTGTAAGGATAACCACTATTATACCCTTTTCGCCATAAGATGATGCGCAGCAATGTAAGGTTAACCCAATTTTGTTTAAAAAAAAAGTTGTATTAATAGTACAGTGTCCTTATCATAATAATGCTATAATATTATATTTTATGGACGGGAGTAGTGTATAAATGGGTCTTCTGCCTCACTCACCTCGCTCCGTTTCACTCGATTACTATGATATAGGAAAATATTTAATTATCCCTCATTTTATTCAGATATATCCTGAGAAATCTTATAAAACACCATGTGAAACACATATCATCTTACGAAAGGGATCACTGATATCCGGGAAACGATACAAAAGTCCGATCGTAGTTTTACCTCTAGAATTTTAGAATTTGTCCACAAAGTGAACTGACGACCGTCGCTGGGCGCCGCTGGATGCAAGGGGCCCAAAACCGTTCGAAGTGGAAGTCAATGGGGGAGGCCTATGTTCAGCAGTGTACATCCATAGGCTGATATGATGATGATGATGAGAATTTTAGAAAACTGACGAGGAACTGTAATGAAAACTTCGGTGACCATACATACACAATGTAATATATATATATAGGTAATAGTGCGTCTACACTACGCGAACTGAGCACGAGCGGAGTCGCTCTTCGTTCGTCAAGTGTGGACGTACAACAAACTTACAACGAGTCGACAAACACGAGAGCGATTAGAAACCTTGTGTTCATCGAAAAATTTACAACTAATGCATTACAGACGAGCGCGAGCCGAACGTTCGTTCGCGGATCGCAAGTGTGAGAGAAAGAGAAGGAAGAAATCTATGAAAATTTTGAGGTGCGTCTACGCTACGCGAATTCGTGCTCCACGTGTGCTTGGCTCGTGCTCGGTTCTATTTTCATAGGACTTCCTTCTCTTTCGCTCACACTCTTCTATTATCTCAGAAATAAGTTTTTGGAATTCTTAGCATAATAATAAACAAATCTCAGTAATGTTTACATCCACCTGTGTCCGTATGAGAGGTCAAAGTTCAACAAACAGACAAACAAACTGATATTCCGAGACATAAAACTCTGAACTACGAATAATTACTAGTCCAATTATTTTATAATTAGCCCGGATTTACCTACTTGCTGATAATTATGGGCAAAATTGTATGTAATTTTCCTTTTTTTGTGTGTTAATAATAAAAATACTGAATTACTAATTTAAATTGTTTAGTATGTACTAATTAAGACTAAGAACAATCACAGTCCGGACCGCACCGCACCGCCTTGTGAAGGAAAGCTCGGGCGGGGCCTTATTTGCGCTTTGCCTGTGGTTCTGTTTGCGCTCGGGTTTTGACTCGCGCGCAGCCAGACAAAAAGCCTGACATATCCGGACACCTAGCAACCCTAGGCGGGCCGCTATTTTGTTTCATATAAATAAACTTAGTGTCTGTGACGTTCTTTGTCAACTGCGTACTGTCTGATCCCTGATGTGTTTGATATTATTAGAGATTATAGTAACGTTGTCATTACGCAACGCGCACGTGGGTGTTGGCTACCAACACACGCCCACTGTATTATCAGGAAGGTGTCAAGCAAAGTCGGAAATTAAATCTAAATTCCGTACAAATGATTATTAATCTACTTAAAGGTACTACAATAGGTGTAAATGTGTCCTAACACGATCGTAAAAGGGGATCAAGTACAGTAGTACTCAACTGATATGGCTTACCGATGTACCTGCGCAGAAGATACATTTTAAAGCGCGGGAAACCGCTATTGATCGGCAGCTGCCGCCATGTTAGCGCGCGCCGTGCGCAGGGGCGTGACTTGCGAGTGAGACGGAACTAACAGTTGCAGTGTATTATGAACCTTACGGTAGTGATCTAAGGTTGATTGTAAGTTTTATGCATTCTTTCGTTAATCTTCGGGGCCATTCTTTATTTTCTGTGCGAACGAAGATTCACGACGCGCCTTATTAGTTGGGTACTACTGTAACAGCAAGGGGAAATAAAACAGTTTCGGCTTCTGAGTAGGGGCGCAACTGCCGCCGTATCAGCCATATCAAAGATACGGGGCCCCCGGGCTGCAGGAGCGCCGAACTTGTGTATGCAAAAATTCGTAAAAAATCTTCACCCTCCATTTGGGCGAAGCCCATCTAGGCCACTGGTTCTGAGCATAAGCATACGGCCCGCTTGATAAGCGGTTACCGTAGCCACACTCGCCACTTGCCGACCCTGCCAAAATCTCTTCACACTTTCAAGAGCCCCATGGTGTACTCTCTTGGGAAAACCACGGCGGGGAGCTCATTCCACAGCCTGAGCGTCCATTTGGCTTTGTAAAGATCGGTAACACTTTGCAATTCCTCCGGTGGTACTAATTTCGATAGGCGACTGTTCTACTTTCTGTCCCGCAATTTCACCCGTTATCCTCTCTTTTCCTCCTTAGGGTTTCTACCCTAAGTGTTCGGAGTTACACAACCGAACAGCTCATCAACGTTTATGCACCTAATGCACTTTTTACACGCGTACATTTTGTACGCCTAATTTAAGTTAGTACGCGGTTCGCCTCCAACAAAACAACACCAAACCAATTAAGATCGCGTATTCAATAACCATTTTATATAACCATTTAATAACCAGTAGTTTGTCCTAGTTTTATTATACCATTTACCATTTAGTTTACGTGTTTACCATTGTGTTAGTTTCTAATAAACTATTTAAAACCAGACAATTTATATAACTTACACACCATTACCCTAACCAAGAAGGAGTCTAAGCGCCGAGACAAACTTCTACATGGTCCTTCGAGCAAGGGCTTCGGTTCGCGAGTGACTAAACCATAACAGTTATCGTAAAATCGAAGACCTTAAAAACCAGTGAATATAGTGAATTGTCCGTCAGGATTGCAGTGATTATACTGAGGAGTATCGTGAGGAGATAACCAGGTCAGATCAAACCATTATTTTTAAATTCTTATAAGAACCTCATCATTACCACCATGGAAAGTTATTTCCTTAACCAAACTGAGATTTACGAGGCTCTGACTAAACTTCTATCTAATTTTAAGAAGGAAGGCAGTGATAGGAAAACCATCGACAGCTGTAAACGCAGGTTAGACATATTGGAAACGTATTGGAAAGATTACCTACGTAACCACGAAAAAATATGTGAGCTCGGCAAATTTGACCACGCCTATTTTAAGAAAAATTGCTTCGAAACGGGTCAAGAGATTTATATAAGTACGAAGGAATTAATTGAGAATACCATTGCGAAGCTATCAACCAAGTCTCAACCAGAAATACCAATACAGCAGAGAAGCAGCGGCAGACCAAGTGTACCAGATGTAGAACCAGGGACTTCGCGTGATGAAGAAGCTCGGAACCAGAGTAATACTTCGTCAGGAGGTTACAGTAAGATGGATGAGAAGATTAAAAAGCAAACCATTAATTTTAAAGCCTTCATGCGAACTGTAAATACCATAGATATAGATCAAATGCAAAATAAATGGGAGTTTGAGGATGCCCTAAAATCTCTACAAGGACGTTGGACGATTATTGATAACCTACATTGGGAGATAGAAGGTGACGATAACGGAGAAAACCTGTGGTACCAATCAGAATTCAACAAATATGAAAAAATATTCATTGACTTGAAGAGAACCATAAATACCAAGATGTGGTCAGTATCGCATCGTGAAAAATCAACTCCAAAAATGGATATTCCGGTTTTTAGTGGGAACTATCACCATTGGACTTCTTTTAAGGACTTATTCAGCGAAACCATTCATAAGAATCCCTCACTATCAAATGCGCAGAAAATGCAGTTTTTGAAAAGTAAAGTGACGGGTGAAGCGGATCGTCTTATTCACCATCTTCAGATTAGTTCAGACAACTACGAAGTATGTTGGGAAATACTTAACCACCGATTCGGTAACAAGAGACTTATTTTTACTTCTCATGTCAACATCTTGCTCGGTCTTCCCAGCATGCAACAGCAGTCCTTGAGCATGATCAAAAAGCTGCATGACGTTACCAAAGAAAGTTTGCATGCGATTGCAAATCTCGGAGCAGATATAACCACGTGGGATCCATTATTAGTACATTTATTGGCCCTAAAGTTAGACCACGATTCGTTTGCTGAATATATAGAGTCCGTGAAAAAGCCCAGAGAACTACCAGCTCTTCAAGAATTCCTAGATTTTTTAGAAAGTAAATTTACCTCTTTAGAAGCATCTTGTCGTAAACAAGAACCTACCAACCAGAAAACTACTAATAAACCACCACCATCGTATCATAGTAATTATTCTTCAAACCAGAGAAGATATTTGAACCATTCAAATAATTATAACCATCCATATAATAAGCCTGACAATAACATGAAATCATTACACTTATCCAGGTCAGTTACCTGTGTGTTGTGCAATTCTGACCACAGCTTATGGCAATGCAGCAAATTTTTACAAATGACGAACGATGAAAAATTGAATATGATAACCCAATTACACTATTGCGCAAATTGCTTAATTAACCATTTTAATAAGCCGTGTTATTCGAGTAAACGATGTCGCAAGTGCCTCGAAAGTCATAACACTTTATTGCACGATGCATTTAAAACTAAACCAAACGATTCAGCTAAACCGAACCATAGGTCCACGTCTCAGTTAGCAACCAAAGAACACGTGCCGACCTCTTCTCATATATTCGCGGAGAGTATGTCACAGATTTTATTGGCCACAGCCATGGTCAAAGTGACAGGAGTTGATGGGACTCATTACACCATGAGAGCATTAATCGACCAGGGCTCTCAAATTTCATTAATTAATGAAAATGCCGCACAGAAATTAGGTATAAAAAGAAACCAGTGCAGAGGAAAAATATTCGGAGTTGGAGAAAGGGAAAATCACTGTAAAGGGATGATGAATATTGAACTGCAATCGATGTATAATGAGTTTTCACTTGGTGCTAGTGTACTCATTATGGACCATTTGATCAAAAGTTTACCAAATACCACATTTACCAAACCATCATGGTCTTACATTCAAAATTTGAAATTAGCTGATCCAGATTTTAATGTAAGCCGACCAGTAGACTTGCTTTTAGGAGCAGACGTATATAGTAAGATAGTGTTAGGAGGTATTTTGAGAGGAAATAAGGATGATCAACCAATAGCCCAGCAAACGCAGTTAGGATGGCTGCTCTGTGGCTCGATAAATAATACCTACCAATGTAATGTAGTTTTGCACAACACGGATGACCAGAGAAGATCTTGGGAGTGTGAAGACATTAATCAACAAGATGACATGTCTTATATCGATAATGAATGTTTACAACCAACCATTAATCGCTTTGACGATGGAAAGCATGAAGAACAACTTTCATTTAAACCAGAGTTGAAAGAAAAACTAGGCGCAACCAAACCATTAAATATAGCTCAATTTCGAAACATAGAAAGAAATTTGGAGAAAAATTTTGAGCTAAAAACCAAATACCAGTATATGAATGAATATTTTAATTTTAACCATATAATACCATCCAAAATAAATATGCCACCAGAGTGTTATTTACATCACCATGCAGTAACACGAACTGACGCGACGACCACAAAATTAAGTCTTGTTTTCAACGCAACTGCGAAACCAACATCAGGAATGAGCCTAAATGGTTCCATGTACACAGGTCCTAATTTACGACAGGATCTACAGGAACTCATTTTGAAATGGAGACAAGACCAGTTTGCTTATACTGCTGACATTGCAAAAATGTACAGACAGATAATGATGTACCTAGATGACCAAATATACCATAAAAATTTGTTAACCAATGAATTGAAAAACCATGAGTTATGGTGGCAGGTTCCGTCATGGCTCTCATCATACTCAAAACCAGAAGACAAGAGAATTATTTACGAAAACAATTTAGAAACCAAAACAACCATTTTAAACCAATCCAATGCCGTCACTACAGAAAACCAGAAGGATTCGGCAAATAGTACCATGAACATTATCAATTTATTATTTAATAAATTCATCTATAAAATAACACGTATATTGGCATGGATACTACGAATATTTACCTACAAGATGCAAGTTCGTCAAACCTATCTCACGTTACACGAGGTACGGCCCACAATGTTGCTGATTATCAAATCCATGCATCAAACGGAATTTCACAACGATCTACTTTATTTACAAAACCATAATACATTAGAATCAAAAAGCAATATTTCAAATAATCCGATTATCAACCAAGACTTACCAGCAGGAAAATCGTCTATGGTTCGCGTAATAGATACGCACCCTGGCGATGTTAGCATAAATCAAGTCGTCAAATTGAAATTCAAAAACGGCCAGATGAAACGACCAATAGTAAAACTATATCAGAAACCAATACCAGAAGTTGATAAAGAACAGAAGAAACCAGACGAGAAGAGAAGAAAACCAAATATATCTTTCGCAAAAGTAGCTACCGCATTGCTATGTTTTATTACCATTTTAATACCATCATCATCAGGACTACATAACATCTACGAATTACCAAATAACCAGACGCTATATTTTGATCCTATATCCAAAGTACAGCTCATCAGAGATAAATGGACACTTATTGTATATTATGACATGGAACCATATTGGGCAGGCATAGATGCATATAATAAGATAACCAATTATATTGAAAAAATGTGTGTCACACTTGAACAACTATCCCATTGTAACATGATAGTAACTCAGCAACGTCACGAATACCAGGAGCTAAAATACTACAATGAACTTTTACTGACACAGCATTATAACGTTCACGCTAGACGCCGCCGGCGCCGCGGTCTTATCAACGGTGTCGGGTATCTAGCAAACGATCTGTTCGGTGTATTGGACTCTCGTTTCGCAGAACAGTATGCTAAGGACATAGAAACTATTAAACATAATGAAAAGCATTTATCGAATCTTTGGAAAAACCAGACCTCTGTGGTTGAATCCGAGTTTAATTTGATGAAAAAAATGGAAGCGACAATTGAAAAACAACACAAATTCATCAATAAACAGTTAAATCATTTTGAACAAAAAACCAGTATCATTCAAAATGAAGTTCAAAACATATCTTACATTCAAGAGTTTACGTTATCGGCTATGGCTGGAAACAGCTTGCTACAAAGTTTGAAAAGACTTCAAGATACGCTACTAGATACCATTACTGATATTTCTAACGGTCAGATAAGTATACATTTACTCACACCATCACAGCTAAAGACAGAGCTCCAAATCATACATGGTCAGATTCGAAATGATCTTACCTTACCTATTAGCAACATCGAAACAGATCTTCAGTATATTTACAAACTTTTGAAAATAAAGGCTAGAGCAACTCAAAAGTATGTAATATTTGAAATTACTTTTCCACTTATAAGCACAGAAAGTTACCAAATATATAAAATTTTACCAGTTCCGCAACAAACCAAAGAAATCATGGTCACCATAGCGCCAGTATCTGATTATGTTGCAGTGAATCTGAAAAAAGATTCATATTTTCCTATAACCATCAACGAATTGAATGCATGTACGTATCATGAAGAATCCTACATGTGTCAGTTACTCAAACCAATTCTCAACCTGGAGGATAATGATGAAAGTTTCTGTGACAAAAACACCGCCAACCATAAATGCAAAATAAATAAATCCACTTGCTCCAATAAATGGATTGAGTTACATAAGACATCACAATACCTATACTTTTGTTGTGACGTCTACTCAATTAAAATCATATGTGATGATCAGGTTACCATACGAGAGTTGAGTCATGCGGGAATCATTAACATGGATCAGAATTGTATAGTTAAAGGAAAAGATTTCGTATTATACTCACTACAGCATCAATCTAACAAGAAAAATCTTGCACCAGATTTATACTCACCAGTAATTGACCAGATAAATCATATCGTCAATTTAAAAATTCCTGCTGATGAACGTCTAGAACCAGATGGTAAAGAAATGAATTCCTCATTCATGATGCTTGACAAGCAAATCAAGACGATGCAGTCTATTGATCCAGAAGTGGAGAATATATCAACACATGATGTCCACCATTACATTATTAGCTACCTCTTAGTCGCAGCTGCTATATGTGCTGCAGCTATATGGGTGTGGAAGAGCGGTCGTTGCCGCCTTTGTTCGAGACCTGCAGTTCGCCGTTGCGAGGGCCGCCCGTGCCGCTGCCGACAGGAGTCGGTTGGTCCAGCGGCACCCGCGCGACCCGCGCCCTCCTCTTCTACCAGGGACGCTCCTGTCTACAGTGTACCATCGCGAAAGCAGAGTATGGCTGACCCGTGTCAGTCAAGTGAAAGTGAAATGTGTGAGAGAACCAATATTAATGTGCGTACGACAAATTTGGCCAACCGATGGCCCAGTGTTAGACGTAACGCGAACAATCATAGATATAATAATAAGGCTACGTTGCCTACCACCAGAGACAATCCTAATTTTACCATAGACGACACTTTAGTTTAATTTAATGTCTTTTATAAAAATTGTTTTGTATTTTTACCGAATTTTTACCATTGTGCTTTTTATAAATTTGCTTTTATTATGTGTTACTTTATTTACACAACCATTGTGCTTTGATATTTTTGCTTCTTAAGATTTATTATTGTTCTTCTTATGTTTTTCTTCTTTTATCTCACGCTGGGGAGTATGTTCGGAGTTACACAACCGAACAGCTCATCAACGTTTATGCACCTAATGCACTTTTTACACGCGTACATTTTGTACGCCTAATTTAAGTTAGTACGCGGTTCGCCTCCAACAAAACAACACCAAACCAATTAAGATCGCGTATTCAATAACCATTTTATATAACCATTTAATAACCAGTAGTTTGTCCTAGTTTTATTATACCATTTACCATTTAGTTTACGTGTTTACCATTGTGTTAGTTTCTAATAAACTATTTAAAACCAGACAATTTATATAACTTACACACCATTACCCTAACCAAGAAGGAGTCTAAGCGCCGAGACAAACTTCTACACTAAGTTCTTAGGGTTTTCAGTTCAGTATTCTTACTGAACTGAAAAATCTTCATTGTATGAAAAACCTGTGCGCTAAATATCAAGCCTCTACACCTTGCAGTTAGAGCAATCAATGAGTCAAGTTTAAAAAAAAACAATTCAAATATCAAAATCATTTATTCAAATAAATGTTCGCAGGCACTTATGAAAAGTCTGACTCTAATACCGGTTCGGAAGGTTGCATTTGCTTAGAAGAGCCGGCAATAAATCAGCAATTACTCTTTTCAATACAAGCTTAGATTCATAAAATAATAGTTATTTATATACTTAAAAAAAACACACATTCACACCCTCCCGTGAACTTATTGTCACCCACCGTTCATCGTCCGCATCGTAATTACGTGCCATGCTATTCTCTAAAACAAAACTCGTTGACGAGCCCGTGCAACTAGGGGCTCAAGTCTGCTATTACAATTGTTTTCCAATGAACTATCAGTGGTGTCAAAATTTACACATTTTACTGTTTTGGTAGTCTACTAACACAATAGCGTCATAATGGCGCCATAATAGCTTTCCGATCATTTCCACTGAAACTACAATCACAATGATCTTGTAGTTGTCAGTTTTGACAGTTTTTGTACTAAACTTCTTTTCATTCATTATGAGACCATTATGAATTAGTAGACTGCGTACATCGGCTCAATGATAATGGAATTTACTCGTGTCAGTGTGACATTTTAGCAGACTTGGCCCCCTGTTCCGCGGACAGCGGCCTTCTCACGTGTCTTGTGAAGCTCTAGCGTATTGATATGACAGCTCTGGGTGTATCGCAGAGGTTGTGACATTTACCTTCCAGAATTACCCTAATGATAGTATTTACCCCGCCCATCGACCAATGGCCTCAGTCCTCGCTGCGTGTGTGTGAGTGTATGTGTGTGATTAAGAGCGTAGGTAATTAAAATAAAATTAAAATTAAGTCGCTATGGAACGTTGGGGAGTTGAGGTATTTCAGTCATGATAGACCAATATAACATCAAATCAAGGTTCCAATATTAAAGACCGAAATAAAAGGTAAATAACCAGACAAGCAGTTCAAGCCATGTCAATAAACGGTGGAAAAACACCTTTATCTCACTATAAATAAGTTTGAGATTTATTAATATGTTTACATAGGTATTGGATTTGAACCTTATTTACAACCAGGGTCAGTGGTTTCATATAAAGCGTAATTCCAGGTGGCAAAGTCTGGTATTTGTAATAAAAAATACTTTTACATCCATTGCCATTTGTGCGAATGTGCGTTGCCTACTAAATTCATATTGGGTTTCATATACAGTTTTGGTACCAAAACTGTCAAATGTGTACATTTTTACACCACTGATAGTTCATTGAAACACAAAAATTCAAAAAATATTTAAATCGTTTGGACCCAACTATATTTTTGTGCCTTTTGCGGTCGAGACCATGGGACCGTGGGGGTCCGAAGCTCGCCGTTTTGCTCGCACCTTGTCATCAAAATTGATCGAGACCTCCGGAGACCAGCGGGCGGGGAGCTTTTTCCGCCAACGCGTCAGCTTGGCTATCCAAAGAGGAAACGCTGCCAGCCTTCTGGGAACCCTGCCGTTA
The DNA here is from genome assembly GCA_951394255.1 of Polyploca ridens. Taxonomy (NCBI): domain Eukaryota; kingdom Metazoa; phylum Arthropoda; class Insecta; order Lepidoptera; family Drepanidae; genus Polyploca; species Polyploca ridens. The sequence goes on along the minus strand of OX596269.1, from coordinate 9,436,651 downwards.
ATCGGAAGCAGCGGCAGGCTTGAGGAAATTTTCTATATATAGATTGTATTTTGTACATATTTGTTGTAAATAAAGATATATTCACAATAAAAATGTTAAATGTAAAAAAAAAACTATTTAGTCCGTCTTTTACAATGAAAAAATATTAGACACCTATTTTTTCTTTTGTCAATTAACCGAAAAAATAAGAAGATATCGTGTGCTGAAGTTCCGCGTGACGTCACGTTAGAGTACACTTTTTACTCTAAAGTGACGTCACTAGCCCCCACTCCCGAACTTAGTCGCGCTTTATCTTCGTCAGTTGTTAATGATTTGGTAAAGCAAAAAATACGTGTCCAATATTTTTTGATAATCTAACTGACGGACTAATTTGAATTATAATTTTTTAACCTAGAAATGATCCCTTAGAACTTGGGCGCCTTGTTACCTACTGAGTTGTTAATTATCGTATTTATATGTTTTTATCTTGTTCCCATGAGTTCACCTGTAATCGATATAAATAATACCAAAGGTGACTTATTTAATGAGTAAATTGTGTCATTATTTACTTATGACTATCTTATTGTACTGATACCAATAATATACACATGTTTTGGAATTTTTCCATATTTTATTATATAATGTCTTTTATTGTATAATTAGTTATTAGGACCCTTATAATGCAAGTATGGAACTTCTAAATAAAGGATCAGAATAATTCAATATTAAATAATTACTTATAAAAAAAAAATGCTGTCTGTTCTCAAACAAGGAACAGTCCGACTATGTGTCTGTCACCGTAATTTTTAAGCTGTAGTTTTGCAAAGATATGCAAATCTATGATGCATACAATGCATACAATTTATTTATTCTTAACACATATGATATACAATATGTAAAAAATATCTTATGTAAAAAATTAAGATTTTGTTTCTGTCTCTTTAACGGCAAAAATATCAATTAAATATTATATACAATTGTTTTTTTAATCTGTGATGAGTCAGTCATTTAGTAACGGACTATCTAAAAAATATTAATTGGGTGTAAAGTCCATACTTACATATAATTTTGCGTAACAGGTATCTTATCGTTAATATACATACATTATTTTACTTATCTGCTATTAAAAACTTGATTAAGATAACATTTCACTTATTGTGCAAGCTAGAAACGGCATTGTCCCAATTATTTTCATTAGGCTAATAATTCGACTTTCAAGATTTTTTTATTTTCTCATCAATAAGAGAGGCACATGCCTTATTTAAAATAAGGGGAATTAAGGCGAAAGTGCATCCGGGTCTAGTATTGTCGGACCTCACAGCACTTTAATATGACTTAAAGCGGTTCCAACGGAAGACCATCGCTGGTTTATCAAGAACCAGCATTATGCTGAGTTGAGACCGTTTTGTGGCAAATTGTATTTTAATCTTTATTGTTATGTTTTTTTTTTTTCTCCTTTGTTTCTTATGTTTGTATTTCTGTGTTTTATGCACGAATACTATGTATAAATTTATTTGCTCTTTCTTTCTTCTTTCTAAAGACTGAGATAAACAAGCACTCATGGTACTCATGCCAGTAGCTCGTGACCTCCTCCACTACCACTTGTTCTTATGGTGCCGGTGCTTAAGCTCGCTCACATCTCAACTACTATACATCTACCCTTGACTACACCAGGATTACTTGATAGATAGCATCACACATAGCATCTTTTTTTCAGGGCCGACAGCCCTTTAATTAATAAATAATTGGACTGTTTTACAAAAACCTTAAACCGACTTCAAAGTACACTAAGAAGTAATCAAATCCTGATCTGATGACAATGGGACCAAACGGGAAGCGTACCCTTTCAATAAAAAAAGAATTTTCCAAATCGGTTAATAAATGACGGAGTTATGAGGTAACAAACATAAAAAAAAAAAAAAAAACATTCGAATTGAGAACCTCCTTTTTTTGAAGTCGGTTAAAAAACAGTTTATTTTAGCAGTTATACATTACATGACATACGTCACTATTTAAATAGTATGATAGTGTAGTAGCCCAGAGTATATAAATACTACGTAGTAGTAAGTGTAGTATGAAAGTGACTGTATACTTATAATACTTAAGTCAATAAAGTAGGTGGGTACTTAAATAATCGTCTTCCGACATACTCTCCTTACGATGGTCTTTTCTCATTGGTTGATCAGTTATCCGTGTGTAGAGATAGTAATATAACGGGCGTATTGTTATGTTGCCAGTGGTACTCAATCTTTTCTTAAGAGTGCGTACCAAGCCAGAAAAATATGGCAATGTCAGATGAAACAAACTTATGTCTAATCTTCGCGTGCAGATGAGATGGAGATAGCGTGTTCCGCGGAACAAAAATGAACTAAGCGCTTTTTATCTAAATAACTCGTAAAGTATAGAATATTTTAAAAAATCGTTAGTAGCAGCCCTAGGTCATATATTAATGATTTTATTTATCGAATTTTTGTCTTAATTAAATACACCATTAACGAATAAAACCGAAAATTCATTATTATTAGAGGTAGCTTTGTGATTTTTTTCTATCGAGGAAATTTCATTCCATTATGTTTTGCTCAGGCAGAACCCTCGCGTATATAATGAAAATACCCATATAAAAATATTTTTTCATTTAAATACTATTTACTTGGTTAAATTTCAATTCTAAGATTGTTATTTTGCTTTATACGCAGTCTTAAGGAATAATTCCTATAAAACTCATATACAAAAATATTACAAAATAAAATCTATGCGACAACCACATAAATGAAACCACGTAAAGTACTCATAAATACATACAACTCTTACTATGAGACAAACTTAGAAATCGAAAAAAAAAAACAGCTATTGTATACATTTTAGCCGAGGAGGCCTTTTGTATGAAACAGCTGTATTTATTGCGAATTAGAAATTAAAATAAATAAAAAAATACCCTGAGACATTCCTCACACACGGTCATCTGATCCCAAACTTAGCAGAGCTTGTACTATGGAAACCAGATAACTGATATAATACATATACTACTTTTTGTTTGTAAATATATACTTAATATACATAATTACACCCAGACTCAGGACATACGGACATGTGCATGCACACAGATGCATGTCCTGTGTGGGAATCGAACCCACGACCTGCGGCGCGATACCACCACCGCACCATCTGGCCCGTCTAATAACATTAGTCGTTTCTTCGAAAGTATTAAGTACCCAATTTTTTTTATCTCAATTGCGTAAAAATATTTACTGTGGGTTATCCACCGATCGATCTCTTTGGGGTTATCTATAGGATGAATATAGACATATACCATCGAGAAAAATTAACGCAAAAAATTCTATCGGCCTTACTCATAAACGCTATTTAACTAAATCTACTGAATAAATGGTCAAATAAATAACGTCACCTTGCTGTCACTGTCAAACAATTTTACGTTATTTAGGTGACCACTTAATCAGCTTATTAGTTAAATAACGTTTTATGAGTAAGGGGGTATTTGTTTACGAAACATTGACATGTTCTGTATATATAACATAGATGTATTATATATAAACCTTTCTGGGAAAATTATCTGATAGTGTAAGCAATAATACGAATTTCTCACAACAAAATACTTTATTTAAATCTCACTTCACAGATAACTTATATTTATTAGTTTCACAATTATTTCACTTCACACTGTTACTCAGTACACTACTCGTAATAGAATGATCCGTCTCGTGTCGTAGCCATGTTAAATTACCTTTCAGAGTCAAAGTCAATAGTGACACTTTATGTCTCGGACACGAGAACGGATATCCGTTTTACAAAACACTCAAAATAACAAAGTTAAATAGTCATTTGATATACTAAATGAAGAAAAACAATTAAGAATAATAAAATGATTACACACGAGAACGGACATCCGTCTAATAAAACATTTAAAATAACGAGGTAAAAAATAGTCATTTGAGATACCAAATAAAGATATTCAATTTAGAATATTAAAATGATTACAATCGGCCTTTCCTGATGTTTTCACGTCTCGTGAAATGTTACATAATATAGTAAGAAATTCGAAATAAAAAAGATATAAAATGAAATAATCAAAAACAGAATGCCCGCAATACATTCAATATTAAAAAGATTAAAAAAATATATACCTAAATAAGAAAAAATCTAATCATAAAGGAACTGAAGCATATTTTAAATATCAATAGTGTGGTCTCTTTTATATCCACAACAGCTTAAAAATTTAGAATATTGGAGCCCCTTCATGTCTTCAATATCTAGCCTTACGAGACCCCTTCATGTTCTCGTAAGTATTTTTTTTTTTTCATGAACTGATTATATAAAATTTTGAGTTTGCAGAGACCCCTACATGTTCTCAGCAAAAAAATAATATAAACTGGATATCAAAGCCCCTTCATGTCCTTGATATCTACTCGAACTTTCTCGTCGTATAAATGCTTATTAAAGAGAATAACTAATTTCATTCTGCTTTACTAAAATGCTTTGATTTTGATATTAATTAATATAATTCCAGTTTATTCCACCAGTCAATCAATGACAGTAACACTAGTCATAACTATTCATTATCATCCTCATCTGAAGTTTCATCATCTGATTCACAACTCCTACGATAAACCAGCCAAGGGTGAATTTTATCTATCGAAAATACACCATTGAATGGCCTGCCCCTGCGAGATAAAGGTGTGTCCTCAATTATATATCTATCATTATCAAGTACCTTATTAATACGATACGGACCACGAATTTTGGAGACAAGTTTTCTACTCTTACCGCTTGAAGGAATCTCTCTCTCTACTCGTACCAAATCGCCTACATTAAATTTCACAATCTTTCTACTTTTATCATAACGCTCCTTTTGTTTGGCCTGATTAGTTTGGATACGTTGCGATATTTCATCTCTAACAATATCAATATTTACTTGTTGGCCATCTAAATCGTCGGAATTCTCTACATTAATCTGAATTAAAGAATCGTTTGATCCTATCGTTTTTATACCGAACAAAGCCTCCGCGGGAGTTTTACCTATTGCTTTTTTAGTGGTATTATTAATTCCCCATTGAATGGTACTCAAACATTCATCCCATACGTTCTCAGACTTGCCATGATTTGATGCAGTAAGTGACGCCAATATCGTTCGATTATATCGTTCAATTTGACCGTTGGCACGAGGTGTGGCAACGGCATTTAAAATATGTTTGACTCCAAGAGATTGCAAATATTCCTTAAAACGCTTGGATGTAAAAGAAGTTCCTCTATCTGACACAAGTCGCCGTGGTACACTGAATGTATGAAAATAATGTTTCATTGCTCTAATTGTATGAACGGTCTTAGTGCTCTTAACCGGTACCAAAACAATAAATTTTGTGAAAGCATCAATTATCAACAACAAATATGAATTTTTCTTTTTACTCCGCACAAATGGACCTAAATGGTCAATATGAATAGTGTCAAACGGGCTACTAATTTTTGGTATCGGATGTAATTCTCCGGCCTTTTTACCAGCTGGAATTTTACTATGAGCACACTCTAAACATGATTCTACATACTTCTTTATAAATTTACGCATTTTTGAAAACCAATATTGACTTTTGATTTTGTCATAAGTCTTATCGAAACCAAAATGACCGATTTCGTCATGATTAGACTTTAAAACCTGCCATCGAACTCCCTTAGGTACAACCCAACGATTACCATCTTGAGTTTTTCTATGCAGCAATCCTCTCTTTACTACAAAGTTATTCCTAATTTCAACCAAATTATTATTATCTGGATTCTGTAAAATATCAATAATTCTTTGTAGTTCTGAATCGTTGTGTTGTACCGTGGAAACCCAATTAGAATCGATTACCCGGACATGTAAAAAATCTTGTGTTTGACATACAGGATTGCGACTTAGAGCGTCTACGTGCGACATAGAAAGACCTGGTCGGTAAACAATATTAAAATCATATTCCTGCATCATGTTCCACCATCGCGCAACCCTAGGCAACATGTCCCGTTTTTCAAACGTAGCTCTTAATGAGTTACAGTCAGTAACTATGGTAAAAGAAATTCCCAATAAATACACTCTAAAACGCTGTAAAGATGTAACAACTGCTAATGTCTCTAAGTCATAGGATGTAAAACGACTTTCTTCAGGTGTAGTTTGCCTACTATAATACGCTACAGCATTAAAAGGAGACTCTTTGTTAGGTCTTTGTAATAAAATACCAGCGACACCAATCTTTGATGCATCGGTATGCAATTGAGTCTCGTAGGATTGATTGAAGAATGCAAGTACGGGACGTTTAACCAGTTCATCTTTCAAAGTCAAAAATGCTTTACTCTCTTCTGTACCCCATTTCCACTGAGAATTCTTTTTTAAAAGTTGCGTAAGAGGTCTCGCGATAGTAGAAAATCCCTTTATAAACCTTCGGAAAAAACTAGCTAACCCAAGAAACTGTCTGACATTATGTTGATCGGCTGGTTCAGGAAATTTTTCCACAGCCTCTATTTTGTTTTTTCCAGGTCGCACGCCACCCTCACTTATTTCAAAGCCTAAATAGTTAACATTTTGCATGAGGAAATTACATTTGGCTAATTTCAAAGTCAACCCCGCTTGTTGGAACAACATTAAAGTAGAGCGCAATTTCTGAAATCCCTCGTCTATCGTTTTTGACGGAATTATGACGTCATCCATATATGCAAAAGCTTCTTTGAATCTGGCATTACCCAAAATATTGTTAATAGTCCTTTGAAAAGCGGAAGGTGCGTTAGCCAAACCAAACGGCATCCTATTAAATTCAAAATGGCCTTCTGGCGTTATAAACGCTGTTAAATGTTTTGAGGGTTCGGACACAGGTAGTTGATAATAGCCAGATGCAAGATCCAAAGAAGTAAAATATTTAAATCCTGATAAATTGTCTAATTGGTCATCTATTCTCGGTAACGGATAGTGTTCTTTTATCGTCTTTTTATTTAACGCCCTAAAATCTACACAAAGGCGATAATCACCAGTCTTCTTTTTAACGAGTAAAACGGGCGATGCACATTCAGATGTAGACGGCCTAACAATACCGGAATCTTCTAATTCTTTTACCATAACTCTAACTTGTTCTCGCTCTGGTTGGGACAAACGATACGGTCTATATACTACAGGTGTGTTATCATTCAATTTGATATTCATTTCTGAACCTTTGACGCATCCTATTTCTTTGGTCGAGAAAGCAAAACAATGTCTGAATTCATTTAAAAGATTTAAAAGATTTTGTTTGTTATCACAATCAATGCTTTCATTTATATTAAGCATTGAATTATCAATTACTGTAACAGTCGGGTCAGTATTATGTTCAATCCGATTCACATAAAGAGTCTGAATCTCTTGTAAAGGTATAGAACGTATAAGCAACGTACCCGCGTCTAGACCAAATCCATTTTGAGACAAGCATTTAATTACTACACGTCCCTTACTATTTGTCATTTGAACAACACTTTGTATAACCTCATACTGCTTTTGGGGTTGTTGGCAAAAACTAGATTCTATCAAAAGCTCCCCGTTAAAATTAGGACAGGAATATACATCTATCTCATTGTAACCAAAGGATGCAAACATAGATTCAGAAACATATAAAAGAACTTTATCGATATTTTTGTTTTCATCCGAAGCTATTCTCAAACTATCTTTGTTTTTATATACAATTACATGATCTTGTTCGGTAAACGTTTGACCCAACAGTAACGGAACCTGCAGTAGATTATCAGGCACAACGAGTGCCTGTACTTTAGCTTTAACAGAATCAACTTCAATATCTACATCACATTTACCAACACATTTAACTATAGAATCCCCGAAACCCCTCAAAACTGGTAAATCATCAATCGACCAAGAATCAACTAAACTTTTAGCTACAGATTCCTTCAACATCGTGCATTGACTACCAAAATCAATAAAACAGTCAAAAACGCGGTTATTAACCTTGGCTGATTTAAAGTACTTGATATCGTTGTCGAGTTTTTTGGATATATACAAAACAGTCTTGTTATCAGATGTTTCTCGCTTTCGACAATCATTAGCTAAATGACCTATCAGATGACATGTATCCAATTTTTTTATTGGTTGTTTACACTTATAATATGGATGCCCTTCCTCACCGCAGTTATAACATTTAGCCATAATCTTAACGTCAGAACCACTTCGCATTGGCTTGTCAGATTTTGATCGTCTGTTATCAGAGATGCCCGCCCGCATAGGTGTCATGATCTTGTCAGGTCTTTTAACAAATTTAATGTTTCTCAGAAAAACTAATAATTTATCTGGCTCAGTAAATTGAGCTGCTTCTGCGCTTGTTCTAACGGACCGATCTTCAATGCCATATAAAATACAGTCTGTAGCATTTTTACCCGAAATAAAACACATGTTTAGTAATACCATTTTCTCATAGAAATACTCCTCTAATGAGTCACCGAATCGGGCCTTACAAGCAAGCATCTCCGTCAACAGACGACCGTAATTCTGACTACTTGGAAATGCTAATCTCAATTTATCCTGCCATTCTTTCCAGGAAAACATTACGCTTGGTAAACCTTGGTACCATTTTTGTGCTAATCCTACTAACTTTGGGAGAGCATAATGGATTATTTGGCGTTCCGACCAACCATAAATAGTGGCACACTCGTTCACTTTGGTAATCCAAGTGTCCATTGTTTGGTTACGCTTAGATGGATCAAACTCGGGAACGACATTCATGGTAGGATAACGATCGTTACATCCATCAGATTTCATAGCATTAATCAATTGTTTAAAAGTACCAATTAAATCATTCTGAGATATAGAACATGGAACATTCTCACCAGTTTGTATAGGCGGCGGAATCTGCTCCGGCTCTTCTGTCCGTAGACGTCGCGAGTCCCTGGACATGTTGCGGTCCCTGTGTGCAGTCCCCAAAATGACACTGGGATCACGCCGCGGACGCTTATGTCGGGAAGTACGGACCCGATGCGCACGGGACCGCGACCGCCGTAACCGCGACCGCCGCGACCGCGACCGCCGTGAACGCGACCGCGATCGACGCTCGTCACTCTGGGCTCCGCCCGATGATGCCGCGGAGAACTCAGACGAGGTAGAGCGACGCCTTATGCTCGCTCGCTTGCGAGAGGATCGATCGTTTTCCATTTTAATCTCTGAAACATTTACAGTATACGAAAAAGTAAAATGTTAAAAATAAAAAAAAAAGTCGCACCAATACAGAAAAGTTTAGTAAGGTACATACTACATACAGAGAACAAAAAATAAAAGTTCACACTATTTTGGATAAAAATAAAATCTAAATGAAATTAAGTAATTCAATCGATTGCTTCTGCTTAAGATTAAAAACTGTTTTTATAACTCACTTAAGGTGGAAAAGGGGCCTACAGCCCGCTTCATAATGATCCAAAAACAACATTAAAATACACTGCTTAGCTAGGAAACTCACCAACATGAGGTTAAAAAGCTACTTAATAAAGCTTAACCATTGTTAAGTTTCTCCAATGATTCGTAGAAAGAAAAAAAAAATATAATAATATAAATCATAACAAAAAAAAATAACATACCTGAATATGGGCGCTGAGTCCTTGTCGAGAGTTTCCGTCTCGATTTTATCCCGCTTACTGATTTTGTAAGCAATAATACGAATTTCTCACAACAAAATACTTTATTTAAATCTCACTTCACAGATAACTTATATTTATTAGTTTCACAATTATTTCACTTCACACTGTTACTCAGTACACTACTCGTAATAGAATGATCCGTCTCGTGTCGTAGCCATGTTAAATTACCTTTCAGAGTCAAAGTCAATAGTGACACTTTATGTCTCGGACACGAGAACGGATATCCGTTTTACAAAACACTCAAAATAACAAAGTTAAATAGTCATTTGATATACTAAATGAAGAAAAACAATTAAGAATAATAAAATGATTACACACGAGAACGGACATCCGTCTAATAAAACATTTAAAATAACGAGGTAAAAAATAGTCATTTGAGATACCAAATAAAGATATTCAATTTAGAATATTAAAATGATTACAATAGTGAAAACCGCATTAAAATCCGTTGCGTGGTAAACCACGCAACGGATAGAATTGATATAAATATTTATGTATTGGTTAGTGAAAAATCTTAAGAGTTATTGAATATACGAAAAAAATGTTTTCCCAAAATTTAAACCGATTCAAACTCCGACCAAATGCTCTAAAAAGCGTAATAAAATAAGATATGAGCATTGAATTATTACGCTAATTAATTCAATGGATATGAGAACTTTTATCTGAATATAGCTGAGATAACAATTTAAGTATAATAATAGTAATACTGTAATAGTACGGTGAAAGACCACGATGGATCTATGGATGAAGAGTACAAGAAAATGCCCGACTCACCTTATAAGGTAGGGTAATGGATCAGGAAGGAAAAGAATGCACAGTACTTACATACCTCAGCTGCAGATGTTGGCGGACAAGAAGTATAAAGCCCGAAAGCCCGCAGACATATGATTGGATGGAGATACCGCACTCGCTAAACATATGATTTTTTGTGCATATGTTAATTTTCGTTAATTCTATTGATAACAGACGGAGATTTATTACAAAAAACAATGAAAGAATATAGGTGAAATGTACTCAAATCTTTATTAATTTCATAATCCATTAAATATTTATTAAATTAGCTTTTAAAATCATATTACCTCTTTCTTATTCAAAATTGAACCCATAATCTCAGCATCGCAGACCAGTCCTCTTTTATGTTTGCCGTTATTTCCAATACAAATAATAATCAAAACCGGTTACAAAACTCAAACAAATTAAAATGACCACCAGTCTCCTTTGCGCCTGCCAATCAAATCGGTTCCCCCATAGCAATCGGTGAGTTGTGTTGAAACAAGATCGTGTCGATGCGCACTCCACGGGCTTTATACTTCTTGTTGGCGGAACTTTCTTTTCCGGCACTGTTTGAGTTTTTTCTACAATAGCGGTAAATGTGCGGTAATTATTTTTATGTAAAGGGTTTTTCATCTAAAACCGGAACGCGATTTTGATGGAAAACGGACGTCATATTTTTCTTCAGAGTGACATTACAGATGGCTGCTTAAATTTTCTCCAAGAAGGCGTCACGCCGTTATCTTCTAGCAAGTACTGTGCGGGAGCTGGATGAGTTAAGGAATTGAGTAAATGGATTGCAATACCTTATACAAAATTATATTCAAAATTCTATATAAATAAGATAATTTAAATCCCACCAAAAACATGTTTATGTAAAATGTTGCCAAGACATATGGCTCGCACTGTCAAAAAGTTATCAGATCTCATGTAGAGCCAAGCTTATAACTCTACATGCACTTACTCTACAAGCCTTAACTTCACAAACTCTACACCTTTGTCAAAATATGTGGCTTGGCCGTTTCGCTTCCGTCACATGGGAGTAAGGTGAAAAATGTATTCACTGTTCATTACTTTTTTGTTATTCAATAGTTCTTGTAGTAGTGAAACGGCCAATCCACATATTTTGACTACGGTGTGTAGAGTTTGTGAAGTTAGGGCTTGTAGAGTAAGTGCATGTAGAGTTATAAGCTTGGCTCTACATGAGATCTGATAACTTTTTGACAGTGCGAGCCATATGTCTTGGCAAATTTACATAAACATGTTTTTGGTGGGATTTCACTCCTTTTTAACCGACTTCAAGAAAAGGAGGAGGTTCTCAATTCGGATGTTTATATTTTTTTTTTTTTTTTTTTATGTATGTTCGGGCATAACTCCGTCATATATAGACGGATTTGCAAAATTCTTTTTTTGATCGAAAGGGGTATATTCCAGAATGGTCCCATATAAATTTCATATAGATCTGATGATGACTTTCGGAGATAGACAACGGAACTCTTAAAAAAATTACAGCAAATCAGCCGCGATTGCTGCTATCGCCTAAATATGCATTGTTTACGCAATCACACAACAAAACATCAGGCCGAAAAGGTTACACGGATGTATTCAGTATATAATGAAACTAAAAATTCAAAAATAAATTAACTTTTTAACAAAAAAATAAACCGCCTTCAAAGTACACTAAAAATTATAAAATAACTCTTATCTGACACTGTTTTGAAGTCAGCGAAATATTTTCTATAGAACATGTCATGCGATTTCGCTCACTTCAAAACAGTGTCAGATAAGAGTTATTTTATAATTTTTAGTGTACTTTGAAGGCGGTTTATTTTTTTGTTAAAAAGTTAATTTATTGTATGTTGCTTATGTTTTTTTTTGAAATTTCCAAGTTTTATAATTTTTTTGTTGTTTATGTACTAATACAAGCTTACATACCAAATTTCAGCTTTCTAGGACTTCAGGAATTTTGATGATCATCAGTGAGTCAGTGACGAAATCGGGCTTTTTTAGATATGAATAAAATCTAAAGTATAAGAGCTATGTTATTGAAACTTAATATGTTTAATAAGTTCACTATTGACATCATATCCTGAGAATTTTGTTTATCTGGTATAATCCAAACCCAAGTTATGAGGGTTCAAAAAAACGACGAAGCGCTTCGAGAAAAGGTAGGTAGTGCCCTTTCGCTTCGCTTGGCTGTCTTGGCGGGGGCACTTCCGTGCCCCCAGATTATGCAGCGTCGCATAAATAAGCTCAGAGTCACCCAGCGTGCTATGGAACGAGCTATGCTCGGAATTTTTCTACGTAACAGGTTCCGAAATGAGGACATTTGTAGGAGAATGAAAATTACCGATATAGCATAGAGTTAGTAAGATGAAGCGGCAACGGACTAGCCACATTGCTCGAAGAGCCGATAACCGATGGGAACGGAAGGTTCTCGAGTGGCGACCACGTATCTTTCGCCAGGTGGACCGATGACCTGCTCAAAGTCGCTGGGCGCCGCTGGATGCAAGCGGCCCAAAACCGTTCGAAGTGGAAGTCAATGGGGGAGGCCTATGTTCAGCAGTGGACATCCATAGGCTGATATTATGATGATGATGATATGATGAAGTTTTAATAGTTACATTTCCTTACACCTTGATCCTTTCATCTTAATAAAATTAATAAAAAAATAGGCCTTTATTTCCACTAACCTAAATCTAATATTATTATAATTGGACTGTTTTACAAAAATCTTAAACCGACTTCAAAGAACACTGAGAAGTAATCAAATCCTGATCTGATGACAATGGGACCAAACGGGAAGTTTAACCTTTCAATTAAAATAAATAATTTTCCAAATCGGTTAATAAATGACGGAGTTATGAGGTACCTAACAAACAAAAAAAAACAACCGAATTGAAAACCTCCTCTTTTTTTCGAAGACGGTTAAAATTAACACTTAATTACCTAAATATTTTTATTTACTTTAAGAAATAGACATGGGTAACCAATGTGTGTATGTTTTTATTTTTCTTGGTCAGGTTATCCTCTGACATAGGCCTCCTCCAGATTTTGCCAAGTAATACAATCTAAATATAATCGATGCCATTGATTTGTTTGATTTCATCATCTTACGGAACCCTAAATGTTATCTGAATCATTAGTCTAGCATGCGAGACATAGGTGTTCCCGATAATATGGTGTTCCGAGATATGTATAAGTATTTTCCGACGTATGTTTTGTTATTAAAACTCAAACGGTATCACTAACCGACGCCCCTGGCGGAACATTTTATGATTTAATTATTTAATAAACAAATATTTGTTTTTAAATAATTAAAAACGTGAGCAGTTATAATTAAAATAATTTAATTTAACGCGTGAAAAGTGTGTTAATTTAAATAGTGTTTTATAAATTGGTGTGGCGAATTTAAAAATGGTTCATTTAAATTGTTTATTGGTAAGTTTTTTTTAATAATTTTGATAATGATTCAGTAATTTCGTAAAAATTTTTTCACATTTTTATTCGTATTTGTGTAAAATAATTGCAACGGACCTAGCTAGGTAATTAAAATATCTGACGCCTTAAATAATAATCCTTAATTATTTTTTTTAATAATATAATTGAAAAAAAAAGTATGTATGACTTTGATGAGTAGGACAAAATAGAACATGCGGATATATTTTTATTGAGACTTTTTATTGAGATTGTAATAAAAACATAAAGTAAAAAAAAAAATTGTGTGTAATTCCTTTTTTAGCTTTTTTCTGAACAGAGACGTGGATACCCCTAGTACTTAGGGATCTGATTTCAGTACCATCACAGCACAATATTACCTTTATATTTCATTTAATAAAAAAAAAAAATACGGCGGGTAGTTTTTGATTAAACGTGTCAAATGAAAAAAATATACAATTCAAGATTTTTTCATTTACAACCAACGCTTTTAACATTGAAAACTTGTTCTTAGTTGTCACGGTTTTTTTTCGAATTTTATTTTATTTTTTTTATTAATAAAAATATGTAAAAAAACTGTTTCACAAAGAACTTAAAACGAATTTAAAATGTGCACTAAAAAGTCATCAGATCCTGGCCTGATGACAATGGGACCAAACGGGAAGTTATACCCTTTTAAACAAAACAAAAATTTCCAAATTGGTTAAAAAAAACATACACCGAATTGTTAACCGGACATAAAAAAGGAGGCCCTTTTTTGAGAATGGTATTTAAGCCTTAGAGATCATTATGTCCTGTAACACACATAGAAAGTTTCCGATACATGCCTGTTACCTCAATCCATCTAAAGCAGAGGTTTCCAAACTTTTTTCTCGTAGAACACATTCGAAATTGAAAGAGCCGTTTTCGAGATTTCAAAATATATAAGTATTCCTAGTTTTATACTATGGGATTATTATTAATCCCAAAATAATTATGAAATTATGGTCACCTTGCATTTTATGTTAAAACCTTTTTACAAATCGACAAGAATTGTTGTCACACGTACCTGAATTTCCGGCCGGTATATTTCGGACGGAGCTAATTCACTGCTTTTGGTATCGTACCTAATTCACAGCTACTTTGTTGCTACACGACCCTATTTGGTTACGCTAGGATCAAAATTCAAAAAGCATTTATTCAATTTAGGCCCTGATAAGGCACTTATCTATCTAGAATATCCTTATGTTAATCTCATACTTTTAGTAACGTTTGTATTAGCGCAAACGCAAGGATATGTACTTTAAGCCTACTGAACTATGTCAGTATTTTTTTACTGCAGCATTTGCTGAGATATATGTTTTTCTTTTCTTTCTTTCTTAATAAATTTTACTCAAGTAGGTACAATAAATAACATGCACATATTATTTTATATCACAGATATTTTTGATTTTTCTATAACTGACTTTAACTATGCAAGTATAGTTTATATAAAAGATTAAATAAAAAAATCCTATAAATTAAAACTATATACTACGCATTTTTATTATTTTTATGGACGTATAAAAAAATCAGGATGGACTATCGCCTTATAAGAAAGTGAAGCACAAAGTCAAAGTCAAAGCCATTTATTCAATTTAGGGCCCAGAAGGGCACTTATGAAGGTCACACTTACTGAAGTTACCACCGGCAAGGTACGGCAAGTTACAACCTTAGATCACTAAGGCTAACCGCTATTCACGCGCGCCGTGCGGAGGGGCGTGACTTGCGAGTGAGACGGAACTAACAACTGCATTGTATTATGAACCTTATAGTAGTGATCTAAGGTTGATTGTGAGTTTCAAGCATGCTTTCGTTAATCTTCGGGTCCATACTTTCTTTTCTGTGCGAACCAAGATTCACGACGCGCCTTATCATTTGGGTAACGCGCTGTCCTGATTTTTTAGTAAGCATATGCAAACTAAATGGTGCATACCTTCTTGGATTTAGAGAGCTCAAATTCATTGAATCACATACACATTTTGATACGTGTGTCGCCGATAAAAATTTTGCCGGATTGAAGCGCCGCTTGCATGACCGGAAAAAAATTACAAATACCGCTAATCGTATCAATAAACATATCACATGATTGCAAACTAGTCATACTGCCTAAAACTGGTTAGTTTTAGTTAGATAGTTTTATTACTTTGTTTTAGATTTGTTTCATTATCTAAGTCCACATGATTAATTACTAAAATTACATTACTTACTACTATGGCTCTCGACGCTTAGTGGTTGTGACGTACACTTTGTGGAGAAGGTCTCAAGTACGATCCTACAATGAGATGTGATTTAGCTATAAGCATAACCTTTTCGCACCTGAATAATACGATAGTGAGTTAATTTTTTCTAAAATTCTACAACGTAGTCTACACACCTGGATGTCACGAACGTGCTATGCACTTTCTAGAAGTTATGTAAATGGTATATTTTTTAAATGTATTCCCATGATACTTACCGTACATAATAAGATTTTATAGAAAAGAAAAAGATTTGGACGGAAAAAATCTCAGGTGCGAAAGGGATACGGCCCGTCTGATGGTAAGCGGTCACCGTAGCTTATAGTCTTAAAACACTACCCCTACTATCATTTACGCGTTACAGTAGCTGTTTAGTATGCATTGAGTCCATCCTCACACATTGGAACCAAAATGGTTTCATACTGTGCGGTCTCAAAGGAGCTTCCTCCCGCGGACGCTTTGATTGTGGTATGAGCTCCCCGCCGTGGTGCATCCAATGGAGTGGTATGTGGTTCTTCAAAAGGGTGTGAAGAGATTTTTGCAGGGTCGGTAACGCGCGAGTTATACCCCTGGTGTTGCAAACGTCCATAGGCTACGGTAACCGCTTACCATCAGGCGGGCCGAATGCTTGTTTGCCACCTTAGAGGTATAAGAAAAATGGATTCGCGTTGCATATAAATCGAAACATCTGAAAATTCATCAGTATTAAATAAATCGTGGAGTACAAAAATACTACCTATATCAGTAAACCGGACTAAAGTATCAACACATCTTGATCAGTATTTTCCCTTTACTTATTTTTTTTTATTTCTAAGGCAGACTTAAGTAAGTCATGCTCACTTTAAGGCCTTTGCTTGATGCGGCGTCGTGTGACGGGTCGCTCACTTCCCTCCAATATGGCGAGGAGGGCGATGGCTGCCACACGCGTCATACTTCTGAACAGGTGCTGCTTGTGGGGGCTGGTCTGCTTAAGTTTGCTATTTATTTACTTGTAAAATATTTATTCAGTCTACTTTGTAGTTTTGCCGCTGCTCCGGGGCACGCAATTGTTGTCAGTGCGATTGGAATGTAAATATTATGTAATGAATCTAAACTTGTTTTGAAAAGAGTAATTGCTGAGTTTATTGCCGGCTCTTCTCAGCAAATGCAACCTTCCGAACCGGTATTAGAGTCAGACTAATTCATAAGTGCCTACGAAGGTCTATTTGAATAAATGATTTTTGAATTTGAATTTGAATCCTATTACATAATATAAACGTTATATTAATTTTTATCCAAAATATTACACCCTTGCGATATAATAGTACTTACCTATCAACACAGTACGAAAACAATATGAGGGTAATCTAATAGATATGTATAACTTTAACAAATATTATGTCAATTAAAGACAGAATTCTTGATGGAGAGCCGATGAGGCAACCTCAAAGCACAGTCTTCCTGCTACAATTAACATTATCACAACAATTTACGAGTGATAACACGATACTATTGTAATAGTACAATCGCCAGAAATTAGGCTAATATTGTTTTGGTTATTTAATTAGGTTATTGTTAACGGGTCATTTAAAATGATGTTATTATTATCAAATGCATCTACTAACAAATGAAAATTGTTGATCGACCTATTTTGATAAAGTTTTACAAAGCCCTTTGTTGACAATCGAGATCAGTTTGAATTCGGTAACAAGAGAATAATCACTGCTTAAAAGTTAATATTCAATGAGAACATTAAAAACTATTTAAATTTAATAATAAAAAGTGAAATTATGCAAGTAAGCTTTTTTTAAGGTCGTCTCCAATTTTAATTTATAAAGAGTATTTCTAGCGTTTTAATTAATAATATTAATTTCAAAGGCCTATTAGACGTCATTTTGTTATTTGCGGACGAGGCGTAATACAATACATGTATGTATGTGTTTATTTTGCATATAATAATTGCATTGTATTAGCATTGTTGTAAAAATAAGAAAATAATAATTTGTCTCATAATTACAAATATCCTTTAAGTAAAAATAAGAAACCAGGTTTTAAATTATTGTTGTCTTAAAATAATGTTTAATACATACAATAATTCATTGTGTTACGACTCATGCGCAACAAAACTGCATTTCATATGCGTTTACAATTAATGTAATAATATATGAAAAAAATATTTTTAAAATAATTTCAAAATAGGGTCCCTATTTTAAAAAAATATTTTTAAAACAATTTCAAAATAGGGACCATCCAACCGTAAAGGCCTTTTTCGTTTTAAATAATGTTAAAAATAACACATTTCATAGGCATGGGAAAAAAGGCGACTTACACTTTTCCATAGACTCAACTCCCGCGCATATATTTTTTAATATGCGGAACTATTTTAAAAAATTCTACATAAAAAAAAAAACATTTGTATCGATATAATAAGTAGGTACCTGGACTTTTTGGCGGGAACTTGCAGAGTGACGTAGCATTTTCGTTTATATTTTCATAAATTCGTGTATTTTGAGTTTTATTATGTATTTTCGGTGGTATTTTACCTAATAAAGATCATCCATGTGCACCTGTGAAGTGAAATTAAATGAATTATGTGAATCGTGATTTTTCAAGTTGTCTCAAAAAGTCCGTGAAGAGTTTTAGTACAATGACCACCATTGTAGTAAAACATGACTTTTATGGACGGTGACTGACTGAGGACTTTATGTGAAAGGGATTTATTGTGACTGGAAACTATAATATAACTCGACACTGGCAGAAATGAGCCCTAATTTGGGCTTGGTTGCCAAACTTAAAAAGAAGAAGAAGAAGTAGGTACCTAACTTTGGTAGTCCTGTGGGCTTTTCCGTTACCTAGTGCGGATTTATGATACACGTGCTGAAAAATAGTATTATTGCACGGCTTGAAATAAGCGCGCATAGTCAGGATTAAAATCGCGTTATTTTATTATTAAAAATATGTTTCTTTTTGTATTGTTTTGTATTATTAAAAAACTTTTATTAATTTAGTTTTTTGTCCAACAGAAGAACTCAATAGCGTGTATACTGCTCATGCTGTGCGTGGCGAGTCTCATCCGGGAATCGAACGCGCGACCCCCCTGGCTGGCACCTGGTAGTGGAGTATTCACAGAGTCAGCAGAGTGTCATACAGATGTAAGATTTTTTTATATATTCCAGAACAAAATCAGTCTTTTTCTTCGGTCCAAAAAAGACGCATATAAAAAAATTTCAATCCCTCGCGATCGGACCATTAGTTTTTGAGTGATGGTTGAACAAACATGAATTATGTACATTATACATACCACATAGGTATTGATTTCAAAAAATATTTTTAATGTACGGATTTGGCTTCCTTACTATTTTATTTATTTTAATAAAAAACCCAAATTCGCAATCTTTTCCCGATAAACCATACAAAGTTGAACTTTGAATCCAATTATTTTATAATTAACTTTATAAATCTCAATATGAACTGAATGTAACACGTAGATAATTATAATTGATTAATTAAAAATAATACTAGTTATAAAGATAAAACCACTCTTTAATTTTGTAATCTGTTCCCAGTTCGACAGGTCAAGAGAATCAACAATTTGTATAATTTTTGCTGCTAGCTGATATTATCAAGTATCAAATTTATAAGTCTACCTATTTGGATCATGGCTAAAAAATATTGTATGGAAAATAATAATATTTGAAGTAGAATGGATATTTAGTAGTTATGGTAACCAATACAATACTCCATGCTTCGGAAGGCACGTAAAGCCGTTGGTCCCGGATATCACTTAATTGTGATAGTCGTTAAGCTAGTTGGATGCCTCCTAGGCGGCTTGAAAAACTCCAATAGTAGGTTGACCACTAGCCTAACTCCACCAATCCGCAGTAGGCATGAGTGGTGGATGCTGCCCATTCCCTTTAAGCCTCATTTGTGGAAGGAGGTCTGTGCTCAGCAGTGGGACATTATAGAAGTCAATAATTATGATACCAATAGAATTAATACAAATCTATAAGAAAATTTAATCGTTATTGAAATCGGCGAAATACTTGAATTTCATTCGCACGAATCACGGTCGATAGATACTAGTTCTTTGATCATATCAGCCCATGGATGTCCACTTCTGAACATAGGCCTCCCCCATTGATTTCGCCCAGCGACTCTGACCAGGTCGTCGGTCCTCTTGGTGGGAGGTCGTCTCGCTCGGCGCTTTCCAGTACGTGGTCGCCACTGAGAACCTTTCTTCCCCATCGGTTATCGGCTCTGCGAGCGATGTGGCCTGCCCATTGCCACTTCAGCTCCAGTTCTTTAACCTAGTTTAACCTCTGTGTTTTGCATAAACTGATTGCGTTATCTCTTTTTTTAGGATGAACTTCTCGACCTCTGCCAGAGGTGTGCCAAGCTGACTAAGTCTAAACTGGCTTATCCCGCCTGCTGTTCCACAGATCTCAAGGCCAGGAAATGGTGTTCTGATTACGTTTATTTTGGAAGAGGCCAGCATGATTTCTACTGAGTTTAAGCTACTTTAAGTTATAAAATGGTTATGTTACTGGCCATTATGATATTGTTTTTAAATCTTATCTAAAATTAAAAAAATACTCATGTGGGTTCAATGAAAAATTTGAAATGAATTTTCATTGCTGAAATTTCTAAAATAATCTAAATATTTATAAAGAGGTTATGTTTGGATTATAACGGTGCATTTGTGTTTAATTAAACCAATTTATTAGTTTTTTTTTATTATATCATCTATGAAAAACATATTATCGGATATTATTTTAGGAAATATACAAAACGAAAATAACTAAAATAAGGCCAGTAAATTTTCCAAATAAAACATTTACATTCCTTTTTATTTGTAAGAAAATATGCATAAATATGAGGGTATATATTTTGTATAAAAAATATGTATGTAGCAAATTACCTGTTAAGCATAAATTGTATATAATTCAAACTGTAAAAGTATTTAATTGGATACCTACATATTTATTTTATAATCAAATGTTTATTAATTCTCTTAAATCACTTTCATGTAAATACTGTCATCATTTATTATTTTTGAATGAAATGTATCGTTTGTGTGTGTTTTTCAATATCAAATCAAATTACGAAATAATCATGCGAGAAAAATTTAAAGGGAATTTACAAAAATATGTATTTATTATTTTTTTGTGACTGTAAACAAATTGGCTATAATTTTTGATAGTTGAGCATTTATATTAGGTTTTTCTTTTTCAAAGTGTTAAGGCTGTGATATTATAACATTATTGATGAAGGAGGTTGAATTAAATATAGGAATTTATTCATAATTTGTGTTTATCATTTATAATTTCCCCATTTACTAAAACCATTGGCGAAAAACCGCCCTTGTGTTAACTAGAGGTCTTCTAAATACTTTTAAAAGCGAAAATAAAAAACTTTTGTTAAAAATCCATAAATTAATTTATTAACACTATTTGACAATATTATAACAAATTGTTTTTTTTTATGTACAAAACCTTCTCTATGTGTACTTTATTTGTTCTAGATACTGTAGGATACGCGAAACGTTTACGATCATTGATCTAAAAATTAATTATTAAATCAATGGATAATTTTTTTTATTCCGCGCATTATGATTTTTTTATTCTTACAGTGCACATTTTAATAGTGCTTTTACGATAAATTTAAACAAAGAAAACTAAAATATGGGCAGAGATATAGCACAGTAAAAAAATATTGGATCTTTTGAAATTGGACTTAATTGTTCCAATTCCGAAAGTTGTTATATTTTTTCAACTTACTCTTAAAGCTTGGAAATACGTTTATTTGTAAAGCTAAAAAAGTTATCTTTCATATTATGGGAACATTCTGCCCATATTTCAAATTCTTTTCCCCTGTTCGTATTTACACGAGTACGACATTAAAACTTATTTAATTAAGTACCAAATTGTTTTAGTCTCACAAAATATTTTATATTAAATGACGATAGATGTACAGTAAAGTTAAAACATAACTTTTATCTTATCTGTGGCACCATTTGTAATCAAATGAGGTTGAAAAAAAAACGTAAATTTCAGATGATTACAATATGGCAACACTTTAGATAATAACAATACCTTCAGACTATTATCACAATTACATTAAAATTGTTACTTAAAAGCAATGTTAAAATATAGAAGATGCTAGCTGTAAAAAATACAAAAACTTACATAGGTACAATAAATATAAAAAAAGAGATTCATTGTTCGTTGACATTGTTAAAAAGTCGTTGATAAAAAAAAAATAACTAACTAAATAAATGCCGATTCAAACTACGAGCCGCACAATCTTAAACTTACTTTCGAACACATCTAAAAGTTTTTTTACACATTTTCTAAGTTATCTTTGGATAGTCTTTGATTTGTCACTATTAGGTTTATTTTTACAAGATTATTGTATTTTACACTAAATTTACATAGACATGGGATTTTAGCTAAATTTAACTAACCTTTTGTAGACATTCCCGCTTGGACGGATATTATCTCTAAGTGTTGTCGTACTGTGAGAAGCATTATTATTCCGTTGCGTAGCTCCAAATTTTTTGAATTTAAATCGATAAAGAATGGTTTTAGTAATTTAGGGACATTAATAAATAACTAATATGTATTTGAGTTTAGGTAAAAAAGTAAAAATATTATTTTAAGTCAGAGAATGGACAAATAGTATAATATCTTTTATTATAATGAAATGTTCGCGAAAATAATTACAATTTATTATTCATTTATTACAATTTCGACTGAAAACTTTTTTAATTTATTGTGACAAAAGATTTACTTTATTTTGAACACGAATACATCCAGCCCAATACCCTGTTCACGGAAAAGGGATTGTTCTATCCTTTTACCTAAACAATGCATAATCAATTAAATTATAGCAATTCAATTTCTTATGAGAAGCAATTTGATTTATCAAAATATTACATAAAAAATGTAAAAAAAAACACTGAGTTTCAGGAAAGTGGGATAGAGATTTACATATCACATTTCATTCGGGGTGTGGGTTGAAATTTCAAATCTTCAAATATTTGCACAAAATACAATAAATTATGTTGTTTAAATATTTTGGTTTAGTAAAACTAAGTCACAAGTAAGGGACTCGTTAAGAAAATGTTTTAATATTTTGAGCGCAATTTTTTGATGACATTTGTATGAATTGTCCAAAATGCTTACTAAAACTAGTCCCTTACTTATAATTTTAGTTATAACATACAACAACTTTGTTTACTTACAATTCTTTGAATACACAACAAATTGTTAATCTGTACAATATTTTTTGTGATTTATTGCATGTTTTACTGGTTGTCGACTAAAACTAGCGTGTTGAAATAAAAGCTTAGTAAATAAAAAATGCAAATAAAATAATTAACTATCTTAAAAAATAACCACATTTTTTTTTTCAAACAACTTTCATTCAATATTCAGAGATGCATATGTAAAACACATTTTAATGTTTGTGTATTAATTTATTTGATGACAAATTAAGACAATATTTTTCAGGATTAAAAAAGGAAAATTAAGCGCAATAAAAGCAAAAGAGTATATATTTCTTGATATTCAGTGTAAAAAAAATACATCTAGTCGCGATTAAAATCACAGCATGTCCTCTTCAGGATGCTGTTTATCATAGATCTCTTGGAGTTTCTGCTGATCCTTGACTCTCTTCATCTGTGCGTAGATGGAGGCGGCTTTGTAGTTGATGGGCCCGTAGTCTTTCATATCGGCATCCGCGTATATGAACTGATCTTCGGGTAAAAATGGCTGAAAAAGAAAATTTTGTGTAGCTTAGAATATAAATCACTGGTGATTTTTTTTTACTAAGACATCATGTAGAAAAAATGTAAAATGTAATTTACTATTTGTAAAATAAAAAAAAAACATAAAATACAATGGTAATATGTGTTAAGTGAAAAATATTATGTTAAAAAGCATAGTTGGTAAGTAATTTTATAAAAAATCTATATGAGAATTTTTGTAATAGCCAATGAGTAAGAAAAATTTCGAAAAATAAATGTCGAATTGTTAGTAAAATTAAGGAAATTAAAGTGATAAAGCAAAATAAAGATAGAGATTGCAATGAATTTTGAAAATTACCTTCTTTAAAAAATGTACGTGTCACTCTTGGTAAAGCGTTCCTAGAAATAGAAATTTATAAAAGTCACAACACTGAACACATGCTTTCTTAAAATTTTTATACTATTTTTTGGAAAAATTAGAGTCATTTTTCATTTCGCTGATGGGAATCATGCTGCGGAAGCAAAACTTTTCACTTAGCCACATATTACCAGTTTGCTTTTTTACTAATTAGTAATTTTACTGTGAAAAAGAAAGATTTTCAAGAAAAATCTATACAAAAGGTTTGTATCAGCAAAAAATTAAGTAGAGATTAACTTGGCTTCTGTAATGAATGTAAATTGTTTTGGACTCACCTTTCAAACATCAATCTCATTGAATTTGAGAGTCGCATAATCGCTTCTCTGCTGGGAGTGGCTATGGCTCCCTTTCCTTTGACTACTAGATACATTGCTCTTATAATTACTAGGGTTAGGTTCTTTGTTAGTGCTATCAGCATTACCTATAGTGTAAGTGTCATACAAATGTCTATTTGAATTGACTGTATTCTTAAATTTCAAATTATGATTACCTAATGCTAAGTCTGCATATACTAATTTTTTATGTTTAGGTTTTTCATCTTTGGGACCCACTGTGTTATAATTTGGGCTAAAATTGTGCTCTGGGCCTAGATTTCTCGTAGAATTTGATATGTAGTTGCCTTTTAAAAGCTGCAAGTACGATTTTCTTTCTGATTCATTGTACTCTGGCTCTGGGTAGTCAGGTTTCTCATAATGATCGTAAACGCCGACGCAAGACAATTTCTCTCGCAGACTTTCAGATTTCTTTAGTCGATTCAGTTTATGACTGTTCTTTTCTCTACTTCTATTCAATGTTTTTGTATAATATTGTGCGTCGGTCGGTTGATAAATTAGAGGTCCTATTGTATTATTATATGACCGCTCTTGGTCGACTGGGATTCTTTTGTCGACCCGTATCGGTTGGAAGTAACAAAAACTGTGGTGTTTTTGCAGTGGTATTTGGAAGTTTTTCTTATTTTTCCCTTTCGAGCTTAGGTTAGTAAAATGATTACGTTTTTGCATGTATTGTTGCTGTATGATGTTAGTGTTCTGAAAATGAAAATATTAGATTGTTAGCAAAGCTTGTTAGACACATAAAGCATTTGGAAATAAAATGAATGAAAATAAAAGTAAAAGCAAGCATTATACCTGACCGTTTTCACTATCCACGGTTAAACTACTCTGAACGGAGTTGCTACGTCTCACTAAAGATCTCTTTGGTACAGGTTTTTCAGCCAACTTTGGTATTTGTAACGTTTTATTTGGTGTTATCACTTGTTTTTTTGGTAGACCAGATTTGTTTATTCCTTGGTTATTTAATTGATTGACTACAGACTTCACTAGTGAAGTTGAAGGTAGTATGACCGACAAGTTCTTTTTAGGTGTTGCACCTATTATATTTGGCTTGGACCCATCTTGTTTTTTATCTTCTTCCTTTTCATCTTCATCGTTACTTTCACAATTTTTCAAATCTAATTTATATTTTGAAGTTCTCTTTAAAGTTCCATCTCCAAAAATAGACTTTGTGACATCTTCAGCTGATTTTGTAGGTCTGACAGGTGCATCTACTGTATCAAAAGATTTTGAAAATCTTGTATTGATCAATGGCATTGATAAATTTACATAAACATGATCCGTTTTAGCTGGAGACGTGTGTGGTGATATCTTCGTCCGTGGTGCTGGTATTGGTCTATTTAGGGATGTCGTAGAAATATTAACTTGTTCATTCGTTTCTTCACATACTTGAATGGAATCAGTCAAATTCTCAAATTGCTCAACGCCACTTATATCAGATTTAATTTTGATAAGCGAAGGATAATTAGCATAAATAATATTATTACTTTCGCTCAAGTCTTTATCATTATCAGAATCCTGATTCTTATTATTATTAATCTCATTAAAATTTTCTCCGTATTCAGTGTTAGGATAAAATCTCTCAATATTTCTCTTTCTAACTATCCTCATAGATTGAAATCTTGTTGGTTTTCTATGTACTCTTGTGTTAAGAGAAGAAAATTTTCTTGAATCAGATTCTGGCATTTCTTCCTCTATAGTTGGAAATTGTTTTAAGAAAGACGACTGCATTGGTGGTAGATATGGATTGAGCAAGACCGTTTGTTGCAGTGGATAAACTTGTTGTATCGGTGATATCATAGGTATCCCATAAGTGGCTTGATATTGAGAATTTGTTGGCGTATTTACTTGATACGATATCGCATTTTGCACAAATGGTGGACATACTATCCTTGGCGTGAAAGATGGGTTTGTAGTCAATTGTTTTTGTAAGGCTTCGATTCCTTTCGTAGTCTTTCGATTGGTGTCTACGACCCTAGGCTGTATCGCTTGTACAGGCTTTGTTACGCATGCCAAAACAAAACATGAAATAAATAAAAACACAACTAATTAGAAATGCAAATGATAATTAAATTAATTTATTAAGCATTAAACAGACCTGCTATTACTATGTATCTGGGAATAATATTAAATTGTGTTCATTCTTATGTATCCTTCATCCTTCGTTATATTCGTAATAGTAGATCAATTTAAAATTAAAACATATGGAAAAGACAGTTTTGTCCAATTATTTTCAAAACAAAAACGTTGCCCATTTTCCATTATCCTTTATCTTAAATTTATCGAATTGGATTAAACAGACAAAATTATCTTTTCCATTTTTATTAATCACACAACATATTTATTGGAAACATGTATTAGCTTCGATATGAGTATTGAATGAACAGCTACCTTATTCGGTGGTTGTTGAAGTCCATGGAACGGAAGGTTCTCGTAGAGACCCGGATTGTCCGTTCCTAGGGTACCGTTCACTGCATTATCTACGCCATTCGTAGGTGGGCCTGTGGGAGATGAAATTTAATTTAGATTCTATGATATGAGAAATAGAGTTTGATTTTAATTGGTCGCTGAAAGGTGTGATGAATCTGCAAAAAGATGACGCTATATGGTTTGATGTGATTGAGGGAGTAGATTCAGTCAATAAGAAATCACTAAATATTGATAATAATTTCGAAAGTAATGTAAAGTGCAAGATTTTAAATTATTTTAATATTATCCTAGACGAAACGAAATAATCGAAGCACACTAAGCTAAAATAAACGTGCAATACTTACTATCGCCAGGCTTTTTCCGTTTCCTTGTAGCTCTGGCTGGCGGGTCGTCATTAAAAGGTTTAACTCTAGCACTCGCCGCGGCAATTCTATCAGGCCGTTTGAATGAAACCACTAAAATCATGCATATGTTAAAGAAAAAAAAAACAACAAATATTCATGCACGGGCAGAAAAGAAAAATAACACGTGCTTAGCAAAATATAATAAGAAATTGAATTTTGTAAGTGCCATAATTGTTTTATAATGTTTGAATATTGTGATCATGTGATGTGATTAACGATATTTGAGACAATAT
Organism: Polyploca ridens; assembly: GCA_951394255.1. NCBI lineage: Eukaryota > Metazoa > Arthropoda > Insecta > Lepidoptera > Drepanidae > Polyploca > Polyploca ridens. The sequence goes on along the minus strand of OX596269.1, from coordinate 9,409,020 downwards.
TAAAAGAAAGTTACAAAATCAGTAAATATTAATACCGGCAAAAAATAAAACAGAAAATATGTACAAAATACAATCTATATAAAGTAATAATAAGTTTTTGTTAAAAATTTCATGTTAAATAGAAGCTTTTTTTGGTGACTGTACTTTTTGTTGACTGTACTTGCATTGTCTTCCAATATACTAATGCATACCAAATATCAAGTCAATCCGACCACTGGAAGTGGATGAAATTCGACTTGCAAGATTTGACCCGAACATACATACATTGCAAGTTACTAAAAAGCTTGTACAAAAGAGGCTGTAGCTGCTTCCGATTAGTGTTGACTCAAAAAGAAAAAAACATATAAGCCAAAAAAGCAAAAAAAATATATAATTGAGTGTTCCTATAAACACCAACAGTCGTGTAAAGTGTCTTTGAAGTTTGATGTATCACTACAAGAATATGATTTTATTTTGAACTTTCTAAGAAAAAAAATTCAATGGCTTTTCAGTTAATATTATCTCAAACAAAGTTTCTTTGTGTAATGAAATTGTGAATGTCATAAATATAAGTAATGACACACTACCTCCCTCAGTTACAATAACGTTTGGTGTTTCACTTTGAAACAACGACCTAAGTCTATTCTTCGGTAGCATATAACCCGACTTATTCAAATTTACCAACGATAAAGCCCTTTTATTAGATTTGTTTATCTTCTTATATTTCCCACTATCATCATCTGAATCATTATCACTCTTCCTCCTCAAGTTCTTAAAGATTCCTGTTACAACATTCTGCGTATGCCTTCTTGGCTTACCGTTCTTTTTGGAATACTCTGATTTATTTCCATTATCTCCATCATCAGTCTTATTTCTATTTCTCTCAAGTAAACCTAAATTAGCTTCAACATCTTCAGTCTTCTGTGCATTAGCTTGAAGCCTAGCTTGATTTTTAGGACTTAATGTGTGATTTGAATTAACGTGAACCAAAACTCCTGGCTTCAAAGGCCATTTGTTAGGCGTAACCACAGTTTGCACTTTATCACTATCGAGTTTAGGTTCAGCTTTAGGCGTTCGCATTTCAGTTTCAGTATTTTCATTGTTTATTGTAGCTTCTAGTTGTGATAAGTTTGATAAGTTTGCTTGCAGGCTTCTTGCGACAGGATTTTCGCTAAACTTGCTCGTCTCTAACGGATAACTCTGCGAATCGACTAGTCTAGTCCTGTCTGATGATTTTGGGCTAAATGTTAGATTGATGCGCGGTGATAATGAAGGTAAAGCTTGTGATATAATCGACTGAGCTATCGATACTTCGTTCAAACAGCTACCGTCCGGACTGAGAAGTAAACCATGAAAATAAAACGATGTTAAAACACATGCAATGATCGATACTACAATCAGAAACCTTGAAGGTGATATAACCTACTGATGATAATACTCATAAATAATATAGATAAATAACTGTGTCATGATATATGTATAGATAAAGATTACATATAATTACATAATAAAAATACTAGAAGAATGCTTTCCAAGTGACAAAACGCTCATGCATTCAAATTACAAGAATTTCGTGAATCAAACTTCTCCATTTCTACTTTAAAATCACACAAACAGCATTTACGCCAAATTAAACGCAAAAAACCAGCGATAAGGAAAATAAAAACAAGAAAGCATTCTCCATCTATACCAAACGGAATATTGAAAGAACTTCTGTTAGTTATCTTATACCTGAACTATTTATTGTAGTCAATCTCAGTACGTCTGGAGTTAGTGCTGTTAGGAACCTACGCAAGAATTAAACATTAATAAATACAATAAACCCTCTCAAAAATAATAAAAAAACCGTGTTAATTTGTTAGGAGTTTGAATAAAAACATGCTAGTAGTTCTAGTACTAAATAAAACAAAGGAAAAGTTAAGAAAATCCTAAAAAGTCTATCAGCCGTTGGTCCAAGCATTTAGCAAAAATTACAGGCGAAAATTCAAACTCTGTGACAACCTTAATATTTTATGACCTTGAGATTGGCACTATTAGTGGTGACCTTGATGGTGGCATAGACAAAGTATGCCATGAATCTGCTCGGACCAATGGCGTGGCTGAAAATATTATCAATTATTTTTATTTATTTTTATCTATAAAATAAAATTGAACATATTATGTAAATAATAATAACGCTACCAATAAGTGTGTTATAAAAGGAATAAATGGTGCAAAAATATATAGAAAATAAATAAAAGACACGACAATAAATAAAATAGGCTAAGTAATAAAAGTATAAACTATTGTTTTTTTTTTATAACTAGGAACAATATTTAGTTGCTCTAAAGTTTCTTAATATTAAAAACTAACATAATAATATTATTTTTTATTAAATTATTTACTCTTACTTAAACTACTTATTATTAACTTTAACAAAAAAGAAAAACTAAATAGTCAACCAATTATAGAAAGAAACTTTCGAGCAATTTGCCTAAACTATGTTTCCATTTCTAAAACTGGAATTACTAATACATTCTCAGCTATTTATAAAAAATCAGAATAAAAAAAACAAAGAAAACATGAAAAACTTACTTCTCTCTTTCCTCTAATTCAACTGGATTATTATCTATCATTAAAATTGGATTGTTTGTTTGTTAGTCGATGTGTTTAGTGTTGTTAAGTAGGCAGCGTCCGGAAAAGGTAAACAAAAAAAAACATTAGTTAGCGATTGCAAAAAAAAAACAAAAATGTATCTATATAAAAGAGGCGGCTAAAATTAAATTGTGTCTATGACTCTATGACTAATGCAAAAACTTTAAGTTCTAAAAAATTTATAATGATTATTTTATTATTTATTCCAGAGTCAGTCACACCAGTTACAACAAAATTTTAATTATTGAAGAATTGTTTGAGTTTAAAGACGGCTTTTCACTATGGGATATAATATAAAGTACATCTTGAGCTGTATATTATATCCCGCATTTGCCATTCACACTGTAAGATATGTATTTTGACACGTCGCCGTTCAAACTGAGGGCGAGGCAGGGGGAGGCGCGGTGTCCGGGGACGTGAGGTAAAATATACTTCAAATATCGCTCGAAAAAATATTTATAGTTTGGGATGTAATATATATTATAGCGCAGTGTGAACGGTCTCTTACAAAATGTATGAAGAGCGATAAAATTTTATATCTCAAGATGTAATATATATTATATTATATCCCATTGTGAAAAGCCGGCTTTAGATGTTTCTAAAATATGACACGAAATTGAAATGATTAATAAAAAGGTTAATAATTTACAGATGGTCGATAGTGATTCAAATGTAGTAAGAAAAAGTATCTATTCAACAGAGCAAAATCTCAAAAAGTTTGAAAAAATTACAAAAAATATCGCAGCATATTAAAACAAATTATACAAAATATTGTTATTATTAAAAAACACGAACAACAACAACATAAAAAAAATGCAAAGGAAAATATAAGAAAAACGTGCAAAAAAACGGCCAAGAGTGACACTTTATAATGTTACGGTTTCACAATATATTTTTTCTTTTTATAATAAAAGTTACACTCAAAGCACTGCAAAAAATAAAACATTTTGTAAAAAGTCCAAGTTTCGGTACTCACACTTTGATTTCGCCCTCATCCGCCTGCATATGCAGATGATGATGATGCACAGGATGACGGTGATGACGAGAATGGCGAGCGCGATGCCGCCGATCAAGATCAGTTTTTGCTGATCACGCCACCACACTTTTGTACCTGCATCACAAGTTTGTGAAATTAGGGCCAAGTTTTTTAGCATGTGGCGTATGATTCTTCCATTCTACTAATATTATAAATGAGAAAGTTTGTGTGTTTGTTGCTGCTTAGCTCCATAACGGCAGGATTTGGATGAAATTCGGTAAATAGGTAGATCATTACTTAAACTACTATAAAAAAAACTAGGACAATATTAGATCCCCAAGAACATTAGGCGGTAGTTGGAATATAAAATATATATTTTTAAGCGTAAATAAAAATGCATATTTTTTTTAAAAAACGTTAATTTAATTTGAAGTAGGCATAAAAGCTTTGAATATTATTGTAAAAAGTAAAACTGCATTTAAACACGCTAAGTATTTTTAAAAAACTCCAGACGGTAATTGGTTATCCAACATATAATATTACAAGTTCTTTTTTATCTTTCTTATCTTTTATTTTTATCCAACATATAATATAACAAGATTTTTTTTTAATTTAGTGATTAATGAAATATTTATAAAAAAAAATGAGTATACTTTTAATAAATATAATAATAATACAAAGATTGAATAATATATAAAGCCTTTTAATTCCAACAATTATTATTTATTATATTCTTCTTAGATTTATGTTTTTGATTAACATGATAATTTTGTAGCCATAATACGAAGAAATACATAAAATAATATAAAAACTGTTATTATTTTGAACCCTTTACGAATGATATACTTACTGAAACTTTCCAAGTTGGCTGTAAATTAAAAGACTTATTTTACACATTTTTTTCAATAAATGGTTCCTGTCAAAAATGTTGGTCGCTATAATTTAAACAACCATTATAATATAATTTAAAAATGCATTTTCATATGTTTACCGGTAAGATTTCATCAATTACTTACCTTCATATGAAATATATTAAAAATCAGTTTAACATATGTTTATGCTGGGAGCACGGCAGTGCCATCGCCAAGTTTCATACAATAATAAGTATACGAACTGAGATTACTTATGAAATATATTTATATAAACGTACCCATAACATCTCTCTCGCAAGGGCGGGACATGCCCACAGAGTTGTTGGCGTAGCACAGATAAGTTCTGTAGACGTCAACGCTAGTACTGAGGCGAAGGAAGCTCTGTACGCCAGTTTGCCAGATCTTTTCGTCTGTGATACTATCGTTATCGTTTTTTAGCTTCCAGGAGAAAGAAACCTGCAGAAAAAGAAAGGTTTTTAATTAATTGAATTAAAAAAACGTTGGTCTCAGACATAATATTTGTGAATCTTCAGCAGATTTCTATATTGTTATAGATGAAATATTGATTAATTTGTTAATTTCTTAATAGTTGCCATTTGAAATATTATAGATTTAAAAGTGTTTTTTTATTTTCAACTGGACAACCATTTGTGTTAAAATTTGCTATTATATCATAGCATGATAAAATAGTATGTAGAAAAAAAAGTGAAATAAATATATTCACACGGCGGAGACATCTAGTAATAATAAAAAAGCATTATTATCACCTCAGGAGGATTAGCGTGTGCTGTGCAGACCAAAACTTGATCTCCATTAATTTCTATTTGTTTTATTCCGCATTCAGGTATATCTGAAACATTTTTAATAAATTAATAATAAAATGTGAAAGTAGTTGTTAATTATTGCAATATTCATTATAAAAAAAAACAATTGTCAAGAAGAGTATATTTTATTTATTATTATTTATTAAATTTAATTACAACAAAAATATAATACTTGAAAGTTAAAAAAGGCAAAAAATACTTACACATAACGTTCAAATACACAGTAGTATTAACACTTCCGTGTCTATTATATGCTTCACATAAGTAATCCCCTCCATCTTTCCTCTGTACTGGTCCTAATAGTAATGTGTTAGAAGAGGACAGCACGAGAGAAGTATTGCTGTGCTCTTTGCTCAAGCTTTTGTTTGGAGGCTCGCGCCGCCATGAGTAGCTTGGCATTGGGAAGCCTCTGGGAAATAAAAAAATATGATTAAATAGTGAGACTGATGAGGACTTGGCTAAGTTTTTTACAATTATGTGAAGAAAAAAAAATACAAGAAAAGATGAAAAATCTTTGAATTATTTTATTTATAATTCTAAACTGCATTTTAAAGTTTTTAATATAATACATTATATTATGATTTATTATTTTTTGTAAATATAAATGTATTTCTTACTTCGCTGAGCAGACTACTTTTGCTGGTATTTCATTTTCATTTACAGAAACTCTGCTTGGAGTTACCGTTATGTTCTCTGGTTCATCTGAAATGGTTTTATAATAATTAGAACAAGATTTGTGAATTTGTGAATTTTGTAGAATTTATAGTGTGTGTATAAATAATAAGTATGTGTGTGTGAACGAGTGGATGTATATCATGTGTTTTTGTGTCAGTAATTGTAGTGAGTTCACGCTTGTATTATATCAGATTGAGATAGAGAAATCAATTATTGAATGTGACTCAGCTGTTACCAGCGAGTGAATGCATAACATAGGTGAACAGGCTTAGAGATAATCCCTAATTTCCTTCATTTCCATCCCTTTCCTAACTCCTAAACACGCAGGGTTTAAATTTCGCGCCTAAAACCCACAAACTACAATCAATGTACGGTGTCGCCCTCTCACGGCGAATGATATACGTGTTTGAGTGAAAAGAACACTGTGCAGCAGACATATTGAATTTAAAACGAACCGAAGCGGCCGCTATCTCGACAATTTTAAAAATACTAACAATCAAGCAAAATAACAGTGTTGTGGTGGAACGTGAGACCTTGTAAGTGCCTATTCAGTTTCCTTTATCTCCATCTTTTAGCCTGGTAAATTCTTGGGTTGACCAGCCAGACAAAACTATGTACAAAAAAAAACTTTTACTTTATTAGTTCAAAACATAAAGTTGGTCCATTACGAGCGCGAATACCTATGGAAAAACAGTATTTTGTTAATCTCAGGTTCAATTTCGATCGAAAACTCTGAGAAATAAGCAAAATTACGCATTTTATTGTAAAACTAGGTATAACCTTACAAAATTGTGTTGGTTATACGTACAGTGATACTATACGGATTCACAAGTCATTACAATTTAGTAGCATTACATCTTCATTACATTTTGTTCGAGTCTTCATATAAGATTGGAACCTACCTCCAAAATATTTTATAAATTTTATAGAATTCGTAACAATATTTTATGGTATTTATGTTACATTTACATTATAAAACTTATATATGTAAGTAGGTACTTACACACTCCACCTCAAATCTACACCTAAATTGATTTCATTTACCTTCATACACCAAAGTAGGCTATCTAACATTATTTTATTTTTAGCTTCGAACTAAAAAACATGGAAGCAAGTAAACTTAAAATACTTCAATCACAACGCGAATATGTATTCCGAGCTATGCAAATCCTTTACGACTTATCTAACGAAATGGTTCAAGATCGTTCAAAGGTATCGGCGTTCAAGTCGAGATACACTCGAGTTCATTCAATTCGCGAAGAATTTGGTTCGTTGTGTAATGAAATACAAACTTTAGAGTTAGCAATCAAACCCGATGTACAAATTAACCAAAATTCTATGGTTTCATTTGACGAATTGTATTATGCGGTGATCGCAGCGGGTAGCACGTTGCCGATATACGAGAAGAGCTTCAACGTCACCGGATCGCCAGCGGACGGCTCGGCCGCGGGCGCGGGCGGCGCGTCGCCGGCGCGAGTCGACTCCGATCTCACGCATTCCGGGAATTCCAAAGTCAATGCGCGTTTACCTAAATTTGATCTACCTAAATTTGATAGCAACATCGAAAACTGGCAAACGTTTTATGATACGTTTGTTCACTTAATTCATGAGAATAATTCTATATCACAAATAGAAAAATACCATTACCTTGTGTCGTGTTTACGCGGACCCGCCTTATCGATTGTAAAAGGGATTCCAATGACAGCCAATAATTATGAAGTTGTTTTCGACGCCTTAATCGAACGTTACCAAAACAAACGTATCTTAGCTTTGACATATTTAGATAAATTCTTAAGTTATCCAGCAGTTAAATCGGGTAATTTTCAAGAATTGCAAGTATTAACAAACGTGTTTTATGAATCATATCATGCGCTCCAATCTTTAAATATCAAAAACTTTGGTGATTTTATTTTATTTCATTTAGCCTCTCGTACCCTCGATTCAGATACCCGCAAACGGTTCGAATCTCAAAACAGTTCAGAAATACCTTCATTTAGTGAACTATTAAAGTTTCTTCAAGACTACGTAAAGATCTTAGAAACTAGCGAACTATCTTTGAGTTCTACCAATTCTACCCGTACCATTGAACGAAAACAATTGCCAGCGAGTAATCGGCAGAATAGCAGCGGATCAAAACGCTCATCTTATCTTACTAAATCTCAACCTACGACATCATTCACTTGTTCTTGTTGTAATGAAGCGCACTCAATCTATAGGTGCCCTACTTTTCAATCTTTAGACTCTGGTGCTAGACTCACTTTAATTGAAAACAAAAAAATGTGCACCAACTGTTTACGTACTAATCACGTCGTAGATAAATGCTTTTCTAAAGTATTTTGTACTTTATGCGGATTACGTCATCACACCTTACTACATACTGAGCAAACGCAACCCAGCTCTAGCGCTGCCACTCAAGCGAGCACCGGTGCTCATGTCGGAAGCAGTAGCGGTATAGTACTACTAGGTACGTGTCAGCTGCGCGTGTGCAACCCTGTCGCCGGCACACAGCGCACCGTGCGCGCATTGGTTGACAGCGGCGCGCAGGATTGTTTTATCACTACGGCTTGCGCCAAGGCTCTCGGTTTAAATCTCCGCCGATGTAATCTTACAGTCGCTGGCTTAGGACAAAACACAGTATTTCAAGTTAGGGGTGTGACGGAATGCGTTTTGAAACCACTCGATAGTAACGATCCGCAGTTTAACATTAAGCCGATCGTGTTAGATCATATAACAGCTCAACTGCCTAGCAGTAATGTACCGTCAGTCGTTCGTGAATATTGCAAGCATTTAATATTAGCCGATCGCGATTACGATATTCCCGCGGAAGTCGACATATTAATAGGGGCAGAACTATTCCACGAAATATATGATGGTCAACGTATCAAACTGGGGCCCGGCCTACCGGCCGCTCTGCATAGCATTTTCGGTTGGATACTTACCGGTGCTGTCGATTCTGATTTATCGTTACCTCCTATTACAACGTCTTCTCTATTAGTCACTACATGCAGTCTCGATGAACAAGTTAGGCAGTTCTGGGAAGTCGAGGAACCACCGCACGTACCTATTACTGTACCCGAGGATGATATCTGTGAACATTCATATACTAGTTTAACTTATAGAGAATCTAATGGTCGCTACGTCGTACCACTCCTCTTAAAGGATCGCGACTGCCCGTTAGGTGATTCATATAATAGTTCTTTGTCGCGTCTAACTCATCTCGAAAAAAAGCTTAGCCGCCAAAGTCAACTTAAAACTGATTATATTAAATTCATGCGCGAGTACGAAAGTTTGGATCACATGTATCCTGTACCTAATGCGTCCTTACAAACGGACAAGCGTTACCTTATCCCGCATCATTGCGTCCTTCGCCCTGAGAGCACAACTACCAAGCTGCGAGTAGTGTTCGACGCAAGCTGCAAAACCACAAACGGTTTATCTTTAAACGACATTGTATTTACTGGACCTAAGCTGCAAGTTGACATCATAGACATTATCACTGGCTTCAGACTACATACGGTAGTATTCACGTGTGACATATCAAAAATGTACCGAGGAATTTTGGTTAGGCCTGAGGATCGCAGCTATCAGCACGTGCTGTGGCGAGAATCTCCTTGTGACCCAGTCAATGAGTACGAACTCGCGACTGTCACCTACGGAGTTAGCAGTTCCCCTTATCTCGCAATCCGTACTCTCCATCAGCTAGCTAGTGATCACGGCGCTGAGTATCCACTCGCCGCTGAGGCTCTTCGTCATGAAACTTTTGTCGATGACGTAACTACCGGGGCACCCTCATTAGAGCAAGCTATCGAACTAAAAACTCAACTTGTCAATCTATTAGGATGTGCTCAACTTGAACTTCGCAAATGGAGCAGTAATTCCAAATCTTTTCTTAACACCTTACCAGTAGATCATTGTCAAATTCCAAAGCCTTTCTCAGAAGAAAGCAACAAGTCTACGCTTAAAATCTTAGGAGTCCAATATGACCCCGTAGGTGATAACTTTACCTATTCACAATCTCCGATTGAGGATGGCAATGTAACAAAGCGTTCTATTTTATCCAACGTGGCGAGAATCTTTGATCCACTTGGGTGGCTCACACCATTCATTCTCAAAGCAAAATTGCTCCTTCAAGATATATGGCGTCTCAATCTTTCTTGGGATGAACCTGTGCCCAGAGACATATGTCATGATTGGAAAAATTTCATCTCAGACCTTTACAACTTGAAACTTATCGAAATTCCACGTCGAGTCATACCATGTCAGTCAAAACAATTCCAACTTATTGGATTTTGTGATGGATCCACAAAAGCATATGGATGCTGTGTCTATCTCCGCGTGGTTACTCATGGTGAAGTTCAAATCCACCTTCTTATCGCTAAGTCTAAGGTAGCACCTTTAAAAATTCTTACCGTTAACCGTTTGGAACTTTGCAGTGCGGTATTGCTCTCCAAAGTGGTTAATCGTATCCACGCCTTACTTAGTAAAAAACTTAATCTAAATCAAACAATGTTATTCTCCGACAGCTCGACTGTTTTGTCATGGTTGAGCACGGAACCACACAAACTTAAAACTTTTGTAGCACACCGCGTAGTGCAAATTAACGATTCTATCGTTCCAACTGTGTGGCGACATGTTTCCACTCATGACAACCCAGCCGACATCTGTAGTCGCGGTTTGTCGTGTTTACAGTTGGCTACTTGTGAAAATTGGTGGTCAGGTCCTAAGTGGCTAACTAGCGAGTCAACTAACTGGCCTGTGTCAGTAGTTGAAAAGCATGACAACGTCGAAGAGCTTAAGTCGTCGTCACACTTGTGTCATGCTGGTGTAGTGACACAAGATGCTGACGTGCTTGACAACCTCCTGGAACGTTCCTCCACTCTTTTACGTGTAAAAAGAGTAGTAGCTTGGATTTATCGTTTCATTAATAACGCTAAAGTTACACGTTCCGAGCGTAAGCTTTCATCTTTTCTAACCTCCACGGAACACGATCAATCTTTAGAATATTTGGTTAAACATATTCAGCGTCAACATTTTGAGGAAGTCATACTCCATCTTAAATCTAATAATCATAAACTACTTCCAAAACATTTATTGAAGCTTTCTCCATTCATTGATTCTCGCGAAGTCTTGCGAGTGGGGGGGCGACTCAAACACACAGACTTACCCGAACGCGTCAAACATCCATACCTCTTGCCAAAATTATCTCGTTTGAGTACTCTTATGGTAGATCACTATCATGCAACTTACCTTCATTGTGGGCCCCGCCTACTGCAATCTTTAATTCAACGTCGATTTTGGATACTTGGCATTCGAAATCTTATCAGATCCCGATTATCTAAATGTGTAATTTGTTTTAAAGTAAAACCTAAGTCTCTTCAGCCTGTCATGGGCGATCTTCCACCTTCCCGATTGAAATCAGATCACTGCTTTCAAACAGTTGGAATCGACTTCGGAGGTCCATTCATGATTAAAGAGAATAAGCGACGTAACGCTAGAACTTATAAGGGATATTTGTGCCTCATAGTATGCCATGCAATTAAAGCCGTTCATCTTGAGTTGGTCACCGAATTGACCACCGAAGCCTTTATAGCAGCTTTAGACCGTTTTGTATCTAGGAGAGGCCTTTGTAAATTCATAGTTACTGACGGAGGTACCAATTTTGTAGGCGCCAAGCGCTATCTGTCTGAAGTTTCTGAAATGCTTAGCAAAGAAAGCGATCATATTTCTAATCAACTATCATTTCGCGGTATAACTTGGAAGATTAATCCACCATCGGGACCTCACTTCGGAGGTATATTTGAAAGTGGTATAAAATCAACCAAATATCATTTAAAACGGATTATCGGATCCCAAATTCTTACATTTGAAGAGTTTTATACTATTTTGACGAAGGTGGAAGCCATGTTGAATTCTAGACCCCTGGTAGAACTCTCGTCCGATCCCGATGAAGTTGACGCTCTGACCGCAGGCCATTTTCTGATAGGCCGACCTTTGGTATCGTTGCCGGAACCAGTATATTCCGAAAATGAAACTCTACGATCTCGATGGCAACTGTTACAGAGACTATCTCAAAGTTTCTGGCGAACTTGGCAAAGAGATTATTTGCATACGTTGCAACAACGAATGAAATGGTTTAAAAGCGATAACCGTCAACCAAAACTGAACGATCTTGTTACTATTTACGAACCTAACTTACCAGCTAACGAATGGCGACTAGGTCGCGTAGTACAGCTTCATCCAGGTAGAGACAATATCATTCGTGTTGTGACGGTTAAGACTTCAAAAGGTTTACTTGTGAGACCTGCTATCAAAATCTGTCCACTTCCGATAGATTAAATTAACATTACATTCCTAATTCAAATCTTTATCTTATATTTAACATAGCCTTTATTCAACACAATTATTATTATAATCAATACACTTAAGTAACTATAAAATGACTATATGAATCCGCATAGTAGTAGTCTCTATCTTCTTATTGATCTTTTGAAATACTCGGTTTATTTCAAGTGGGGGGATATGAACAGGCTTAGAGATAATCCCTAATTTCCTTCATTTCCATCCCTTTCCTAACTCCTAAACACGCAGGGTTTAAATTTCGCGCCTAAAACCCACAAACTACAATCAATGTACGGTGTCGCCCTCTCACGGCGAATGATATACGTGTTTGAGTGAAAAGAACACTGTGCAGCAGACATATTGAATTTAAAACGAACCGAAGCGGCCGCTATCTCGACAATTTTAAAAATACTAACAATCAAGCAAAATAACAGTGTTGTGGTGGAACGTGAGACCTTGTAAGTGCCTATTCAGTTTCCTTTATCTCCATCTTTTAGCCTGGTAAATTCTTGGGTTGACCAGCCAGACAAAACTATGTACAAAAAAAAACTTTTACTTTATTAGTTCAAAACAATAGGTATAACTGTGTAAGCACGCCGGTGTAAGAAAGAGAGAGAGTGTGTGTGTACAATGTGTGTATCTATGTTTGAGTATTTTTCCGTGAACAGAAATTCGTGGACAAGTAATTTTAGTAAGTTTGACTTTCATAAGTGTCCTTCTTTTCTTCAGTCGGTTTTTTATTTATAAGGATCGTGGCTACTGGAACAACGGACAATCTCCCTCCAGCGATTCCGGTTCTTAACGAACGTCATCGTGTTCTCTTGCCTTCACTATTGCCAGCAATGACAAGCTTTTCAAGGTTGCCATCACCTGATCGCATTATATGTCAGAAGTACGCGTTGCAGAAATTTGGTGGACAGTCGAGTTTTAATGCCGAGTTGGGAGGGGAAGTATTCTACTAGGGTCTAAATTGAAGTGTGTGTGTGGTGAGGGGATGTTGTATGTGTATGTGTATGTGTATGTGTATGTGTATGTGTATGTGTATGTGTATGTGTATGTGTATGTGTATGTGTATGTGTATGTGTATGTGTATGTGTATGTGTATGTGTATGTGTATGTGTATGTGTATGTGTATGTGTATGTGTGTATGTGTATGTGTATGTGTATGTGTATGTGTATGTGTATGTGTATGTGTATGTGTATGTGTATGTGTATGTGTATGTGTATGTGTTGGGGTGTGTCGTGTCGTGCGTGTGTGTACGTACACTCGACGGCGAACTTGGTGGTGCTGTTGACGGGCGGGCCGGCGAGGTTGCGCGAGGAGCGGCACGAGTAGGAGACGGCGCCGGCCGACCGCTCCAGCGCGCCGCCCGCCCACGCCGACATGTTCCAGTGCTACGGGGACATTTACACCGTGGTACAATCATCATCATCATATCTGCCTAAGGATCTCCACTGCTAAACATAGGCCTCCCCCATTAACTTCCACATTGAACAGTTCTGGGCCGCTTGCATCCAGCGGCGCCCAGCGACTCTGACCAGGTCGTCGGTTCACCTGATGGGAGAACCTTCCTTCCATATCCGTTATAGGTTCTTCGAGCGATGTGGCCTACTACCAATTGTCTAGCTAGCTATATCGGTAATTTTTGTTCTCCTTCAAAATATTCTCGTGTCGCACCCTGTCTCGTAGTGAAAGTCACTCTGAACCTATTTATGTGATCAGTAGTGAAAGACTACGTCTCTGTACCGTATGTTTGCTACAATACGCGCCACGAAAGATAAGACTTGACGAGCGTCAGTAGTGGGGCAGGTGCGCCTGCGCAGGTGTAGTACCGCGCCTCCCGCGCTCTATTCACCGCCCCGATGACGCCCGGTCCCGCCGCCGCAATTTCAACCTTAGGTGGTGGACGTAAAATATGGGTGTGATCTTTTATACTTTTGAATCGTACTGGAAGGACAATAAGGTTGAAATTGCTTTGACAAGGGACGTATGTGTCTGCATCCCGTCTTACGAGTGTGGCCAGACCCTCAGACTTCATACCGCTAAAAGATTTCAGACGTCAACCCGTGGTCTCATTTTTAGTGGCAGTCAGAAGACAAGCAAGCAATCCACCTGATGGCAAGTAGTTACAAAGCCTAGAAGGTACAACTTATTAGACTGCTTGACGACAGGTTTCCAACTTAAGGGTGGAAGCCAATCAGGCGGGTACTACAAAGTACCCTACCAACGTGATATGGTTCCAAGCTCATAATAGGATTTAAACGACCTTTGTCACCACTAAAGCTACCACCGCATTAAGACTTAGTACTTACCAGCGTAGATTCAGTGGCCTCGAAGTCGTTCTTGTTGACCTGCGGCTCGATCTTCCTCTCGACGACATAGTACTTGTCGGTCTTGTCGGGGTCGATGACCTGCCCGTCCTTCAGCCACTGCACGCTGCACAGCGGCGCGCACTCCACAGTACACGACAGAGATATATTCTGAAATTAAAGAAGAAAAATTGGTTTTTTTCCCTAATCTCACCATGGTAAATGATAATGTGGCCGAAGGTGGTAACCACACAAAGCCTACTGGCTGTCAAGTGTAGCTGTCGGGACACACCGATAGGTGCTTGGCGACCGATTTTCAACTTGAAGGTAGCCAGTCAGGTGGGTACTAAAAAGTACACTACCGCCGTGCTATGATTTCTTCACGATGTTTTCCTTCACCGAAAGCTCAAACTCATTGTAGGATTCGAACCCGGGACCTTCGTCTCGGCATCCAACGTCACTACCAGTGAGCTATCATCGCTTAATGTATGCTTATGTAAAGATGTTCAATGGAAATCCATGTTTATCTAGAAATACGTTGTCCGGGAGAGCATTCCACGGCTTGACCGTTCGTATATTAAGAGGAATTGAAACGACTGGTACGGAAAGAAAAAATGTCGACGACGAAGCGGTGGAGACTCTCCCGACACTAGTGGTCCGATAGAAGAACGGGATGGAGGGACAAGATTATGGTTCTTGATCGCATTCTCCATGGAACAATCTGTAGAAAACCGTCAAACTTGCAACCTGACGCCGATGATCCAGATTTGCAGTTTCTTGCTCGTTCTCGTCAATTATTCGTGTCAGTGGGACTTAATGCAAAATAATTTACCTGTGATTTATACAAAGCGCCACTGTAGTGGTTCATCGCGTACTTGAAGCTTGGTGGGGCTAAAAGAAAAGAGAAAACATTGTTATGAAATCTAATTATTTAACACACATATTATTATGATTCTAAGGTTTGATTGTTTACATAGAAACTAGTAAGGATGACCTTTTATCAATAAGTTTCCTCTTAGTAAGTATTTCAGTCATCTAGTACACAAATGACCCACTCAATACATAAATGACCCATCTAGTACACTAATGTCTCACCTTATACATAAATAACCCGCGTAGTACACAAATGACTCACCATTTTTTTATTGTCAACAGTTTGACAAGCATGCGGATGGGCCAACTGAGGCCGCTGAGGGAAAACTTTATAGTGAGCTCATTCCATAATCTAATGATCCGCAGTAGGAACGTCCGACTGAAATTTTGTGTGGACGATCGAGGCGGCTCGACGATGTGAGGATGAACTCCACATCGCCGACGAGCAGTGCGATGGTCGAAAGGTGATGATGCCATCAAATTTCGACCAGGTCAAAAAGTTCTTGAGAACACTCCCCATTACAGACGGTAGAACACATAGAGCGCGCCTATATCTCTCCAAAGGCTGAGAGGTTCTAAATTTATTACACTAATGAATCTTTTAGTTCACGACTGACTCACCTATTTCACAAATGTCTCCTCTAGGACACGAATGACTCACCTATTTCACAAATGAGTCGTCTAGTACACTACACAACACAACTCACCGAGTACATCAATAGAGGTGGTGGCGGGATCTCCCTCCCCGCCCGCGTTGATCCCGCGACACGAGAAGTTGGTGCGGTGGTCCACCGTCACCGGGTCGATGGTCCAGTTCTGGGACACGATGTCGCTCACCTGCCGACCGCCGCGGAACCAACGGAATCTGATCATTAGTAAAATAAATCAATATCCTGGGACATTTCTTACACACGGTCATCTGATCCCAAACTAAGCAGAGCAGAGAAACCAGATAAATGATATAATCCATTTTAGATTATATTTTAGTAACAAAGGGGATTACCACTCAAGATGGGATAAGGAAAAAACACGCATCCGTCCAATATGCATCCGTTGCAAACAAATTTGAAAGAGATGTGTAGCGATTTAAAAAAAAATTGTAATGGGCCAGCGCTTGACCATAATCCTGCCTGATGGTAAACGAATATATAGTCTAGGGTGGACCGCGTGTCCTGCTTCTGCGATGGAAGCGGATCCTGGTCGGCCTGATCGGGCGGAATCTCTCTCTGCCAGCAGTTGTGTCGGCGATGGTGAGCGGGGATACAGCGTGGAGGGCCGTAGCCTCCTTCTGTGAGACCGTAATGGTCCAGAAGGAGGCTGCTGAGCGGGATCGGGAGAGGGCTGATCCCGCTCGGAGATGGTGCCGCCGAGGCGCAGACGTGCCTCGTAGCGGCCCTCCTGCCCTGTAGCTGGGGCTTAGAAAAACAGCTACGGTGTTCCCCTGCCTGTCGTAAAAAGCGACTAAACGGGACCTTTGGGGCCGTGGGCAATCAGGGCGGGGGCCCTGTGCGTCAAGAAGTGACCCCAAGGAGGACGATGAGTCGATGTGGTCATGACTCATCGTGCGATAGCAAAGCGAGGGTGCTGGGGGGAGGTGTCACACTTCCCCCGGGACGAGCTATCTTAGCGCCGCGCGTGGAGGGGTGAGCAGGTACACGTTCAGCACGAGAGCCCGCCCCCCTCTACAGCGCAGATGGCGACCACCGTGGGGTTTTAGTCGGTACAAGTCCGGTATAACCTGGCCGCTACCCCCGGGGCGGTTGGGTATCCTATGATAAAAAAAAGGGTAGGCCGCGCGTAACCATAAGATGCATGGAGGAAAGAAAGAAGCGGAGATGCCGCAAGGCAATTAGGTCACGCGCCATCAATTAGGTCATGACGTCACAGTGGGCGGGACCAAAAACCTTAGTTTCGAATGAATCGGCATCCCGTTCGGGTGCGATGTTATTTTGCTTTAAAAATGAAGTGCGCTGTTGTTGGATGCAAATATTGTTCAGGATCAAAACTGAAACATATTGATGGCATAACATTTTACGTATAAGTCCCGAAAAAATTTATTTTCATTTTAAATCACGTTTTTCGCCAGATTGCAGCTAGAGACATCTGTTGTCGAATATATGCATTCTAACCACTTCTTATCAATATCGTCTTTTTATCATTATCAGTGCACATTATTGTGACCAATTTCGCCTCAAATAGCTTGCTTAAGTTTATTTTGCTTCCTATAATTTATTTCATAGACAAATTACATACTTTGATACATAAAACAAGAAGAATTTAAAATAATAAAAATGCACCATCTGTCGGTAAGTAGTAGTACTAAATGATTAAATAAAAATGTGTGCACCATACCAGCAAGACATTATTTTATCGAATTTATTATCTTCGTGTAATTTTTTTCTTGATGGTAACTTATTTTTTGTAATCATTTTAGATTCCCTGTTAATACAGATATTAGAAATGCATGGATACGTATAATAAAGAAACCGAACTGGACACCAACAAAGTATTCAAAATATGTTCACTTAATTTCGATGAAAATGATTTCTATAAAACAAAAAAAACCGGCCAAGGGCGAGTCGGACTCGCACACGGAGGGTATACAACTTTGCTAAGGAAAAAAAAACGCCAAAAATATTGAATGAAAGGTAAATTGCGGTTTACGATTTATGACGTATTAAAAAGAAACTACTTACTAGATCTCATTCAAACAGATTTTCGGTGGAAGTTTGCATGGTAATGTTTACATCATATATTTTTTTTAGTTTTATCATTCTCTTATTTTAGAAGTTACAGGGGGGGTTACACACATTTTACCACTTTGGAAGAGTCTCTCGCACAAACTATTCAGTTTAGAAAAAAAATATATTAGGAACCTCAATATCATTTTTAAAGACCTATCAATAGATACATCACACGTATGGGTTTGATGAAAAAAAAAATTGTTGTGTTTCTGTTCTAAGTATGGGGAACCCCTAAAATTTATTGTTTTTTTTCTATTTTTGTATGAAAGAATACATCTACTTACCAAGTTTCAATAGTATAGGTATAGTTCTTACAGATTCGGAAAAAAATGACTGTGACATACGGACGGACAGACATGATGAATCTATAAGGGTTCCGTTTTTTGCCATTTTGATTTTAACATCTTTTTGATTTACTGTCTACCTACCTAATTACCCTACCTACCTACCTACCCTATAGACCCGATACTCCATAAAAGGAACACATTGGTGCCTATTCTGTTGTAAATCGCACTAAACTAATTTTAGTCACATCTCATCTCTTTCTTACGAACATGATTGAAAAAGGATAGAACATATTTTAAATTGTCAAATTAATCTTTGCCGTCGTATTTTGCGTGTATTTAGGCGTAACCGCGATAGATGGCGACTAAAATTATATTGAAAACAAGCATTGGACTAATTTGACAGGACTAAATTTCTTATGTTCTTTGTTAGAAAGAGACATAGTGATATTAAAATTAGTTTAGTTGTGAACAACAGAATCAGGGCCATTACCCACCTTTAGGCTTTCGCCCGCAGTTGGGTAATAATAAATAATGTGGTCCCGCCATATTAACGCACATAGTATGTTCTGGAACAAAGTTTCATGCTATGTTACGCCATAGTGGCGAGAAGACGAACTAACATGACAAATAGCTAGTTCAGTTACACTGTAATAATTCCATTAACCGTTAGATGGATTTACAAATAATGGGCAGGTTTTCCACCTTGGGGAGGAGCCATCGCCCTACCTCGTCCCCCTCTCACCCGCATTTTGGCGACGCTTCTTTCTAAAGAGATTTTGCCTTGCGGCACCTCCGCTTCTTTCTTTCCTCCATGATAAGATGCCTGTTCAATCTGGCCTGGAATTAACCCATGTTGTATGTGTCTGGAAATACGTTGTCCAAGAGAGCATTCAGCAGCTTGGCTGTGCGTACGGCCGACCGACGACGACAAAGCGGTTACATTAAGATAGTTCACACTTTAATGGATAGATGGCGCCACAATATTCTGCATTGCGCTAACGAAGTTTAGACAACAATCTGCATATACAATGTGTAACGGAAAGAGCATATCGTATTTATATACTCTGAGGTATATCTATTCGAAAGAGTAAAGACTAAATCAGTTATAGAAAGGTTTCAGATCAAAATTAATTACTCAAAAATTCATACCAATTTTTTGCTTCCAAGTTTATTAAATTAAAATCATAACCACCGTGTCTGTTATTATTAATTATCGATATTTGCGGCTAGTAACAAAGATGTCATGAACTTTTATGGATATAGTACCCTTTCCGTTGCACGTTGTATACAAGTGTCCAACATGTAAAGTTGGACCACGGGCCCCATGACCCAGTCTGGCGGAAGATCTAACCTTTTGAGGAGGGGCGTAAAATACGCAAGCATAAAAACATGAAAAAAAAAACCTAAATTAGTTTATAATTATGTAAATAATCTAGGCTACTGGCTGTTGTACAATGTGCACTTGTGCAGAGTGAAGCTACTTATAGACATCTTTATCTTAAATATCTCATCATCATCAGCCTATAATGTCTCACTGCTGAGCACAGGCCTCCTGTCACAAATGAAGGTGAAAGAGAATGGGCAATACTCCACCACGCGTGCCCACTGCGGATCGGTGGAGGTAGGCTAGTGGTCAACCTACTGTTGGAATTTTCAAGCCGCCTAGGAGGCATCCAACTAGCTTAACGACTATCACAATTAAGTGATAACCGGGACCAACGGCTTTACGTGCCTTCCGA
This sequence comes from Polyploca ridens, assembly GCA_951394255.1. Taxonomy (NCBI): domain Eukaryota; kingdom Metazoa; phylum Arthropoda; class Insecta; order Lepidoptera; family Drepanidae; genus Polyploca; species Polyploca ridens. The sequence continues at coordinate 9,388,768 of OX596269.1, read as the reverse complement.
AGCACGGAAACGCTCGGTTTGAAATACCACTAGGCGGTCACCCATCCAGGTACCGACCACGACAGGCGTCGCTTAACTTTGCCGATCGATTAAGAACGGCTAATCATGCTACACCACGAGCGCTTCAATATCTACTGCCTTGCAATCACCTTGGTTGAGACTTTCTTTATGTGAGATTTGAATCTAAAATCAGTCTTTTTGGTCACCGAAAATGATATTTTATTATTGTTTCATAATATTTCCAATCATTATACAATGTATATAGTTACCTGTGTGCTTCTGGCCTTCCTTTCTCCTTGATGCTGCAGCTCAGCACCAGACTCTTGCCCTTCACCACGCGCCACGGGGAGTATGTCAGCTTGGCGGGTCCGGGAGGATCTGTAATAAACATAAATAATAAATATCCTGGGACATTCCTCACACACGGTCATCTGATCCCAAACTAAGCAGAGCTTGTACAATGGAAACCAGATAACTGATATAATACATATATTACTTTTTGTGTGTAAATACATACTTAATATACATAATTACACCCAGACTCAGGACATACAGACATGTTCATGCACACAAATGCATGTCCTGTGTGGGAATCGAACACACGACCTGCGGCGCGTAAGGTGAACCTTAACCAACTGCGCCAACTGGCCCGTCATGTTTATATCAAAGGTTAAATTATAATCAATTTCAACAATTAATAAATCATTTACCACATAAATTAAAAAAACAAATATTCATCGGTCACCTCCACAGATATACATCTAAATAGATGACACAAGTGTATGTACTTCGCGTGTCGAAACCTGTGAAAAATGGGGCACAATGTTCTTTTTTTGAAACTGTGAAAGGGACATAGTGATATTAGTTTAGTTGTAAACAACAGAATCAGGGCTAATGTGACGTTAATTACGTGATTATTAGTAATATGATATTATGAGTAAAAGTCAATGATAAAACTATCCAAGTGAAGAAATAGTTGATGCCGTGAGCCGTCAACTATTTCGCGCATAATTTAAAGGCTTCTCTTCGTTGGCAAGATTTTGCTGTGTCGGAACAGTGAGTGATGACCTTAAAGCTGTAGAAGCAGAGGTTGATGTAAGTAGTATACTCACAGTTGACGAGAAGCTCTGTGTTGGCGCTCTGGTTGCCCCAGCCGGCGTAGTTCATGCCCTTGCACGAGTAGTTCCCGTGGAAGCTCTTGGTGGTGTCCTGCAGCAGCAGCATCGACGGGTCCACCTCGTTGCACAGGCTCTCTGACAGGACAGTTGGAAAATAATACAAATCATCAACTTACGAGAGGTAGAGCATGGCGTTTATTCGCTCAAAGAGCAGCTCGTGGCACGTTGGTTATGATTTACTTCAATGAACATAGAAGCAAAAAAATTACGATTGTATGATTTTTTGTGTAATTTATTTTGTGCTGGAGTTTTTTATAAAGAATCTATACCTGATGCAGTTTTCGCCCTTTTCGGATATATATACCCTTTCAATTACACGTTGTTGAACTCTGTGTCCTAAACTGAGAGAAAATCTAGTAATGTTTTTTTTTTACAATTCTGTAAAGAAGTGATAAAGTTCAGAGTGCCAGCTTCGACATTTTTGAAGATATAACAGCGGTTTTAGAGGCCATTTTAACCAAAAATCACCACAAGAAACTACAATCCATACTAAATAATAGAAAATATCTGCTTAGCACGATGAACATTTACATAAGTGATCAAGATTAAATGCAGAATTTTCTTTTACTTTGAGACACAAAGTTTCATAACAACATTTATTCCTTACAACCTACATTCTCTAAAATCTAAGTCATGATTCCTTGCAACAAACTCAATTTCTTAAAGCCTTAATACATACCAGTCTTAATAAATCAATCACCCTGTACAATTATAAAATAATTCTGAGCTATTGATTGTTCTGCAACCAAGCATAAACCTTATTTTATTATTATAATGGAAATTCCTTACCATCACCATCAGTGGCATTACATTCGGGCAGGTGCTTCAACACTTCACCGTCGAGATACCAGATGACTTCATCAAGGATTGGAGGGTTTCCAGAAACCACCTCACATGTCAGCGTCACGTTTTTGTGATCTGTTTCCAGGATTGGGCTTGGAGAGCTCATAGTTAGACGGACTTGGGGTTTAACTGGAAGATAGAAGTGAAAAATAAGTGAAATTATAATATACCTGGTTGTCCTGGATGGTCAGTATATCATTCAAAGAAAGAAGGAAACTGCCAAACTATATCACAATGTTTTCGTAGTGGCATTCAACATACGAGTAAATTGAACTATCATCGCATTAAGATATTTAGGGATAAATCCTTTAATCCCATCATATGGATGGCTACATAAAGAGAAATAGTTTAAATCTTAAATGAACAACAGAGTATTCAATATCTAATTGGAAACTTTTAAAATAAATATACCTATCAATCACAGTAATTCAGATCTTTATGTCAGCAATAAACATAATAAATAACAACGGCCAACAATTGAACCCTGAGGTACTCCAAAAGCTACAAATGGTAAAGGAATAAGCCAGCTTGAATAATCTATTAATACTTACACAGTACATTAACATCAATGCTCTCTTCGCTGCTGCCATTACCAACAGCATTAGTGAGCATACACGTATAGTTCCCCATATCTTTGCCTCTCGCATCCATGATAATGAGAGAATGCTGATCTGTGGTGCCACCTTTGTAGTGTGTTGTGTCGTTTACGTTTACTCTTACACCGTTGCGGTACCTGAAAGATATTATTATCATCATCAGCTCCTCAAATATGGGTGTTTTGGTCATAGTCATCATAGGCCCAGTGGCAGACATTAAATTCTTGGGCATCATTTTATCAAAATGTATTTCTTTAGGAAAAAAACAGAGGTAAAACTTTCAGCTCTTTATTCATTTCGTATTTTAACTGTTTTTCCATCGTATGAACAAAAACATAGTCTGTTTTCAAAAAGTTTATCTGTCTAATCTCGAGAGCAATTTAAGTTACTTTAACTAGTTCCAACTTTCAAACACCGAGTTATTTTGAAAGTTTTCGTTTAGAGCTTTTAATTTCACCGTATTTAATGCTTTTGCTAGTTCAGATTTTAGTCTAACTTTAAGCCCAGTCCAAGCAATTTCAGACTTGGCGATAACTTATTATTATTGCATGACAAAGAGAAAATCAAAATGGAGGTATAAGCTAGTTAATGATTTCTAAGCATGGCATTAATTCATGGTGAGATTGCGGTCAAACACAGGCCTATAAACAATAAAAAAAAAAAAAAAAAAGTAAGAAAGTTAAGTTGAGAGTACCCACCAAATAACCTCATTGAGTGAAGAAGGGTTACTCTCGTATTCACACTTGAGTAGTAGCTTGGATCCTTCGACAACTGTGATGTTTTTTGGCTCCACTCTGACGATAGGAGGATCTGGAAATTAAAGACATCAGTGTTAGTATAAAGGCTATAGATTTGATACAATCTCACGATACAAACAGCAGATGTGACCGAAGGTGGTAAGGCCACAAAGTGCTGTAAATATGTAATTCATTGGTAGATGCTCGGTGAGAATTTGTTATTCTGAAGTTCAGTGGTGGAATTCATGCCAGTTTTTTTGTGTATAGTTTACTTACACCAAATCTCCATTTCTTTAGTAGCATGCATAGGATGGTCCTTTGTCTCAATGGTGACTTCATTTGAAGCTTCACAGTGGAACTTCTGTCCATTCTCATGGCGTGTCGCTTCGAATGTCAGGTTTGATGTCGTTTCGAATGTTGTGTCGCTCTGTGAAGGAAATATATTTCATTATAATTTAAATACTACTTATTAAAACCGCGGGTATATCCGTAGAGATCCGGATATACCCGCGTTTCTGAGGGATCATTAATTTACTGGGATTAAAAAAAAAATGTTTATCCTGAAAATATTGTATGCAAGATTTCATCTAAATCTGTACCATTTATGCGTGATTGACCCACATCCTAACTTTTTCATTTATCGGTTAATGATCAATAGTCTGCTTGTGTTTATGTTTGTAAATATTAACTCGTGAATCTAGATTTATGAGCAAGTTGTTCAATTCGAGCAAGTTCTTCAACAAGTTCTTCTTCTTGAACAAATTCAAGTAAATCTAGTAAATAGGACATCTTTTAAAATTTGCTCTCACATGTTGTAAAGAGGTCTTTTTTCAAAATTCAAAATTCAAAATCATTTATTCAAATAGACCTTCGTAGGCACTTATGAAAAGTCTGACTCTAATACTCTCTAATACGTCTTTTCTTGAAAACTTTGAATGTACAACCATGGTAACCCTCTGCCCTGATTGCAAAAGAATTGAAGAATGCATTAACGTACGACATTTATCAAACTAAAGTAATTAACACAGCTTCTTTCGCGGAACTAAGTTCTAACTTTTTATTTTTTTCTATTCTTTATCCTCATTGTACACAGCTCGGTTACAATAGCCGATTCAGGTGACGAACCGAATGGTTGGCTACCATAATCGAATAGCTTTTATTTTTCTAACTTAGAGTTCAATTTAGAATAATACAGAACAATTTAGTGGGAAATAAAGACCTCTAACACATCATCAGCAAAATTGTTATCGTAACCGAGTAAATCTAAATAATTTGGATCATCACTTCTTTTAAATATGGCACAATTTCCTTTGTAGCATATACAGTTTGATCGCGGTCCCCAGACATGATGACCCACTCTGGCGGAAGATCTCCCCTATTCAATGGAAGATCATCCACCTTACTCCTCCATACTTTAACTGCTTTAATGTCTAACAAAAATCTACTAACAGCTAACGTTTCTAATATAATAGCTCTAACAGTTTCTACAAACTGGTGTCGTCATAAAATTTTAATTCCGTTCACTCCGCGGGGTAGTTCAACAATCTCAAACTGTCAGAGTGTCTTTGTCTTCAGTTTGGTCCACGAGATAGAGTGGATGGAACAGTCAGTAGGATGCAGTTGCTAGTGGAATGCGTGCGTAGATCAAAATTATTTTGATGTGAGAATTTTTAAAACAGTTACATCAATTCGTTTTTTTTATGGTTGTTTTAATTCAAAATTGATGTATTAATTTTAATTGCTTAAGTTTGCTATTTATTTATTTACTTATTATATATCGAGTCAGTCTACTTTGTAGTTTTGCCGTTGAAATGTATAACTACTATTTAAAATCGCAAAACAACGATTTTGTTGCTGAAGTATTTCTAAAGTACAAGATATGCAACAATAAATGAAACAACGTAAAATACTCATAAATACGAACAACTTTTACTATGGGACCAACTTCGAAATCGCAAAAAAACAGCTGTTTCATAAAAAGGTAAAATTTTTTGAACTGATAAACTGCTTTCCCTTTTGAACCGCGTCATCCTTGCGTAGACAAAGTGGCGGCAAGCACGTAAATAACGTCAACTCACCGTCATTGCCAAAACAACGTGTCATTATTTAGGTGACCACTTAAACAGTGTTTAAATCCCCAAGCCACATCCAGCAGTAACTCTACATCCGAACTTTATCTTGGCACCAAAGTATTTGCATTGTAAATGCCTATTAATTAGGTATGCATAGAAAATAACAAGCCTTCAGGGCGGGTTTACATTAATGGCTGTGTATGCCTTTGTCTAATGTAATTTTATTTAGGTACTTCAGTACTTAGTATGTACTCATGTGTGTAGGTACTTAGCTTAATCGCCTTGTATTTAATTTGTTTAGTAATTGCCTTTTGTGGATTAAAGTTTAGTAATTTGATGTAAATTGGCGTATTCCAGTTATGTTAATAAAATAAATATCCCGGGACATTCCTCACACACGGTCATCTGATCCCAAACTAAGAGCTTGTACTATGGAAACCAGATAACTGCATATACCATACTACTAAAAGTAGGAAAATACAGATATTTTCATTAAATATTTTTATATTGGATGGGAATCGAACCCACTACCTCTGGCGTGGCATCATAATCCATATTATTATTAATATTATAAATGCGAAAGGATGTTTTTTGTTACGCTTTCACCCCTAAACCGCTGAAGCGATCGCGATGAAATTTGGCATGCAGATAGCCTATGGTATGAGAAGGACGTAGGTTACTTTTTATCCCACGAACGTGGGTGTAACCGCGGGACATAGCTAGATTATTAGATCATTATAAATGTCCCGCAAAAAAGGCTTCAAAGTTTTCGAACCTAACGAAAAAACCTTCGGAATATCACTAATTAACTAAAATATTACTTACCATTTCAACTGCCTTATGCTGCTCCAAGAAACATGAAACAAAAGAAATAACAATTTATAATAAATGTACTGTTCTTATTCTTAAACTTAGTAATGTACAAAAAACTATTGCATCATGAATTATTGTAAATTCAGTGAGAATCAACTAAGTCCAACGTTCGGATGATTTAATTTAATTTAAATTCAAAAAGTGTGAAGAGATTTCTGCAGGGTCGGCAACGCGCGAGTAACACCCCTGGTGATGCAAGCGTCCATAGGCTGCAGTAACCGCTTACCATCAGGCGGGCCGTATGCTTGTTTGCGACCTAAGTAGTATAAAAAAAAAAAAAAAACGAACGTTTCTAAAGCCTCTGAAATGATTGGATTGGAAATTATTATTCCTTCGATTTATTCAAACACCATACAATTAATATTTTTAAATATAGTTAAAAAAGGTATAAATCGAGTAAAAACAGATCCCCACCGGCAGGCATCGGAAACAGGGTCCTAGGTACCGGTGGTCAAGGCCCTAGAGAGAGGGACTTCCTCACTATGTGTGTATAGTGTTTCCACAAACACCATAGATCCAGATTATATCTTTATATATTCCAATATTTTACTCCAAGTTTTAAGAGAAGACAATTGAAAATATATTAATATAAATAGGAATTTAGATATTTATACGAAAGGTTGAAGTTCCATTAAACTACTTTCTAAAATGCTGCCAAAAGATCAATTTCCAAATAAATTGCAGGGATATATTTTTTTATGTGAACAACAGAGAAAATTCCTACAGACTAAAAAAAAACGCCAAATTACGCGAAATTCCATTAGAATCTTATATTTTTAAAGCTATCTGCGGATGATGTAGTGGGCTGAATATTGTTATTTTTCTATGTACAATCTCTTTGTTATATTTATATTGTAGCTATTTTTGTCCCATAACAAATAAATAAAAATAAAAATTCATTGTTTCAAAAAAAGAACTTTATAAAAAGTTTTCAACGTCAAATATTAAACAAGGGACTTTGAGTATGATTTTGAAGATTATGGAGTGAAAAAAAAAATATAATTGGTATTTTTTATTGTTCACCGTGTAATTTCTTCAAAAATGTACTTTTTACTTCAGATTAGCTTGTTGTTCAAAGTAACATCTTTCGAAAACTGTCTTAGTAAAATTACTTTGAAAACAAGATACCTATTAAAAATTATCTTATACCTAAATTAAGGTATTTTTTTAGGCTGAGCCGAGCACGAACTGTCCCTCGTGGCGTCAAGTGTGACCTTACAATGAGCCTAAAACACGAGCGCGGTGCGAATCTTTGTGTTCGTAAAAACTGACAATTGGCGGAGCGCAGTCGAGCGAGAGTCAAACGCTCGTTCGAGGCTTCCAAATCCGTCTACGCTACGCGAATTCATGCTCCGTTTATGCTCGTTTCGTGCTCGGCTCGCCTAGTGTAGACCCACCTTTATACTCAACAATAATCTTTGATCCTTTCTCATAACACTTTTCCACTTTATCTTGCAAACGACAAAACTTTCAAAGAAATGATAAACACAATAAAAACCGTCAAATGCAGAAGGTATTTCTTAATAAAATGTTTGGCGCCCGGAGTGGTCATTCGTTTAAAACAAACGCAGCATTTACGAATGGTGTACGCAGGAAAACCGGGTTTTCCATCCGCCATGTTTAATTTTTTAACTCCCTTTCCCTTTCTCCTTACAGATGTACATCCCGGACTTATAAACAGGGATTATTCCAGGTTTTCCACAGTTTTTTCTGTCGTGAACATTTTCGCTTTAAGCAATTAATTGGTTGGAATTTTCACTTTGAGTTCATTTTTGTATTTTTTTGTTCCGTTTAGTGTTGGGTCGTGATTTTTTATCGATGGTTATCAACAATAGAATATCGACAGTTGACATGTGGTTATAAACTGCTGATTTTTTTGCAGCGAGTTATATTATTATTAGTTTGATAACGATTTTGTGTGTGACAAGATCATAATTTTCCTCCAACAGTACAATATTAATCTTATAATTATATTAAAATACTCAATTTAAAAACAGTAGGTACATATCTAGATATATATTTTTACATTAGTGACGCGGCCGTATCGACATATTTCCACTATAAAATTTGGCACGACACCGTTGCGATAATTGTTGGCTCGCTTCCACGATATAATCAACCGATCACTTTTGTACAGTATTTCTGTGTTGGAAATATTGTGGTCGACATTAAAACTGGGCTTGATGATTGAAATAGATTGTGAAATGTTTTTAATTATTACAGAGGATTACAGAGGATTCTCGTCCCTTAAAATTAAGAATAAAAGTTAAATTGTTATTGCTCAATATTACATTTTAATGATATTTGTCAAAATACTAATAATGATTATTTATTAGTATACTTTTGACATAATTCATTCGAATAGGCCTACAAAAGCGGATGTTCAGAATGTGCTTTTGCTGAGAAAAACAAGCAATAATTGTATATTTATTATACAGGTCGTTGTTTTGGTCAGCGACGAGCGACTCAGGATCGATAATACAAATGATACAGGTGCTAAAAAAATATAAAAGAAATACTTTTTTTTTTTTTCAATAATAAAAATAATTTTTTTGAAAATCATGTAATAAGCTAAAGTGTAGACATAATACTCAACGGGAGTACGAGGGAGTAAAGGGGTGGGCTAGCTCTAGTCTGTGCACGTGCCTAGTAACCATACTTTGCAGTAATTTTATTTCAAATTGAATAAGGTATTTCTCAATTTATTTACAGTATTTAATGGAATTAAGTCCATTTTTGGGGAATATATATTTTGTACTACCGCTCCTGGGTCGCTCGTCGCTGACCAAAACAACGACCTGTATACCTAATAGTCATTCGTAATCAATTAAATCGTAATATTTTATCAATATCAAATTTCGTATTATACGCTATTCATATATGACAAGTAAGTCCATTATAACCATCTGCCTGCCCTGTTCCCAATCATTTGTGGTCGGCGCAATATGTACGCTTCTTCGATTCGTCTCTTCTATCCGTCATCTAGCATTCACTCCTTTCTTACCCATGTCAACTTTCACACAACCCATCCATCTCTGTTTCGGTCTTCCTCTTCCCGTATATCCATCCACTTTAATATTCATAACTTTTTTAGTGACGTGGCTTTCATTTCTCCTCATAACCATGTCCATACCATGATAAACAGTTCCCTCTCAACTTTTCAGTCATTGGCGCTACATTCAAGCTTCCCCTTATGTACTCATTTCTTATCTTATCCATTCTTGTCACTCCACACATCCATCTCAACATTCTAACATTATAATAAGGTAAAATAAAAAACTAACGTTGTAACGATGCGACCTCTACTATTTCAATTGTTGCTTCTGGTCATAAATACTATTTCCAAATTTACATATTATTAAATTTTCAAATGTTCAAATTGTGGAATATTCTTATTTTAAAAAATTTCGGTTTTTTTTAGGTCATTATTGAGAACCAACTCATTACAAGTGGACCTGTTGTAAAGTGAAATAAAAGTCAATGTTGATATATTTATTATAAAAGTTTAAATGTCCTAGTCATGGACTTAGTTACATGAAGTGACCAATTACCAGTGCATCAATTTAAAGATTTAACATACTAGAACCCAGCTGGGGTAAGTTCCTTGGTTTCCTATCACCACTTCCCTGTGTCATAAATGTTCTCTCAGTAATAATACCTATACAAGTGTTTTATATCATATTTTCTTTGTCATTGTTACAGTTCTTTATTTTTACACAATAAACTTTATATGTAGAAGACAGTCATAATTTTCATTTTTTTCAACTGCATTATCTACTACTTTGAATGCTCCGGTCGTAGGCTGATAGTAGAGCTGATAGCCAACCAAGCCACGTCGTGACAACGTCAATAATAAAATAGTCGATAAACGAGCAATTAAAAACAATCGATATCAACACCCCCAGCGCATCACTATTGTATAATCCGATTACAGTAGTTAGGCAGCGCATTAAGAAGTTTTTTTTTTATTTTCCCTTGCCTCCGATTGTACTTTTTTACTCTGTGAATATTTTACTACGTCTGGCGGAGTATTACATAATTTCTGTTTCAAATTTTCACATGGAAAAATGTTTTCTTTTTAATGCAACGTTGATTTGAGGCGTTGAGTGAGATTTATTATTCGCTCGCTGGATAGATGTCGGAATCCAATTTAAAAGATTTACCTTTAGTGTTGTTTATTTTGAAAAATGTACTTCGCTGACTTTACGGGACACATGGAAATGTATATGCGATGGTTTTATGTCTGATATTTACTTATTGAATATTGATAGAGTAAGTCGCCTATCAATATTCAAGAAGAGTAGTAGAGTGAGAGAGAGAGTGAGATTTAAGCATAAATGTTATTTAATGAATCTAAACTTAACGTTATTTCTAAGTTTTTTTCCGGCTCTTCTGAGCAAATGCAGTTAAAATATTGAAGTAGAATACCAACATTTGTTTTATTAATAAATAAATAAATAATAAATATCCTGGGACATTTCTCACACACGGTCATCTGATCCCAAACTAAGCAGAGAACTGATGGAAACCAGATAACTGATATAATACATATACATATACGTTTGTAAATACATAATATACATAATTACACCCAGACTCAGGACATACAGATATGTTCATGCACACAAATGCATGTCCTGTGTGGGAATCGAACCCACGACCTGCAGCGCGTAAGGTGAACCTTAACCAACTGCGCCAACTGAATGACGAGCGCCAATGACGAGGTAAATAAATTAGTTCACTTGTTTTTAGCTCTAAAAATTCAGTTAAAACCGAAGGGCGATATAAAAAATGATCACTCAACCCAATACCAGCTCATTCTGGAGCCTTTATCCACATCTCAATTAAAAACTCAGGTAAGAGAGAAACTGTATGGTAATATTAATAAACCGTATCGGTCCCGGGGGAATTTAATCCCTTTTTCACTTAACTCACGAAAGAAACTTATGCGGAGCTCTGTAATAATGTACTTGAGTACAGTTGGGGCCATTGAAAATGGTGAAATATAAAAATTAGTTTTTTTCTTTGCCCGTAATAGTCTTACGTTAGATGACCGTACACTATAGTAAGCGAAGAGAATTTGACAGTAAGTGCAGATTCCTGAAGTCACTGATAGGCATCTGGTGACAGATTCTCAATTAGAGGGTGGTGGGTGGTAGCCATAGAGGCAGGTACTATAAAGAACTGGAAATGTTTATGGAAGTGAAGTTGGAGATGTAGAGAAGATAGAAACAGGCTTTGTTTATGGTATCAGCGTATAGTCGAAGACCTCAATGGGTCTGATAGTTTTATATATGATTGTACCAAAAAGATAGTGGTCCGAGAATAGAGGCACACATCTTTAAATAACGAAAACCACTCTGATTATGACAATGAATTCGAATTAAGTGGAGAATTTATACGACTTTTTAGAGTATTATTGTAACAGCTTACTAACTGAACGATCCACTGTTTACTGTTATTTATAATTTAGATTCTGTTTTAAAAAAGAAAACATATACCCTTTCCAGAAGGTTGTGAAATTAGGGTTGACAATTGACCACTAGAGCATCAGTCGTTTATAGGCTTCGGTAAACGTTTACCACCACGATGTATTCTCGTTTGTAAACTTATAGTAACTGTTGATGATGGAAACCTGAAAAGAAATAAAAATATAAATTAATACCTTAAAACTATCTATTGTATAAATGTAAACTAAGAAAAATGTATAAAATAATATTATGTAAGTACTTACCTTGTTTGCTTATGCTATATCAGTGTATGTATCTACCTACCTACTAACATTGAAATAAATGGGTGGACGTTAGCCGTTTAGTCGTCTGCACACCGCTCTTAAAGCTACACGCTGTTCGACTAGCGATCCAATTTAACCGAAAAAGTCTCATCTTTTATTTAAATCTCAAACCAACGCCTCTGTCGTGTACAAAGCTGGTCATTCGAGTCAGATCTTCGTTGTTGAGAGTTAAAACTAAACCTGTAAGCAGGATGTCATTCCTCCGCACGCCGCGCAAACCCCACACACGTGGCGCATTGAAACGTGAGTTACTGGCTAACCAAGAAAAAGAGGAGACACTTGAAACGATGTCGGAAGTCATGGATAAAACAGTGTGTAAAAATAGCAGTGCACCAAGTGCGAAATTAGTCGATAAAAGTGTCACTCAAAGTGCGTCGTCTAGTGCCGTACGAAGGATGCAACTTGAACTTCAAGCTGCCCAATCGAAAATGCGTATCCAGTTGGAAGCCGCTGAAGCTGAAGCTGAGGCAAAATTAAAGGTAGCTCAAACCAAAGCACGACTCGAAACCGAATTGCTTGAAAAGAAATTAGAAGTGGAAATGGCCGAGTTGGAATCACGACGCTCTGAAAAATCATCAGTAAGCGGCGTACAAAAAGTAGAAAACTGGTTATATCGTTCTAACCAAGAAGAAAATAAGCAAAGCGAAGAAGTGTTACAAATTCAATCGAATCGTGATTGAACAGGCTTAGAGATAATCCCTAATTTCCTTCATTTCCATCCCTTTCCTAACTCCTAAACACGCAGGGTTTAAATTTCGCGCCTAAAACCCACAAACTACAATCAATGTACGGTGTCGCCCTCTCACGGCGAATGATATACGTGTTTGAGTGAAAAGAACACTGTGCAGCAGACATATTGAATTTAAAACGAACCGAAGCGGCCGCTATCTCGACAATTTTAAAAATACTAACAATCAAGAAAAATAACAGTGTTGTGGTGGAACGTGAGACCTTGTAAGTGCCTATTCAGTTTCCTTTATCTCCATCTTTTAGCCTGGTAAATTCTTGGGTTGACCAGCCAGACAAAACTATGTACAAAAAAAAACTTTTACTTTATTAGTTCAAAACATAAAGTTGGTCCATTACGAGCGCGAATACCTATGGAAAAACAGTATTTTGTTAATCTCAGGTTCAATTTCGATCGAAAACTCTGAGAAATAAGCAAAATTACGCATTTTATTGTAAAACTAGGTATAACCTTACAAAATTGTGTTGGTTATACGTACAGTGATACTATACGGATTCACAAGTCATTACAATTTAGTAGCATTACATCTTCATTACATTTTGTTCGAGTCTTCATATAAGATTGGAACCTACCTCCAAAATATTTTATAAATTTTATAGAATTCGTAACAATATTTTATGGTATTTATGTTACATTTACATTATAAAACTTATATATGTAAGTAGGTACTTACACACTCCACCTCAAATCTACACCTAAATTGATTTCATTTACCTTCATACACCAAAGTAGGCTATCTAACATTATTTTATTTTTAGCTTCGAACTAAACATGGAAGCAAGTAAACTTAAAATACTTCAATCACAACGCGAATATGTATTCCGAGCTATGCAAATCCTTTACGACTTATCTAACGAAATAGTTCAAGATCGTTCAAAGGTATCGGCGTTCAAGTCGAGATACACTCGAGTTCATTCAATTCGCGAAGAATTTGTTTCGTTGTGTAATGAAATACAAACTTTAGAGTTAGCAATCAAACCCGATGTACAAATTAACCAAAATTCTATGGTTTCATTTGACGAATTGTATTATGCGGTGATCGCAGCGGGTAGCACGTTGCCGATATACGAGAAGAGCTTCAACGTCACCGGATCGCCAGCGGACGGCTCGGCCGCGGGCGCGGGCGGCGCGTCGCCGGCGCGAGTCGACTCCGATCTCACGCATTCCGGGAATTCCAAAGTCAATGCGCGTTTACCTAAATTTGATCTACCTAAATTTGATAGCAACATCGAAAACTGGCAAACGTTTTATGATACGTTTGTTCACTTAATTCATGAGAATAATTCTATATCACAAATAGAAAAATACCATTACCTTGTGTCGTGTTTACGCGGACCCGCCTTATCGATTGTAAAAGGGATTCCAATGACAGCCAATAATTATGAAGTTGTTTTCGACGCCTTAATCGAACGTTACCAAAACAAACGTATCTTAGCTTTGACATATTTAGATAAATTCTTAAGTTATCCAGCAGTTAAATCGGGTAATTTTCAAGAATTGCAAGTATTAACAAACGTGTTTTATGAATCATATCATGCGCTCCAATCTTTAAATATCAAAAACTTTGGTGATTTTATTTTATTTCATTTAGCCTCTCGTACCCTCGATTCAGATACCCGCAAACGGTTCGAATCTCAAAACAGTTCAGAAATACCTTCATTTAGTGAACTATTAAAGTTTCTTCAAGACTACGTAAAGATCTTAGAAACTAGCGAACTATCTTTGAGTTCTACCAATTCTACCCGTACCATTGAACGAAAACAATTGCCAGCGAGTAATCGGCAGAATAGCAGCGGATCAAAACGCTCATCTTATCTTACTAAATCTCAACCTACGACATCATTCACTTGTTCTTGTTGTAATGAAGCGCACTCAATCTATAGGTGCCCTACTTTTCAATCTTTAGACTCTGGTGCTAGACTCACTTTAATTGAAAACAAAAAAATGTGCACCAACTGTTTACGTACTAATCATGTCGTAGATAAATGCTTTTCTAAAGTATTTTGTACTTTATGCGGATTACGTCATCACACCTTACTACATACTGAGCAAACGCAACCCAGCTCTAGCGCTGCCACTCAGGCGAGCACCGGTGCTCATGTCGGAAGCAGTAGCGGTATAGTACTACTAGGTACGTGTCAGCTGCGCGTGTGCAACCCTGTCGCCGGCACACAGCGCACCGTGCGCGCATTGGTTGACAGCGGCGCGCAGGATTGTTTTATCACTACGGCTTGCGCCAAAGCTCTCGGTTTAAATCTCCGCCGATGTAATCTTACAGTCGCTGGCTTAGGACAAAACCCAGTATTTCAAGTTAGGGGTGTGACGGAATGCGTTTTGAAACCACTCGATAGTAACGATCCGCAGTTTAACATTAAGCCGATCGTGTTAGATCATATAACAGCTCAACTGCCTAGCAGTAATGTACCGTCAGTCGTTCGTGAATATTGCAAGCATTTAATATTAGCCGATCGCGATTACGATATTCCCGCGGAAGTCGACATATTAATAGGGGCAGAACTATTCCACGAAATATATGATGGTCAACGTATCAAACTGGGGCCCGGCCTACCGGCCGCTCTGCATAGCATTTTCGGTTGGATACTTACCGGTGCTGTCGATTCTGATTTATCGTTACCTCCTATTACAACGTCTTCTCTATTAGTCACTACATGCAGTCTCGATGAACAAGTTAGGCAGTTCTGGGAAGTCGAGGAACCACCGCACGTACCTATTACTGTACCCGAGGATGATATCTGTGAACATTCATATACTAGTTTAACTTATAGAGAATCTAATGGTCGCTACGTCGTACCACTCCTCTTAAAGGATCGCGACTGCCCGTTAGGTGATTCATATAATAGTTCTTTGTCGCGTCTAACTCATCTCGAAAAAAAGCTTAGCCGCCAAAGTCAACTTAAAACTGATTATATTAAATTCATGCGCGAGTACGAAAGTTTGGATCACATGTATCCTGTACCTAATGCGTCCTTACAAACGGACAAGCGTTACCTTATCCCGCATCATTGCGTCCTTCGCCCTGAGAGCACAACTACCAAGCTGCGAGTAGTGTTCGACGCAAGCTGCAAAACCACAAACGGTTTATCTTTAAACGACATTGTATTTACTGGACCTAAGCTGCAAGTTGACATCATAGACATTATCACTGGCTTCAGACTACATACGGTAGTATTCACGTGTGACATATCAAAAATGTACCGAGGAATTTTGGTTAGGCCTGAGGATCGCAGCTATCAGCACGTGCTGTGGCGAGAATCTCCTTGTGACCCAGTCAATGAGTACGAACTCGCGACTGTCACCTACGGAGTTAGCAGTTCCCCTTATCTCGCAATCCGTACTCTCCATCAGCTAGCTAGTGATCACGGCGCTGAGTATCCACTCGCCGCTGAGGCTCTTCGTCATGAAACTTTTGTCGATGACGTAACTACCGGGGCACCCTCATTAGAGCAAGCTATCGAACTAAAAACTCAACTTGTCAATCTATTAGGATGTGCTCAACTTGAACTTCGCAAATGGAGCAGTAATTCCAAATCTTTTCTTAACACCTTACCAGTAGATCATTGTCAAATTCCAAAGCCTTTCTCAGAAGAAAGCAACAAGTCTACGCTTAAAATCTTAGGAGTCCAATATGACCCCGTAGGTGATAACTTTACCTATTCACAATCTCCGATTGTAGATGGCAAGGTAACAAAGCGTTCTATTTTATCCAACGTGGCGAGAATCTTTGATCCACTTGGGTGGCTCACACCATTCATTCTCAAAGCAAAATTGCTCCTTCAAGATATATGGCGTCTCAATCTTTCTTGGGATGAACCTGTGCCCAGAGACATATGTCATGATTGGAAAAATTTCATCTCAGACCTTTACAACTTGAAACTTATCGAAATTCCACGTCGAGTCATACCATGTCAGTCAAAACAATTCCAACTTATTGGATTTTGTGATGGATCCACAAAAGCATATGGATGCTGTGTCTATCTCCGCGTGGTTACTCATGGTGAAGTTCAAATCCACCTTCTTATCGCTAAGTCTAAGGTAGCACCTTTAAAAGTTCTTACCGTTAACCGTTTGGAACTTTGCAGTGCGGTATTGCTCTCCAAAGTGGTTAATCGTATCCACGCCTTACTTAGTAAAAAACTTAATCTAAATCAAACAATGTTATTCTCCGACAGCTCGACTGTTTTGTCATGGTTGAGCACGGAACCACACAAACTTAAAACTTTTGTAGCACACCGCGTAGTGCAAATTAACGATTCTATCGTTCCAACTGTGTGGCGACATGTTTCCACTCATGACAACCCAGCCGACATCTGTAGTCGCGGTTTATCGTGTTTACAGTTGGCTACTTGTGAAAATTGGTGGTCAGGTCCTAAGTGGCTAACTAGCGAGTCAACTAACTGGCCTGTGTCAGTAGTTGAAAAGCATGACAACGTCGAAGAGCTTAAGTCGTCGTCACACTTGTGTCATGCTGGTGTAGTGACACAAGATGCTGACGTGCTTGACAACCTCCTGGAACGTTCCTCCACTCTTTTACGTGTAAAAAGAGTAGTAGCTTGGATTTATCGTTTCATTAATAACGCTAAAGTTACACGTTCCGAGCGTAACCTTTCATCTTTTCTAACCTCAACGGAACACGATCAATCTTTAGAATATTTGGTTAAACATATTCAGCGTCAACATTTTGAGGAAGTCATACTCCATCTTAAATCTAATAATCATAAACTACTTCCAAAACATTTATTGAAGCTTTCTCCATTCATTGATTCTCGCGAAGTCTTGCGAGTGGGGGGGCGACTCAAACACACAGACTTACCCGAACGCGTCAAACATCCATACCTCTTGCCAAAATTATCTCGTTTGAGTACTCTTATGGTAGATCACTATCATGCAACTTACCTTCATTGTGGGCCCCGCCTACTGCAATCTTTAATTCAACGTCGATTTTGGATACTTGGCATTCGAAATCTTATCAGATCCCGATTATCTAAATGTGTAATTTGTTTTAAAGTAAAACCTAAGTCTCTTCAGCCTGTCATGGGCGATCTTCCACCTTCCCGATTGAAATCAGATCACTGCTTTCAAACAGTTGGAATCGACTTCGGAGGTCCATTCATGATTAAAGAGAATAAGCGACGTAACGCTAGAACTTATAAGGGATATTTGTGCCTCATAGTATGCCATGCAATTAAAGCCGTTCATCTTGAGTTGGTCACCGAATTGACCACCGAAGCCTTTATAGCAGCTTTAGACCGTTTTGTATCTAGGAGAGGCCTTTGTAAATTCATAGTTACTGACGGAGGTACCAATTTTGTAGGCGCCAAGCGCTATCTGTCTGAAGTTTCTGAAATGCTTAGCAAAGAAAGCGATCATATTTCTAATCAACTATCATTTCGCGGTATAACTTGGAAGATTAATCCACCATCGGGACCTCACTTCGGAGGTATATTTGAAAGTGGTATAAAATCAACCAAATATCATTTAAAACGGATTATCGGATCCCAAATTCTTACATTTGAAGAGTTTTATACTATTTTGACGAAGGTGGAAGCCATGTTGAATTCTAGACCCCTGGTAGAACTCTCGTCCGATCCCGATGAAGTTGACGCTCTGACCGCAGGCCATTTTCTGATAGGCCGACCTTTGGTATCGTTGCCGGAACCAGTATATTCCGAAAATGAAACTCTACGATCTCGATGGCAACTGTTACAGAGACAATCTCAAAGTTTCTGGCGAACTTGGCAAAGAGATTATTTGCATACGTTGCAACAACGAATGAAATGGTTTAAAAGCGATAACCGTCAACCAAAACTGAACGATCTTGTTACTATTTACGAACCTAACGTACCAGCTAACGAATGGCGACTAGGTCGCGTAGTACAGCTTCATCCAGGTAGAGACAATATCATTCGTGTTGTGACGGTTAAGACTTCAAAAGGTTTACTTGTGAGACCTGCTATCAAAATCTGTCCACTTCCGATAGATTAAATTAACATTACATTCCTAATTCAAATCTTTATCTTATATTTAACATAGCCTTTATTCAACACAATTATTATTATAATCAATACACTTAAGTAACTATAAAATGACTATATGAATCCGCATAGTAGTAGTCTCTATCTTCTTATTGATCTTTTGAAATACTCGGTTTATTTCAAGTGGGGGGATATGAACAGGCTTAGAGATAATCCCTAATTTCCTTCATTTCCATCCCTTTCCTAACTCCTAAACACGCAGGGTTTAAATTTCGCGCCTAAAACCCACAAACTACAATCAATGTACGGTGTCGCCCTCTCACGGCGAATGATATACGTGTTTGAGTGAAAAGAACACTGTGCAGCAGACATATTGAATTTAAAACGAACCGAAGCGGCCGCTATCTCGACAATTTTAAAAATACTAACAATCAAGAAAAATAACAGTGTTGTGGTGGAACGTGAGACCTTGTAAGTGCCTATTCAGTTTCCTTTATCTCCATCTTTTAGCCTGGTAAATTCTTGGGTTGACCAGCCAGACAAAACTATGTACAAAAAAAAACTTTTACTTTATTAGTTCAAAACAGTGATAATGAACAAGCCGCCTGCAGTAACGAAAAACCTCACGTTGACCGCCCAGACGTCCTCCACCAATCAGGCGACGCCAACGGTGGTAGTCGGGACGACCGCCAAGCTCAGCATAATGATGTTCACGAACCTTCTAGAAAGCAGAACAGTGATATAGATAACTTAGCTAATGCAATTCGTGATGCCATTAATGCCTCGTCTTCTAGAAGCGAAAATAAAGAATTGTTGACTAGGCTTGCCACATCGAAAGACTTACCTGTGTATTTCGGCGAACCAATGGAGTGGTTACAATTCAAGGAAGCTTACCATGAATCAACAAAGCTTTGTAAGTACAGTGATACTGAAAACATGTGGCGTTTACGCAAATGTTTGCGAGGTGATGCTAAAGATGCCGTCACTTCACTTTTGATAGGCGATACAAAGCCTGATGCTATAATCGCCACACTTGAACTGAGATTTGGCAGACCAGAGTACATTATGTTCAAAATAATGTCACAGCTAAAGAAATTACTACCATTGCCATCAGCCTACCACAGCGAAATTGTCACATTTTCAACAAAAATTAAAAATTATGTGGCTGCTACAGTGGCACTGAAACAAATTAATTATTTGCATAGCCCGGAAATGTTCAGTGTGATTGTGTCCAAGTTGCCAACTACATTGATATCAAAGTGGGCTGATTACTCTCACGATAAAGACAGTAAACCAAAACTAGAATTGCTAGCAGAGTTTTTACACGACGAAGCGATAAAAACTGCAAAATCAGGTGTAAGTCACATTTATAGCCAGACTGATCGCAAGAAACCTGAGGAGCGTAAAAATCAATACGTACTTCTACATAAAGACACCGAGAGCAAAGAAAACTGTAAATTCTGTAAGAAAAAACTAAATCATAACCTAGAACATTGCAGTGCTTTCAAACGAGCAATGAGAAGAGATCGCTGGCGTTTTGTACGCACTAATAACTTGTGCTACAAGTGCCTGGGCGCGCGTCATAGCGAGCCCTCAGTGTCAGTGTGTACAGCTGATGAGTGTGACGTGGACGGGTGCGGGCAGCCGCACCACCGCCTGTTGCACTGGGTCCAGCGCAAGGAGCAGGCCGTGCTACACACCGAAGCGCGCGGACAGCCCGCTAGCGTGTCCGCGCTGACGCCGCCTTCCGAGCCGTGCCGCGCCGACGCCGGCGCCGCTGACGACGACTACGACGGCGATAGCGACACCGATACTGGTGCCGATGCAGGCTCCGACAACGACGTCACTGTAGCGCATGCGAGTGCATCAGTTTCCCAACAAGTGTTCCTAAAAATAGTGCCCGTTACCGTGTTCGGTCCTAGTGGTAGTGTTCATACTCATGCGTTACTCGATGACGGTGCAACCGTGACTCTTATCGCGAGTGACATCTGTGAAAAGATTGGAGTTAACGGCAAAAGCATTACAATGCGTGCACGCAGTGCATGGGACTCAGGTGAGCTTGTGTGCCAAACTGAAATCATAAACTGTCATTTAAGTAACAGTGATGGTGAACGATACACATTACAAGCTCGAAAATTAAATGAACTGAACTTGCCGACTCAGCGTATTTCATCTAAGATTTTAGCTAAATTTAATAATGCTAAATATAAGTTTTGTTATTGTAATGTACGGCCTAAGATATTAATTGGTCAGGATAACTATCATTTGATTACACCTTTAATTTGTGTTGGGGGGAAAACAGGTGAACCATTCATCACAAAGACACCACTTGGCTGGTGTATGCATGGGATGGTTAGTACGGTGTGTAAAAACAAATTGGCTGATCGCTTCGTCGCACACTCATCGTGTTGTGAAGTTAGCGCTCGCGCCACTCATAGCATTGCGGCCGAACTCCGGGCCGGATCCGCGGAAACTTCACACTTGTTTACTATCCAGTGCAGCGAGCCCTCGACGACCGCACTACCCACCGTATCCCCTGCAGGTAATAATGATAATATACAACATAATTATAGAAAAATAAGTAAATATTGCTGTGAATGCGACTCCAAGTTGCACGAGGAACTACGCCGCGCATTTGCGATAGATTCAATTGGAATTTCTAATAAGACACGCCAACATCCTGACGAGATACGAGCTGTATCTATTTTGGATAAAACCTCAAAGTTTGTAGACGGTCAGTGGTCCGTGGGTTTGCCGTGGAAGTATGATATGTTTGAAATGCCTGAATCATACCCTAATGCTTTAAAAAGATTGAATTTAGTAGAACGAAAAATATTAAAAAATTCAGATTATGCAACACGTTACCGCGAAAGAGTACAGCATTTACTTAGTAATGATTACGCACGAGAGTTAACGAAAGATGAGTGCAGTCAACTTACTTGGTATTTACCACATTTCGGGGTGGATAACCCTCATAAAAAGAAATTACGTTTGGTATTCGATGCCGCTGCCAAAACTCGCGGAAGCTCATTAAACGATTATCTATTACAGGGACCAGACTTGTTACAATCTCTTTATGGAATAATGTTGAGATTTCGTGAGAAACCTATAGGTATTATAGGTGACATAAAGGACATGTTTCTCAGGATAAAAATTAGAGCGGAGGATCAGCACGCCTTCAGATTCTTGTGGAGAGATAAAGGAGAACTAAAGACGTATGTAATGAATTCTTTAATATTTGGAGCTAACTGTTCTCCGTTTATAGCCCAGTATATTAATCAGAATTTAAATGTATCCCGATTCCAGGATCAGATTCCAGAAGCCGTCGCTGCTATACGAAACTCGCAGTACATGGATGACTATATCGATAGCCTGGATGATGAGATCTCAGCTAAGAACAGAATAGAACAAGTAACTTTTATTCATAAGAAAGGAGGTTTTCAAATGCGAAATTGGATGAGCAATAGTTCGACTGTACTACATAATATGCCACAAGAAACCTTAAGTGAAAATGCCGTAAGATTCAAGATTGAAAGTCAACCAGAACGTACACTTGGATTACTCTGGTATCCAGCAAAAGATATGTTGGCATTCGACCTATCTCTGAAACGTATTCCTAGTGATATATTACAATGCAAACGGAAACCCACCAAACGAGAATTGTTAAGAATTATAATGTCAATTTATGATGTACTTGGATTTCTTGGTCCGTTCACAATTAAAGCAAAAATCATAATGAGAGATGCTTGGCAAAGTAAATTACAATGGGATCAGGAAATAATTGATGAGTTATTTTCGCCTTTTCGTGAATGGATTAAACAATTACAGAACATAGAAAATATTCGCATACCCAGATGGTATTTTAATAGATACAAACAAGGCTCTAATTTGCATGGACTCTCAAGCAAACTTTACGAACATGATGATGTAACTTATACTACGAGTGCTCGCGAGGCGACAACACTGCAGTTACATGTATTTTGTGATGCATCGCCGACCGCGTACGCAGCCGTCGCCTACTGGCGTAAGCGAGCTAGCGATGGAAATACTTGTGTCGCATTTATTGCTAGCAAAAGCCGTATAGCACCCACAAAACTCGTTACAATACCGAGGCTTGAGTTGCAGGGAGCATTATTGGCCTGTCGATTAGCAAATACCATTACAAAGGAACACAGAATACAGCCCAATGATATATTTTATTGGTCGGATTCTACCACAGTACTTCATTGGATAAAAAATCAACACAGAAAATATAAAACGTTTATCGCTAACAGATTAGGCGAGATTGATGAAATGAGTAAACCACATCAATGGAACTACGTTCCTACAAGTATGAACGTTGCCGATCTCGCGACAAAAGAAAGCGATTTTAAACTACAAAACGACTCTGAATGGTTTTCGGGACCGCCTTTCTTGTACTTCAGTAAACAGAGCTGGCCGCACGCACCTGAAATAAAGGAAAAAAATAGTGATGAGCTCTTGGAAACAATACACAATACCAATTTAATTGAAGTCAAGATACAGGACCTCCCAGTCCCTGATCCTATTCGTTTTTCAAGCTGGCTACGACTGCTACGATGTACCGCCACTGTCCTTTTGAGTGTAGAGAAACTGAAAAAGAATAAAAATACATGCATTAATGAAGAGTTAATGAGAAAAGCCGAAATCTTAATGCTTCGCCATTCACAATCACAAACCTTTCAACAAGAAATAAACCTTCTCAAGCAAGGCAAAGAAATTGAACGCAACAGTCGATTACTTACCTTGACGCCTTATTTAGATAAAGAAGGCTTGCTTCGCGTTGGTGGTCGGATTGCAGCGGCTACTGGCGTTACCATGGAAATCAAGAACCCAATCATTTTAGATGGAAATCACCATACATCAAGGCTAATTGTGAAACAATATCACATAATGGCAGCTCACTCCTGTAACGAAACCGTAGTCAATGAGTTACGTCAAAAATATTGGCTTTTAAGATTGAGACCTACTGTGCGAACTGTCGCTTCAAAGTGTATAATTTGTCGTATACGTAAAGCGACCCCTAGACCCCCGCGACTTGGAGACCTACCTGAAGCCCGATTAACACATCACCAGAGGCCATTTACTATCTGTGGCATAGATTTATTCGGACCTATGGAAGTGACGATGGGAAGACAGAGACAGAAACGGTATGGAGTACTCTTTACTTGTCTTACTGTACGAGCAGTTCATATTGAACTTGTCTCATCATTAACAGCTGATTCGATGATTATGGTTTTGCGAAGAATGGCGTCCCGTCGAGGCTGGCCTCGCACGATTATCTCAGACAATGGCACGAATTTTCATGGCGCCGAGTCCGAACTGAGGAGATCATTCGCTGACCTGGACCAAAGCAAGATAATGAGTGACGCTCTCAATACCGGAGTAAACTGGAAATTTATACCACCTGCAAGTCCACATATGGGTGGGGCATGGGAAAGACTCATCAGAAGTGTAAAAAATGCTTTGAAAGTCGTACTGCGAGAAAGGGCACCGAAAGAAGAAATATTGGCTACGCTGCTTGCTGAAATAGAAAATATAATTAATAGTAGACCTCTTACTCATGTGTCTGTGGACCCCCGTAGTCCAGAATCATTGACCCCTAACCATTTTTTGATAGGCTCGTCTTCAAACTTACCTGTGTCCGGAGTATTCGATGACGGAGATCTGTACCTACGTCGGCAGTGGCGTGCTGCTCAGCGCTTAGCTGACCTTTTCTGGAACCGTTGGATGAAGGAGATCTTGCCAACCCTCATACCTCGTCGTAAATGGAATCAGGAAGGAGCAGTTTTGAAAGTAGGTGATTTCGTAGTAGTAGTAGACCCATCATCGCCGCGTAACATCTGGCCGAAGGGAATAATACAAGCTGTTTACCCTGGACGCGATGGACGGGTAAGAGTTGTTGATATTAAAACTACGACAGGTGTGATGAAGCGACCAGCCACTCGCGTGGCTCCTATACTACTCGATGATGAGTGTCAGCTACCTGACACTGGGGGGGAGAATGTTGATGATGGAAACCTGAAAAGAAATAAAAATATAAATTAATACCTTAAAACTATCTATTGTATAAATGTAAACTAAGAAAAATGTATAAAATAATATTATGTAAGTACTTACCTTGTTTGCTTATGCTATATCAGTGTATGTATCTACCTACCTACTAACATTGAAATAAATGGGTGGACGTTAGCCGTTTAGTCGTCTGCACACCGCTCTTAAAGCTACACGCTGTTCGACTAGCGATCCAATTTAACCGAAAAAGTCTCATCTTTTATTTAAATCTCAAACCAACGCCTCTGTCGTGTACAGTAACTTTAAAAATTAAGTCGCAAGGGCACTACCTACCTTTTCTTGAAGCGCTTCGTCATGTTTTGAACCCTCATAACTTGGGTTTGGATTATACCAGATAAACAAAATTTTCAGGATATGATGTCAATAGTGAACTTATTAAACATATTAAGTTTCAATAACATAGCTTTTATACTTTAAATTTTATTGATATCTAAAAAACCCCGATTTTGTCACTGACTTGCCGTTTCGCTACTACAAGAACGATTGTATTACAGAAAAGTAATTAACAGTGAATACATTTTTCACCTTACGCCCATGTGACGGTACCGAAACGGCTAAGCCACATATTTTGACTAAAGTGTAGAGTTTGTGAAGTTAGGGCTTGTAGAGTTATAAGCTTGACTCTACATGAGATCTGATAACTTTTTGACAATGCGAGTCATATTGTCTCGTCATGGAAACATAATAATAAATAAATAAAATAAGTTAGCCTTTTATTTGTCATCAGAAAAAATTGTACAGAGAAAATTTTAAAACAATGATTACAATTATAATTTCCAACATTATGTACTTAACATAGAGAAAAAGAAAAAAAATATTATTGGTTATTGATTCACTACATTTTTATATGCTTAGTTAGTTGAATATGTAATCAATTTATAATTAATTCGATGAGAACCCCTCCTTGAGAGTAAAGGCCTCCTCCAGGTTCTTCCACATCTCTCTGTCTCTAGCTATCGAGGGCCACTCGCTTCCAGCTATGGACTTTAAATAATCTGCCCATGGCAACATTTTACATGGAAATGTTTTTGGTGGGATAATTTTTATCTTGTAAGAGTTTGAAATCGAATTTCGTCAAAGTTCAACTTTAACCAGCAAAGCTAGCTACCTACTTGATCAAACAACAAATCCCGAACACAGGCCTAAACCACAAAATAAATCCAAAACCTCTGTATCAAACCGCTATTGCAAAATTATCGTTCAAATTTCCAAAATTTATAGTTGAGTGTCCGCAAGTGTACCGCATAACCGTTCCCAGTGAATTAAACCAATTAATTATGTATAGCGCAGGTGGATCCGGGCACACATGCTTATAGCATAAACTTCGAAAATAGGTATTAGGTACCTGTCTCACTGAGGTAATATTTTATCGCTCAAACATATTCCAGTTAGCTTGAACTTTATGTATAGACCCGAACTATCTTAGTACATGAGATGGTTCTCGGCTCTTTTTGTTATATGCCGTTAGAAAGTGATGGATGTATTTAAAACCTGGGGTTTGCTAGACTTACTTAAACTATCTCACGTTATAAGGGGATTCTCTCTACTGAGATTTATTTATGTTTTTTTTATCAATGGGCTTGTGTTTGGCCCCTGACCCGCCCATAAAGGATAATGAAGTGGCTAGGTTTTACCAACCTTTCGGACTTAAAAAATGGCACACTATTCTCAGGACATCTTACAAGTCACCAGAGACCATCTGCGGTAGGTCCTGTCGCCAAAACATACACTTTGGTACTCATATGCGAGAATCACTCGATTTCGCACTCTCATTTCTGCAGAATGAAGTCTTAGTTGACTCGCAGTTCCTAGTTTTTTTTTTCTAAATTTATTTAATATGTAATACGCGTCTCATCCGTGAGCCAACTGATTTCAGGATCTAAAAATACAGTACCGTATAACGTTTTGACTGAAAGTGATCGACTTTGTAGACATTCGAATTTTAATCATAATATTTGATAGAAATATTAAGTACCTACATCTTTTTCAAGCATAGGGCTTGATGATAGGCGGTCACCGTAGCCTATAGACGCTTGCAACACAAACTCTTCACACCCTTCTTGATGAAACCGTTGGTGTACTCCCCACATGGATTTCATTCTCTTTATTTAAGTATATCGCTTCTTACTCGCAGACAGTCAGACCAATTCTTAAATTGAAACACAAGAGATTAAGCGCCTAACGCAATCATACGGCTTCATTTATTATTTATGGGCATTTACGACCCTTAATTAAAAAACAATATTGTTGAGTATTTCTGGGGTTTCTGTTAAAATTCTATAAATTCGGTTTTAAATAAAAGGCGAATTGGAAATCTATCCGTCGAATTAATAAACTTTCATTTAGACATAAACGAAAAAAAATATATAAATAAACAAAATGACAGGTTCAGTTTTACTCTGAGGTAAGTGAAACATGCTATAGAACTGATTTTCAGATTTCTCGTACTGATATCAGTCAGAAATATAGAATTTTAATTTCTATTTTTGAGTCGACTTCTGACATATAGCATTTTTTTATTTTGCCCCTCCCGTTTTCTCAAGGGATCATAAGATTCCTGAAATAAAAAGGATCTTTTGTCCTTATCCTGTATCCCAAGCTCTATCTATCTTTGTATCAAATTTCATCTTAATTCATTAAAGCGTGACTGAGTAACAATGATTTATATTTATCAGATTTTCTACCATTTTTACCATTCTTCTCTATTATAATTTTCAGTAAAATTTCTACACTACCCTCATCCCTTATATCAAAAACATTATTAATAACAGCACCGCCACTCTTAAGGCGCGGACTGACTACGATTTTGACAGGACTCGTTCTTCACTGAAATAGGGTTGAAAATGGTAAATCATAAATGTGTCGACTCTATGAAATGGACTGTTATTTACGGGTTTTCTTTAGATTATACAGAATATACGCATTAAATTGAATAAGTGTCCGGTTAACATTCTAATATAATCCTGTATCTTATATATTCTTAAAAATAAAATTGTTGTCATCGCTGAAAATACGGAGAATTTGGACGCGAAAGATTTTTTTAGACGTAACTTAGGATTTTTTTATTGGGAATATCAAAGCACTTTTTAATATTCTATTCGGTTAACATTTTTCTCGAAACCCTCTTCTATCCACAGTATTTTTTTGTGTTAGGTATTTCATTGCGTTTCGTCATACTCGACTCTCAAAAAAACCCATTTTTGAGATTTGAGCTTAGACCCGGCCTTAATGAAGCTTTCATTATTTACTCTCTTCACGTTTAATTTATCCCACTAATTAATTTTGTCTGTTTTTTTAATTAGAGCTCAGTCCTCCGCAAGAGATATAGCATATTTGATTAAGTGTAGGGATTATGTTTTGAAACGTGGGAGCCATTAAAGGTTATTAACGCCATTATTTAAAAATAACGAGAAATTGTATTTATTAACCGACTTCAAAAAAAGGAGGTTTCTCAATTCGATCGTATATTTTTTTTATGTGTTCGCGGATGACTTCGTCGTTTATCAACCGATTTTGATGATTATTTTTTTGTTGGAAAGGAGATATCCCAAAAATGGTACCATGATAAGGAAACCAGGATCTGATGATGGCATCCCAGAGAAAAAGAGGGGAACCTTCGAAAATCGTAGTGGCGACTAGTGTGTTTGTGTATTATTTTCATTAATGAAGGTCTGATTTAGTTAAAGTCGATCTGATGATGGAGCCGAAAGACAGTCGACGGAACTCCTCAACGATTTACAGCAATTACCTGGTGTTTGGGCTTGATTAATTTGTAATGATGAGAACTTTACATCTAGAAACTCAAAACTGAAAAATAAAAACTTTTTAACAAAAAAATTAAACCGCCTTCAAAGTACACTAAAAAGTATGAAATAACTCTTATCTGACACTGTTTTGAAGTCAGCGAAACAGCATGACATGATAATAGCTACTTACTTACTTTTAAGGTGGTTTAATTTTTTTGTTAAAAAGTTTTTATTTTTCAATTTTGAGTTAAAAAGTTTTTTTGTAATATCAACTGTTTCATGTAATATGCAACAATCACAGATATTAAAAAAAATTGGATATATTCTCGCTAACAAAAAACTATGTCACTCAAGTCGGCCACCACGCTGTACGTACAAGCCGGCACGCACACATTCACACATTAGTTGAGCGCGAGTAATCGACTCTATGTAAATGGCGACAGAGTCTAATTTCCCGCGGAATAGCCAACTAAGGTGTGCGTGAGAGGTGGCCGACTTCATAGACACAGTTTTTTGATAGCGAGAATATGTCCTCCGTAGTCTGTGGCAACAATACCTTTCTTTAAATTCATAAACACATTCTTAACTGCAATTCGTATGAATAATTGTAAATGAAAACAAACCAACAGAATATCCGTCATGAACCGTAATGGAATTTCCTCCGACATAATTCCAGGAGCGGTTGCAGATTGGAAACGCACGTAATAACTGCGTTTATTCAAAAGACTCTCCCTCGGAGTTACGAATTGAGTTTTGTTATAATTTAAAATATCTCTGTTTATTTGTGACATTATATTATATTTCAATTACCGTTACATACCGAATAAAGAGCTATTTATAAAAGCTATAAAATGTAGTTATGTTTTATCACTGAAAACATGATGACACTATAATAATAAAATTTCGAAAAATGGAAATTAAAATTGCAAAGAGATTCTGAACAAATAATATTTATGTTTATTGTTCATAATATTATTATTTTGATTAACTAGCTTCCACATTCTTAGTTTTATACTAAGTGTACTATTTTTGGGTGCCAACTTAAATACATATCTCTTCAGCATTAACTGGCATTATTAAATAACAAACACACAAAGTTCTACATTTATAATATTTATATAATAAATATAGTTCACGTAACACTTGAAAACCGCTCAAATTTCTACCATACGTGTATTTTAAGAGGCTCCATCTATTAATAAGTATATAAGTATTTTTTTTCATATTACCTTTAAATAATAGTTATATAAACCAAAACCACAGAATATAATTATTTAAAGTACTCCAACATATTCCATCTAATTCCTCATCATTCCACGTAGATACCTCATGTAAGAGGTTCAGCTGAGGCATCCGTGTGACAGAATGAAAAATTGCATCGCGCGACCTAATTCCGCCTACCATTACGACACGGATGTAGGATCGTGTGAAACGGCCTTATCTTATTTAAATATTTATTTACTTGGAGGTAAAATTTATAATGGAACATTCTTCTCTCTGGCCTTCAGATCTCAACCAATGAAGGCTTACGCATGAATTCGCCGCGAGAGTGTAGATTATCAGTAATTTTTCATGATTGTTGTAAAGATTGTGTGATACCTGATTAATTGGTTAAGTTTGCCTGTTCTTCTCAGTTGAAGGCCGACATACGAACTGGTGGTAACTTTCGTAGCTTTGACCTTCATAAGTGCCCTACTAGGGCCTAAATATAATAAATGGCTTTGGCTTTGACTTTGACTTTGACGTTGACTTTGACCTTGACGTTGGCTTTGACTTTGACTTTGATTTCGACTTTGACTTTGATTATGACAGACATAACCTGCGAATCGCTCCCAACCACTGTTTTAGGTAAATTACTAATTAGACGGCCAGCTAGAATTAAGCGAGGACAATTACCTAAATCGAAAATTCCCTCTCTTTCTTTATTATCCTATTTGATAGAGACAATTTTTATGTACACATAATGAACTGAAAACTTTTCAGGCGATTATAGCTCAGTGGTAGTGACGTCGGATACCGAGACGAAGGTCCCGGGTTCGAATCTTACAATGAGCTTTCGGTGATGGAAAACATCGTAAGGAAACCAAAACACGATTGTAGGGTAATTTTGGCTGGCTACCACCCTCAAGTTGCAAATCTGTCGCCAACCATTATATATATTATGTATCTATCGGTGTGTTCCGACAGCTGCACTTGAGAGCCAGTTCCTTCTAGGCTTTGGCCACATCATCACTTACCATGGTGAGATTGCGGTCAAACACAGGCCTATACACAGTAAAAAATCATTTTATCACTTTCACTACCTCATCCAGTATCAAAACCTATAGGTCCACATACTTGCAAAATTCAATTTTCTTTCACAGCGCGGGATGTTTTAATTAAAGATACCGCGATGTATGCTACTACGATTGATGGCTTTCGTTAACACATCAAATGAGCTTCCTTTTACGTTTCACCGGCTTTAGAATACGCTGAGAATAATATTAATGATCTGAATATGCTTTTGTAGCGCGCAGTTTGATGTATGCTGAAGTTTCGAATAATAAGTCATTGAACTTTCAGAGACATGTCGAGTAGAAGCTATTTTTTCAGATTAGGGTCAAATGACACCGAGACACGACGTGGCGCGTAATTTTGTAAGATAGCAATACTAATCGAACTTTATTTAATACAAAAAAAGGAACAGATAAAAAAAAAGAGAAAATTCTATCGGTTTGGTCTTTCTTCAACTGGGGACAACTGGCAAGAAACTCAGCAGGGTTATATTTTTTACCATAGACGTATAAAAAATCAAGAGTCACCTCATAAAAAAGTGAAGCCGAAAATTTCATTCGCATGCGTGAGTAAAATCCTGAGAGAAAAGAGAGAAAATCCTGTGAGTAAAACCTAATTATAACTTAACCTTAAATACTACATGAAGCAAATTAATAAATTGAATTGAATTGAATTGAAATCAGTACTGGCCCAAGCAGACACAAGTAATAAGCCTTATTGTCACTGTCAACGTCTCAATGCGAAATGACAAACTATGGTGTATATGTGTGCGTGAGGCCATGTATTTAAGAAGGCAGGCTTCCTTTTGGTGCTTCCCTCGTTTATTAAGCGACAGTACGTCTTAATTTTTTATAAGTCTATGTTTTTTACTATCTGAATTATATTAGTTTTATTTTCAAATATTTTTTAATTTCAAAATAGTATTATGTACATAATTCTGCAACACATTCTACAGTAAACTTTCGTACAGTGGTGCTGCTTTTTTGTATTATTTTATCTTTTAACGTAAATGGCGGATGGCCAAATATTAAAACGCCACTCACAATTAAGTTGTGATTAATTCGCCATTTGATAGTTCGATTGTAAGAGATAAGATATATATAATTTGCAGGCAGATCCGTTCGCGAAAAACCATCACAGGTGCTGTTATACCTCTTAAAAAAGACATTAAGCATTTTAATAATGCACAGCCATTAATTACCCGCAAAATAAAACGTACAGAAGCAAAATAAAGCACCCCTTTATATCACAAAGGTCGTATAATCGAGGTAGTAATTTTTAAAGCAGCTGCAATAAAGCAACGAATGGGCATTCTTATGAGCCATCACAACACAAATGTGAAACGAGCAATTTTCCTGATTCTAGCACAAAAGATAGAAGAGAAGTGTAATTTGTGGTTTAAGTGACGAGAGATGAGGGAGAGGATGAGGAGAGGATGAGGACTACTATCTCACAAATTAATCTGATACAGGTTTAAAAAGAGCTGTAAGTGTCAGTAGAAAAATCGTTAAAATTAAAATTATAACTCCCGAATCGAAGAGTTAGTAGATCCCAAGAATAAGAAATAATTTATTCATCCAAATAGGCCTTCACAGGCACTTATGAAAACTCTAATATACTAATGCACGGTTTGGAAGGTTGCTTTTGCTGAGAAGAGCCCGCAATTAACTCATCAATTACTTACTTACGTTTAGAAATCCTTAGCCTGAGCGGTAATGTTTGGAAAAACTGATCATAGTTGGGAACACGGAAGGAAAACGACTACGAGGTCGTTCATCAACTAGATGGTCCGATCAAGCAAAAGGCTCATCGTTCTCTAAATTGTATACGGTCGGAAGGGACGCGTTGGACAGAAAACGGTGGAGGCAGATCATCCGCTCTAGAAGGAAACCCGAAGCTGACCACGATCCTCAGATATGAGGGAACGACTATAGAGAGAGAGAGCCTGAGGACTTTGCCTCCTTATGTGTGTTCTACCGCTTGTATAACGGACAATGTTCTGAGGAATTGTTCGCTATAAGAACTATTGTATAACAGAAATAAATAAATAAATATCTTGGGACATTCTTCACACACGGTCATCTGATCCCAAACTAAGCAGAGCATTTACTACGAAAACCAGATAACTGATATAATACATATACTACTTTTCGTTTGTAAAATATAATTACACCCAGACTCAGGACATGCAGACATGTTCATGCACACAAATGTATGTCTTCTGTAGGAATCCACGACCTGCGACGCGATAATTGGAATCGCGTCAACTGGCTCGTCAAAAAAGAAAAGTAATTAACAGTAAATAAATTCTTCACCTAACGCCCATGTGACGGTAGCGAAACGGCCAAGCCACACATTTTGACTAAGGTGTAGAGTTTGTGAAGTTAGGGCTTGTAGAGTTAGGGCGTGTAGAGTTATAAGCTTGGCTCTATATGTGATTTGATAACTATTTGAAAGTCCGACCCATTTGGTCACGTCTCGGCAAAATGTTTCATGAAATGTTTTTGGAATATGGTATACGTTAAATAACTATAACAGAAGAAGAAAACAGTGTCCTCATAAAACATCGCTACTATCTTATTATTAGTGCTATGTACACATACATCAAGTAAACGAAAGAATGAAAAACACGTCTTTCTTCCCTGCCTATTAAAATAATAGCACAAAAGTTTACCCTGTAAACTATGTTCTTATCCTAGTGATGCGACTATGTCGATTGAGGTCAAGGTCAAACTATCGATATTTTATCATTATTACGTCGGCTTTTGTTCTCCGATGTGATATTGTTTCAGACGGTTGTTTCTAGGGTAATATTATAACAATGGCTTTGACTCTATTGTTATTGAATTAGTGATGAAGTCAGTTGATAAATTATGTCGTATATTAAAACTTAGATTTGTGTATTTGACGATTTGAATGTACTACATTCTGTATTATGAGTACTTTTGTCAGTTAAAGGGTGTATATTACACAAATAATGAATGAATTGAAAAAACTTCTAACTGAAATATTCAACCAAAAATCTTTTACATTAACTTTAGAATCATCGTTTCGAGTCATCATCAGCTAAAAATACTTTTATCTTCTTTTTGGGTACGTAAGGTACTTTCAAAACGATTATAATCAAAGCATATTTCACTTTACATTGTATCGACAAACTCGATCGATATTGACATTCACGTTTAAAACACACAGCACTATTTTTAATTTGATCACATTGCAGGATGGACAACAAAAGGAGCTTTCCTTCACTTTTACGCTTATTTGCGTGGAGCTTTTTTCTTTGAATCATCGCTTCTTACTTTTTACTCTCAACTCAATCAAGTCAAGTTTTCCTTGGATTGCTGTAGAACATTGCTTTCAATGTTTTCATTATTGCGAAAGAAACTGTTTTTGTTATAGTTAGATTGCCTTGGGAGTAGAGTTTTTTAAAATTATGGATATGCCACTATAATACCCTTCTACTATAGTAGATGATGCTTTGTCGAAACACAGCTTCCAAAATGTGGGTTTTGATAATAATAATAATCTTTATTGACATAAATAAAATGAACATAATTAAAACGAAGTCCCTGACTTCTGAGCTAGGTCTAAACCTGTGTTACAGAAGCCAGTACCTTCTCCTATGCAATAGGATCAAGTTTAAAATTTATGTATCTAATAATGCAATAATAGTAATAATTCAAAAATTTAGTTATAATAACATACTTGCGCATAAGCAGTGTGTGTGGGGGTGTGTTTGTGTGTGTATGAGGGGGTGTGTGTAAGTGTGTATGTGAGTGTGTATGTGAGGTGGGTGTGTTAGGGGTGTGGGTGTATGTGTGAGTGATGAATAAGAATAAGATTGTGAATTTCAGAAATACAAATCCATTAACATCTTTTCTATGCCTTCATAGTAGAAGAGTCGAAGCCAAGATTTTATTATACTTGATTGATAAACTTTATCATATCATTAATTACTGAAATATAATTTTTGTCAAAAATAAAGGATAATATAAAATCTTCTATACCTATTATACCATCATCAGCCAATAATGTCCCAATGCTGAGCACAAGCCTTCTTTCACAGGGGTAAAAGGTTTGGGCAGATACTCCACCACGTATGACCACTGCCCTTCCCGTTTCCCTTGGTCACGCCATAACTTGAGAACTTACTTTACCTATTTTATTCATATTTATGTTATTTTTAAGTTAGATACAAATAAACTTTCATTTTTTTTTAAGTTTTCTGATACTCTGTAGAAGGTTTTTACAGATTGTATTTTAAGGAAGTTGCGTAGGAAATTTGCAAAATGTAAACTTAAGGGTAGGGTAGGGTAGGATATCCCTCGGATAGGAGGGTGAAATCACGGGGTGCAACTAGTATCTATATATATAAAATTCAAAGTCCTGACTGACTGACTGACTGATTGACTGATATATCAACGCACAGCCTAAACCACGGGTCCTAGAGACATGAAATTTAGACGGTATATTCTTTGTGCAGAGTAGGTAACCACTAAGAAAGGGCTTTTCGAAATTCCACCCCTAAGGGGGTAAAATAGGGGATGAAAGTTTGTATGAAAGTCCGTCAGTTTCGAAGTTAAGATCTTCAAATTTTGCGTTTAGGCTGAAGATTGAAAATTAATGTATACGTGTCTCAGCGTTTTTAATAATTCCACTCTCGAAGCGGGATGAAGTTGTTTTGTTTTATTGTTGTAGAAAAATATGTCATTTGTTTCCTGTAGGCCACGCGGGCGAAGCCGCGAGCAGAAGCTAGTAGTATATAAATCCTCACAGGACTAAAACTAAGCTATTATATTCCTAACATTAAAACTTTCAAAAAATAATTTCCTCCGCGATCGGTCCTGAAAACTGGATTGATGATAAAATAATTCCCGTCGCCAAGTCGCAGTTTTTTATGTTAAACCAACTTGACAGTGAAAAATTGCCAGATTAATTCCTTTTTTCCTTTCTCCCTTTTTTTCTTCTTGGACTAGACTTTGCAAGTTTGTAGCTTTGATTGTAATTTCTTATGTTCTGTTTGTTCATTGCGTATTTTTGATTTCTAATTATCTTTTGTTTGCGAGGGGATTACAAGACCTGTTTTTAGTTAGAATTACTTGAAGTATGTTCCCCGTGAATTATGAAAAATTGCATAACCAAGTGCGAGCGGCCTTCAGAATAATATCGACTCTATATCAGTGCCAATATAGTACTAAATGATGAGACAGTAATTTATAATGGTGCCAATTCTGTTGTAAATCGCCTAAGTTTAGTCACATCACATCTCTTTCTTCAAAACATTATTGAAAAAGGATAGAGCATATTTAAAGCTGTCAAATTAATCTTTGCCGTCTTCATTTGCGGGTATTTAGACGTAACCGCGATAGATGGCGACTACATTTATACTGACGACAAGCATTGGACTAATTTGACAAGACAAAATTTCTTACATCCTTTTCTTATGTTCTTTGTTGGAAAGAGACATAGCGAGTATAAAATTAGTTTAGTTGTAATCAACCGAATCAGCCTCAATATCATCAATTGGTAAATTAAACGGTGCCGCCCCCTGACACGCTTGAATATTATGGAATCTGTTGAGCAAGGCGTCTCTAGGAGGGGGCGAGTTCTTTTTTATCCTTTCCTTTATATAGAACACTCTAAAACCAATAAACTCGATATCGTAAGCGAAAATCAAACTTCAAAACATTTTCCCTTCTACAAAAGCTACCGTGAAACAGAAGGTGCTGCGAAAAGTGTTTTAAAATATGAAAGTGGTTAAGCGTGTCTGTTACTTGTTATATTAGGTTCCGTACATTTTCGAGTGCAAGTGTTAATAGATATTCTTGTACCGTAGATTGAGAATCACATATATTTTATGTTAGTACTTGTGTGTTTGTTTTTGACAACCAAACTGTGTGAACTGATAACGTAGCCTTAAGTAATAAACACAAAAATGCTGCAAAGGCATTGGTTTTTGAGTGTTACTATTGGTTTCTACAGATACCTATTTAAATCTAGTTAAGTTTATACTTAATATACCTACAGAACCCATGCACGTAGCCGCTCACAGTATTCCAAAGCCAACTGAGTACCGGCTCGAAGGACCACATTAATATATATGTGGAACCAGGGTGTACAATGAAAAGTGTCTTTTTACTTAAATAATAATACTTAATTAATAATCCTTCTAAATCTTCTTAATCAAACTAGAATACAATTAAAATTTAAATCAAAATGTATACAGTCCGCTGTGTGCTACACAGTAGATAGATAACAATTTATTGTTACACCGCATGAAAAAAAAAATATACACAATAACTTAAAATAATAAAGAAAGCATTAAAATGGGCGGCCTTATCACTAAAAGTGATCTCTACCAGGCAACCTTTACACAGTACTTACATATTACTGATTTTTTTATCGAGTTGGTTGTAACGAACTCTAAAAATCCTCCCTCTCCTGGCTAGCCTGGAGTCGGAGGTAAGAAACGAAGTGTGACGTTTCATTTGAGAGTATTATTGAATTTGACTTATTGGAGCGTCGGGCCGGCCACGTTGTTCGTTCATTCGACGTACAGACGTGTGGAGTAGCTATTAGTTGTATATATTTTGTCAAATTTATACTCCACCACGCGTGCCCACTGCGGATTGGTGGAGGTAGGCTAGTAGTCAACCTACTGTTGGAATTTTCAAGCCGCCTAGGAGGCATCGAACTAGCTTAACGACTATCACAATTAAGTGATAACCGGGACCAACGGCTTTACGTGCCTTCCGAAGCACGGAAACGCTCGATTTGAAATACCACTAAGCGGTCACCCATCCAGGTACTGACCACGACGGTGATAGCTTAACTTTGCCGATCGATTAAGAACGGCTAATCATGCTACACCACGAGTGCTTCTCGTTTCTCTTTATCGTTTAGTCTACCTATATTGTATTCGCTACATTTACTTATATTGTTATTAATTAACTTGATGTCTTTTATATAAAGAATATTTTTGCAATAACCCGACTTCTTTGTGATGATACGACCGAAAATGTTGAATGAAATCTATTGAGAACATGCTGTGTGCAGCTGTAGGAGTACAGGCAGCCACTAGGTGTCAAATTCAAAGCCATTTATCCAATTTAGGTCCCAGAAGGGCACTTATGAAGGCCACATTTACTGAAGTTACCACCGGTTCGGAACTCGGCCTTCAACTGAGAAGAATCCGGCAAGTGATCATTTTAACCAATATGCCGCATATTTTGACACTCGCAAGGGTATCAAAAGCTATCCCGTTGACCTAGAATCATGAAATTTGGCAAGTAAGGCCATGTAGCACAAGTAAAGGAAAAAATCCGAAAAAAGGGGAAAAATCTTCGAGACTCGATTCCCATGCTAAACGAACTATTTACATACCTACAAGTTTATATGGAACCCTCGGTGCGCTAGTCTGATTTGCACTTGGCTGGGTTTATTAAATATAACAAGCTTATTGTCCACTCTATGCCTCCCCTGTTCCAAGTCGACAGTGGTGGCAGGTGGGTACTGGGAGTATCTGGACCGCGCAAATTTCGCTTCGGCCAGGCCATTTGAAATTACAACGGCGGTAGAGAAGCTACGTATATACGTAGCTTAGTATAGCAATACTATGTCAGTCTAGCAGCTTTTAGTTAAATCACTATGTCATGTGCGCTTTGAAATGGATTTTGTGTTTAGAATGTTGTGCATTTTGTTATAAGGTTTAAAATTGGTAAACTGTGGTTTGTGTAATTCGTTTATGTAAATGGGTACGGAAATAATGTTTGTTTGGATAATGGTGCTGATTCTGTTGTTTACAAATGTAACTAATTTTAGTCTTAATAATAGTTACGTATCTCTTTCTAACAAAGAACACAAGAAAAGGATGTAACAACTTAATTTCTGTTTAATTAGTCCAATTGCTTATTTAAAACGTGAATTTAGTGTTCGCATGAAAGTAGTAATTTGCCATGAATTTGACAGCTTAAAATTTGCCATCCTTTTTCAATAGGTAATGTTTTGTAAGAAAGAAATGTGTAATAATATTGTAAGCCACTTCTTTTATAGGCTTTGTGTGCTTACCACCATTGGCCACATTATCACCATGGTGAGATTGTGCTCAAACACGTCACAAAAGGAATCTAAACACATCATAAAAGGAATCTAATCACGTCATAAAAGGAATCGAAACACGTCACAAAAGGATCTAAATTCAACATTTCAATTTTCTAACCCCAGCAATTTAGCCCATAGACTAGTCAGAAAGTCAGGACAAGTCTTTTACTTTTTTAAGTACAAAAAATGCCACGTCGTCATTGGAAAATGTAACAGCAATTACGAACCCCTAAAAGCCCAGCGTTAATGCCCCATTAATTCTAAAGAAAAGAGAAACAAAACAGTACCCAATCAACTAAGCGCTTCAATCATTTTAATTTCCCAGAGGAATTAAGTAAAAAAGAAAAAAGCAAACTTCAAAAAATCAAAGGGCATTAAACGTAAAGTGCTTCGGAACGATAAAAGTTTGTTTAAAAGTAAAACAGTATCCCGGCGAGTCCTAATTTATTTAGGGTACTTCACTCCCCTTAGAATAAGTATTGGAAAATGTTAGCAAAATGGTTTCTTTTAATGTTTAAATGCGCCTGTGATTTCGACTATACATTTGATAACGAATTATCCATTAAAAAAAAATAAGGATACCGAATTGAATAGTCTTTGGAAGAATACATTTGCTGAGAACCGGCAATATCCCCAGCAATGGGTGTCGTACAACCCAACCAACTTAAAAATATGAGTTTAGCATGCTTGTCTTCTAGGAAGCCAAGTAAATGCGTTACATTGATAATTCAGTTTAGTTACACTAAACTAATTTTAGTCACATCACATCTCTTTCTTACAAATATTAGTGAAAAAGGATAGAACATATTTAAAGCTGTCAAATTAGTCTTTGCCGTCTTCATTTGCGGGTATTTAGACGTAACCGCGATAGATGGCGACTTTTATATTGAAAACAAGCATTAGACTAATTTGACAGGACTAAATTTCTTACATTTTTTTC
This sequence comes from Polyploca ridens, assembly GCA_951394255.1. Taxonomy (NCBI): domain Eukaryota; kingdom Metazoa; phylum Arthropoda; class Insecta; order Lepidoptera; family Drepanidae; genus Polyploca; species Polyploca ridens. The sequence goes on along the minus strand of OX596269.1, from coordinate 9,348,778 downwards.
TTATGTTCTTTGTTAGAAAAAGACATAGTGAGACTATATTATTATTATTAGACTATATATTAGTTTAGTTGTGAACAACAGAATCAATGCCAATGTCAATCCGTGGAGTGAGGCATTGGGGACCTGTAACACAGGTTTTTATAAACCTATCTCAGGCACCAGTCTTTCACAAAACAGGTTTACTGTATTTTATGTTATTAATAAGCTAGTAGTACATAAGAAACCTTTATGAAAGATAAATAAATCAATTTATTATATTATTATTACTAGCATTATAGCCCGCGACTTCGTCCGCGTAGATTATTTCTTTTTTCTAGATATGAATCATTGTAACAATATAGAGCTTTGTTCATGGCTATTGTCCGCCACTACGTGTGATATTGACAAAAGTTCAGGTAGATTAAGAGCTCATATGCGAGGATGCCACATAAAACTGAAACAGTCCTGCCGCAAATCAACTCTAGCAAATTTCAGAGTTTTTCCCTGTGAATACAAACCTTAATTAGGAACTGTTATCTTTTAAATTCAAACGGAAGGTGATTTGGGATCAATGGTATACGCGGCAAGAAGATTGTTTCTCCTCTGGCAGAACCAGTAAATATTTTGGCCTCAATAACATTGCGGCGGAGAGCTGTTACTTGTAGTCTAGTTCCACAGCACAATTTTGGAGGCCTTATCTCTCTTTCCCTCATGTCTGAGGATCGTGGTCAACATCGGGTTTGCTTCTAGAGCGAATGATCTGCCTCCACTGGTTTCTGTCTTCTGGTTTCTGTAAAACTTGGAGGACGATGAGTCTTTTACTTGATCGGACCATCTTGTTGGTGAACGACCACGTAGTCGTTTTCCTTCCGTGTTCCCAACTATGATCAGATTTCCAAACTTTCATCGCCTTTGCGCACCATGTGGCCGAAATACGAAAAAATACGTTAGTGGCATATGGTGGACAATCGTGTTTTAATTTGGAGCTGCGATAGGATTGATGCATTGTTGCGTTTAGCGGTCCAAGGTATTTCCAACATCCGTCTCCAGCACCACATCTCGAATGCATCAATCCTTTTTCTTTCTGGGGCCAGTATAGTCCACGCTTCCACTCCATACATGAAAATGAGGAATACCAATGCTCGTATTAACCGGATCTTTGTTTTAATACCGATTCCTCTCTTTTTCCTGATGTTGTTTAGGCGAGTCATTTCAATACGCCAATACCATAAGCCGAAATAATGAATTTTGAAATTTTCACTCAAAATAAAGAACTTCATATACTAAATTTAATCCCCCTAATGAACCCTTAAGGAGGGACCTTAAGGGTTCAAATTCCAACAACATCGATATTCGTTGCGTTAGTTTATAACCATAAGCTTAAATAATAAATTTAGTGTACTTCCATACACAAATTCATCCCCCTTTTTACCCTTTCGGGATCGGAATTATCAAAAACGTTGAGGCACATATAAATTAATTTTCAATCGTCAACCTAAACACAAAATTTGAAGGTCCTAACTTCGAAACTGATGGACTTTCATATAAACTTGCATCCCCTATTTTACCCCCTTAATGATGGAATATCCAAAAATCTTTAGTGGTTGCCTACACTGTGTAATAATATATTAAGTGAAGTTTACTTTGAAACTGAATGACTTACATACATCAAAGTCAAAGTCAAAGTCAAAGCCAATCTTAGCAAGCAATTTAGGCCAATCCGGCAAGAAACTCAGCAAGGTTACATTTTTTATAGATTTTTTTGGACAATCTGACTATGTTTGGCTTTTTTTTCCATCCCATACCTTTTCACCCTGTCGGGAGTGGAATTGTCAAAAAGCTGAAACATGTATAAATTAATTTTCAATCGTTAGCCTAAATACAAAATTTGAAGATCCTAACTTCAAAACTGACGAACTTTCATCCAAACTTTCATCCCCTTTTACATTTTACCCCCCTAGGAGTGAAATTTCCAAAATCCTTCCTTACTGAATACCTACACTGTATAATATTAAATTTAGTGAAGTTTACTTTGAAATTGAAGGACTTGCATACACAACTTCATCCCCTTTTTCCTCCCTTCGGTGGTGGAATAATCACAAACGCTGAGATAACTATATATTAATTTTCAATCGTCAACCTAAACACAAAATTTGAAGATCCTAACTTCAAAACTGACGGACTTGCATACAAACTTTCATCCCTTATTTTACCGTGTTAGGGGTGGAATTTCCAAAAAATCTTCCTCATTGGATGCCTACACCGTATAATAATACATTTAGTAAGTTTACTTTGAAATTGAAAGACTTGCATACACAACTTCATCCCCCTTTTCCTCCCTTCGATGGTGGAATTATCACAAACGCTGAGATAACTATACATTAATTTTCAATCGTCAGCCTAAACACAAAATTTGAAGATCCTAACTTCAAAACTGACGAACGTTCATACAAACTATCATCCCTTATTTTAACCCCTTAGGGGTAGAATTTCCAAAAATCCTTCCTTAGTAGATGCCTACACAGTATAATAATACATTTAGTGAAGTTTACTTTGAAATTGAAGGACTTGCATACACAACTTTATCCCCCTTTTCCTCCTTTCGGTGGTGGAATTATCACAAACCCTGAGATAACTATATATTAATTTTCAATCGTCAGCCTAAGCACAAAATTTGAAGATCCTAACTTCAAAACTGACGGACTTGCATACAAACTGTCATCCCCTATTTTACCCTCTTAGGGGTGGAATTTCCAAAAATCCTTCCTTAGTGGATGCCTCCACCGTATAATAATACATTTAGTGAAGTTTACTTTGAAATTGAAGGACTTGCATACCCAACTTCATCCCCCTTTTCCTCCCTTCGGTGGTGGAATTATCACAAACGCTGAGATAACTACACATTAATTTTCAATCGTCAGCTTAAACACAAAATTTGAAGATCCTAACTTCAAAACTGACGGACTTGCATACAAACTGTCATCCCCTATTTTACCCTCTTAGGGGTGGAATTTCCAAAAATCCTTCCTTAGTGGATGCCTCCACTGTATAAGGTATCTTTGTGCAAAATTTCAAATCTCTAGGTCCAGCGGTTTGGGCTGTGGGCTGATATATCAACAATCAGTTTATCATTTTATATATTAAGATTATTATTTATGCAACTGGCAGCCCACATGTTTAAACATCTTTGCCTTCCGAACTAACGTAAACAAAGGAACGTAGAACAGAAAATACAATTGCATGCAAAATTTCCCTTCATTAAATATTACTAAGTCCGTTAACTAGCACACGTAGTCATGACGCTCCTTCTCCGGAATAACGAATCCCGGGTTCCCGGGCCCGAATCCCGTTTCGTCGGATGATTTTGCCCCGGGTTATTACGCGAATGTGCCAACTTATTGGATATTCGTGGATTGTGTTTTTATGTGAGGATCAATTTTTTTGTTGGGTCATGTTTGAATGCGATGTTTGGTCAATTTTGAGTGCTTTCTTATTGTTTCATAAAATAGTAAAATATATTTAGGTTATTCTCTGGGTTTAAATTTTTTAATTTATTTTTTCCCGTTGCAAAATATGGAAGTGCTAAAGTTAAAATATTGCTATGGACATTGAGCTATAGTAATAATAGCTATAGTAATAATAGCTCAATGGTAATAATAGCTATAATAATAATAGCAATGGTTTTTGACACTTGTTTACATGTAACTTTTATTCTATTCATTAAGGGACAAAGTCTTACATATAAAAATCTTATGAAAGTAATTACAATATTGCAGCCTTAATACATTATCCACAAATTAAATTATGATATTAGTTAAAATGTACCTCTAGAGGCATCAATTGATGCTCAGAAGGTTGAAATAAAAGACAAGTAAAACAAAATCTAAAGGAAGTAAGAAAAACACATAAATTATAATCTATTTAGTGATCTTCTTCATTAATTTAAATAAAAGTTATTGTAAATTGGGCAAATTAAGTAAATGCCTAAACGCATCTCTTTTAAATTTAAATTTCGGACACGCAAATTTATCAATATCTATAAAGTTAGAATTATAAGAATCGACCATTCGACGATTAGGGCAGCGTAATGCGGTATTCATTCGACAAGTGTATTTTGGGCGATAATGGCCCTGATTCTGTTGTTCACATCTAAACTAATTTTAATCTCACTATGTCTCTTTCTAACAAAGAACATAAGAAAAGGATGTAAGAAATTTAGTCCTGTCAAATTAGTCCAATGCTTGTTTTCAATATAAATTTAGTCGCCATCTATCGCGGTTACGCCTAAATACACGCAAAATAAGACGGCAAAGATTAATTTGACAACTTAAAATATGTTCTATCCTTTTTCAATAATGTTCGTAAGAAAGAGATGAGATGTGACTAAAATTAGGTTAGTGCGATTTACAACAGAATCGGCACCAATATCCACAAAATACCATCCATTGAGACACATTGGTGCCGATTCTGTTGTAAATCGCACTAAACTAATTTTAGTCACATCACATCTCTTTCTCACAAACATGATCGAAAAAGGACAGAACATAATATATTTAAAGCTGTCAAATTAGTCTTTGCCGTCTTCATTTGCGGGTATTTAGACGTAACCGCGATAGATGGCGACTAAATTTATATTGAAAAACAAGCATTGAACTATTTTGAGAAGACTAAATTTCTTACATCCTTTTCTTATGTTCTTTGTTAGAAAGAGACAAAGTGAGATTTAAATTAGTTTAGTTGTAAACAAAAGAATCAGCCCCCCTAGACAAGATGGTTGTCGACAATCATCATCGTTAGTAAACGATCAACCTTTGTATGGGATTGAGATTGTTAAAAATCACGTGATATTTCGATTTGAAATGTCAATCCCATACAAAGGTTGATCGTTTACTAACGATGACGATTTTCGATAACCATAGACCCAGGGCCATTATATTTTTATACGAGTTTATATTATTATCACAACAAAAGATAATAGTGGTAAAAAAAATTATAAAAATTCAACTCACATGTATATTCTGATCCTCAGCTGACAGTTTCTGCGTACCATTGTACCATTCGATCGTGGCCGCGGGCCTGGCTCCTGACGCTGTGCATATGAGGGTCAGCAGCGTGCCTTGTGTTGCATGGTCGCCGACTCCCGATATGAACATCTTGTTTGGAGGTACTGGAAATAAATGAGCAGAACGTTTTAGGGTGATCCACGATCAAATGATTCCCACTGTGTTGGAAATAATTGGGCTTTATACAAAAAGATTTTCGTTCAACTCTTTGTATATATCTTTGTATAGTTTTTTTATATTTCTCTGTGTATTCAAAAGAAAGAGGCTTCAAAGGTAACATCGGTGAACCAATTGTTAAAATTTTCAATAATTTCTAAAATCCTCAGCAACATCTAAGAATATGATTAGATTTGAAACCCGTAGAGCTTAGAGCAGCCCTCAAACACTGAATATGTCGATAGCTGCTTGTACGCTGATTTTCATCTAGATATTTATACCTTTGGACATGGTTATCAATTCAATGGTGTAATTATGATCAAGTATCAACGCAAAGAAAGAAGTAAATACATTTTTACCATGCATCCCATTGCGATTGCATTAAACTTTGGTCTATTTTCGATATTTGTCCCACAAAAGTCACCCCTATATTCCAAGTTCATTTATTTACGATACACGTCCGTGTTTGGGTTACGGAAATTCATACGTGTACCAATTTTTTACTTAATCGGTCCAGTAGATTCGAACCAAATCGAATGAGACAGACAGACATACACACAAGCGTTACTATAAGAGTTCCTTTTTACATTTTGATGCTAAAAATATCTGATGTTAATAATTTGGTAATAGTATCAAACACGTTCTAAAGCCTTACTAAGACTAACAAATAGAAACTCAAATATCTGATAGCTGTGTAAAACAGTTGTCAAAAACGACTCCCAGAAGGCCTATCCTATCTAAACTTGCTCCGAAACTATGCTGGCATCATAATAAGCCCTGCTATATTGCCCTCTGAGACGCTGCCCATAAAACAACTACTGATCTAGCATTTTTTTGTTCTACGGGGAATAACTGGGAATTGGATTGTTCACGTGCGGGAATACCCAATTTTTTACGTCGTATCGACAATGGTTATAAAATAGACTTATAAAGTGGCAATTAGATTTTATTTTAAAGAAATATGCGATGTTAAAATTATGCAGTATTTTAATGCTATTGGTGTCCCTCAAGATAACATTTTCATAATATTTTGGTCCAGTTTTATTCCTTGTTTATAACACCGATGTTTAAAACCTCGCTATGAGTTTTTTTTATTGTCCTATGATATCCAAGTGATATAGAATTGACACAGATAATGAAGATTCACAAAATATACAAGTAAGTAGATACAGATACCTTTAATTAAGGTATTAATAGGAAGCGATGGGTATTATCGGGAAATCGTGAAGCCACCTGTCTGTATTAATAGCATTAATGTCACATTCGAATGCTTTAGGGTATGGTCTAGGGGATAGGCGATGATTCAGATTATATTTAGATAAAAAAAAGAAAAGGTTATTAAAAGGGCACTGATAAGGACGCGTTAAAATCACAAATTATTTAATAAAGAACATGTAAGATTAAAGAGAGAATTTTGATTTTACACCTCGGAAAGATATAGGTATCATATACTAGTTGCCCCCCCCCCCACTATGGTTTCGTTTCTTAACAGGATAGCAAATAAATTTACTTTACCAATTAAATATTACTAATACTACTTATTACGGTTTAGTGAAATACTAAATAAAACCTAAAATCCTACTTATCGAATTGGAATTTGAAAACTTTTGTCTAACAAAAGATGGTTTAAACCAAGTCTTGTGAAACCAGGTTTAAAGATAGCGCAGGCTCTTTCTGTAAAATGCCGATAGAGAGTGACGTATATATTTGAAACTCTAGTTTAACTGGACTTGCTTTAATTTTTAAATAGCAGTTCCTCGATTTATAGTTCCTTTCATATCTATCTATCTATACTAATATAAAAAAGCGGAAGAGTTTATTGTTTGTTTAAACGGACTAATCTCTAGAACTAGCAGCAAGATCGATAGATAATACTTTAATGTTACACAAAAAAATAATTACAAACAAAACTTAAAAATAATAGTGAAAGTGTTACAATGGGTACTTATCACTAAAAGTGATCTCTGCCAAGCATCTCAATCGAGTCTCTAGCTACATTATCACCGAGTATTATAGGCTTTTTATCACGGGAACACGGGTGAAACCGCTGAGAACAGCTATAGGATGCGCGTCTTATCTACGAGTAAACGGGTTAAGGCGGCCCTCTGTGGCCGGCGCAACTTCAACGCAAGCATAGTCTAAAAGCTTGTTGTTTCATCCAACGTAATGTTTGACTGCGAAGAAAGAGAGACAGCATCAGAGCCGTCGGTTATCAGTCGGTAAATTCCGCTGATCACTCGCGGCCGCTTCGCTAGGTCGTCATTCATGATTTCGCAATCATAAAACTTGTTCCAGGAGTATACTTCTTGTGAAAAAATCTTAGAAGTTTGTGAAAATAAAGTTAGTTATTTAGAATCTCCAATACATTTGCAAGCCTGGTATCTAAATGTTTTCTTTACTTTTACAATTTATAGGTACATTAGACTGGCCAAAGTTCAGCCAAAAACGCTGTTTTTCGGAGGCTTTGTCTGAATTTGTTTCAAACTTTTTTTAATTACGCCTAGATACACGGCTAGATATAGTGTACAAGATACTAATTTGTTCAAAACATCCAACAAAAAATGTTTAACAACGCCATAATAAGTACAGAGGTTTTGTATGAAAAGTTTGACGAATTGAGTCCTCTTAAAGTTAACTTTTGTAATAAGGTTGTGTTTCCTTTATCTTGTACCATACAATACATATAAACATAAACTTCTGCCAATATGCCCCTAAATAATAGGACGCCTCGTCAATTATTGACCCCTGATTGACTTCGGGTCAACACACATACGAACAAAACTACCCTTTAGTTAAGGATCTTTCATATATTACGCTTCCAGGCAATATTACACTTTCAAAAGAGTCAAGTTGCGGTTTTACCTGCCTCTAATATTACCGGGCTAAAAGTAGTTTTGTTACGCGCACGTTCGAACTGTGGAATGAACTCCCCCCGTCATGGTTTTCCCAATGGAGTAATCTATATATATAAAATTCAAAGTCCTGACTGACTGACTGACTGATATATCAACGCACAGCCTAAACCGCTGGTCCTAGAGACATAAAATTTAGAGGGTATATTCTTTGTGAAGAGTAGGTATCCACTAAGAAAGGGTTTTTCGAAATTCCACCCCTAAGTGGGTAAAATAGGGGATGAAAGTTTGTATGAAAGTCCGTCAGTTTCGAAGTTAGGATCTTCAAATTTTGTGTTTAGGCTGAAGATTGAAAATAAATTTATACGTGTCTCAGCGTTTTTAATAATTCCACCCTCCAAGCGGGATGAAGTTGTTTTGTTTTCTTTTATTGTTGTAGAAAAATATGTCATTTGTTTCCTGTAGACCACGCGGGCGAAGCCGCGAGCAGATGCTAGTTTAATTATAAATCGTGTTTGATTCCAAATAAATATTTATATTTTTTTTTTTTTTTTACACGGCTTTAATCCCAAACTAAGTTGAGCTTGTACTATGGAAACCTTATACCTTTAAAATTAATTAAACGCCGTCTACATAAGATGGTTTAATCCAAGTCTATTAAAACCTTTGTTTTACTAGACTTCATTCATCATCTCATGTAATTAGGGGTTATGACAAGTCAAGCAGCAATGTTCACATACAAATGTTAAAGTTTGTCCTATATGGGAATCAAACCCACGACCTATGGCCTGACAGGTATTATACCACGCCAATCGTCCGCTGATTTTCATTTAATATTAATTATATACATTCTGTATAAGTATATGGTATGGATGACCCCGATAAAAGATAATTGAAAGGAAAAAAATATATATTTTCCTCACAAAAGCTGATGGCAATTAATTGGTTGTCACTGAAAGAATATTAAAGGAAACAGGTCCGAAGATAATTTGCTTTCATTATGTACAAGTCTTTCATTAATGCTTCTATATTTAGCTTATTGGGTCACAGTAAAGGTAAGGTTTAGTCAGTAAGTCAAATTAACCATAAACTAAAAAAAAATATACAAGAATAATGCTGTATAATACATTTTTCAACACGCGTGCTCGTAAAGTGAAATTTATTGCACCGTTTTTAATATCATAATGTAGCTTATTACACACTAGTGCTATTTACTTTACATTACCACACAGTTTTATGATATGTATAATTCTGATTATGTTAAGTTTGTACCTCATTGCAATTGATATATGTGTAGACGAAGCATTTTTAATTTAAACGCGTAAAACAGTAGGTACAAAAGCGAATCGCAGTCAAAAAAAAATTGTTGATTATTATGAAAAGATCTCCTTCAAAAAATACAGTACTGTTTTTTTCCTCGCAAGTGTGTTGAAAAACGTCGTATTACACGCGTGTGCGTGCATTGATCATTACACACCTGTATCATAATGTACTATTATTAGGCAATGTGGTAATTTTAAAATTTAATTTTATAGCACTAATGTGACTTCAACCCGAACACAGCGGTGTGTCTGACAGCTGCACTTGAGAGCCAGTTCTATTCTAGGCTTTATGTGCTTACCACCTTATGCTACATGATCACTGAACTGACGACTTGTGGTCAAACACAGGTTTAGTTCCAAACGAATAAATTCCAAATCAAAATTAATTAGTCAATAAAATTCCCGTTTTAATTACATCACGTAGGTACACGTACCATATATTGGCCCTAATTCATTTATCACTCGACTGGTACATGGGTGTCCAACATTGGCACGTTCACCCCGCCCAGGATCCCATCGACCCGTCGCTGATACTGCAAGGTGGTAAAATTCCCGACCCCATTACTCTGAGTGATGAGAATTAGATTGGTCGATAGGTAGTCGATAGTTTGTTTTGTTTAGTGTCGATAAAATATGATTGAAACTGTGATGTAGAGGTGTGAGAATACAAATGTATTCTATCGATATCTATTACACAATTTTACTCAATCTTTATGATAGTTACCTTGCTGTTGAACGGCACTAAGCAGTCTCAATTTCAACAATAGATTGTATTCACAAAGACTAATAAATTATTAAATAATAACATCAAAAAAACGTGATTATGTAATAAAAAATGCAAGTACGACAAACATACTGACATAACATATCCTACTAATATTATAATAAATAAATACTAATATTATAAATGTGAAAGTTTGTTACTCTTTCACGGAAAAACTATTGAACGGATTTGGATAAAATTTGGCACACAAATAGAATATGTTCTGGATAACATAGGATACTTTTTATCCCGGGAAATCATACGATCCCTCGGGAATGCGAGTGAAACCACGCGGAACAGTATCTTCATAATCTGCTGGAACCAGAGCAAAGCAGTGCTACAAATCTTTCAGCAATCTTTGCAATGCCCGTTTATTCATTTCTTTTATCGATAACAAACCATCGACACATCCCACCTCAAACAATACACTATCTTGCCACTTATTAGCTATACGGTCTCGCAATTTATCGGCTCGGCTCTGAAAATTGCCCGCCAGTGTAGTCTGAAGTTAGTTAAGTGATGGCTTAATGCGCCCTTATATGTAAAATATAGGGGGACGGTCTGCGTATATATTTTGCTCGCAAGTGTACCACACAGGGGTGTGGAAATTGTTTTACAAGCTTATATCGTGATGGTAATTTTATTTATTAATTTTAGGGGTCTGTTGTATGTGAGATTTGACTTTAGAAGGTTTTTGATTGATTTGTTCATGAAGAATTGGTTTTTAATTTCATTTTATACTACTAAGGTAGCAAACAAACATACGCCTGATGTTAAGCAGTTATCGTAGCCTATGGACGCTTGCAACACCAGGGGTATCACACGCGCGTTGCCGATCCTGAAGAAATCTCTTCACACCCTTTTTGAAGAACCCGATGCTGTACTCCATTGGGAAAACCACGGCGAGGAGCTCATTCCACAGCCCGAACGTCCGCGGAAAAAAACTCATTTTAGCCCGCAGAGTTCGAAACAATTCTTGTTTCAATGTGTGTGGATGGACTCCCCGTCGATGGCGAGAGTTGCGATGGCTTTCTGATAGAAAGGCCTTTTACCTCCCCCTTTTGCCATCACCACCAGGCAGGTTTTGCCGGTCATGTATCCATCATCTTTATGATAGTTAGGCCTATGTTTTGACCACAATATCACAATGGTAAGTGATGATGTGGCCGAAGGTGGTAAGCACACAAAGCCTAGATACTGGCTTTCAAGCGCAGCTTTCGAAACACACCGGTAGATGCTTGGCGACTTTTTAATTTGAGGGTGGTAGCCAGCCAGGCGGGTACTACAGAGTACTCTTACAGTAGCGGTTTCATCACGATCTTTTCCTTTACTGAAGCTCATTGTTGGATTCAAACCCATGATTTTTAACAGCACACACACACTAATGAGTTGTCATCGCCGAGAAAAAAATATACATCTTGCAGCATTAAAACCATGTACCTAACAATTTCCCCCATCCCGTATACAATGCAGCTGTGCCAAAACATCCACTCTGTATGTCTTGACCAACCAATATTGTTGCCTATATAACTACCAATAACAAGCTTAGGATCGCCCAATATACCGTCGATTAATATTCAAACTCTTGTCAACTTGCTTAATGTTTGTATTGGACATGGGAGGCCTTCGCAAACCCTTTAGGCCTTTTGACTTAACGGCCTACACTTCAAGTGCTTTGAGGATTTAATTAGAATTGTATTGTTTTCCTTTGTGTTTGGGGCCCTTATATGATGGTTATATAACTATTGATTGCTATTGAGTTGTATAATGGTAGCTAGTTGTCACCCTGCGGTTTTGCTCCTACAGGTGGCATATTTGTTCTATATTTAGTGCTAAAACCTATTTATCTCTTTGGAGATAATGAAGAATGAAGCATGAAGTTGTTTTTTGCCCGAATTTAAATACAAAATTTAAAATTGTTTTTGTAATGACTTTTTAAGAAAGTTTTTTGTGCGTCGTCGAAAAAATTGTAATCTTTCTAAATGTCTTTGAAAAGCGTTGAAAAAATTAATGGGCCTTTTAAATATCTACAATGAAATGAACAGAGGCGTCCATTTAGATAAAATCAAAAGAAATTAAATTATATTTTACCCCGTTGCCTCGAAGTTATCAATGTTTTACATCTTCAGTTAATCTTTTAAGGAGGAGAGATTTACATTAATTTAAAAAGAGATTTTAAGAAAAATAAAAAATTGGTCTGGCACGCGTTGGCCTAGATTTTAACACATGAGATAAAATGCTGTCAGCTATCCTTATGAGAAAATCAAGTCAATCCTTGGCTCTATACTACGATGTCAAAGAATATCAGATATTATTCAGATTTTTTATTTGAGGCTTAGCGACAAAATTTATTCTTGAGTGTAGTAGCCAGTCTGATTGGCTATAAAGTATCCGACCACAGTGCTATGATTTACGATACTTTTCTTTACCGAAAACTGAAACTCATAAGATTCGGACCCGAAGGATTCAAATTCAAAATAATATAGAAAGAACTAGCTGATAACCTTTGTAACTAAAATAAAAAATATCTACAACAAGTAACTGAATATAAAAAACATAAATTTTACACTCAGAAAATACATTTTTTTACTGATATTCATATCACAACATTGCTAGTCAAAATTGGTCATCCATCATCAATATTAACCATAAAACATATTGGACATTATTTTACCACCCTTTTAACACATACCCTTAATAAACCCGACGCTGCGATCGCCCGGGACTTTTTCCCGGTTAATTTCACCAAGGAATAAATTTTCATTAAGAGCTTGGCCCGATACGGGGTAATTAATGGCTATAATTAACCGAACACAGCCTCGTCAGATAAGGGCTGTAAGAAAAACTGTTATAGCACTAATAGTCGGATTGGGGTGGTATTAAAGCTCTTTAAGTGGTTGTTTTGATCATTTATAATAAACATTTAATTGCTATTTTCAAGTGAGTGTAACTACGTTGGTAATTAATAAGCTAAGTGGTAAAAGTAGTCAGTTTAAATCTTAATAGCTTGCTGATGGATCATCGGAAAGCTGCAACACATAATGACCTGCTTAGCAATTTTATGTTAAAGTTTTGTGGTTTTCTAATTCGGGGATTAGGCTTTGTGTCATCACCACCATCGATCGACCACAACACCCCTTTAACTCTACCACACTATACCTCTGTGGTGTGAAATAAACTCACTCTACTAAACCAATCTCGATCACATTTTTATACTCAGAGAAAATTCACAAAATGGTTTGTATAGTTTAATCTCAAACACAAAGGCACAGAGTTTCTTAAAATTATTATTAAGTGAGACTAAAGCAGTAACTCAGCCTTAATTTGACTCGAGTGTTTTTCTACGTCGGCTTATTATAATTGTATGCAAATTTGAGGTCTGGTGTGAAGATTGGTGATAAATCTTCAAATATCTCGAGTGTTTGTAATCTTACACTGAAGCGGTGTGAAACTCTTGATGTAGACTTTATTTTCTTTAAGCAGTATGACCAAAGCTTTGATAATAGAGAGAGAGAGAGAATCAGAGCAGCCAAATAACTTTATGTTGTGTAAAGTTGTGTTCAGGAGCGCGTGAGCAAGGTCGCCAGAGCTCATTGGGGAGGGAGGAAAGGCCGGTAACGCGTCAGCGATGCTTCATGTGTTGCAAGCGTCCATATGGCTACGGTAACCGCTTACCATCAGGCGGGCCGTATGCTTGTTTACCGACTTAGTAGTATAAAAAAAAAGTAGTGTTGACAATTTTTCAAATAAGTTGACATATTCAGGAAATAAACAGATCTTTGATAGGTGCTCTAGTTCTTGAGACACAGAGGTGCTCTACCAGAAAAAAAAAAACCGATTTGCCAGGGCCACTTTCAAACCCCTTGTAACTTTTGAACCAGGGTACAAAAAATGATATTTATTGACAAAACAACGACAGACTCTGAATTGGAATCCGTGATGAAAGCCCTGCTAGGGAGTACCACACATTTCTGCTAAACGATTTTGTTTGAAAAACTCAAAGTGGCATAGAGAAACATTCCCTGTTCTCAGCAAATATATAAATAATTCACCTTTAACATTGAGAGTGATTTTCCTGACGATCTTCTCGTCCAGTGCTGCTGAGGAAACGGCGCACTGCAGCTCTCCAGCCAGCTCTGCTCTGGTCACCGTGAGGAGCAGCATGTGAGTCACTGTTGTGTTGTCTGGGGTTATTGTTTGAGCTGGAACAAGGAGATTGGTTATTGGTAAAGTATATAATATGGTAGTCTAAGTATCTATAATTTAAAACCATACTGTTACAATAATATGGTACAGTATTACCCAACTGATATGGCGCGTCGTGAATCTTCGTTCGCACAGAAAAGAAAGTATGGCCCCGAAGATTAACGAAAGAATGCTTAAAACTTTCAATCAACCTTAGATCACTACTATAAGGTTCATAATACACTGCAGCTGTTAGTTCCATCTCACTCGCAAGTCACGCCTCTCCGCACGGCGCGCGCTAACATGGCGGCAGCTGCCGACCAATAGCGTTTCTCGCGCTTTGAAAATGTATCTTCTGCGCAGGTACATCGGTAAGCCATATTAATTAGGTACTACTGTATATAATAATGGTAGTTTTAGTTGTTTTTTTTTACAAAGAAATTATTTTTCGAAATCTACCCTTAGGGTCAGATCACACCAAGAGACGCGACGCAGAAGATAACGTTTCGAATATTCCGAGTGAAATCTAGTATTATTATAACATACTTAATAATTAAAATGTTATTATACTTTACATTAATGGCGTCAACAAAAGAAAAAACAACATAACTATTCTTAAAGTAGGTATAATGTCTGAACAAAAATATATCATATAACTACAAATGATTTTTCTAAGGTCACGTCTAAGTCTAGACATCTACCGTTATCAGAATTGCTTTAATTTCAGTAAAAAAAATAGCCAAAGGTATTTCTTCAAATAAATAAATCACTCAATTACCCGAACGATCAATTGCATTGACGTTGATTAAATACATGGTCGATCCTTTTGAAATATAGACAAAAATTCAGCTTTAAATTCAGACTCACATATTAGGCTCGTTCAGTCAGACACCGGTCTGGCTATCAATCTTACGTCAACGTTTTACAGTTTATTTTAGGTTGAACGAATCGAATTATTCTCAATATAGTTTAGAGGGCACTTATGAAGGTCAAAGCTACTGAAGTCACCAGGTTCCAAAGTCAGCCAACTAAGAGTGGTAGAGCATAGCGTTTAGTCGCTCAAATAACAGCTCGACTGGGGTAGTACCTCCACCTTACAGAATACCGCAGACAAATAACTTTATGTTGTGTTCCTGTGCGTGAGTAAGGTCGCCAGAGCTCATCGGAGAGGGGGAACGGTCGGTAACCTGTGAGTGATGCCCCGTGTGTTGCAGGTGTCCATAGGGCTACGGTAAACGCTTACCATCAGGCGCGCCGTACACTTTTTTTACAGAATTAGACACATACAAAAAAAATATTAAAAAAAAAATTGGGTTCTTTTTTAATTAATTTATAAGCGGCTTATAAAATACTGAACTTCTTTAGAAAGCTTTAGGGTAATTTTTTATTGAAGCTATAATACTGCTAATTGCACAGAGATCGATAAAGAAGTTCTCTAACGTGGATCACGAGACAGTTATATGCGCGTTCACGGCATACACCGCAAAAATCGCGTCAGTCGTAACCTATTCGAGGTAAGTCCGAGAGCGGACGATATTTATTTAAATACCGTTTTGTTCAGTGATCGACTGCAAAAATCAAAGCCTACATGTGAACTACAAGAATCATGGTGTCACTGCACTTTTAAGTATCAAATGTTACACATATTTAAAGTATAAAAATCTCAAAAATACCTTAAATGATTTTAGCTAGGTCATTACCAAGGTACAACTTGAACAAAGAACATGAAGCGCATACATTGCTGTTTAGTTTTACAGGAGCGTAACGCTAACTTCGTTTCGAATATGTTAATCGTGTTATGCGATTTGTCCATCTATCTCTATACACGTATGTGTGTGTAGATCCGAGAGCGCGGTAGTGCGTATTTACAAGCGCTTACGAAAAAGTGAGTTCTTGGGCTATGTGAGTAAAAAATATCTACTATTGGTCTATTGGCGTTCGTTTACGTATAGTTGTGATATTAAATGGGAAGTTTCGTGGGATATCAGAATCTAAGCTAAATTGAAGCGTCACGGCCCATCTCTCGATATCTGTGGCTAATTGTTAGTTAAATATGGGCGAGAAAAATATTGGTTATTTCTATCCGACTCCAGTGAATAAGTATCCTTAGTAGCTTACTTAACCAGAGACTGACAAAATTGAATTCTTTTTTCATCGAGACTCCAGCTTTAAAAACCATTCAAACCAAACCAACCAACGTGAATCGTTTAGAAACTAACATAAATCTTCAGCAATACCTTTACACTCAAATCCAGCTATTTCAGCACGTTTTCAGACGCTTTCAGTCTACAAGCCACCTATCTATTTGCTCTCCCCTTCAGTTTACATATCGTTATCTAACTTTCGATATTATTTACACGAAGTAAACTAACAGTGTTTCGAGCTTTGTTATTGAAGATATTGTGTTGGTATTGACGAAGTTTGTACAAGAAGCTTTTATTGTTTAGAAATCCTAAAATGCTAGAATTGTTTCGTACTGTGCGGGCTCAAAGGAGTTTTCTTCCGCGGACGCTCAGACTGTGGAATGAGCTGCCCGCCGTGGTTTTCCCAATAGACCTTCGCAGGCACTTATGAAAAGTCTGACTCTAATACTCTAATACCGGTTCGGAAGGTTGCATTTAAATAAATATCCTGGGAAATTTCTCACACACGGTCATTGCATCATGGTCAGAGCTTGGACTATGGAAACCAGATAACTGATATAATACATATACTACTTTTTGTTTGTATATACATACTTAATATACATTATTACATCCAGACTCAGGACATACAGTCCTGTTCATGCACACAAATGTGTGTCCTGTGTGGGAATCGAACCCACGACCTGCGGCGCGTAAGGTGGATCTTTACCAACTGCGCCAACTGATCCGTCAATTTGCTGAGAAGAGCCGGCAATAAACTCAGCAATTAATCTTTTCAAAACAAGCTTAGATTAATAACATAATATTTACATTCTAATCGCACTGACAACAATTGCGTGCCCCGGCGCGGCGGCAAAACTACAAAGTAGACTGAATCTATATTTAATAAGTAAATAAATAAATGGCAAACTTAAGCAGACTAGCCCCCACAAGCAGCACCTGTTCACAAGTATGACGCGTGTGGCAGCCATCGCCCTCCTCGCTATATTGGAGGGAAGTGAGCGACCCGTCACACGACGCCGCCGCAAGCAAAGGCCTTAAAGTGAGCATACTTACTTAAGTCTGCCTTAGAAAAAAAAAAATTATTAAAAGAAACAAAAAACCGGACTGCGTAAAACAAAAAATAACTGAAAAGAGAAAAACAAGCTCTTTAATCTATAGAATTTTGAATATAACTTGAATTTTATAAAGTAAAGCTAGCTGCCCGGCGCGACTTCGTTCGCGTGGTGCTACCCTACCCTACCCTACCCTACTCTACTCTCTATTAATCTAAACCATTTATTGAAAATGATCGGCCATTTATTGAATTCATTTGTTACAAAAAATGTGATAAATGAACAACCGCTCGACCGATTTTGTGCAAACTTCACATAAACCATCTACTAAATAGTCCGAACAAAGCCTAAACATTTGTTTTGGATAGGTGAGCCAGAGAGAAAGGCCTTCTGCGAGTTCCCTGACCAGTTTCAAAAGAAAACTTTGTTCTCCCTTTTTGCACAGATATTGATATGCGAAGTACATACACGCGTCATCTATTTATTAGATGTTTATCTGTGGTGGTCAAGCATTTCTAATGAAAGCAATCTGATGAGACACTTTTTCTTCACAACTCTACGCTCTAGTGATAAAACGTCCTAATAGCCAATTCCGCTTTGACCCAGTTACCTAAATAGCCACAAATAGCCAAAATAGCCGCAAATATCGGAACGGCCGATGTATCATGGTCATAACCTATTTTCAGTAACCGTTAAGATTGATAGAGTTTGTTAAATGAATCCCGAATTACATTGATGGGTAAAAAGTAGAAATGCCTCGAGCGTGGTTGTCGAATTTAATAATTGATTTAAAAAAAAACATTTTTAGGGCTCCACATCCTAAAGAGTGCCATCAAGATCCTATTACGAAGCCTCCGCTGTCCGTCCGTCCGTGCGTCTGTCTGTCAGGGGGCGGTATGTATATCTCTTGAAGCGTAAAAGGTAGACACTTGAATTTTTCATAGAATGTTTATTTCTATTGCCGCTATAATAATAAATAATAAAATTAAATAAAATTAAAGGGGCCGTCATACAAGAAAAGGTTCCGTTCCTTTGATGTGCGGGTCTGCCTTGCAATTGGCCGTTTTTTTTAAATCCATGGTCAAAATAATTATTTGCAGGCCAATTTGTTGCCGCTTTTTAGGGCCCTACCCAAAGGATGCCAAACGGGACCCTATTCATAAGACTCCACTATCCGTTCGTCTGTCTGTCAGTGGGCTGTATCTCATGAACTGGAATAGGTAGACACTTGATTTTTTCACAGAATATGTATTTCTATTGCTGCTATAACAAAAAATACAAAAAATGACATAATTTAAAAAATTAAAGGGGGCGCCCATACAACAAACGTCTTTTTTAGTGTTTTTTTCTTCATAGCAAAGTTGAGTTAGTTAATATTGTACGGAACTCTCCGTGTGCGAGTCCGACTCGCACTTGGCAGGTCTTTTATTTTATATCTATGTCAAAAAAAATATCTTTTTAAAAAAAGTTACCTACGTATCTATTCTAGTGAAACATAGACTCTTTGTAACACTATGATAGATACAAGTAAGTACTTATTCCCCGCTGTGTCCTGATACTTTTTCATTTCCACGGTAATGGAGTATCCCACTCGAATACACGGGGTCTTTATAACCCCTCACTACAAATATAGGTTTATGATGGGAGTGTTTTGGCAGAATGATGTATGTTTAGGTATTTTTCCTATTTGAAAGATTTTAAAGAATATTTTGTTCCTGCACGCCATTCGACGCGTAAAAAAAATAGAAATAAATTTAAACATGCAAAGAAAATTAAACAGTACAATAAAAAAAATGATAAAAAGTAAAAAACACGATCACTAAGATATTGCCAACTTTGGCTACATTTAGCAATCTTAGCTGCCGCAATTGTTCAGTTGGCAACACCTCATATTCCTTCCATAAACAAAAAAAACTTCATGTGGTCCTAATAAATTAGTGAATTCAGGTCACGTTTTATTTATGTTTTTTTTTTAAATACTACTTATGGTAGCAAACAAGGATACGGTCCATCTGATGGTAAGCGGTCACTGTAGCCTTTTGACGCTTGCAACACCAGGGGTCATTCGAACGTTGCCGACCATGCAAAAATGTCTTTATACCCTTCTTGAAGAATCACATGGTTATTTTTACTGTTTATAGGTCCTTTTTTGACCACAATCTCACCATAGTAAGTGATGATGTGGCCGAAGGTGGTAAGCACACTAAGCCTAGAAGGAACTGTCGGAACACACCGATAGGTGCTTGGCAACAGATTTTTCAACATGAGGGTGGTCAACCAGATGGGTACTATAAAGTACCTTACCACCGTGCTATGGTTTCCTCACGATGTTTTCCTTCACCGAAAGCTCAAGCTCATTGTAGAATTCGAACTCGGGACCTTCGTCTCAGTATCCGACGTCACTACCACTGAGCTATTATCGCCTTAAATATGAACTGAAATACCTAAATTCAGTGATTGACATGATGGTAAATTTCTTCATAATAAATTAGTCTGAGCCTCCGCGAACAGTCGCGGCCAAAAAAAAGTGTACACAATTCAGTTCATTAAATAGCATGTACATTAAGCACATAATCGCACGTGTCGAACACAAGTCTCAATTAGGGCGATCGTTCGCTATGCGCTATTAATTTGTGGACCGCCATAAATAACGGTTAACCTATTTCGTGTAGGTCTATGTTTTACTGCATACAAACACGATAGCCATTGTAGTTCAGATGAAGTTCGTGGTGCCATTGTCAGGAAGTTCGTTTGATTCCGAACTTGAATTAGTTCCTGAGTTCCATCTATGTTTTTTTTTTATATAATTATTGTAGTAAACAAGCATGCAACCTTCCGAACCGGTATTAGAGTATTAGAGTCAGACTTTTCATAAGTGCCTGCGAAGGTCTATTTGAATAAATGATTTTGAATATTGAATTTTGAAAAAAAAATTTTTTATTTATTATCTAGTATATCAGTTATCGGGTTTCCATAGTACAAGCTCAGCTAGTTCCTATATAACGCGGATGAAAAACGACAAAAACTTGTATGCTAAACACCCGAGCACGTAATGCAGAAACCATTTACATCTCAAAACAAAGTCTGCGGACAAATTTCTCTACAAATTACAGAAAAATTTAATCTCAGATTTTCCAAGTTTGAGCTACCAACAAAACAATAGTATTTCTCAAACTGGTACCGGCACACGTTCATACATATTTCATGAAAACCGGTCCACTGAAACTGTACGTAACAGATGGCAAATTTTCACTTCATTGACTTAGATATCCCCGTTTTACTTGGTTTAGGGTTGGGGTCCTTACCTGGATAGCTCAGGTGGGAATTTATAAAAATCAGTGCTAATACAGGTACCCGATTTTACACCTTCGAAGACTGATGGGGGAGGTCGAGGATGAAAAAGGTTGGTTAGAAAAATTATCATTTATTTTAGCTTTCGAGGCACATAATATAGAAGCGAAAAGTAGAGTTTAGTTTTTCTACGATTTACAAGGCTTCATAATACTAAATAAAAATAAAACCGGCCAAGTGCGAGTCGGACTCGCACACGAAGGATTCCGTAAAGACGTTTCTTGCATTGAATTTAATTAATTTTGATTTTTTTTAATTCCTTATTTTATAACAAATATGTATTAACGGCAAGGTTCCCAGAAGGCTGGCAGCGTTTCCTCTTTGGATAGCCAAGCTGACGTGTTGGCGGAAAAAGCTCCCCGCCCGCTGGTTTTATGAAATGAATGAATTTTTTTATACTTTTTTTAATTTTATTTCATTTTCATTATTTGTTGTTAAAGTGGCAATAGAAATACACATTCTGTGAAAATTTCAAATTTATACTTACTTCGGTTAATGAGATACAGTCCACTGATAGACAGATGGATGGCCAGACGGACGGATGGACGGATAGGCGGATAAATAGTAATGGGTCCCGTTTTTCATAATATATAAAATCAAACGAAATTTTCAATGTATGTCCCATACTAAAAGTTGTTCAGCATGTCTAACCCAACATAGATTTCGAAAATATGCCATCTCGAAATCTCCACCCGGTATAATACAAGATGAGTGACAATCCTAAGTGACATGCTTATCGTATCGTATATGATTAGTAAAGGGTCTGTCCATTTTATTTATTGGAGTAAATTTTACTTAAATTGCTCGAATAGAATTAATTCCTTTTCAAATATTGTTCCAGGGCAGCCCTTGCCGGCCTTTAGTGACCTGTTTACTATTTTAGACGTTTTTGATGTTCACCATTGGGATACTTACCTATACTTTATAGAGGGGTGGCGTTAAATTATAGACATAAAGGTAAAAAATTAGTTAGTTATTTTTCTCGATTTCAGTTTAGCATTTGACGGGCCAGTTGGCGCGGTTGGTTAAGATTCACCTTACGCGCCGCAGGTCTTGGGTTCGATTCCCACACAGGACATTCATTTGTGTGCATGAACATGTCTGTATGTCCTGAGTCTGGGTGGTATGTATTTACATACAAAAAGTATTATATCAGTTATCTGGTTTCCATAGTACAAGCTCTGCTTAGTTTGGGATCATTTAGCCGTGTGTGAGGAATGTCCCAGGATATTTATTTATTTTTTGCCACTTTGGGCGAAAAATGACATAATTTTCAAAGCCCAATATGTTTAATTGAATTGACCTGGACATTGGTAGCTGTTTAGCATTATATTTTCATAATATTTTTATATAATAGACGGCTGGTTAACACGGTCCTCCCTAGAAGGTGCCCACCCAAGTATCTTAGTTTTCCATCAGTAACGACACATCGGCCATTGTTTTCACTACTTAGCACTGAACTAACATTGTCTTAAAGAGAAAAAAATAGACGAGCTATACTTCGTCTAAAGCAGTGTTTTTCAATCTTATTGATTTTGCGACCCACTTACAGGTTGAAAAATTCTGGCGACCCCCTTGTCAGACAGACAAAGATTTTTTAAATTAAAAGACTACGATAATGATTTTCTTTGTATTGATACCTTTCTGCAAGAAGCCGCGAGAGGTTTGCAATTAAGTAAGAGGTAAGTTGGACGCCCGCTTGCGCGAAGTCTACCTTGCCTTTTTCCTTCTGCCGGCGACCTCCCGACTAAGGTTTCGTGACCCCCCTAGGGGTCGCGACCCACAGATTGAAAAACACTGGTCTAAAGCAATAAAATTTTATGAATAACTACATAATTAATTATACTAAATATCACTCAAGGTGTAAAACCGTTTACACACCACCCTAAACGAGAAACAATCATCAAATTAAACTAATTCACTCAAAACTAAAAGGGTCACGTATCCGAAACGTATATAAACTAAAAACTAATTTAATTACGATGGAAAACCACTATCAAATTACCTTTATTGTGTTTTCGGGCATGTGAATTGATTTAAACTAATTTTCCGGTGGGATTTCGACCCAACTTTATCACCTGGGGTATGGAAGACTGAGGTTTTTTGGGTTTGTGAGCTATTATAACACTCTCATGTTGTATATCAAGCCATAAATTGTTATGTATGTTATCCGCTTTTTTATGTTCAATGGGCTGGCGTTTGACCTTCGACTGACCCCAGGAGGAGTTATGATGAGGCCGAGGATGTAGTACGCTACCCAGAAAATATCTATTTACTCTGGCCTTGAATACATCTAGGTTAAAGGTATCGGGAAACACAGACCCCGGTAGAGAGTTCCACTCTCCAAAATATATCCAATCCACGACCAATCAATGCTCAAGTCAAGTTCTGAGTCAATATTAAAATAATAACCACATCGCTTGAAGAACCGATAACCGGGAAAGGAAGGTTCTCCAGTGGCGACCATATACTGGAAAGCGCCTTGTGGGACGACCTCCCACCAGGTGGACCGACGACCTGGTCAGAGTCGCTGCGCTCCGCTGGATACAAGCGGCCTAAAACCGTTCGAAGTGGAAGTTATTGGGAGAGGTTATGTTCAGCAGTGGCCATCCTTAGGCTGATATGATGATGATTAAAACAATTAAATTTGGAACCTGCACCAATTAAATTAGGTTTATTTTAGTTTCACACGACTTAATCTGAGTTTTGATCTCGTTCTATAATATAGGCCTGATTCTGTAGTTAGCGCTGACAATGGTATTTTCACTCAAAAACCCTAAAAATACATTAGAACGTTTTAAAGTTCAAATTCTACTTCTCAATTTCTGCAGAATACTGTGCTAGTTCCTGTAAGTTATTTATTGAGGTGTTCCGCCAGTTGCACTCGAGAACAATTTGCTTTGTAGGGATCGGAAAAACATTGGTAATCCCCTTAGTATTGTCTATAAGAGACGGCGGCTTCTACAGAACAAGGAGTCCCGCGCGTGTACATAATGTGTAATGGTATACCTATCACATATCCCTTGCTAATCATCTCTGGTGGACATGCAGCCTTATGCGAGTTCCCTGTCGCTCGAAACAGTTTCAAAAGAAGAACATTGTGTTCCATTTTTGCACAGATTTTGCGCGAAGTACATACACTCGCGGCATCTATTTAGATGTATATCTGTGGTGTGAACTGACCCTTAAGCAACAAGCCTTAATTCAAAGACTTAAATTCAAAGACCCACGTAACATTCCAAAATGCCTCATCTCATTTTGTATCTCAACCTTCTAAATATTTGATTGGCAACGTGCCACTAAAATCCTTTCCTCTAAAAAAACTCATCTAATAACAGTAAACCCTTTCAACCGTACTCATAATATATAATACAAACCCATATAAATAAAGTATACGTTTGTCATTGGATGAGACAGTACAATCCTCTGGAAAGCTGCGAGCGCGTCACGAGTCATTGGGCGGTTCGACCCGGATGGGGCGTCTGGTGTCGTGGATGGGGTTATGCGAGGTGAAGTAAATAAGTTAATCTATCCATCTATATTAGTACGTGATAGTTGCGCTCCTAGTGCCCGAAGGATAGGTATATTGCTTTCTAAATTTCATCCAAATCCGTTCAGTTGTTGAAGCGTGATTTAGTAACAAACATCCATCCATCTAAACCTTCGCATTTATAATCCTAATTAAGCTGTCCCCTGTGGTTTCACCTTCGTTCCAGGGATAAAAAGTAATGAACAAATAAACAAACTCACTTTCGCATTTATAATATTAGGTCCTTTACCTATAAAATTGCCGTTTTGTATGAAAAAATTTAAACGAATTTTTTTCATGTATTTTTTATTTGTATCAATCGAAGTAATCACCCATGCAATCAATGCATCTATGCCAACGCAGTGGCAGTTTATTGATGCCCTTCTTAAAGAAATCAGCTGGACGGGAGGCAACAAATTCTTCAAAGGCATTTTGTACTGCCTCTCGGGTATTCAATTTTTTTCCCGCAAGGAGTTATCCAAATTCTGGAAAAAGTAGTAGTCTGTAGGCGCAAGGTCTGGTGAGTAGAGCGGATGACGGAGAACTTCCAACCCTAGTTCTTGCAACTTGGAGACCGTCTGCTGTGCAGTATGAGGTCGCGCGTTATCGTGCAGGAGCAGCGGAGACGAGCGATTGACCAATGCTGGTTGGAGATGTGCCAGCTTCTCCATCATTGTGTTCAGTTCTTCACAGTATACATCTGCAGTCATGCTCACCCCGTTTGGTAAGAAGTTGTAATGAATCACACCGGCGCTAGACCACCAAACAGTGACCAATACTTTTCTAGAGGTAAGTTTTCGTTTAGGGTATTATTTAGGTGCTGAACCAGGATCCAAGCAACTTGCTGAGCGCTTGCAGTTATCAAACAGAATCCATTTTTCATCGCAGGTAACAATGCGGTTCAAAATTCCTTCATTTGTGTGTCTGTTGAGCAGTGCAAGGCACGTTTCGACGCGTACTTCGCGCTGGCGATCATTGAGTTCGTGGGGCACCCATTTGTCAAGCTTTTTTAACTTGCCAATTTGACGCAAATGGACCAATATTGTTTTTTTTTTTTTTTTTTTTTTATACCACTATAATATGTTTTGACGCTAACGTCGAAAGCTGCTGCTAATTCAGCCGTCGATTGTGTATCATCAGCTTCCACAATCGCCTTTAATTCGACCAAAGTCTTCGGACGACCGCGAGGTTCATTTTTTAAGTCGAAATTCCCAGAACGGAAGCGAGCAAACCAATAACAGGTGGTGCGTTGGTTTGTAGTGTTAACTCCGTAAACGTCGTTGATGTTGCGTGCCTAGGGATGGGCAGGGAAAGAAAAAAATATGGGAAGAAAAGAAAAATACGGGAAAATACGGGAAAGAATGGAAAAATACGGGTAAATTCCCGAACGGCGGGAAAATACTCAAGTGGCTTTTTGTACCTAAAAAAATATTTTTAGATGCTTTTGACTGTTATTTTAATCATAATCGCTGTTGTATGTACCTACCTACATTACCTACGCGCGGACCCACGCGGACCTTGCGCGGACCTTGCTATATACGCAAAATCTAGTAACTGTGACCATTTGAGTATTTCCCCAGCCAATGGGAAAATTCCCGGGTTTTTTCCCACCAAATTGGAAATTTACTCAAAGTTGGGTTTATTCCCGGGAACAAACCCAACCGTATGTGTGCCGCTTGTGCCGCGTTGCTGCACGACGGTACTCATATTCCATAATTACTCAAATTTTTAACGTATCCATGATGACGAAAAAGATTGAAATGCGATGAAAATGTAACACTAATCAATAAACAAATGACTACTTTTGGAAAAAGAATTCCATGTTTTTAAAATAAAATTAATTTGAAATTAGAATTCTTAGCCAAACAAAAATTATTTTGATTTGAAATGGCCAGTACTGCAGAACGGCAATTTCATAGGTAAAGACCTATTATAAGGATAACTAATATTATAGCCAATAGTAATCCGCTCCCCCCTATTTAGTCGTAACTCGTTTTACTTAAAAAAGTCGGTCCCCTCACTCCGGTAACGGCCCTGAGCTGAGGTTCGGCCCCAACTGGGGCACCCTCAGGCGTAGTTACCTAATCATAACCCCGGTTGAGAGTTCGCTCGCCAATGTGTCTGCGTAAGGGTGCTAAAGCTAAATCTTGGGCCGGCATTTTCTTGTCAATTAAAAAAAAGGTAATATTATAAATTGCCGCCCCGTCGTTCGGATACTAATCCGTCCGACGACTTAATCGCCCGGCATATCTGTTTTTTTCTTTTGAATCTGAGAATTGAAAATAAAAATTTGACATTTCATCAGTTTCAAATAAAAATAGTTGTTGGCTAATGCATAACGCCATCTAAAGTCCACAGAGCGAACAAAAAGTCACCGTCCAGTCGGCTCTCGGACCCAAAGAAACCCTTTCCCGCAGTTTAAAGCTCCGGCTTTTTATTCTTTAAGTAGCAAGTTTTACTGGCATTGTGATTGAAACTCTTATTGTCCGGTTTTCCATCGACTCATGCATCTAAATGGATTTTTTGAGTAAACGCTAAGTAGGTACGCGTAGTTTCTGTATGAATACAGCGCAGAAGTTTGATTTTTGAATTAAAATATTTTTTAAAATATAATGTTCAAAGATCCATTTATAAGTTTTTTCTGTTTTTTCTTGTTTTTTTTACCTTTCTTAGTTTTTAGTTTTAGTTATTAGTTCATTATTAGATAGATTAAGTTATTTATGTTATTTAAAAAACTTGTACTGAGCATGAAAATAAATACAAACCTATCCTTTTAAAAAAAAAAAAAAAAAAAAAAAATTTAAAGTTTATCAAGTCATATTAAGTTTTTAAAAACATATCTTCATAAAACCATTATACAATGGTAACTTGCACTACCCGCCTGGCTGGCTATAGATCGGTTAACTAAATCTGGCGCGTTCAACACATTTACACGTTACGCTTGTGTAGTGTCTGTGAATAAGCGCGCGGCGTCACGTCGCACTGCATGCGCATCATGAAAAGTCTGTCCGTCTCTCTCGCACGCGTTCAAGCTTATGAGTATGAAGAAGACAGTTATTGTTTTGCCTTTGCTACTACTCATAAATATAGAGTGGTCTTTTTTCATTCATCCATTACAATTCACTGACTGATTAGAAGCAATAATGTAATAAAACATACTGTATCGTGAAATTGCGTATGTGTGAGTACTGTGCACGTGCCAGTTTTCGTTAATCGACCTGAACCAACATTAAGTTACGAATCTGTCACCAAACACATGCATGATGGTTTAAGTCAAGTCTAGTAAAACACAGGTTTTAAATATATCCGTCACTTTTTTATGTAATACAAAAATAAGAGTTGGAGCTATCTTAAAACTTGGGCTTTACAAGACTTGACTTAAACCTTCTTTTCTAATAAATAGTTTGTCCTAGATGGGCCCCGTATCAAAAGTTGTTGGGGCCCCCTTTTACGTGACTACGGCGAAGACCAAATTATGATTTTTTGATTACAAATGTTCGGGGCCCATATAGGCTAGGGGCCTGTGCATCATCTTTTATACGGCTAATACGGGGCGATAGCTACGCCCCTGGAAGATATATTAGCAATCTCTTGGTAAGTGATATGTCATAAAAATTGACATTCCTTTCATTCCACCCCAAATTCCATATTAAAATCAACATCAAATTCACATACAAACTCATGGAACATTTGAGCAAGAATCTCCATACCCTCACAAGACTAACTGGCAGTCCAATAATAACTGAGGACCTAAACAAACTGCAGACTAAGTTTGTGAGCTCACTAAAATCTGCACAAGTTCTCGTGTTTGGTGTGTGGTGTAAGTTAGGAGCGGGGACGTGTTTATTCAATTAGGGACGCGGACAATGGTGTAAATTAAAGATTTGGATATGATGTCACTATTTAGAGTGGATTTTTTATAACAGCATCCATATAATTGGAGAAGGTTTTATGAGAGGTAGAGCATAGCGTTTATTCGCTCAAAGAGTAAGTAAGGTCGCCAGAGTTCATAGGGGAGGGGGGAAAGGTCGGTAACGCGTGAGCGATGCTTCGTGTGTTGCAAGCGTCCATATGGCTACGGTAACCGCTTACCATCAGGCGGGCCGTATGCTTGTTTACCGACTTAGTCGTATAAAAAAAAAAAAAAAAAAAAGGTGGATACAATAGATATCCACACGCTACTTCCTATTTCCCAAATTCACAGCAGATTCTATTGATGATATTTTTGCTATAATATTCACTAATTTCATATAATTTCATTCATAAACTGAGTCAAATCATCATCATCATCAGTCTATAATGTCCCACTGCTGAGCACACGCCTCCTTACATAAGTTAGAGTGAAAAGGAATGGGCAAATACTGAAGGAAGACTAGTGGTCAACTTACTGTTGAAGTTTTCAAGCCGCCTAGTAGGCCTCCAACTAGCTTGACGACTATCACAATTAAGTTATAACCGGGACCAACGGTTTTACGTGCCTTCCGAAGCAAGGAAACGATCGATTTGAAATACCACTCACTGATCCATGTACCTACCACATCAATTAAGAATGGCTAATCAAGCTACAACGCAAGCGCTTCATTTCAATATTTAAGTATACAGGGTGTTGTTTTGGTCGGCGACAAGCGACCCAGGAGCGGTAGTACAAAATATATATTCCCCAAAAATAACGAGACAGAGACAGAAAAAGACTTAATTCCATTAAATACTGTAAATATGTTGAGAAATACCTTATTCAATTTGAAATAAAATTACCGCAAAGTATGGTTACTAGGCACGTGCACAGACTAGAGCTAGGCACAAGCTGCCGTCGCCCCACCCCTTTACTCCCTCGTACTCCCGTTGAGTATTATGTCTACACTTTAGCTTATTACATGATTTTCAAAATTTTAATTTTTTAATTTTTATTATTAAAAAAAATAAAGTATTTTTTTATATTTTTTTAGCATCACTCTCATTTGTATTATCGACCCTGAGTCGTTCGTCGCTGACCAAAACAACGACCTATATACAACATTAAATTCAGTCAGTGTATTATCTAACGAAACAACAATGTGCAAATAAATTCACACTCACTGGTGGATCACCGCTAAAATTATAAAAATAAAATAATATTATTCCAATGGATAAGTCACTCAATAACTAAAACTAATTACCAAAAAAACACTTCATAAACTACACCCATCGCCAGATATTCCTAACGCTTATAACACACCCGCCGCCCGCCCCCGCTCCCTCTCATAACTCTTACCACACAGTTTCAGACTTCTATTACCGCTGGAATCTGGTGACAAAGCCTTGTGGTCCAGAACATACCGAACTCAATTACTCACTAAGTGCATGTTTCACATACTGAATCACTGTTTATGCATATGAACTTGTGTGCAGTTCGTGCGGACAATTTTATTTTCAACTTTGGCGTTCAAAATTCAAAATTCAAAATTATATATTTGTTAATATAGGTCATCATTGACCTAGATGTTACAATGTATATGTTAGTCTCACTATTTTATGCCTTTATCAAGCGTACAAATTAAGAAGTTAGAAAAATAAAATTGTTTATCCATGTACTAGAACTTTTTGTCTCTGCTTTTCCTTAATTTCTTTTGTCATTTTATTTTTTTTATTATGCTTTTTTTAAGTTAGAGACTAAAAACGCCATCGACGGGGAGTCCATCCTCACACATTGAAACCAGAATTGTTTCGAACTGTGCGGGCTCAACGGAGCTTCCTTCCGCGGACGCTCAGATTGTGGAATGAGCTCCCCGCCGTGGTTTTCCCAATGGAGTACAGCATTCTACAGATTGTCCAAAAAATATATAAAAAATGTAACCTTGCTGAGTTTCTTGCCGGATTCTTCTCAGTTGAAGGCCGAGTTCCGAACCGGTGGTAACTTCAGTAAATTTGACCTTCATAAGTGCCCTTCTGGGGCCTAAATTGAATAAATGGCTTTGACTTTGACTTTGACTTGACTTCAAAAAGGGTGTGAAGAGATTTCTGCAGGGTTGGCAACGCGAGTGACATACCTGGTGTTGCAAGCGTCCATAGGCTACGGTAACCTCTTATGTCAATAAATATTTTTTAAGGAATAATAAAAACAGTAATCTACGTTACGTATCGCCAAAGATGCTGGCGCGAGACACTTGACGTTTAACCAATAAGCGCGCAAGATGCGTTCCGATGCATTCAAGTATGATGCCAGTTTAAAATATGACGGTTTGTCATGGATAGATTATAAACTATCGAAATGAATACGTTATATTGTAAGCAGTATGATACAGTTCACAATTTATCGAGGAGTTTATAATCTTGCTAAGTTAATTATAAACTAACGGTTTCAAAAACACAGTGAAATACATTTTTAATAATACATATATATTCTTTCTGTCTTTTCTACATTTATTAGTCCTACAATCAAAACCAAACAGCTCGCCATAATCAATCCCCACTAAAATCAAGGTAAACTCTCCAAACCTTAAATGTCATTGTGTGCACAGTGAACACTGTGCCGTCCGTGGCACACGTCCAGATTGAATTTAACAAGACAAACACTTTATCTTGGGTAGTTTGGCATTATGTATGTTTTAGGTAGTTTTGGCACTTTGCTTGATGGAAAATGATGAAGGTTTGGGGTTAATTAGTGATATGGTGATAATGCGTGATCATTATATTCGACTAAGTAGTTGTTCCCCCTTAGTTTTTTTTTATTTTTAAGGCAGACTAAGTCATGGGTCTTTGCTTGCGGCGGCGTCGTGTGGCGGGTCGCTCACTTCCCTCCAATATGACGATGGAGGACAGTGGCTGCCACACGCGTCATACTTGTGAACAGGTGCTGCTTGTTGGGGCTGGTCTGCTTATGTTTGCTATTTAATTATTAAATATAGATTCAGTCTACTTTGTGGTTTTGCAGCCACGCCGGGGCACGCAATTGTTGTCAGTGCGATTAGAATGTAAATATTCTGTAATGAGTCTAAGCTTGTTTGAAAAGAGTAATTGCTGAGTTTATTGCCGGCTCTTCTCAGAAAATGCAACCTTCCGAACTGGTATTAGAGTCAGACGTTTCATAAGTGCCTGCGAAGGTCTATTTGAATAAATGATTTTGAATTTAGATTTAAGTAGTACCGAAAGTAAGTTTGTCTGTCTAACCTAACCTAACCTAACCTAAACCACTGAATCGATCGCGATGAACTTAAGCACGCAAGAACCTATGGCACAGATTACTATAACTATATAATACTCTGTGCCTATGGTATGGAAAAAGAAATAGATAACTTTTAATTTAGGGAAAGCGTAACCACGGGGATAGCTTGAAACCTGATAGTTTGTGAGGATGTATGAATGTTTGTTTGCAAAGATTACTGAACGGATTTGCATGAAATTTTGCATACAAATAGAATATGTTCTGATACATGATAGTATACATTTACTAAAACCATAATTTAAAATACACTCGAAGCTTACCGCACACTGCAGCACAAAAAAAGTCAGTGCTCCATTAAAAGAGTACAAAAAAGTCTAACCTAGATAGTTTTCTTTTATTTCTGCTTTCTTTTCCCTGGATGAGCACTCTTAATTAGTTACTAACGTTCCGGTTAATAAATGTTTTGGTTTACTAAGAGTATAAACCGAGGAGCTATGGAACGAGCTGTGCTCAGAATTTCTCTACGTGACAGGGTCCGAAATGAGGACATTCGTAGGAGAACGAAAACGACGGACATAGCTCGTAGAGTTAGTAAGCTGAAGTGGCAATGGGCGGGCCATATTGTTCGAAGAGCCGATAACCGCTGGGGAACAAAGGTTCTCGAGGGCCGACCACGTACTGGAAAGCGCCGAAAGGGACGATCTCCCACCAGGTGGATCGACTGGTCAGAGTCGCTGGGCGCCGCTGGATACTCGTACAAGCGGCCCAAAACCGTTCGAAGTGGAAATCAATGGGGGAGCCCTATGTTCAGCATGCATGGGCTGATATGATGATGATGATAAACCGAAGTTTCACAGGTTTTAGTAAATTATTGATAATTGCTGAGTGGTGGTCCCAAACTAAGCAGAGCTTTTACTATGGAAACCAGATAAAGTTTTTTTGTAAACATACTTAACATACATAATTACCTCCAGACTCAGGACAATGCATGTCCTGGGTGGGAATTAAACCCACGACCTGCGGCGTGATAGGTGGAATCCGCCAACTAAAGTGCAGCTGTCGCAATGACTGCAAAGTGTCTGTGTATGAATGGCGCCAGATTTTTATGTTGAGGTTGCGACTCAGTTAGGTACTCTACCGTGCAACCTCATGTTTTCCTTCACCGAAAGCTCCAAATTTAACCCACGACAAAGAGATTAAAAAACGTTATTGCCACAATGTGAATTGATGCAAATTAAATACGAATTTTATTTCATCATTTTTACTCGCTTTCTTTACATCAAATTTTTTCAGCAATGACAAGAGTACCTATTTATATCTGAGTATATTTTATATTTGAGTATCTTTTTTCTTAAAAAACAAACGTTCGAAAGATCATAGACTACCTAATCATTCTCATTTTTGAACACCTAGCCTGATAAGCACGCGAGCGTTTTGTTTATTTTTAATTATCTCAAAAACTAAAATACCATAAATGACCACATACGACCACACCATCACTTCCCATAGTCATATTGAAGACAACCACAATTCCATTCACAGTAAAAATGTTTTACTCCACTGAAAAACCGATTAAATGAAATCCAGAAAGAGATGCAATTATACTTGAGAAAGAGATAGAAAATATCAATTCGGAGGCGAAACATAGTTGGAAAAGTATCCGTGGGAACTCTTGTGATTTAATTAAGAATTTTAATTAATTTTAATTAAATGCAACGGACATTCTGATTTCCCTTGTCGCGCTGACAACTTTTAGTTGTCGCAGTTCTAGTTTGTGATACAGAGTCGGGAATTAAATTAAAATAGTATTTAAATTATTATGCTATTAATGAATAAAATTGCGTAAGGTTAATTTTTTAAACTTTCATTCTTTTATATAATTTTAATATATTTTAACATAAACATGTTAAAAGGATAATTTACACTCATTTTATATAATTCTGGGATATTTCTTCACACACTGCCATAATAATCCAAAACAAAGCAGAACTTATATGTAGGGTAAAAGTCCCGGTTATGGCCACCTTAAGTAATTTTTTTTTTTTTTTATACGACTAAGTCGGTAAACAAGCATACGGCCCGCCTGATGGTAAGCGGTTACCGTAGCCATATGGACGCTTGCAACACACGAAGCATCGCTCACGCGTTACCGACCTTTCCCCCCTCCCCTATGAGCTCTGGCGACCTTACTCACGCGCAGGAACACAACATAAAGTTATTTGGCTGCGGTATTCTATAAGGTGGAGGTACTTCCCCAGTCGAGCTGCTCTTTGAGCGAATAAACGCTATGCTCTACCTCTCTTAAAAATAATTCGCTTTTTATAAAAAAATGGGTATCGTTTTGATTAGTTATAATAATAAAGTAGTTTACTTATTTATCTTTTAGGTTTTGTAGAAGTGTGTATCGAGAGACTATTTTTTTTTTAATATGAAAGTTATAAAATTACTACGGCCACTCATTGGTTACCTAAGTTTCAGCTTGAAGAATTCATTGACCGTCAAAATAACATCAAAATCAAGTTCCTAGACATTCATTTAGTACGCTTCAATTAGAATCAACGCAACAAATAAAATTTTGAGCAATATATTTTCCGATTAATTACCAAGGGTCGCTAATGGTGTCTCTTAAGAAATTAACGGAAATTATTATTTTTGCTTTTTTTTTTTTTTTTTTTTTTTTTTTTTTTTTTTTTTTTTTTGTTATACTACTTAGGTGGCAAACAAGCATACGGCCCGCCTGATGGTAAGCAGTTACCGTAGCCTATGGACGCTTGCAACACCAGGGGTATCACTCACGCGTTGCCGACCCTGAAGAAACCGCTTCACACCCTTTTTGAAGAACCCCATGCTGTACTCCATTGGGAAAACCACGGCAGGGAGCTCATTCCACAGTCCGAGCGTCCGCGGAAGAAAACTCCTTTTAGCCCGCACAGTTCGAAACAATTCAATGCTTTTACAATGTCAAAAAAAAGTTCCTACATACTTACGGCACCACTACAATTGCTGGTCAAAAGCAATCATCATCAAATATTTTATTTTTTATAGTCAATAAACGAGTCAGGTTTCAACGCCTTATTTACTGATTTTCAAAAAATTGCAAGTGGCCACAACCGGAGTACTGGCCAAAATCGGGGCCCTTACCCTATATTTACCCTCGAATAACATAATTCGATTAAAAACTTAAAAAAAGAACGAAACGTTAACTTATTTATTGTGTGACCATAAACATAATAAAAATATAAGCTTACTTTACCAACGCTGCGAGCACTCACCAACTTTTATTCCATTCCATGTTTAAAATAGTGAATCTTTCATTCGAAGAGAATGGAATGAACGAGTGACGTGAACCGAAATAGTGCGGTCTCCGCCGCTGTCAGTCCACTTCAGAATACGTGCTCTGTGCTTGACTAATCGAATTTCAAGCCTCCTGTATTTATGTCATGGAATACTTTGCATTCACTGGAAATGATATTTGTAGTATACTTAGATATAGAGTGTACTTTTAGAGAGACTTAAAAAGTATAATGAATCTGAAATGAATAGAAAAATATATGAATGCTGAGTTTCTTGCCGGAGTCTTCTCAGTTTAAGTGTATTCCGAACCGGTGGTAAATTCAACTGTATGTACCAATTTAACGTTCATAAGTGCCTTACTAGGGCCTAAACTGAATAAATGACTTTTAAATTTAATTTTGATTTGAATCTAAGCTTGATTGAAAAGAGTAATTGCTGAGTTTGTTGCCGGCTCTATTTTTTACTGGCCTGTGATTGACCACAATCTCACCATGGTGAGTGATGATGTGGCTTAAGGTGGTATTCACACAAAGCCTAGAAGGAACTGGCTCTCAAGTACAGCTGTCGGAACGTGGTCGGAACGCACCGATAGGTGCTTGGCGACAGATTTTCAACTTGAGGGTGGTAGCCAGCCAGATGGATACTTCATGGTACCCTACCATCGTGCTATGGTTTCCTCACGATGTTTTCCTTCACCTAAAACTCAAGCTTATTGTAGGATTCGAACCCTGGACTTTCGTCTCGGTATCTGACGTCACAACCACTGAGCTATCATTGCCTTAAAATAACGTCTTCTCAGCAAATGGAATCATTGGAATGAGTAATTGAGTCAGACTGTTCATGTTAAGTGCCTATTGAGATACTTAGTATTTGAAATTAAAAAAAAGCCGGATAAGTGCGAGTCGGAATTGCTGCGAAGGGTTCCGTAAAGACGTTTCTTGTATACCCCCTCAATTTTTTTATTTTATTTCATTTTTATTATTTGTTTGTATAGGGACTATAGAAATACACAGTCTGTGAAAATTTTGAACTGTCTGCCTATTAAGGTTCATTAGATTAGACAGACAGAGGGACGGATGGACGAAACCCTTATTAAAACCTACTCATTATTGCCATTCTGATCGGTAGGAATTAGCAGTTTTATTTCATCTTCACTTTAGTACCGCGACCGTCTACGGAGCAATCGGGACCGAGCAGAGATGAATAGCTTCAAATATGTATCTAAAACTCCACTTGCGTATAAGTATTCAAATTCAAAAGGCATTTATTCAATTTAGGCCCTGATAAGGCACTTATGAACGTTAACAAATGGCTCTACACCGGTTCCAAATACAACTTGAACTGAGAAGACTCCGGCAAGAAACTCAGCCAGTTTTTTTTTTAATGTGTACTTAGAAGTATTACAATTACAAAATATATATAATAATAGCCTGCGAAGTGAACAATTCATTCAAATGCATTCTTGTCATCTACAAAATCAGAATCTTTATAGTACCCTTTCGTGCATAACTTCTGTTTAACTATCTTTTTGAATCTATGTATAGGTAGCTCTTGGATTTCTTTGGGTACTTTATTATAGAAACGTATACATTGCCCCTTGAACGAGTTAAGGATTCCACCATCGCTACCGGTTCATCCTAAAACTCATCTGACCAAAAACAATTCGAGATCCAGGTTTAAGCAATAAACTCAGTATGGCACTTCCATCAACATAGCTATCTTCGTTCGCATAGCGGGGTGACAAACCATCGGCGCTTTAATTTAGAATTTTAATTAAATCTAACCCACGAGACTGGCAAGGCCACTTTTAGTTTTATAGTTTGTGAAAATTTTGCGTTGAGGTGTTAGAGCACTCGTACACATACTCAGTTGTGGCAGCCATTAATTAATTTAAACACATTTTTGACTGATATATAAATATGCACGTAATATTATAATTAAAGTAGCTGTCCCCCGCCCGCGGGGTGCCGGGACAAAAAGTAGCTTAGTGAATTTTTTTTTAATCCAACAGGCAGTACCAGAGATTAGCTTTTAACCCAACAAGTAGGTACGCTAAGTTTATTTATTTATTATTAAAATAATACAAAAAACTTAAAGGTAAGGTGTGACATAAACCATTTTTGGTTTTACGCATACCATAGGTTTGTTGGTTGGTGATTGGCAGTTACAATAATTACTTAATTAGTCAACAAAACCCAAGTCAAACTGTAAACTAAGCTAGTGTGTTCATTATAGCTAGTTAAATTCAATACACAGTCCGACACGAACATAATACCTCAGAGTATATAAATACTACGTACAAATAATACATTATAGTACAAATTCAACAATTGTTAAAAACAGATTTAGTACCTGCATCGTAGCATGTGCAAGTGCGCATATTGATAAATTACGGCCTTACTCATAAACGCTATTTAACTAAATCTACTGAATAAATGGTCAAATAAATAACGTCACCTTGCTGTCATTGTCAAACAATTTGACGTTATTTAGGTGACCACTTAATCAGCTTATTAGTTAAATAACGTTTTATGAGTAAGGGGGTAAATGTCTAAATTCTCGATAGAATAATAAATAAATGACAAATAATATTAAACCTTGTGTCTTATACGTCACAGTGACATTTAGCAAATTTGGCCGCGGTTCTCCTTAAATACCACTGCGGTGTTTAACGCGCGTCAAAAAAAGACTCTTCCACTTTATCATATACTAGCGACCCGCCCCGGCTTCGCACGGGTGCAATGTCGTAATGAGGTGTCGATAGATTTTCGCGCCGTACCCTACCCTGCCCTGCCCTATCTGCCCTGCCCTGCCCTGCCCTGCCCTTCCCTGCCCTGCCCTGCCCTGTCCTGCCCTGTCCTGCCCTGCCCTGCCCTGCCCTGCCCTGCCCTGCCCTGCCCTGCCCTGCCCTGCCCTGCCCTGCCCTGCCCTCCACTGCCCTGCCCTACCCACACCTAACCTAACCTACCCTACCCTACGGGTATGAAAAATAGTTTACGTCCTATTCTCAGACCTACTGAATATACACAAAATCTCGTAAGAATCGGTCAAGCCGTCTCGGAGGAGTTTTTTTACAAACACTGTTGTAATATGTACTTACATTTTTAAACTCGTGATATCTTTCGAATGGAATGTTCGAATTGAATAATTCAAAAAGTTATACAAAGGTATTGAAGCAGTCTTGAATATGAAGTAATTTATTTTGATAAGGATTAATACTAAGATACAAATAAAGAGCTTTTTCTACCGGCGGCATTTCAATTAAATTTTTAAAATAAAATAACACTTATTGTGGCATATCTATAATAGTTAGACATATATTGTCGCGATATTTTTTGTAAATAATGATGTGTTCTACAAAATCGTAGTACATTATTATATTCTATCATCAATAGTTTTCGCAGCGCACGCGATGAAATGAATATTTTAGGTTAATTTTTTTACGCCTTGGGTTACATTATTGGAGTTTTAGTAAGGATCCCATGTGTAGCTTCCCAACAGTGAAAATTTTTTTCAAATCGGTAGCTTCGGAGCCTATTCAATGCAAACAAACAAACAAACAAACAATCAAATCTTTCCTCTTTATAATATTAGTTTAGATATAGATTAATTGACCGACAAATAAATATTTTGGGCACGTGGGTAACATAACTTGACGGCCACAGGTCGTGGGTAGGTACTATTCTATGGCATATAGGACATTTGTCTGTTTATTTTGAGTATAATGTACTTTATTAGTAGTTTGTTTGATTTTTTAAATAATCATAAGGGAATATTTTTTTTTATGATTCCTGTATATACAATTGCCTATGATGGTTATTTATTGGTTTGTTAACAATGTGTGTTCTCTCAATTGCTCAAAAGATTTCGAGAAGTTTCATGTGGCCGATCACAAATAGCTTCAGCAACTCGTGTATTAGGGGCATTATATTTAATGCAAAATTTTGCGGTGAGGTGTTAGGGACGCTTTGTATGTTGAAATTAGTTATGTTATTATTAAATTAATCCTAAAACGCTTATGTATTATATATTAAACAAGTCACAATTTTGAACTTTTGGTTTTGACCATAATTTGAAGTTACAGAGATATTTAAGTTAGTTTTTTGCATTTGAAAATTATAAAAAATAAAATCTTTAATACTCTGTGGCAGACTTTTTCGTTATTTCCCAAACTTACGGGCTGTTTTTTGCCATTTTTCATCATAAGTCAAAAACTACGCAACAGAACAGAAAATATAAATCTGTTTTGGTACGCACAAATAAAGCTCTTTCTTATCATGCCTTATTTAAACTTGTAGACCCACTTTGACATTTCAGTCCCCCATTTAATCCCTCTTTAGCAAAGAAAAATTAGGTACCACATTAGAGCCATCTTTGCATAAAAACATTACCTCATTTTGGCCATTTTTGCAATCATTGGCAATAAGATTGGGTAAGCAATATTTGTAATCATTCTAAATTTCAAATCAATAGCATCAGTGGTTGCTGAAATATAGCGCTCTGACAGATGGACAGACAGATGGAGTGGCATTCCTTTTTACCTTTTTGGTGCTGAACCCTAAAATTACGTCATATTTAAACCCGAAAAGTTACTGAAAATTCATCCCAAGCATACATTAATATAAATGCAATTTACCCAGTCAAAGTAGAAAAGTTATAAATCTCTACTCAGCAGTGTTATTATATTAGCGAACTTCAACTCTCAACTTATTCCAGAAGTGATTATTCCAGTCACTTTGAACTTACTTTTAACACTTCAAGGAGTAACTGTTGTTGAGAATTGAATTACTGAGTATAATAATATATCGTTGACTGGTCAAAGCGAGAATTGTCTTGAGTAAAGTCGGGGAACGTAAAATAAGTTTCGTGTAAAACAAACGACTCCATTATAATATATTTAGTAAATACATAATCCCATCAAAAACATTCTGTAAAAAACTAGCCAAGTCTCGATGAAATGTCTTGTTTATCTCTAAAAAGTAATTAAATCTAGACAAAGTCGTGCCAAGTCTAAGGTTCCTTACTGCGATTTCTTTATTATTATAGTAAATGTTGTGTGACTTGGCCGTTGAACATTCTTTATACGTTAGTGGGTACAAGTACAGATTGGTGCAATGGTGTCATGGAACACCTGGTTTTGTACCCTTGTGTTCCCTTCAACGGCCAAGTCACACAACATTAACTATAATAATAAAGAAATCGCAGTAAGGAACCTTAGACTTGGCACGACTTTGTCTACATTTAATTACTTTATAGAGATAAACAAGACATTTCATCGAGACTTGGCTAGTTTTTTACAGAATGTTTTTGATGGGATTTCACTTCTTTTTGTAGAAAATGAAGCGGCCCACCAAGTTGAATATTTTTTGTAAAGGTGGTATGTCAATATCTCTAATAGTTTGGTTGGGCTCTTGTGTTTTCTAATCAGGGTCACCAGGTACTCCAGATCTTCGATTATCCTAGTTTTTATAGTTTTCTCTTTATGTGGTCATTAAACCCTAACTCTGTACCAAATTTCAGCTCTCTGAGTATATGGGAAGTACTAGTTCTATTTTGATGATCATAAGTGAGTGAGTGAGTGAGTGAGTTTCATAAATGTGAAACTTTGCTTTCGCTTAACTTCGGAACTAAATGACCTACAGACTTGAAATTTTGGATTTTAAGTATGTGATTATAGCTTACTGGATGACGAAAATTTCTGCGTTCGGGTCTTATCCAGAGGTTCTCAAATAGGGGCCTGAAAATGCGGCGAAATGGTTCCAGTAAAGGATGGTACGGCAGTGTTTGCTTCGCGCTCGACTCGGCGGGGGCACTACCGTGCCCCCCGATTAATGTTTGAGTTATTGATTAAATTGAATGTATTAATTTAAATTTAATTTCTTAAATTCTAAAATTACACGACCCAAAGGTTATAGTGAAACTTAAAAAAATATTAAAAATATGTGACCTTGCTGGGTTTCTTGCCGGATTCTTCTCAGTTGAAGGCCGAGATCCAAACCGGTGGTAACTTCAGTAAATGTGACCTTCATAAGTGCCCTTCTGGGGCCTAAATTGAATAAATGACTGACTGTCTTTCCTTCTAGAAGATTCCCTCTAGATTAGCTTTCGAACGCGGAGCAGAAACAAGTAATTCAAAAAGAGAAATACTGAATTTGGGACATGAGATTAGGATCTAATATCAATATCCGGGGTCTAAAACAAACAACAGTATCTAAAACTTTTCACCGACGAAAGAATTTCCACAATAAAATATTTCATCGGACAATTTTAAAAATAGAACAAAACATTTTATTGTAATCCGATCACGCGTTCGGTCCAACTAAAAAGTTGTAAAACAAAAAAAAAGTCGTAAAATAAAAATCGTAAATCGGTTGTCAGCTGTCACGCGTTTTGATCGACGATTCGGAGCAGAGCGAAGCATATCGCGCGGTTGTCGCGCCCCGGTGATTGGATAACGCTGTGGCTCTCAAACTTTTATTGGGTGACAACATTTGTTTTTGTTGTAAATGCAAATAATATAATTTATTTTCCTCACAAAACATTACAAATTTTAAGTACAATATACACAAGATACATGAACTGAATTGTGTAGGACTGGTGTCTGAGCTAGGAAAATCCTGTGTTACAGACCACCAGGCCCCCAATAAATTTACATGATAATGTAATGCAAGTTACAGAGCCTAAGATTTATTTTTATTGCTAAATTTCTACTTAAATGATTTATATTTTTGTTGTTTATATATATAAATGTATTACTTCTAAGATAAGATAGTTGTTACTATTAATTTATACCCAATGCCAAAATTAATAGACAGAGCAAGTCAACTGGCACTAATTATCAAAAAATATGAGATTGTGATTCTTATTTTATTTTTATTTATTTCAGGAAAGCATTCATCTCTCGATAGTACTAAAAAACTAGTAAGCCAATAAACAATATCATGAAATAGGGGGTATATAATAAAAGTTTGACAACCACACCGACATCCAATAACAAACAATGGCAAGCGGTGTATATCTCGCTGTTTTTATTTCAGTGTGTCATTGAATTCGCATTCAAAACGAAATTTTTGTCAGTCGATCGACGGAAAAATAGTCGCAGAGCTCGAAAACTCGTGTGAGTTATAGAATGCATATTTTTTACATTTTTGCTTCGCCGCAGTCGGGTAATTATTTTATGAAAATAAGTATTCTATAAATCCAATGGTACGGCCGTTTCTCCTACGTAAAAAAGTTGTTGTCAGTAACTTCTATCTAACGCGAAAAATCTTTTTCAAATCGTTATTTTCTGTTTTATAAACATGAAAACATGGTTTATAATGCAAGTTTATGTAAATGTAATAAATATATGATTTTCAACCAACTGTAGTGTGCTATGATGACTTTTTAGTAAAATCCCAGACTAAGATTCTACTCGAGTACAATTGGGTACTTTCCTGGATAAAAAATATATAATTCAAATTTGTCCGTCAGTTAGATTATCAAAAAATATTGGACCAGTATTTTTTTTCGTCAATCAAACAAAAATATTATAGATATAGCCTGATTAAAGTTCTGCGTGACGTCACATTAAGCAAAAAAAAAAAAAAAAACTAACTAAAACATTTTTTTAAAAGTTTTTTTTTGATAATCTGACGGACTAAATATATTTTGTATAGGAAAGTAGCCAATTCTATACAAAAAATACTTGTTTAAAATGGCTCCTCTATAAATACTACCTCCAAGCATACCGCTATCGCATTTCAATACAAACCGTGATAGTGTTTGCATTTCGTTACTTTTCATACGATGCACTTCCGTCATGTTGCTTTATTTCTGCCGTTTTTGTAAACTTTTCCGCGCGGTGTGCAGCTAGCGGAAAATATTTGATTTGACTATTTTTCCCTCGACATCGAGTTTCAATTTAGAATTGCATATCTAGGCTTTTCTAAGGATATCTTGATATCAAGTTATTTGTATGAAATTGTATATTTCTAGATGTCATCTTTTGAAAATACTAGAGAGAAGCTGGGGCTATACATTGACAAATAGCTATTTTGAGAAAAACAAGTTTTTTAAAATAAAATAATACAAATCAGACAAAAATGTGATGTTATCCATACAACGTGTAATGGAAAGATTTTACCCATTATATTAATCCACTTTTTTGATACTAGGCGCACAGATCGCGGAAGAGAAAATTTTAAATAATATTAGCAAGTGACACAAAATGATAATGACCCTCATTGAGCGGTGACACGTTGGTTATGATTTGTTTTTTTTTTGTACTGTTTATAGGCCTGTGTTTGACCGCAATCTCACCATGGTAAGTGATGATGGAGCCGAAGGTGGTAAGCACACAAAGCCTAGAAGGAACTGGCTCTCAAGTGCAGCTATCGGAACACACCGAAAGGTGCTTGTCGACAGATTTTCAACTTGAGGGTAGTAGCCAGCCAGGCGGGTACTACAAAGTACCCTACCACCGTGCTATGGTTTCCTCGCGATGTTTTCCTTCACCGAAAACTCAAGCTCATTGTAGGATTCGAACCCAGGACCTTCATCTGAATTTCGGATGTATATACCCTTTTCGTTACACCCAGTATAATGTTTGGCAAATTTTGGGAGTATTTTTATTAGATCTATCGCCATATTGAAAATACATACAAACAATACAACTTAATGCAAAGAGTAATGCAAAGTAATGTTTGGATAGCGATGTAAGCTGAATAGTAACACAGCAAAGCCTCGAAAGTTAACAACATCGTAAAGAACCTATAACATGGATTTCAGCACTCGCTTTTTCAAAATAATTGTGGTAACTGGGATTCAGTTACCACAATTATTTTGAAAAAGCATCTAAAAACCCACTATCCTTTATCGGGTTTATGTGGTGACCACCTTCGACCACATTATATCTGACGTACGATATAAAAGCACCTAAAGATTGCCAATCTATATTATGTTACCTCTTACAGTCAGTAGTATCTGGTATTCCCCTCTAAAGCTCGCTACAAACATGCTTTCAGCAGTCTCCACGGATTCTTAGAAACTTTAGAAATT
This sequence comes from Polyploca ridens, assembly GCA_951394255.1. NCBI lineage: Eukaryota > Metazoa > Arthropoda > Insecta > Lepidoptera > Drepanidae > Polyploca > Polyploca ridens. Next base: position 9,304,905 of record OX596269.1, on the reverse strand, counting down.
CTACAGTAAGAGCAAAGTTCCTCGGAAAGCTTTTGAAATACATTTTCTTGGCAGTTTTTGTTTATTTAGGATATTTTTCTATTTGAACAATCCCCGATTTCCGGTTCATAGAATGTTAAAATAACTTTTTATAACTTTTGGCTTTGTTCGGAAATGTATTCATTCAGGTCCAGTAAGTATAAAATAAATTTTTACTACCTACGCTTTATTCTAACTTTAATCTTTTGCTTCATTAATAAAAAAAGTTATTTAAAAAAATATAATCGACTTCATAATAAAGTAAAAAGTATGAAATAACTCTAATCTGACACTGATTTGAAGTCAGCGAAATATTTTCAATGGAACGTCGTGCTCTTTCGCTGACTTCAAATCAGTGTCAGATTAGAGTTATTTCATACTTTTTAGTGTATTATGAAGTCGATTTAATATTTTTAAATAACTTTTTTATTTCGTCATTTTTAGTTTTTCTTAAATGCACTAGAATTAGGATGGTTTTGAGATGTTTTTCCTTTGATACCACACCCGTAGCTCCTACCAATGAGCCGGGCCGTCACACATATTTGTCCATATCTTGAAAATTACTGAACCGATTTCGATGAAACTTGCACTGTTCCCTAAGTTGAAGTAAATGAAAACCAATAAAAACAGAATGGTTACAATCTAAATAATATCTTCGGACATATGCGTGGACATACATACATATGAAATTTTGTATATTTGTTTGGAAGCCCTAATAGATTATCATATGTGAATATATTGCAGTGGTTCCTATAATATTACATACATACGTGTCGAATACGTGTCGTCTTTTTTGAAGTCGATTAATAATAATACAACTCTTCAAAGCAGTTCAAATATCGAACATGAAATTCAACAATAAGTATTCAAAAACGTCCAATACATTGAAAGTCTACGAAAGAATATTTCAAAAGTGGAATATTTCCGAACACCTCAGCGCTTAACCACGGTGGATATTCCAAATGGAAACTTGGAATCCCGTTTCCCGCCGTGTGTTGGAAGGAAAATTCCAGAAAATTCCACAAAGGAAAAGATTCACGTGGTCTGTGGACTTTCAAAAATGTTTTTGTAAGGGATTCTAATTTTAAAATTATGCTAGAGTTTGTTATTTTATTAACCCTTTGAAGTGGGGATAGCGGAAAATAAACCTTATATCATGTTTATTTTGGCCCTATTACATAATTCAGAATGTATTTACTTATAGGGTTCCGTACAAGAGGGTTTTGAAATCTTATTGTTGTGGCAAATCTGTCTCAACTTTTAAGCCGATTAAGATGGTCCTGAATTTAACAGATTGTATAAGCTCAAAGATAAACAAATACATATATTAATTTTCAGAAGATTTGAAGGAATCGTCCTATTAAAACTATCCACCCTATCATTGAAGGGTGTCGTAGAACAATGAAATTATCAATTGGGGGTTACTTATACGAATGGATGCAATATACAATAGGGCGATGGCTGCCACACGCGTCATACTTGTGAACAGGTGCTGCTTGTGACTATTGACATGTTTAGACTAAATATCATTTATATAGAAAATATAACAATTATTAACGACCATGGGACCATGGGGGTCCGAAGTTCGCCGTTTTGCTCGCACTTTGTCATCAAAATTGATCGAGACCTCCGGAGACCAGCGGGCGGGGAGCATTTTCCGCCAACGCGTCAGCTTGGCTATCCAAAGAGGAAACGCTGCCAGCCTTCTGGGAATCTTGCCGGAAATTTTCTATATATAGATTGTATTTTGTACATATTTGTTGTAAATAAATAATTATAATAATCTATATCTAAATGTATCTGAAGTACTATACATTCTAGTAAATTCAAATTCAAATATTACTATACCATCTCGTAACCCCTAGACCAAGACACGTACTCATTACAGATTCAGGGTGCTTCACGAAGGGGTGCCGATGCCATCGGTTCAATATGGCAGTTGAGATAGTCTTGAATATCTTATTGTTTATTCTTGTAATTAATTATATGGCTAAGACGTGTTTTCTGGTAAATGATATTTGGAACGCAGTTTTTTTAGAAACAGGATTTCGGGTGCTCCATTTATTAAGGAGTTAATGTTTGTATATTGGGATTCTGGAATGAATAGTCAGATTCTAATGCTCTAACGTATGGTTTAGAGGTTTGCTTTTGCTGAGAAGAGCCGAAAATAAACTCGGCAATTATTCTTTTCAAAAATAAATTTATTACGCCAGAGCTAACGTACACCAAGTATTGTTGTCAATTAAATATTCGTTAATTTTGTAGTTGTACTATTATTCTGTGGTTGTAGTAAGAATTCTGATACTAAAGCGGTTTTAATACCTTCGTAAAAATTGTGAAGGTAATTTTAAAAGTTTTTTATAGAAGTGTATACTCAGTCCTAAAAATTTACCTTGTACTTTTTGGAGTCTATAAGCAGAGATCACAAGTTCATGCTTATTTCTAGTATAGATAGAATGCATGTCACTATTGTAATGGTTTGCTTTATGGTTTTCCAAAGAAAAAATGATTTTTTTAACCGAATTTAAATTTAACTATTTATAAAAAGCCCAAAGGAACATTTTGTAAAGTGAAAACTGTAAGCTCATCCGATGACTTTATTAAAAGTGAGCTTTCAAACAACGAAGCTCAAAGCGTTACGGACAAAGCTAAACGTCGGCCGATCTGCATTTTAGTCAATGTTGTCGAAGAAAACTATTGAATATTTTTTCAAAATGGAGTCTTGTGTTTAGTATGTATTTCAATTTATAATACGAATAGATATTCTCTGAATAGTTTTATAGTGGAGCGTCGAAGCATTTAAAAAATAAATTTTCTGGGACATTCCTCATACACGGTTATTTGATCCCAAACTAAGCAGAGCTTGTACTATGGAAACTAGACAACTGATATACTACTCTTTGTTTGTAAATACATACTTGATATACATAATTTCACCCAGACTCAGGACATACAGATATGTTCATGCACACAAATGAATCGAACCCACGACCTGCGGCATGGTAGGTGAAATCTTAACCAACTACGTCAATTGGCCTGTCAAAATGGGTATCAAAAATAACGCGAAGACCAAAAAAGAGACGAGCTCATCTCTGGAACTACCAGTCGGCTTCGAAAAATTCATTTACTACATTCATCATCATCATCATCATCATCAGCCTATAATGTCTCACTGCTGAGCACAGGCCTCCTTTTCACCAATTATTGTGAAAATTGGCAGATACTCCAGCAGTCGTGCCCACTGCGGATCGGTGTAGGTAGGCTACTGTTGGAGTTTTCAAGCCGCCTATGAGACCTCCAACTAGCTTAACGACACAAGCGGCTTTACGTGCCTTCCGAAGCACGGAAATGCTCGATTTGAAATACCACTAGGCGGTCACTCATCCAGGTGCCGACCACGACGGTGGTAGCTCAACTTTGCCGATCGATTAAGAACGGCTAATCATGCTACACCACGAGCGCTACATTATTAGTATGAATAATATCAGTAGGATATTAGTCATAAGTCCATCGTTTTGGACAAAGATTTTCATAGGGCATCGTGCCTCTACCCAGATGGATAGTCAGCCTTATTAAAGCATGACATTTAATATCACTCCGCTTGAGGGGCTCCTGAGCAAATCGCTCTCAGTTCGTACTGCGCACGGCTGATAAAAAATGCCAACTAGCATATTGAAATACTGTCACAACACTTATAAAAACCAAGGAAAAACTAAAAAACTAACCTTCCATGTGTAAGTATTGCGATTTCGTCACTTTTAATTACCTAAACTTATTACTTTTAAATACTGTCAATTATGGCTTGTTCATTTCGTGTTCCCATAGAGGCGACTATCCTTCTGGACGTTTTAAATTCTTTGGTTTTGGATAATCCTTATACAACAAATAATTTCACAATCTGAATCTCACAATTGTCAAAAGGGACCTTAACAAGCCAAATCCTCGCCCTACACGGGTCAAACGAAACAGGCTTCCAAACATCACGTTCGTACATGTCACATCACGTCCCGCGACACTTGTCATTGTCGTAACGAGTCGGAACATGTCGGAATGGTTGAGAACAGGCAGTTAGCGGTTGTTCCGGATTTACTGACTGACGCTGTTGCGATCCTGAGGGGCATGTTGAAATATTTGACGGAGTGGGCTTGGGGGATCGTGTTGAATGGGTGTTTTAACCCGCTAAAAATATTAAAATTTGAAACTACAATGCTATTAATGAACATTTTCCCAAATGCTACCCTGGACAAGATGACTGTACCTCGATGCTGTAGGTATATAATATGTATAGAAATGAGAACGAATTTGCAGCGTGCAGCATGGCTATTTAAACTGTCTACCTATTACGGTTCATGAGATACAGCCCACTGACAGAGATGGACGGGTGGACGGACGGACTGACAGCGGAGGCTTAGTAATAAAAATGAGAAGAAGGCCGACGAACTGGTGGTAACTTCAGTAGCTTTGGCCTTCATAAGTGCCCTACTAGGGCCTCTATTGAATAATTAGCTTTGACTTGGAATAGGGTCCCGTTTGGCACCCTTTAGGTACGGAACCCTAAAAACAAAAAAATAATAACAGTTTTTTTTTTATTGAAAATGTGAGTTCCATATTCAGTAAGTAGGTAGTCAATTCATTTATTACTGTAAATTTCCGATATCTACTCGATGACAAGAGTTCATAATTATTATGTTTTTCTGCTGGGGTACAAATATCCTCGCCTGTGTCCAGACAGCCAGACACACAAAAAGTTGTAAAAAAGGAAATCTACTTCAATACTGCTGTAAATTAAAACCATTTTCGTTCTGAGAACTTCATTACAAAAAGGGGCCTAAGTATTGTACCAGGCCAACCGCGCGACAAAATGGCACCAATGCGTTGGCCCTAAAAATTCAGCTTAGGGCCAACGCGATAGTCCGTTTGGGTCCGCAGAACAGTTTTTAATTTTTTTCTTGTATGTATGCATTGTACACACATACAAGATAAATCATCGTACGCCTATGCAACGTGGCACTTCGTAGTTCGATTTTAAACAAATGGCGGTACTGTTTACTTGTATGAAGAAGTGAAGTGAAGTCGAAGGTGATGATAGCTCAGTGGTAGTGACGTCGGATACCGAGACGAAGATCCCGGGTTCGAATCCTACAATGAGCTTGAGCTTTCGGTGAAGGAAAACATCGTGAGGAAACCATAGCACGGTGGGAGGGTACTTTGTAGTACCCGCCTGGCTGGCTACCACCCTCAAGTTGAAAATCTGTCGCCAAGCACCTTTCGGTGTGTTCCGATAGCTGCACTTGAGAGCCAGTTCCTTCTAGGCTTTGTGTGCTTACCACCTTCGGCCACATCATCATTTACCATGGTGAGATTGCGGTCAAACACAGGCCTATAAACAGTAAAAAAAAAAAACGAAGTTTCTTTGCAAAATGTTCCGGTGGGCCTATCGTTAGTTTTGAAATCATTGGGCCTAAGTTTCTTTCTTGAGACATTTGCCCTTTTTTCTATCCATGTATATATTATATACATATTGTATTAAATAAATCGAAACCAATTCCCGTCTCTAACAGACAGATTTTCGCAGGCTGAGCGTTTCAGATATTCATAGGTGTAATTTCAGATATGGACTGTACGCGTTTGGAATATTTTAGACCGAACTTGGATAGAGATGTCAAGGGAAATTTGATTTTAAAGCAAGAATATAAAGCTGTTTTTCAAGTGTGGATAAAATGTGTCGTTTCAAAAATATTACTCGAAGAAATTAAGGTTTTATTTTCTCTGCCTGATATGTCAAAATCTTGGGTCTTCGGATTTTTGTAATATTCATGTAAATACTTATCTTTTTACGCATGATTTATTTATACGTAAAAGTATAATGCAATAAACCGTTTATTCAACTATAACGAGTTGAATTTTCCAATCGAATAATTTTTAATAAAAGTTTTCATATCAATTTTATATGATGGAAAATTAATAGGTATGTTTGGATATTGTAATTTTTATTAAAACATATTTCGATGAATAAAGAGTAATCCTTTATATTCAAACTTTTATCATGTTAATTTGCAGTTTTTATTGAACTTTTATCCAGCATGAGGGTAGTATTAAAAAGACTTTGTAGTGGGTACCTGATGGGACTTTTTGGCGGGAACTTGCAGAGTGACGTTGCGTTTTCATTTTTATTTTCATAAATTCGTGTATTATCAGATTTATTGCATTATTATTGGTGGTATTTTATCCAATAAAGATCAATCCATGTGTACCAGTGAAGTGAAATAAAATGAATTATACATATGTATCGTGACTTTACAAATAGTCTTTACAAAAGTCCGTGAAAAGTTTTAGTACAATAACTGAGTGACTGAGCGACTGATAATGCAGACTATGTGAATGTTAATATACGGACTATGTTAAAGTGATATTAAGAATAAAATGTATGCGACTGAAGGACTTTGTATCCTTGGTCGGATCCAATAAAAAAATAGTAAAAGAAGTACCTGGGGCTGGCTACCACCAGCACGTTGAAAATCTGTTAATTGGCACAGTCGAGATTAAAACAATGGAATTTGGAACCTGCAAGAATTATATTAGGTGTATTTACGATTAACATGACCTATTGTTGAGACTGTGAGTTTTAATCTCGGTCTATAATAGAGGCCTAAAATGCCTGTAACTGTCTAGCGCGTACAGGGAACTCGTAAAAGGCTGCATGTCCACCACAGTTGTGAAGCGAGGGATATGTTTAGCGGACAAATACGATAGCTTCATTTTCACGTTAAGAGGACTCAATTCGTCATACTTTTCATACAAAACCCCTGTACTTATTATGGCGTTGTTAAACATTTTTCGTTAGATATTTTGAACAAATTAGTATCTTGTGTACTATATCTAGCCTTGTATCTTGGCGTAATTTAAAAAAAGTGTGAAACAAATTCAGTCAAAGCCTCCGAAAAACAGCGTTTTTTCCTGAACTTTGGACATATCTAATGTACCTATAAATTGTAAAAGTAAAGAAAACATTAAGATACCAGGCTTGCAAATGTATTGGAGATTCTAAATAACTAACTTTTTTTTCACAAACTTGTAAGATTTTTTCTCAAGAAGTATACTCCTGGAACAAGTTTTATGAATGCGAAATCATGAATGACGACCTAGCGAAGCGGCCGCGAGTGATCAGCGGAATTTACCGACTGATAACCGACGTCTCTGATGCTATCTCTCTTTATTCGCAGTCAAACATTACGTTGGATGAAACAACAAGCTTTTAGACTATGCTCGCGTTGAAGTTGCGCCGGCCACAGAGGGCCGCCTTAAAAATCGAATGCCAGCCTACGTAAATCAATCTTGTGACATTATGGTAGGTACAAAAAAAGTTATACGCTTGTTTTTCATACGGATGGAGGGACATGCGTTATCTATTTAGTTTTATGTACGTGAATCAGACTCAGACTCTTGGCCGGTTTTTATTTGATATAGGCCATTGGTCTGTGAAATCACCTGACATATTTTGCAGTACATTTCTATTGCTACATTTATTAAGATTATAAAACACCTGAGTACTCATAGGAACATATATAGGTAACAAATTCCCTCTTCGCAGTGCCATCGTATCTTCAATCTACTTAGTATGCGGGGCGAGTGAGCAGGTGATATATTACACCCAGGGTGTATGATGCATTCATCTAGGGAAGGCTTTTTGCACCGTTTCGAGGGGTAATGTCTTTTGGTCGAGTATTAATGTGTGAAGATTTTTTGATACAGATTGTAAGACTAATAATTTTTTATGGCATTCAAGATTTCTTTCGTCCATAATACCGCAGAGTCTGACGACAAAGGTCTTCAATTAGTGCGTGTTACCAGTGATGAAACACGGGACAGAGACGAGGTCTTTTACTACTGGCCGCATAAATAAGCTCAGAGTCACTCAGCGAGATATGAAATGAGCTATGCTCGGAATTTCTCTACGTGACAGGGTCCGCAATGAGGACATTCTTAGGAGAAGGAAAACCACGGATATAGCTCGTAGAGTTAGTAAGCTGAAGTGGCAATGGGCAGGCCACATCGCTCGAAGAGCCGATAACCAGCGGGGAAAAAAGGTTCTCGAGTGGCGGCCACGTACTGGAAAGCGCCGAGCGGGACGACCTCCCACCAGGTGGACCGACGGTCGCTGGGCACCGCTGGATGCAAGCGGCCCAAAATCTTTCGAAGTGGAAGTCAATGGGGAAGGTCTATGTTTAGCAGTAGACATTCATAGGCTGATAATCATATCAGCCTAAGAAAACTCTGAAAATATAAGACAGGTAGGGCATAGCGTTTATTCGCTCAAAGAGCAGCTCGACTGGGGAAGTACCTCCACCTTACAGAATACCGCAGTAAAATAACTTTATATTGTGTCCCTGCGCTTGAGAAAGGTAGCTAGACATCTCGTGATGCCTCGTGTTGCAATGCTACGGTAACTGCTTACCACCAGGGGAGCCATATACTTGTTTGTAAAAGAATAAAAAAGTTTTTTTTTTATCAATCCGTCTGACATTTTGAAAATTACACCCAGTCTCAGGATAAACATACGTTTTCATGTACACAAATGTATGTACTACATGGGAATCGAACCCTCATCTGTGGCGAAGCAGTCAGAATATCGAGCCTCCATGCAAACCGGGTAATAGTAGAAACTCATAAGTCTGCAATTTCTTTTCCATTCCGCATCGCTTCTAATTTCCGAAACACAAGTTTTTTTCAGCTAGTTTAAATTCCGAATGCTACCACCTAACTTTGTGCAAGTCCCGTTACAAAGACGTTAACCCTGCAGTATTCACGCGACAAAATGGCCAATAAAAACGTTTGACATCTAAAAAAACAGGAGGCCAATCTCAGATCATGAAAATAAATATTATGTACTGGATGGAGCATATGACGCTTTTAATGGTAATATATACGTAACTATTCTGATATATATGTATTTAATGAAATATTCTTTCTAGTGACATAAAAGATTTGTAATAATGACCAAATAACAAAACAATAATAATAGTTGTGTTCCTGCGCGTGAGTAAGGTCGCCAGAGCTCATAGGGGAGGGGGGAAAGGTCGGTAACGCATGAGCGATGCTTCGTGTGTTGCAAGCGTCCATATGGCTACGGTAACCGCTTACCATCAGGCGGGCCGTATGCTTGTTAACCGACATAGTCGTATAAAAAAAAAATTGCCGGTGGGAAAAGTACGTCCTTACTTCCCTACCTTAGAGAGGATCGTGGCCAAATTGCATTAATGTATACAGGGTACAGGCAGGAGCTGGCACATTCAATACATTTACACGTTGTGCTTGTGTAGTGTCTGTGAAAAGCATTTGCATCATAAAAAGTCTGTCCGTCTCTCTCGCACGCGTTCAAGCTTATGAGTATGAAGGAGACAGTTATTGTTTTGCTTTTGCTATGGTATTTTTTTGCATACATCAGTTAGAATTGACTGACTGATTAGCAGCAATAATGTCATAAAACATCATGTATCGTGAAATTGCATAATTGTGAGTACTATGAACGTAGGTACCAGCTTTAGTTAACCGACCTTTAGTACCTCTAAATCCCTATTCAAACCATTTTTCGGTGTTAAGAGATTTATGCGGGGCGGCAACGTGCGAGTGATGTTGCAAGCATCTATAGGCTACGGTAGCTGCTTACCATCAGCCTCATGCTTGATACTTACTTAGTTAAGTACCTAAGTAGCAAAAAAAAATTCTAAAAGTTATTCAGTTTAGGCCTTGGTAAGGCACTTATGAACATTAAATGCATACAGTTGAATCTATCACCGGTTTGGAATAGACTTAAACTGAGAAGACTCCGGGAAGAAACTCAGCAAGGCAAGTGATTACAAGGGTGTACAAAAAAAAAATGATTATCTAGGAAATATTATAAAATACTAGCTGCCCGGCGCAACTTCGTTCTACGCTACCCTGTGGTGCTACCCTACCCTACCCTACCCTACATCGACTGCAGCGCCATCTGCCGGGCTGATTTGTGAATCTAAACCATCCAGGGTGCTACACAAATGCATAAAAAAAATTCGTTCAAATCGGTCCAGCCGTGTAGGAGGAGTTCAGTGACATACTCACGTGTAGAAGAATTTTATATATAAAGATTAAAACAACAATACATCTCCATATTTTTCACAATCTGTGTGACATATTAAACCGCGGTCTTCCCGACCCTCGCCCGAAGAAGTTAGTATTCAAAGCGTGCGGGGAGTTAAGCCGCAACAAAACAAACGTTTAAAATGTTTACCGTGGCGCGGCGGGTCGCCGGTTCGATTCCCAGCCGTATTTATTGTTTCCACAACTGTGCTTGAATGTAAAGTGGAATCGATTTTGGCTTACAGTAGTAGGTCAGTGTCTTTTATTTTTAATGTGAATTTAGTTAAGGAATTCTGTTTAGATTAGAATTGCAGGGAATTTTATTAATTATTTATAATTTAATTAATTAATTAATTATTAATTTTATTTTTTTAGGGTCGGCAACGCGCGAGTGATACCCCTGGTGTTGCAAGCGTCCATAGGCTACGGTAACTGCTTACCATCAGGCGGGCCGTATGCTTGTTTGCCACCTAAGTGGTATAAAAAAAAAAAAAAAAAAAAAAAATATTAAAATGCCTTTTAACTCTGCACAAGTGCACATTGTTCATGCTTGTAGGAAAGCCAGTAGTCCCCATTATTAAATTATTTAAAATATCCTGGGACACTCACACACGGCTATGTGATTCCAAACTAAGCAGAGCTTGTACTATGGAAACCAGATAACTGATATACTACATAAACTAACTAAACTTTTTGGTTATTTAATGAAATATCGAATCAGTCTACTTTGTAGTTTTGACGCCGCACCGGGGCACGCAATTATTGTCATTGCGATTATAATGTATTAGGATCAGACTTTTCATAAGTGCCTGCGAAGGTCTATTTAAATATATGATTTTGAATTTTTAATTGTAATACTCGTTAAGCTAGTTGGAGGCTTGAAATGGAGCCATCATCGCCTCAAAAAAAATAGACAATGAAACGTCAAAAACAAATGCTCTAGAAAAAATATCAGAAGATATGCGCTGCCGTTTCAAAAGGTTGGAAATGGAGGAACAAATTGATTTCGCGTCACTGCAAAGGAACCGAATAGAAACGTCATCGTATGTGACGTCATGGACTGTGACGGCCTGCGGGCTAGGTTTTAGATTACATTGACTTGTAAAAGAGGTTTTAAGAGTTCTTCGAAAAGGGTTATTTTTAAATGATTTGGTAAATTACCGTGAAATTTTGTCAAGCAAGGATTTATAGCATGTTTGAATGTTGGTGTGTATAGAATGTCCCAAATTTATCACATTTTTAAGCTATTATTTTAACAGAATAATCAGCGATAGGTAACTTTTTGAATGTTGGTAACAAGCTGATACTTTAGAAAATGATTATAGAAAAAACCGGCCAAGTGCGAGTCGGACTCGCACACGGAGGATTCCGTATAATAATAATATTATTAACTACCTCAAATTGACTATGAATTTCATATTCATATTCATTTATTAATTGTAACAAGTATTTACACATACATTTAAAAGTTTAAAGGTAGTGGCATACATGCACCCTGTAAGGGTATTACAATTTTAAGTAGATATTTACCATAGTTGGTACAAAATAACAGTAGGTTTTTAATTAGGTAATTTTCGCTTCTTGTATGAGGCCCCCTCTTTATTTTTTAATTATATTTCATTTTTATTATTTGTTATTATAGCGGCAATAGAAATACATATCCTGTGACAATATCACGTGACTATAACAGTTCATGAGATACAGCCCGCTGACAGACAGAAAGACGGACGGATAGACAGCGAAGTCTTAGTAATAGGGATAACCCTAGAAAGCAAATTCAGTCTCTTTAGCTAAATTCCATATGTAATAAATCACTTTACAACAGTACCAACTATACCAAGTTGGAGACGTCCTCTGTAGAATCGATTCAATATATCATTATTCAATGCAATATATAAAATAGTTATAGTTGTTTCATAGCCACAGACAGACACCTATTATTCCTTAGTATAGAAGTCTAGACTTAATCTACTATTGACCTATAAAACCATAGTATGTAGAATTAAGTTAATCCACAATGTTAAATTTACAATGTTGTAAAGTTAGGTTCGAACTTGTGACCAAACGATCGAAGGAATTATTCTCAGTACTGTGGTTTGAATTACATGTTTAATACATAGTTATACCATTGAGCTATTATTACTACGTATAGAGAAGACGCCATACATCACAACTATGTTCCGTTAAAGTTTGGCCATCCGGTCACATTTGTTGCAGTAGCAGGGCTTTAAATAACGGTAAATGTTCATAACGTTACCTTTATTTGACAGAAGTACCGTTATTAATAATATAACGTTAATAGAAATAACGTTATTTATGCTTCATTTTATCGTTACTTTTTATAAGCCCTGTGTAGTAGAACGAAACACGTAAGCGCCGTGAAAATCACGGTGTTTGCGAGAAAAATACTCCTAAAAGCGTTCTGATAGCGCTACGTGTTTATACTGTCTGCTTAGACGACTAATTATTGTTTCAGCGCTAAAGAGAACTTAGTTGATTCTAAAAAAATGGGACATAACCTTTGCTTTTGATAGCTTCTCTATACGTAGTAATAATAGCTCAATGCAGGGTAAATTTTTCAAGCAAGCGTGGTAGCACAGATTACTATAGTGGTAGTCTAAGTGCGCTCTGGTAAGTCTTCGATTAGATGGCAATCTGTAAATGTCTTTAGGTATATTTTTAACCGACTTCAAAAAAAGGAGGAGGTTCTCAATTCGAATGTTTTTTTTTTTATGTTTGTTATCTCATAACTCCGCCATTTATTAACCGATTTGGAAAATTCTTTTTTTATTTGAAAGGGTACGCTTTCCGTTTGGTCCCATTGTCGTTTGGTCACCAGATCAAGATTTGATTACTTCTTAGTGTACTTTAAAGTCGGTTTAAGGTTTTTGTAAAACAGTCCAATTACTTATGAAAATCCAAAAAAAAAAACATATGATTAATAAGGTTTTATTAAACCAAAATTTAAATAAATTAAAGAATTCCAATTTCAATTACATCAAATAAAAGTGCAAATATAATTTTAATGAGAAAATTCAAAATTGGAATCCAAATTATTGAAATTGGAACGCCACGTGAAATTCAATAATTGGAGTTCATTCCAATCCAACACAATTCACTAATTTGAAATTAGATTAATATTTGGAACATATCGACAGTGCTGGACTAATAGGTTATTGGCATGGATTTCTCATCAAATTATAAAGCTGTCGGTATCATACGGCCTATTATTTGCTATTAAGTCATATCACATTTATGTTTAAGAGGAAATGCTAGTGGCGTTTATTCCATACAAACGTAATCCCCAGTTTCCTCTTTCGATAATGACACTAGAGCAATGATTATTTTACCATGCAATCTGTAGGTGCCACTGTATGTCCTTCGGTTTTGTTTTTCTAAATTAATTATTATAAAAACTAAAAATCTTCTAAAATCACAAAAACTTACCATTTTTAACTGCCCTTATTTGACGTCCAGAAAACAAATTTGACGATTATAAAAAATAAAAGGAAAACCGACAGACATAGCCAAAGCCCTTCTTATTACTATTCTTGAAATAAAATTTAAATCGATCCAGTATTGAAGGAGGAAACTGGGGATTACGAAATAGCGATTTCGTCTATTTTAAATAGGTATAATCGATCCAAGCTGTAGTTGTCTCTATCGCTCTCGGGCGGGATAGCTCGGGCACAGCGCGAAAGCAATATATATGTTAAAAACCTATTTTTCAAATTTCTTGCAGCCATCCATTCCTCTTAATAATTTAGATTTTCTACATTTCTTCTCCATATAATTTTTAAATAATGCAAAATCTCATAATCCTCCGTGAAATTAAAATTAAGCTTAAAAGGTACAAAGATATTCTTTACGTATTTCTATGTGTATAGATCATTCCTCTCCATTCAAGCAATATTCAAAACAATTGCTTATATCAATAGAATTAGTGGTTGCTGAAGTATACCACTGTGACAGATGGATAGGCAAACAGACAGATGAACGGAGTGGCATAAGGGTTCCTTTTTAGGGTTCCGTACCCGAAGGGTGCCAAACGGGACCCTATTACCTCAGAGTATATAAATACTGCTATTACTAAGACTCCGCTGTCCGTCTGTCCATCCGTCCGTCCATCTATCTGTCAGTGGGCTATATCTCATGAACCTTAATAGGTAGATACTTGAAATTTTCACAGAATTTGTATTTCTATTGCCGCTATATCAACAAATAATAAAATGAAATAAATTTACCGAACCCTCGGCGTGCGAGTCTAAATCGTACTTGGCCGGTTTTTTATCTTTTTATTTCGGAACCATAAAAATATTACACTCTGGCAAATCCGTGACAAAAAAGATGTAACAAGTTACGATAGACATACACTAAATTGCAAAACTCAGTCATAACATCAGACTTAGACATATAAGTGCAAAATTAACGTGGCACCAGCACGAACAGTTTAACGCAGGTAAATATTGTATTACCACGGTAAATATGGTAATTTACTACCACATTTCACTGTTATTAGGCCATTTGATGTGAGAGAGTGCTTAATTGAACATGGGAGGGCTTGGGGGGGCATGTAATTTGAATATAACGCACTTTATTGCTATTCCATACGGTTTGCGGGTGGCAATTACGTTTTGTTGAATACCACATAAATCTGGATGCTGTAATGGTTGGTATTAGTTTTTTTAAGTCAGGGGCGGGGCGCAAAAGCGGCCCCAGAGAGGGCGATAGGTCGATGTGGTCACGACTTATCGTGATAGGTCGATGTGGTCACGACTTATCGTGATACCACAGCGAGGGTGCTGGGGGAAGGTATCACACTTTGGGTTATCTAAAAGCCGCGCATGGAGGGGTGCACGAAAACCCCCCTCTGTAGCGCAGGTGCCGACCACCGTGGGGTTTTAGCCGGTACAAGTCCGACATAACCTGGTTGGGTATCCTATACGGATTTCCAAAAGCTAAAAAAAAGTTTTTACTATGATATTTTTTTTCAGACACCTGTCTTTTCAAATAATATTTCAACCCTCATTTTATACTATATCCAAAAAAAAATATGACAGTTTTTGATGTTCACTATCAAATTTTTGTAGTATCTGGGTGCTTGGCTGTTTTATAGAAATACTAGCTGTCCACCGCGGTTTCACCCGCGTTCTCAGGATAAAAAGTAGCCTATATCCTTCTCCATACCAAAGGCTATCTGCGTGCTAAATTTCATGATGATCCGATGAGTAGTTGAGGCGTGAAGGCGTAACAAACAAACTCACTTTCGCATTTATAATATTAGTTAGGATTGCATGATACACCATTAAATATCAATGACTTATTTCATACCATAAGTCCATGGGAGTTTCTGCACGGTAATAGTATATAGTTTACCATGGTTTTTGTGCCACGCGAAAGAGCCAAGACATACTTTTTTACCAAGGCCCTTGGCCTTAACTCTTCTTGAGATCTTTTTTTTTTTTTTTTTTTTTATACCACTAAGGTGGCAAACAAGCATACGGCCCGCCTGATGGTAAGCAGTTACCGTAGCCTATGGACGCTTGCAACACCAGGTTAAATAGATAACTTTTAGATCTGATAACTTTTTAACATTGGTGAAGTATTATAGTTTTTCAAATCTTCCAAATAAAGATTTAATATTTTAAAGATTTTAGTCGTTTCTTACACTATCTATGTAAATAAAATCACTTGACCTTGATAATAAAACCGCCATTTTTAAACATACGTTCAAATTGCAAAAACTCGTTTTAAAGAACTTAGCATAGGTACTTACCATCCAATCTTTCTTTCCCACCAAAATACCACACCACTTTAGGCTGCGGTTTCCCTTCCTTCACTATACAGCTGATATTGATCTTCGTTCTCTCCAGCAGAGGCCCGAAGACTGCTCCATCTGATAAGACTTGGCCGTCCCCAGTTAGCAATTCCACTGACTTCGGTTTAACTGTGGACAATGAAAAATGGTACTTAATTACATGGGGCTACAAATTTGTTTAAGTTTCGTAGAGCGTCTACGTTATTGCTACGGCTCGTAGGGGGCTACGAATAGCTACGAATTGAGTGTAATATTTGGTAATTTTTAACTTAGAATAAAAAAATAATATAAAAAACCGGCCAAGTGCGAGTCGAGTAGAGCGAGTCGAGCGAGTGGCAGTAGAAATGAACATTCTGTGAACATTTCAACTGTCTACTACGGTTCATGAGAACCACTGACAATACTATAGCCCACTGACAAGAAAGACGAACTGACGGATGGACAGCGGAGGCTTAGTAATAGGGACCCGTTGGCACTCTTTAGAACCCTAAGGCGCCGATCCCACAGAGAAGAAAGAAAGAGAAAGAAAATTATATTTATTTTGATACCACGGAATGCAGAACTCGGAACTCCAGAACTCCAGAACTCTCTATGTGGGATCGGCGCCCAAAAAACAACCAGTGAGAGTTCTGTAGGAGTGTTCTATCTATCTACAACTATAATACTATTTATCACTATTTAATATCTGTTTTTTATGATTTAAAATAATAATATATTTATTATGTAATTATTATTATTATTTGTTGCTTTGATGAGACTGATGTGTTTATTTAATTTAAGCTTTCTATTTTTAACTATGCATATTTTATATTATAAATATGCACCGCCCAAATGTCCGTGATTCTCACGTGGCTTCAGCCGAAAATCAGCGCTGTAGTGATCTGCAGCACATGCTGAGCTGGGGCCATTTAGACCCACGATATCGCACGCAAATTATTGCATTATATTTACTATTCCTTTAGTTTGTTGTGTTGTTTTTCTTATATTTTTTATGTTACTAGTTGTTTCTTTTTTATTCTTATTGTTGTGTGTGAATCTGTGTGTCTAATAAATACCATTTTATCTTTTATCTTTTTATCTTTATCTGTACAATAATAATAAAACCAATTTAATTGTTACTTAAAAAAACTACATAATATTTTTTTCTGTAAGATATAGTAATTTGTTTTCGTTTATAAAAAAATAAGTTAATAATTTAATTGTTTATTGTTCTATCCATTCCAATATCTCATAACTAAATGGAAAGGAACTTTTTATTTTAGGGTGCCAAACGGGACCCCATTCATAAGACTCCGCTGTCCGTCCGTCCGTCTGTCAGTGGGCTGTATCTCATGAACCGTAATAGGTAGATACTTGAAATTTTCACAGATATGTATTTCTATTGCCGCTACAACAAAAAATAATAAAAATGAAATATAATTTAATTGAGTCAATTTGAGTTATTATTTTTACTACTATATTACATTATTACGGAACCCTGCGTGTGCGATTCCGACTCGCACTTGGCCGGCTTTTTATTTTCTATTTAGTTAGTATTCTCATTATTGAAAAAGCAATGCTCTTCAAATAAACTAAAAAGAATGTATTTTTTATAAATCACTTTCGTAATACGTACAAAAACCTAATTACAACTCGAGTCATTACTTATTTCGGAGTATACGTACGTGAACAAAACAAACAAACAGTAACGACGCGTTCATTTAACAAGCTTAACAGCTTTTCAGTTGAAATTTTCAGTTTTAACATTATTTTTCATGATATCAAATATGTACTGGAGAGTTCATAAGTGATATTGTTTTAAAATAGATCTTACGCGTTTTCGGAAAGAATTTTGTTTTGAATAGAAACTATTGAGGGTGGTAGCCAGCTAGGTGGGTACTACAAAGTACCCTACCACCGTTCTAGGTTTTCTTACGTTTTCTTGACCCATACAATATTAACTTTTTTTCTGTTTTTTTATCTTGTCACAATTCAAATTCAAAATCATTTTATTCAAATAGACCTTCGCAGGCACTCATGAAAAGTCTGACTCTACAACTCTAATACCGGTTCGGAAGGTTACATTTGCTGAGAAGAGCCGGTAATAAACTTAGCAATTACTCTTTTCAAAACAAGCTTAGATTCATTACATAATATTTACATTCTAGTCGCACTGACAACAATTGCGTGCCACTACAAAACTACAAAGTAAACTGAATCGATATTTAATAAATAAATGGCAAACTTAAGCAGACCAGCCCCCACAAGCAGCACCTATTCACAAGTATGACGCGTGTGGCAGCCATCGCCCTCCTCGCCATATTGGATGGAAGTGGACGACCCGTCACACGACGCCGCCGCAAGCAAAACAAATATTTTTTTCTTCTTTTCTTTCTTTACATAAAGATCAAGCTCTTTGTAGATTTTGCACCCACGACCTAAGTTTCGGTTTACAACTATCCCATTTTGTAAATACGTGTCTGCAATTTTTTTTAAACTAAGTTCCCTTACGATGCACAACCAGTAACTATAAATTTCAATATATTTTTCACACCTTAAACGATTGTACACCAATATTCCGTAGCTACAGACTTATCGTCTCGCCTGTACCCGTCCAATCACGTCAATGGCACTTAATAATGTTACCTGATTGTACTTAATTATGTCTGCATCGTTTATTCACGTCGAGTGGCGTTTATTGGAGTGTTCGGGGAAAATCTTCAGCTGTATTAAGTTTATTTGGTACAAGATTATCAATTTAATGTATCGGTTAGGGATTTAGTACATCGTGATGGTCTAATACGGATGACGTACTTGAATTTATTCAAATTTTAGGTTTGGTATTGTTGCTATAATAATTGGACTGTTTTACAAAAAACTTAAACCGAATTCAAAGTACACTAAGAAGTAATCAAATCCTGATCTGATGACAATGGGACCAAACGGGAAGTGTATCCTTTCAAATAAAAAAAGAATTGTCCAAATCGGTTAATAAATGACGGAGTTATGAGGTAACAAACATAAAAAAAAAATACATTCGAATTGAGAACCTCCTCCTTTTTTTGAAGTCGGTTAAAAATCGCTTACCACTCTAGACAAGTTAAAATACCCCGACGATTTTTATTCCACAAACTAGCGACCCGCCCCAGTTTTGCACGGGTGCAATGTCATAATGTGGTGTCAGTGGAGTGATTTGCACGCCCAGCCAGCGCCCCGCCCGGTCGCGGTATCGTGAATACTATAACTTGCTAATATTAAATCTTTTAAAATTTTAATGATAATGATTTGCTGTAAAGAGCAATTTATTACAAAAAAATATCTATCTGATGGTGAGAACCGCATCAAAATCAGTTGCGAGGTTTAGGAGGAGTAAGCGGATACAGACAGACATGGAAAGCGACTTCATGTTATACATTTAGAGAAGAAGAGCTGATTCGGAAAACAAGGTCTGCCATCGCAGTTACCGTAGCTTATGGACGTTTTTAACGCCCGAGCCATCATTCATGCATTACCGTCTTTACTCACGAGTAGGAACAGATGGAGGTATTCTCCAGTCGTGGTACTCTTTAAGTGAAAATCCTCGTGGTTCTCGCGAGGGACGCGCGTCCTATGATAACAGTTATTGTAGTCATTGTATTTTTTTTAACCGCGAGCCAAAGTATTAAATCATTTTAATAGATAGATAGATAACTCTTTATTGTACACCAGAAAATCAAATCTATTTTAAATTGGAACATTGTAGTTTCAAAAGAATTAAATAAACAATTATATCATAGCAAACAATATAATAGAGAATTAACTGAAGAGAAAATATATTTCCGTCCAACAAAAGGAAATAGAAGCCCCGTTCTAACTTTCAGAGGCGTCGTATAATAACAAAAAAGAAAATAGAAATAACTGAAAACATTCTGTATCACTTCTAATTAATTTAAAACACGGACCGCTGACTTTTAATTAACTTTGTGCATCAGATACTTATCGTTTGATAGTGTTGAACGATGCTCGATGTTTTATGTCGATAAAATAAATATTTTTCTTAGTGTCGTAATTGAATTAGTGAAATTACTAGATACAATAATGGTTTAAAAAAGAGCAATGTATTTATAGGTACTAAGAATTATAATCATATAAGTTGCTTTTGAAAAAAAATATTTGGATACTAAGTACACAGTTTTTTGTAAAATAACTTCAAACCCTGTAGAAAAAAAAAATATATTTATGACTGAATGTCTTTTCAAGATAAATAATACTGTAAATAATTCGATGTATTAATCTTTTATTATTTTGGATAAAACATAATTAAGCCCGATAAGCTATTACATTGTGTGACAGTAACAATCATCTACACAAATACATACAAACGTTTTAATTTATAGTAAGAATAAGATATATAACCCATTTCGGTCCTTTAATCTAAGACTCATGGTAGCTCGAGAGATAAACTAATAGACATTTAAAGTATTCACGAGGCTAGAAATCATCCCAACCAATAGTATTCAATAGTATATTTTTCAATTATATTTAGTCGATATAATTTCTGCCCAACACTATTAATTACTATTGGACTTCTAAATGTAATAGAGCTAACGGCAGTAGTTGGACTTGAATTTTTATTTTCTATGTCACGTGATTAATGTTTGTCGCGACATTTGTAAAATATGTTTTGTAAAGATCTTTATATATTTTTTTTCTTCTTATAGTACCTATATATTAATTACCTACTAAAAGATGTTTAAAAGAAAATGACTTCAGATCACAAAAATCTTTAGATCACAATATCATCCTAATAGGTTACTATTAGGACTTATGACTATTAATATGTTTACGATAACATATTAATAGTCATAAGTAGAAAGGAAAGCATAAAAATAGTCAAAGTATTTAAAAAGTTAATAGTAGATTTTTAACCAAGGGTTGTGAGGCATAAAACCCCTCCAGATATTTTCGAAGTGAGAGCGCCCATAAATTGGTGTGACTTCAAAAAAAATACACTAATCTCATTATTCCACATATTTTTAACGCCATCTAGTTTATTTTTACTCTGTGTTGAAGAAGTTTAGATCGGGATCTTAAATCACATATATACCTTTTTCTGTTAAATGCTTAATAATATTAATAATAATAATAAATAATTATTGCCTCCTAAAAATGACAATTCATATAATTTTATCGAATATACTGTAAATTAAAGTTTTTTTAATTACTTTTTCGTCCCAGGGTCGTAAAGTACCATTTTCAACATGCTTCCTCGATACTTTGACGTCTACTTTCAGAGTATAGGGCATGAAAATAAATATTGTCAATACTTGATCAAAAAAAAAATACCAAAAACAAACGCAAGAATTACGATATTATTTTTCGTCCCTCGTCACCCACTTAATAAAATAAAGACGTCAAATTTTGACACCTATTGCGTCGCCGTGACAGTTTGCGAGTTACGCGGGAAATTTGACAGATAAGTAATATCAGCGACATCTTTAATTTGATTTGCTAATAACTTTGCTGCAAATTGTTTTCGTCTGCTTTGATTTTCGAGAATTATTCAATGTATAATAATATTTGAATTCTTTGACAATTCACAAGAGATTGTATCTTTTTAAGTTTTATTTGAATTCTTTTACCAATCTTACTTTTTAGATATTTTTAAATTACTAAGGTAAAGTATACGACCCACCGATGACAAGCGAATTTGCTGATTTTCACTTTTTTCAAATCCTGGCACATTTTTCTCCATCTAAACATAACAATGCAATTCCCACTAAATCCAACCGGAAAAGAGTACCCGAAAAAGAGAAACTTTAAACGAAAATGTCAACAATCCGAAATACCTCCATAGTGTAAATTATAATCTTACAAAACTGGGTGTGGGTATCGTCTGTCACCATGGCGTCCCGCGAAATTGGCGCCAAAACTGACAGGCCGTCGGCATGTTGACACCTGTCAGTCGAGTAGCATTTATGAGGAGCATTATTAGTCAACGCGTTATGTTTAATTGTTGTTTTGTATGATTGTTTTAGACGTCTGCGCGTGATGTTTTGTAATTAGGCGCGTTTACGGAGTGCGTTACGAGTTTTGTTTTATTTGGTTAATTGTGAATGTGTACTGTTGTGTGAGATGTAAATTATAATATGTTTGTAACATTTATGGGAACAAGAAGGTATACATTTTATCGTTTACAATTTTTCAGTCATTTTAAAAGTGACTATACAATATTCCTAATAGAAAGACAGCCTTTGATGTAAATTTACTTATAAAGGCGATGATACCTCAGTGGTAGTGACGTCAGATAAAGAGATGAAGGTCCTGGATTCGAATCCTACAATGAGCTTGAGCTTTCGGTGAAGGAAATCATCGTGAGGAAACCATAACATGGTGGTAGGGTATTTTGTATTACCTACCTGGCTGGCTACCACCACGTTGTGCACCAGTACCATCAAGTTGAAAATCCGACAGCTGCACTTAAGAGCCAGTTTCTTCTAGGGTTTATGTGTGCACCATCTTCGGCCACACCATCACTTACCAAGGTGAGATTGCGGTCAACCACAGGCCTGATACACAGTAAAAAAAAACGAGTATTTTAAGATCTTTTATATATCGATGTTTTGTATCATTATTAACACCCTAGTATATTCCGTGTACTACTTTGTTATAGTAATAACTATGTGTCATTTATTGTGCTTACTATTACGCCATCTTTATTTCGTACATACAAGTTTCTCAGTAAATCACTCAAGTTCCGTTATTTCGGACAAGTTCGGAAATATTTCGAATATCGATAAAATTCAACTTTTGTCGATTTCCCAGTGAGTTATTGAACTTGCACATCTAAAACAAAACCGCTATAGTCCTTGTACACGTGATATAAAGTGCAAATTTCCTTGACAAAACAGTTTTGCATTCTGGAATATTGCCTGAAGTAAAATAAAACGTGAAATCGTCCTGAATGTATAGCTTTTTTAAGTTGGATAGCTTTTCTGAGAAGTTTTGGATTTAGTTTTGCGGTGTTCAATTCAAATCAGTTTCTAGAAGCGCTTGAATTTAAATAGAAATAGTTCGTAAAACAAATCATGCGTAAGTTTTAACAAATCACATTAGGTATTCAGCCGACGACACACAGGGTATACACACTTCCCGTTTGGTTTCATTGTCATCAGATCAGGATTTGATTACTTCTTAGTGTACTTTGAAGTCGGTTTAAGTTTTTTGTAAAACAGTCCAATTATTTTATTTTAAGTAACCTACCATACTAAAGTTTCATCGGCAATCAGATGAATGATATTATACAAACAGTAACATGTGTATAGTATGGATACGACTATACGACAACAAAAGAAAACACACTGTCGTGTCTACCCTGTATACATGTTACTGTTATACATTTCAGCCGACGAGACATTGACCATTTATATGAAAAGCTGTATTTTTTTATATTTCGAAGTTGGTCCCATTGTAAAAGTTGTTCGTATTTATGAGAACTTTACGTGTTTTGATTTATCATCGTACTAGCTGACCCCCGCGGTTTCACCCGCGTTCCCGAGATAAAAAGTAGCTGATGTTCTTTTCCATACCATAGGCTATCTGCATGCCAAATTTCATGATGATCCGATGAGTAGTTGAGGCGTGAAGGCGTAACAAACAAACTCACTTTTACATTTATAATATTAGGTAGGATTATCGGGATCCACTCTGTATATTTAATAAATGAGTAAATATCATTTGAGGAACAAAAACAACAAAATAACAATAAAAAAAAGAACAAGAAAATCACTAACACACATTTTAAGCCCACAAACCCACACCCACACCAATCAAACTCCCCAAAAACCTAAAAATAAAAGCATCTTTTAAACCCCTAACAAAGAGATATTTCCATAAATTCGCCCGCCACGTGTCCCTAACGTCCCGAATGTCCCTAATTACGGGACGGCGGGATTCTACGTCCAAAGTTTTAGGGAAAATAATGTTTATTAGGTGCCTGATGATGGTATCATTTGAAAGACACATTTTAGAAGAATATCACGATTTAAAAATAAAATGGTATTAGCATATTATGACAGTGATCATGGTAAATTGGAAAAACCAGAACAGTCTGCTAAAATGTCACACGATACTATTGCAATTCCATTATCATTGAGCCGCTATGGGCAGTCTACTAATTCATAATGGTCTCATAATTAATGAAAAGAATTTTAGTACAAAAACTGTCAAAACTGACAACTAAAAGATCATTGTGGCACGATTGCAGTTTCAGTGGAAAATCATCGGAAAGCTATTATGGCGCCATTATGACGCTATTGTGTTAGTAGACTACCAAAACTGTAAAACGTGTCAATGTTGACACCACTGATAGTTCATTGGAACACAATTGTAATAACAGACTTGGGCCACTGTTCTGTTTTTCAGTGTGTTTGTAGCCACCACAGAGCATAGAAACACTTGCCTTTCATTGAGACGTCTTGCTAAACAGATACTATTCAAGCGATTCATTGGGCGGCAGTTTTACCAACTTATGGCATGTATGTATTGTCCAAGGTATGTCCCACAAACTTATCTGGCCCGGTGGCCAAAAGTAGAACTAACGACGCCAATTTGAAATGTCAATCAAAATTAAAAGCTTAGGCTAGCTTTCAGTTTAGGCCCTGATAAGGCTCTTATGAACGTTAACAAAATTACTCTACACCGGTTCCAAATACAACTTGAACTGAGAAGACGGCAAGAAACTCAGCAAGTCTTTTTTATTAAATCTGTACTTAATTTACAAAATATATATAACAATAGCCAGCTAAGCGAACAATTCATTCAAATGCATTCTTTGTCACCTACTGAATCAGAAACATTATAGTACCCTTTCTAACATAACTTCTGTTTTACTATCTTTTTAAAATGTAAAGGTAGCTCTTGAATTTCCTTGGGTACTTTATTATATTTTTATTATATAGGACTTTGCTGAGCCAAGTTAAAGGTACAGCAATTTTATGCTTATTTCTAGTATAGATTCGAGATTAGACTGATGGCCGCTCACACTCGGATATGCGATGTTCCTATATAAGGTGTAACGGAAAGGGTATATACATCCGAAGGGGGTGAAGACTACATCAGGTACAGACTCTCTATAAAAAGTTTCAGCTCAAAATACATTACTAAAAAATTGAAACAACATTTTTTAATTAAAGTTTTTTGAATTAAAATCATAACCAACATGTCACCGGTCAATGAGGGTCATTGTCATTTTGCATCCCTTACTAATATTAATATAAAATTTTATCTTCCGCGATCTGTGCGCTTCGTACCAAAAAAGTGGATTACTGTTATGTATATACAGTTTCCGTTACACCCTGTATAGAATCGACTCAAGACCTCAATAAGCTAAATAACAGTGAATTATTTCAATAATATCCAAACGCAGCAGTGAAGCTGAAGGCCAAAGTCCACTTAATGAAAACTAAACTTATGTGTGGCTACAAAATGAACGGGTAACATATCAATTGAAAACTAGCATGTGAAACGTTCTTAGAGAAATTGTTAGCAGAGAAAAAAATATAGTTTATTTATACGTTTTTACTTTGTTTGGTTTAAGGCCGTTGTATTTCTATACTATAGAAAAAAAAACTAAAATATTGAATAATATGAATATTTATTATTATTTATAGTGTGCCCCGTCTCACTCTTTCGATCACCAAATGTCACCTGTCAGATAAAGACTTCGGAATTTTAGCTAATCAACGTTTGATAACTTTAAAATGAATAAGGGGGTTAGTATTTAAAATATTCATTTATACATTAAAATAGGTTTAATAATAGTATTATTTGCATACATTCAAAAAAAAAACAAAAATTAAAAGTTTTTGCGAAAAATATTGTGAATTTTTATTTGTAAACCAATGATTACTAAATATTATACATGGATTAAACAAAAAATAAAGTACAACACATACAATGTATGTGAAATAATACTTGTTTTTATGCCATAATTTGATGCATATTTGATGGAGAGTGTTCTAAGGAATTGTTTGACTTGATGCCTACGGCTACCTTCCACCATCGCAACTCTCGCCATCGACGGGGAGTCCATCCTCACACTAAAAGGCTAAAAGGAGTTTTCTTCCGCGGACGCTTGGACTGTGGAATGAGCTCCCCGCCGTGGTTTTCCCAATGGAGTACAGCATGGGGTTCTTCAAAAAGGGTGTGAAGAGATTTCTGCAGGGTCGGCAACGCGCTCGTGATACCCCTGGTGTTGCAAGCGTCCATAGGCTACGGTAAGCGCTAACATCAGGCGGGCCGTATGCTTGTTTGCCACTTAATGGTATACAAAAAAAAAAAAAAACATTTTTGAATATTGTAAATATATTCAGAATAAAATCGCTCATTTCCTACCCCCACACGAAAGCCCGCCGCCTCATTTGTCGGAAGACGCAACTCAACTGCACTCACACTACCTACCGACTACTACCGACTACCAACTTTACTACCGACTCGGAGTGAACCATCCCATGTTATTGCTCAACTTACAAAGTTTCCTGTTTTGCTTACACTGCCTCAATATTGCCGAATTTAATTAAGCGATGCCTTCTGTCTCACTCGCTCTGAAGACGTCGTAGTTTGTCATCTCGCTCGCACGCTTTTGAAGATTCTTGGCACGGTATTGGAGTTAAAGTGTTGATTGTTTGTACGTACTCAAAGTACTCAACTTGAAAACGGTTCTTAACGTGAGTTTTTAACTCACGTTAAGAACCGTTTTCAAGTCAATAAAAAAACCTTGCCTAGCTTTATATTATTATTATGATTTAACATTTCTAGGTTAATGTGTAGTTATAAAATCTGTCACCAAGCACCTTCATGGTGCGTCCATGCTTGGCGAACCGAGCACGAGCCGAGCCTCGAACGAGCACACAGCGAGCACGATTCGCGTAGCGTGGACGGGCTTGCGAGCCGAGCCACGAGCATTCGTAGCGTGCTCGACTGCGCATTTCATGTTAGGAAATTCGAGTGTCGTTCTGAGATTATTTTGTTTTTTCTAGTTTTATTGATGTCACGAGAAGACTGAATAAAAGTGTTTTATGCCTTAAAAATATTATTTTAGAGCTGATTAAAGTGTATTAAATAAATGTATACAAAAAGTTTATTAAAAAATCCACTTTGACAGTCAGCCTATAATGTCCCACTGCTGAGTACAGGCCTCCTTTCACAAATGAGGGTGAAAGGGAATGGGCAGATACTCCACCACGCGTGCCCACTGCGGATCGGTGGAGGTAGGCTAGCCCTTCGCGCGCCTTATACAGACCGTTTGTGTTTAAGGGGAACCGCGGCCATTGTGCGCGAAATGCCACTGTGACGTATAAGACACAAGATTTAATATATATTAACTGTCATTTAGTTACTGTTCCATATAAATTTTAACTCTAGCAGGTCTTTCTTGTCTGGTCGTGCGCGCGACCAGCTAGTGGTCAGCCTACTGTTGGAATTTTTCAAGCCGACTATCACAATTAAGTGATAACCGGGACCAACGGCTTTACGTGCCTTCCAAAGCACGGAAACGCTCGATTTGAAATACCACTAGGCGGTCACCCATCCAGGTACCGACCACGACGGTGGTAGCCTAACTTTGCCGATCGATTAAGAACGGCTAATCATGCTACACCATGAGCGCTTCTTGATTATTAATTGAATAATATTCGCCATATTACAAAGTAGTTAGCTACTTAGCTAACTTAGTTTGTTAAGTTAGCGCTGTGCTCCTGAATAAATTACGATAACTAGAAGTAGGTTAAAATCGACTTCCTAGATTTGATACATACACATGAAGCTAATAAAAGCATGTTAATAATATTACTAACGTTGCAGTTTAAAATAATTGAATTGAAATTAATTACTAAATTACAGAAATTCTGCAACATTCGAGTAATCAGCATGTAAACTATGCAACAATTTACGCAAGGATCTTGATATTAAACCAACACGCTGTATAGCATAAAGGCAGCGCAATATTCCAGGCAGCTTTATTGGCAAACACGGCCACACCCTGTATAAATTTGTGCTTTGGACACACTAGCGTCTAAACTTTGCATGTAGGATTACTGAATGAGTGATGCTGTAGTTTCATTCATTCACTCGGTCTCTATGGTTGATTAAACTGTTATGATATTATTTGAAAAAAGATTTTGTTAAAAATTTCATTTTTAATACAAGCTTTTTATGTTGACTGTAAATTTTATTGTCTGTCAAATTCAAAGCCATTTATTCAATTTAGGCCCCAGAAGGGCACATATGAAGGTCACATTTATTGAAGTTACCACCGGTTCGGAACTCGGCCTTCAACTGAGAAGAATCCGGCAAGAAACTCAGCAAGGTTACATTTTTTAAATATTTTTTGAACAATCTGACTATGTTTGGCTTTTTCTCCAAATAATTAACAATAAAAAGGATATACCTAAGCATAGATAATGTACTTGCATTGTCACCCAATATACTAATGTATACCAAATTTCAGTTCAATGGGACACTGTCAAAAACTAGCAAGATTCGATTACAGACACCGGACAGGTGAAACTAAATAAAAGAGCGTTTTCGAAGTAATCATGTGAGATCATGTCATGTCTACGTATTCAAAGGCAAACAAGCATATGACCAGGGGGTCAAGCCTGCTAAAATGTCGATACGATACTATTGCAATTCCATTATCATTGGGCCGATGTGCGCATATTATAATGGTCTTATTATGAACGAAATGAATTTTAGTACATAAACTGTCAAAACTGACAACTAAAAGATCATTGTGGCACGATTGTAGTTTCAGTAGAAAATCATCGGAAAGCTATTATGGCGCCATTATGACGCTATTGTGTTAGTAGACTACCAAAACTGTAAAATTTGTCAATTTTGACACCACTGATAGTTCATTGGAACACAATTGTAATAGCAGACTTGGGCTCCTGGTGGTAAGCGATATCGTAGGACGCATGCAAAACCCGGGCCATCACTCACGCGTTACCGACCTTTCCCCTTCCCGATGAGCTGTCGAGCTGCTCTTTGAGCTCTCTTATGTCGTATTTAGTATGTAACAGTCGGAACAGACTGAGTAGGTGATAGACAATGAATTTTCTACTTTTTTTTCGTTGGTGGGAAGAGTTAAGCGATGGAATTCTAACGCTGTCTACTGGGTTATCGCTTATGTACATGCTGCAGTGAAATTACCGATCTTGCCATCTGCGTGAAATGTGAAAACTCGAAAAAACGCAGCCCCTAAAACCCCATTGCAAACATCGAAATCGCTAGTTGTTTTCGAGATCTCAAAACATATTTAGATATTGCTCATTTAATAGTAAAGATAGATAGATAACTCTTTATTGTACAAAAAGTATTTAACAAAGTATAAAAATAAATACTTAAAGTAAAAAATTACTGTAAGTACAATAGGCGGTCTCATCGCTAAGAAGCGATCTTTTTCAGACAATCTTAGGATGGAGAGGAATTAAGACACGTTATTAGATGGTGGTGTATACTTTTATAACAAAAATAGATTAATAAATATACATACATACAATTATATAAGTCTTTATGTAAATAAATACGTAGATTTAAGAAAATTATATATTATTATTAATAAATACAATGATAAAGGTTAGATAATAAAGAATAAGACAGATAGATTTACGTGCTTTGTTAAAAAGTCAGATTACCCTTTTTCGTCCTTATTTTGCAGCCATTGCCTCGACCTTCGTTCATAAAACTTTTACAAAAAAGAAAATCTTTTTACGCATCATTTAACAGATAAAACATACGACTCGCAGACATGTAAAAAAGTAAATTTATACATCTAGTTATACAATGACAGATTGTTTACTACAAAGTTGAAATGAATTGAAAAACTTTCTATATATATTGCCATTAAAGTTTTACTTCTAAAAACTATCTGTCTTCTAACTATCTGTATGTCAAAGTTCATCCCAATCCATTTCATAAGTACAATATACAATCTATTAATAGAAAATTTTCTCAAGTCTGCCGCTGCTTCCGATTAACGGCAAGGTTCCCAGAAGGCTGGCAGCGTTTCCTCTTTGGATAGCCAAGCTGACGCGTTGGCGGAAAAAGCTCCCCGCCCGCTGGTCTCCGGAGGTCTCGATCAATTTTGATGACAAAGTGCGAGCAAAACGGCGAGCTTCGGACCCCCACGGTCCCATGGTCTCGACCGCAAAAGCCATAAAAATATAATTGGGGACAATCGATGCGTATTTTTTGTATTTTTTTTTGTAGTTTTCTATACTCTCTATACTATATTAAAATTTAGGTTAGACTTTTAAAAATCTACAGAAATAACCACTGGTTTAAAAGTCAGCTATTAAATTTAACTAAGTCTTTTAAAATCCAATATAACCACTAACAAAATACACAAATCATGGTTAAATTACCAAAAAACTTTGCCCATTAACTATTGGCCGCAAACATTTGTGACCAATACACCAACGAATATGCCTAATGGGTCCAAAATGTGGTAGAATACGCAATGGTTGCCAACAACCACTACTGCAATGAAACACACGCACTGAGCTAATTAAAGTGAAATAATCTCAGCATAATCAGCTTTGGCACGACAAGCGCTACAATTACTGTACAGGGTGTGGACAAAAACATATTACTGGATGTGGTAAATAATTTACCACTAAAGTCCATTGCACGAAAACGTCGTACGTAAGGCATAGGAATATGAGCAATTTAAAAGCCCTTATTTGTTTGCCATTTTCCTTAGATGTTATAAAAGCCGACGTCTTTCTGCCTGTCTGTCTGTTAGTGTGATTATAACTCAAGAAACACTGCACGAATTTACATTAGTTTACAGTTATCTAGGACAGGAAAAATCTCTTGTATAGGGAGGTAAGTTTCTAATATACCACAAATACTGACTGAGACTTTCGATATCGGATAGGGCCTCTGAAGTTTATTTAGATTTTGACTACCAAAAGAAAGAATGACACCTAGAAAGATAAGTTACCTATGATTCTCAATGACTACATTATTAAAACTTATGGAGTTATTAAAAAAATATTGCTTATCATCAAAATACATTTGATACATTCGAGTGAATAGATTCCTTTTGGGTAAGCGTGATCCATTTTAGGCTTCGACTTCGTCCCTTATGGGCGCGTCAGTAGCCAAACGCAAGCCCATTTAATAAAAAAAATACATAAGGCACATTATTCACTGATAATTATAATGCATATAAATATTGTGTACTACAAAATTATGTTTTACCACTTCCATTAACTACAACATCCTGTATTCAAATGCGATACTATCTCCCGCTCGCAGCCCCGAAAACTGGACATGCTGTATACCTAATAAATAGCAGCACAAATTTGTGAACGCAAAACCATTTATGTATAAACGTATGTACTGTGTATGTTTGTTTATTGCGAAAAGGTTTGTGTTTTGGCGATTTTACAGTATTAAAAGCTATTTATGTTAATTATTTTAATATTTTTGGGGAAACAATGACGTAGCTTTGTGGGCATTAAATATGGCGATCTTTATCAGATAATTATGTAGGATAATGGTAATTTTAAGTAGAGCTTTTTGGAAGTTGCAAAACTGGGCTCGCGCAATAATATTTATATACATATAGAAAAGATAGGCCAGAAAATGTGTATGAACTTGATGATGTCTGAGTGTAATATCTATTTGAGCAACGGCACAATCAATAACGATGAACGATAGAATTTTCATACTGCAGAAGAAGGCTGTCCGCGCAGTATAATAAAATAAGCCTGAGCTTCTTTGAGAGATAAGTTTAAATCTATTAATATAATAACAGTGTCGTCACAGCACATATATGAAAATCTTATTCATCTGTGGACAAACATAAATAACTTTCCTAAGAATAGCGACACTCATAGTTTGAACACTAGAAATAAGCACAAACTTGCTGTACCTTTAAATCGGCTCAGCAAAGTCCTAAACTCTTTCAAGGGGCAATGTTTACGTTCATATAATAAAGTACCCAATGAAATCCAAGACCTACTTATACATCGATTTAAAAAAGATAGTAAAACAGAACTTATGCAAGAAAGGGTACTATAAAGTTTCTGATTTTGTAGATGACAAGAATCCATTTAAATAAATTGTTCGCTTCGCAGGCTATTGTTAAATAAATATTTTTTAAATTATAATAATTCTAAGAGTGCATATTAAAAAAAGGACTTGCTGAGTTTCTTGCCGGAGTCTTCTCAGTTCAAGTTGTATTTGGAACCGGTGTAGTGTCATTTTGTTAACGTTTATAAGTACCTTATCAGGGCCTAAATTGAGTAAATACTTTTTGATTTGATGAAATTTGGCACTTAAGGGCTCACTTTTTAGTATGATAACGAGCTAAACCGAAAAGTCCCAAAGCCATGGGAACTTTGTAATAAAACGACGCAACTCTATTGAGTTTGGGCTCGTTAGGTTGGTCTTGACAAGGACTCTGGTTCTAGGGTATGATGATTAAGTTGGTCTACTATTATATATATAAAAAAGCTAAAAATTAAAACAAAATTAATCGAGACCTCCGGAGACAAGCGGGCGGGGCCAACGCATCAGCTCGGCTATCCAAAGAGGAAACGCTGCCAGCCTTCTGGGAAGCTTGCCGTTAATCGGAAGCAGCGGCAGACTTGAGGAAAATTTATATATATAGATTGAATTTTGTACATATTTGTTGTAAAAAAAAAATATTTAAAAAAGACATGTAAGGGCGTGAAGAGATTTCTTCAGGGTCGGCAACGCGCGAGTGATACCCCTGGTGTTGCAAGCGTCCATAGGCTACGGTAACTGCTTACCATCAGGCGGGCCGTATGCTTGTTTGCCACCTTAGTGGTATAAAAAAAAAAAAAAAAAAAAAACATGTAAGTAATCTCAATAACATAAGTAAAACTGCAGAGCGCGAAATTTTAGACAATTTTTAACTATTTTCAAAATATCATAGATACCTATTTCCGCAAAATTTCTTTTCCACCACAAATCACAGCGAAAACTGACAAAGTAAACAAGCCAATCTGTGATTTAGTATAAAACTAGTTTGAAATTCAATAACAGGAAGTATGTTGCGTTAAGTTTGACGTTTCCGTTCGTGGCCGGGTGCCGGTGACGTGGACTCGCTTCCGCCCGAGTTGTGACGTCACACACAGTAGTGACGATTTATGTGGACTGTCAGTGCAATTTTATTGGATAAGGTGAGATTTGAAAAGCAAAAGTAAGGAAATAAAGTATTAGAAAAAGGTTAAGCTACAAAACTTGCTGACTTCATAATCAGCCTATAATGTCCCACTGCTGAGATAAATGAGGGTGAAACGGAATGGGCAGATACTCGCCCACTGCGGATCGGTGGAGGTAGGCTAGTGGTCAACCTACTGTTGGAGTTTTCAAGCCGCTTAGATGGCATCCAACTAGCTTAACGACTATCACAATAAAGTGATAACCGGGACCAACGGCTTTACGTGCCTTCCGAAGCATGAAAACTCGAGTTGAAATATGCTACACCACGAGCGCTTCTTTAATGACTTTTATTTTAACTGTATGTCTATTTTGTAAATACACCACATTTTATAAACAAACAAAAATGGTTTATTCTACAACGAAACTTACAACCACACTCCAAGTAAGAGTATCTCTAACTCAACAAATATTTAAAATCACTACAAACTCAAGAACCGCCCACAAAAACCACTACCATACTTTACCGTCAACAAACAACTTTAAAAACGCCCCGAAACCTTCGAAACAGAAACACATTAGTGTTGTGCTTACGCCGGTATCCCGGTATCGATAAGTCAAACGGAGAGCTATCGAGTTGGCCTATCGCCACGCCATCTTTCCACTCCGACTAATGTGATGGGGCGGAGCCGCGCCTCGAGCGATCTTTATCGATATTTTAAGTGCGGTGAATTTATCGACACTTAAAGTGTCTGCTTGTTTTATGTTCAATTTATCTATTTTGGCGGTGTAAGCGGAAACATGCTTAGGTACAAATTATGTTTTGCGGTTGAATTATTAGGGTTGTGCTCCGAATTTCTTGATTTAATATTGTCCTTTTATAATTTAGAACATTTATTTTACGATACCTAAAACAATCAGTTGAAGCTATAGAGAATAGATACCTTGACGTCCACGCTACAGGTCGTGGGTTCGATTCCCACTCAGGACTACCATTTTTGCGCATGAATATGCCTGTTTGTTCTGTTCTTGGTTGTGAATATCTATTTAATTACATATTTACAATTTTTTGGACTCAGATAGCCTATGTGAACAATACCCCAGGCTAAATAGTTATGTATTGCTGATAACTAAAGTAACTCCATATTAATTTTAGGCGATGATGGCTCAGTGGTAGTGACGTCGGATGCCGACATGCAAGTCCCGGGTTCGAATCCTACAATGAGCTTGATCTTTTGGTGATGGAAAACATTGTGAGGAAACCATGACACGGTGGTAGGGTACTTTGTAGTACCCACCTGGTTGTCTACCACCTTCGAGTACAAAATCTGTGGTTAAGCCTAGGAGTGTACCAACAGCTGCACAGCCAATCATAATAATCTATCTATTGTGATTAAAAATATTATTATTATTTGTAAAACGTTTTATAAATAACATTTTATTTCTAAACACCTGGCGATAAACTGCAACATAATCGGAACGATCCATTAACCGATTATGCTCATCGATAAATCAAATTCGCACCACTACACCCGCTTGGCAAATACACAAAGCTGTCATTGGCAAGCGATGGTGCATCGTATTTTGCCATCGGCGGATTTCTTAACACATCCGCGATAAAATATATCCTCATATTTTTACTTAAACGGGAAAAGCGGATGAAAGTTTTCAATAAATAATTATTAAAGTATTTTTATGAAATTTGATATTTATTTTGATTTCACATTTTTATTGGAAAGTATTACCAAATAATTTATATAAATGATTTTTAATGACTTAAAACAGAATAAAAGATACATTTTAATAAAAAAAAACTATTTCCAAATAAAGAAGAAAAATGTTTTTCTAATTCAGAGAAATATAAGTAGCTGAAAATGCTTATGCGATAAACGTCGAATCAGTCAAGGCAATTTTTCATTTTCTAGATGTAAATCCATTCAATCACATTAAAGCCACTTATATAAGTTCCAAAAAGTCAAACAGTTTTTGTAAAATGATATTTTTTTCCACAAAATTTAATCTCGATTGTGAAATGATTACTTTCCAATGTTTCAATTAATATGTTCAGACTATTTTTTGTTCGTGAATTTAATAAAAAAAAGTTTTTCTTTCTAAACGGTCGGTTTGAGTTTCAATGGATATTAGTCTAGGACGTTTAATTTTACTTTAAGGATTCTGTATGTATTTTAAAAGAAAAATATAATTATCTGAATTTAAATAAAGAAGGATATTTTTAATAAAGATAAATTATTCTTTTAGGTAAGTTGATAGAATAAAAAAAATATTAAGAGGTACAAAAAATTTTTTTTTACCACAGGTTACTTTCATGTAAAATGCTGTTATTTTGGCATTGCAAAAAGACCAATCAATGCTAATAATTATTTGTTATTCTTTTCAGTTATTAAACTTCTATTTGGCTTATCGATTGGTAATTTACATTATAGATCTTATTTTTTTTATAGGTTAGCGTTTGACTACAATTCCGCCATGATGATTAATAATGTGGCCGAAGGCGGTAAGCACACAAAGCCTAGTAGGGACTGGCTATCGAGTGCAAATAACGGAAAATACCGACAGGTGCTTAGCAACAGAATTCAACATAAGGTTTGCCTGACAGGCGGGTACTACAAATTACCCTGTCACCATGCTATGGTTTCCTCAAAGATCAAGGTCTTTAGCTGAACCCATCTCGAGTACCAAATATCAGACTATGGTTCATTACCTCTGAATAGTTCCCGAACCTTCGTTAGTGAACTACCTAGGTTAAAAAAATGTCTGAAATCGTTAGACACATCGTTAGCTACCGCTTGAAGTCTCGTTATTTATGGAAATGATTCTCGATCCGGTCAGATCGTTACTCGTTTTACATCAGATAGTTTGAAAAGGGTGTTTTAGGGTCGACGATTTGTTGTCACGTTGGAGTCTTTGGTATTTTAAAGATAATTTGTACTAAATCGTTTAAAATACATTATATTTTATATGATGTTGTATTTTTGTTAATAATTTTTTTTTTCAGAATATATTTTTTTTAGAAAATAGGTTTTATTTAATTACTAATATTTGGTGATCTTAACTTAGTTTAACTGTTTATCAAGATGTAGCGGTAACTAATATTTTTACCAACTTGGCTCAAGCTCTCTTAGTTAACAACGGAATATAGGTAAATTCGCGAGACAAACTATTGTCTCGCGAATTTACCTATAATGAGGGTAATATGAGTAATTTAATTGGTCTACAACTTAAACTTAGTAGTTTTAGTTGTAATTTAATTCGTCTACAACTAAAACTGAGTAGTTTTAGTTGTAGACCAATTAAATTACTCACCTCAAAGATAATGAACAAGATCTAAAGATATATTCTTAAGAGATTATGTACGAAAATCGTAGTCGTATCGGCAACTATAAAAAGTTTTCATAGCCCATAATGAGATGCCTGTACTCATCTTTTCAAAGGCACCGGCGACATAATTATGTATTCTGCGATTTCCTACTTAAAACCTATTTGCATAGGTTTGAAGATACCGCAACTTTGACTTGCAAGTTTTTAATCCGACTTTTTTAAGTCAGCAAAGGGGATACTGATGATGGTTATTCAAGTCTGAAGGATTTTTAATTAAAAATATTGAATTTTATTTTGTGCAAATATGATACAATTTTTAGTGAAAGAGATTTTTTATACTATCCCTTGGTAGAGAAACTTATATCTTGATGATTGGAAGATCTTTTTGCTTATCTACCATTTTTTTTATTGACTGTATTTAAGCACTTCGAAATTCGAAACGCCGATTGACTATAGTGCGAATATTCATGAGTTCGAAATACGTTTAGTCGAATGTATGCTATTGCGAAAAACTCTAGTCAGAATGTTCATGAATTCGAAATACGTTAGAGCGAAAGTGTGCTATTGCGAAAAACTCTATATCGAATATTTTTCATTGCGAAGTACGTTTTTTCGAAAATATGCCATTGCGAAAAACTTTAGTTCGAATGATTTCCAGAGCATAGCGTTTATTCGCTCAAAGAGCAGCTCGACTGGGGAAGTACCTCCACCTTACAGAATACTGCAGCCAAATAACTTTATGTTGTGTTCCTGCGCGTGAGTAAGGTCGCCAGAGCTCATAGGGGAGGGGGAAAGGTCGGTAACGCGTGAGCGATGCTTTTTGTGTTGCAAGCGTCAATATGGCCACGGTAACCGCTTACCATCAGGCGGGCCGTATGCTTATTTACCGGCTGAGTTGTTTTAAAAAAATTAAAAAAAAAAACAAAAAATTCGAAGATAACATTATGTTGAAGTTCCACGTGACGTTACAGTGGTACAGTTTTTACTGTAAAGTGACGCCTCTAGCCCCCACTCCCGAACTTTTACGCGCTATATCTTTGCCAATTTTTAATGATTAGGTAAAGCAAAAAATACGTGTCCAATATTTTTTGATAATCTAACTGACGGACTAATTAGATTTTTTTTTACCCATAAATCATCCCTATTTAATATATTTTCAACAAATGTCCGTCCACCTAATGAAACCTCCATCTCAATTATCTTTTTCCCTAAAACTTTATAGAGAAGCATCTACAAACCAAAGAGTAAACAGAACAGATACCCCAAAAGGCATATCATAACTACAATCACATTTGCCAGAGCGCGCACTAAAGACCATCACATGTCCCTGGCATTTTTGGCTAAAGTCCAGATGCGAAATACACTGTATAAGTACAGTTTTCCATTCGCATCCACAAATCGTTGGACAGATAATCACTGGAAGCACTGGGCACATAACTCTTGCCAAGTATTGGTGCCATTCTGACATTTGCTGATCTTTTAAGTTTATTGAAAATATTTGGGGGATTTTACAGTTGGCAGAGACTTAGCCTTTCTGTTATATTTGCTCTTTATTTATGTACAAACATTTGTGTACATATTGGTGCATTTTATCTTAAACCATGGATAGACTCGTTTTTGGTCATAATGTCGCCGTGGTAAGTGATGACGTGGCCGAAAGTATGTTTTTTTAAGAGAGGTAGAGCATAGCGTTTGTTCGGTAAAAGAGCAGTTTGACTGGGGACTAAAGGTACAAGTTCGTAGCTGACTGCAGGCTGCAGCACCAGGTAACGTGTCGCCAAGGCACTACTTCTTTCTCTTTCGTTTCTATGTATTACTAATGAGGCGACGTGTCAGCTACGGAAGACATTTCATAGTTATACATAGAAACCAGTAGTGTCGCGGCGACACGGCGTCGCCTGCTACTGCTGCCTGCAGTCGGCTACCACTTGCGAACAAGCATACAGTCCGCCTCGTGGTAAGCGGTTACCGTAGCCCATTGGACCAGAGCATCACTCCCGTATTACCGACCCTTCAATATTTTATTTTTTTTTAAATAATTGTACAGTCAATTTTAGTTACATACCCTAGAGAGATTCGGTCATAACTATGTGTCTTATAATAATTTCAGGCAGCAAATCATTTCGTTTTAGCGAAATGCATTCTAAACTTAACTCTGTTTATATTAATAATAGGGCTGCATTCATCATTTGAACACTTTGTATATTCAGCTGTAACTCATGAATTCTGGCAGTACTGCCAACTTATCGATAAGATATCGATGATAAATTTTACAGAAATTTCCAATAATAACTTACTATTTACTAATAGAAAAATTGTTTTCGCTATTCCATAAATATTCACGTAGTTAAACTTTTTTCGCATATCGAAATATTTGTCCACCCTGTATTAATTCCATTTCATAATATTAAGAAACTGTGTATAACTGTGTTGAGTTGAGAGTTGTGAGTGTTTGAGTTGATATAACTGTATCTTGGACCAGAGCTCAGACGATAATTATTTATTCGCATGAAATATAGATTAACAATTATGATTTTATTTATAATAGTCATAAATTGATTAAGTTGTAACATGATAAAACAATTGGAGTATTTAATATGATATTCCGATAATAATTTCAAACTTTTCATATTAAAAATCTACCTCGCATAATCAAAAAGTATGAAAAGTTTTTTCGGTATTACCGAGTTAATCGAATAGTAAAAGTTGTTCAGCATGATGAAACAAACATAGGCTTCGAAAATATACCATCTCAAAGTATCCACTTGTATACCAATATGCCTATTGGAAAATATCAAGATCATATTTTATCGATATTATTATTATCGACATTGAGACAACACTATACCTCAAACAGTTGAAATTATAATAATATGCAAGAATTCAAGGGCAAAAATGTTTACATTGTCTTTTAAACAGGTTTATTTCTGGAAAGCCGATATATTCACGACAAGACACATCATTTTCGATGCCTTGATCTCAGATTACAGAATAAAAGGCAGATGAAGCGTGCCGAACACGAAAGTGAAGCCAAAAAAGCAAATACAAATGCATATATTTTAAGAAAAGTATTTTTATTTCTTTGCTTTTTTTGTGAACTTGCGCGCTATTCCAATAATTGTTTCAATGAATCCAGTGGTGTAAAAATTATCAGATTTAACAGTTTTTGATAGTCTACTAATTCGAAAGCGTCAAACACTATTATGAATTTAGTAGAAAACGCATTTTGTCTCAATGATAATGTAGTAATGTGATCATGTCAGATGTTTTGTTCCCAAGTCACTTGGAAGACAAGGTTAAGCTGGCATCCAAAAAGCTTGGAGTGCTCAACAGAGCGAGGCATTACTTCACATCGGGGCAAAGGCTACAACTTTATAAGTCGCAAGTCCGGCCTCATATGGAGTACCGTTGTCACCTGTGGGCGGGGGCACCTGGATACCAGCTTGGGCCTTTAGACTCGGTTCAGCGACGTGCCGCTAGAATTGTTGACGATCCCGAACTCACAAACGGTTGAGAGCCCTCAGTCTGGAGAGAGAATTTGCCTCCTTATGTATGTTCTACCGCTTGTACAACAGGGAGTATTCCAAGGAATTGTTGTACTTGATGCCCACGGCTACCTTCCACCATTGCAACTCTCGCCATCGACGGGGAATCCATCGTCACACATTAAAACCAGAATTATTTTCTTATATTTGGAGTTTTCTTCCGCGGACGCTCAGACTGTGGAATGAGCTCCCCGCCGTGGTTTTTCCAATGGAGTACAGCATGGGGTTCTTAAAGAAGGGTGTGAAGAGGTTTCTTCAGGGTCGGCAACGCGCGAGTGATACCTCTGGTGTTGCAAGCGTCCATAGGCTACGGTAACCGCTTACCATCAGGCGGGCCATAAGCTTGTTTACTACATTAAATAGTATCCAAAAAAAAAAGCAGACTTGGCCTTCATTTTGATTTTGAGTGGTAGTGGTAGCTTTACGGTGAAAAAAATTAAAAAAAAAAACATACGACGGTGGTGAATTACTTTGTAGTTCCCGCCTTATCGACTATTACACTCAGTTTGGTAATCTGTAGCCAAATCTTATAATCTAATAAGAAGATAATAATTAATAATAATAATAATATGTATTTTTTTTTTTTATAATTATATATTTAAAATGTATTTTTTTTTTATAATTATATATTTAAAAATGTAAATTATAGGTACAAAAATAAATAAATGAAATAATAATAATAATATAATAATAATATATTACAATATTACTTTTGTCCAAATTGTCACATGACATTTAGTATATACTTACCCCCTTATTCATAATCGCTTTTTAACTAAATCAGTGTAATAGTGTTTCCGTCTCACTCTTTAGATCACCAAATGTCACCTGTCAGATAAAGACTTCGGAATTTTAGCTAATCAACATTTGATAACTTTATTATGAATAAGGGGGTAAATCCTTACAATCTTTACATTTAGTAACGTGGAAGTTAGGGTTAGGTAGTTAGGCAGTTAATTTTAAGGACAGAAACAAAGGTTATTATTTATCGGGAACGCTATTATAAAAATACTATTGTAAACTTTCCAGAATTTATTTAAACTAGGCGTTGATCAATTCAACACACACTGCTATCAACCGAACCATTTGCACCATTTCAACTATTACAACATTCTGAATTGTTAAATTTCCAAACCAACACACGTACGTAGTATTGAATTTAAAAATAAACACAATTGTAGAATGTATTGGAAATACTCAGTGGGACGCAAAACGGGCAAACTGTGCGATTTGGTCGCCGCGATACATTTGGACAACAGCTAAGTTTGCATCGACTATAAATTGTATAGATACGCCCTCGCATTTTGCAGCAAATTGCTAAATAAATTGTCAAATGTCTTGAATAAATATGTCTAAATAAGACTAAAAAAGCTCAAATAGCAAAGTTGTTTGAATTTTTAACCAACCCCGCCAACTGGCCCGTCAAAATTTTTCGTATATTCACAGCAACATAGTTCAATGCCTGCAATGCTTCTGAGTAAATAAATATATTGTTTTCAATGCAGCCGGAATGTAATTGCATAAATAATTGCATCAAAAGGATCGCCCAAAATAAACTAAGCAAGATATCCAGCTGGGTGCATTTTTATAGATTTGCGAGGATTTTAAGATTCTGAGCGTGCGTG
Source organism: Polyploca ridens (assembly GCA_951394255.1). Classification (NCBI taxonomy): domain Eukaryota; kingdom Metazoa; phylum Arthropoda; class Insecta; order Lepidoptera; family Drepanidae; genus Polyploca; species Polyploca ridens. Next base: position 9,263,287 of record OX596269.1, on the reverse strand, counting down.
GAGGAAAATAATTTAATCTATGGAGATATAATTTTTATAATGTGTTTAAAATCAAAATTAAAAAAATGTATTTAATATTGAAATTGCTCTGTCTCACCATTGCGTAATGTAAAACAATTTTTTTTGGGGAAATGTTTTAAGGTGGTACCCATGAGACAAGCATGCTTAGTTTGGGGCCACAGGAAAACCACTTGATAAATAGAAAAATATACTAATTTAAGACAAGAGATTTTTTATTGTGTTCTATGATATACATTGAAAATAAATAATTTTGAATTTGAATAAGAAAGCAAACTGTCAATGTATTACTCTTCTCTGGAATTATAGTGTACAAAAATAGCTTCATTTTTAAACAACTCATGGCGTATCTACAACATCAATGGTTCCCGTTTCTGGACAGCAGCCAGCGCGCTTGCCTGATAAATATGTATCTGCTGGAAAATATAAGATAAATGTGAGGGAACCCCCGACGCTGCAAGAGAAAAGAAAATAAAGTTTGTAGTCGAGTGCCATTGTTAAGTTTAAGTCTTGGGTTTTTATTATTTACTTAATATTTTTTACATTAATTTATACGCCAAAGTGCTAATACTAATATAATAAAGCGGAAGATTTGTTTAAACGGGCTAATCACTGGAATTCGCAGTTGGATTCGAAAAATTCATTCACTGATAGGAAGCTAGATTATCCCCGAGTATTATAGGCTACTTTTTATACCGGGAACGCGGGTGAAACCGCGGAGAACAGCTAGTGTTTTATAAAACAAACATTTGCAATACTAGAAAAAAAAAATACTAAATAATTTTCACATTTTGATTTTCATACACACACGATTGTTTCGACTAAGTACAAGGTCACATACTTATCTCAATAGATCAAAGCTATCTGTTTTTTTATTGGTTACAGGCATTGAGAGTTGGACTTGGAGTTAGACAGTACTGTTATGTAAAATTTTGACATTGGAAGGTTGAACAATAGGATGATTAATTCAACAAAATGTACCAGCTAAGTCAGTCAAGCTTAAGGCCAGTTTGAATCAAGATTGAACAATTGAATTTGAATACAGAACCAATGATAAAAAAAAAACCACTAAGTTTTGGTTCTAGTTTTTTTACGGCCCTATCAAGTTGTTAAATGGACTTGCGTTTGACCTTCGACTGACCCCATGAGGAGTTATGACGAGGCCGAGGATGTAGCACGCTTACCCAGAAAAAGCCTATTCACTCTGGCCTTGAATAAATCTAGGTTATAGGTGTCGGGAAACACAGACCCCGGAAGAGAGTTCCACTCCTTTGCATTTCATCATCATCATCGTCGTTTCATCATCATCCTCATCTACCTGCCCTGTTCCCAATCATTTGAAGTCAGCGCAATATGAACGCTTCCCTTCGACTCTTCTATCCATCATGCCAGCATTCACTCCTTTCATACCCGTATTGCATAGCATTTGGTCGTGGTCTTTCACAGCTGGTCGTATAAATAAGCTCAGAGTCACTCAGCAATATATGGAACGAGCTATGCTCCGAATTTTTCTACGTGACAGGGTCCGAAATGAGGACATTCGTAGGAGAACTAAAACAACGGACATAGCTCGTAGAGTAAGTAAGCTGAAGTGGCAATGGGCGGGCCACATCGCTCGAAGAGCCGATAACCGATGGTGAAGAAAGGTTCTCGAGTGACGACCGACCACGTACTGGAAAGCACATAGCGGGACGACTTCCCACCAGGTGGACCGACGACCTGGTCAGAGTCGCTGGGCGCCGCTGAATGCAAGCGGCCCAGAACCGTTCGAAGTGGAAATCAATCGGGGAGGCTCAGCAGGGGACATCCATAGGCTGATATGATGATACCCATATCATCTCTCACACAATCCATCCATCACTTTTCGGTATTTTGAAGTCACAAAAAAGAAAAATAATTATGCAAACATAGACAAAATTCCCACAAAAACCCCACCACAAACAGCTCAATCAATCTTTATTAAACTTACATAACACTTACTTCCCGGCGACACTGAGAGCTTACCGCAAGCATTTTTCAAGCTTACCACCGCCTCGTGGAGATAAGCTGCGAACGTCGTCTTGCGCAATTGACCGGACAATCGATGCTTATTTTCTGAACGGAATATCTTAGGATTCTGTAGTAGTAATGGGAGAACCCTTTAAATATTGCTTCGGTTTCAGTCTCATGTGTTATGTGGTCAATGTTTGGAGATATCAACTTGAAATCTGGTAATGTTTTAAAAGATAGATAACAGAGAGGTCAGCTGACGCAGCAGTTGGTTATTCCACCTATCGCGCCGCAGGTCGTGGGTTCGATTCCCACACAGGACATGAATTTGTGTGCATGATCATGTCTGTATGTCCTGAGTCTAAGTGTGATTTATGTATTTACAAACAAAAAGTAGTACATGTATTACATCAGTTATCTGGTTTCCATAGCACATGCTTAGCTATGCTTAGTTTGGGCTCAGATGACCGTGGGTGAGGAATGTTCCAGGATATTTATGTCTGAAAAAAAAACACAATCGATTCATAGTCGAATCGTTCTACACAAGGGCATCACCAGTAAGTACAGTTACCGAAGTGAAAGATCTGAAATAATTTGTTCGAGAAAAAATCTTTGTATTTGTTACAATTGCTAAACTGAGGCATGGTACAGAAATCATAGCAGACCAGGCAGACTCGCACTTGACGCATTTGAAACATTTTTTCCGATTCCATTTTAATCTATTGAACTCATTAACCCGATATCATTGTTATTTTTTTAACCACGAGCCAACGTATTAAATAGCGATTCAGTCTAATTTGTAGTTTTTGCCGCCACGCCGGAGCACGCAATTGTTGTCAGTGCGATTAGAATATATATTGAATCTAAGCTGTTTTGAAAAGAGTAATTGCTGAGTTTTATTGCCGGTTCTTCTCAGCAAATGCAACCTTCCGAACCGGTATTAGAGTATTACAGTCAGACTTTTCAACAGTGCCTGCGAAGGTCTATTTGAATAAATGATTTTGAATTTTTTATTTTGAAAATGGCTTTAGATTCCGCTCCCGCTAGTTCTATGACCTCGGCTTAAACCCCAACAATATCACAAAAAGCCTGCCCTATCACGCAAAATACTACATTACGATCGTTAAGTGACTGAGTAACAAAAGCGATCCATATTTTACAGCCGCTGAAATCCAAGGCATTACAAAAATCGGGTCGATGTATGAGGATATAGTGATGAGAGACCGCGAGTTTTAGGTTTTTAGTAAAACTAACTTTTGATTACGCGGATATAATATTTAGCTTCTTACCGAGAAGAAACCCTATCTGGGGGCACGGAAGTGCCCCCCGCCAAGACAGCCAAACGAAGCGAAAGGGCACTACCTACCTTTTCTCGAAGCGCTTCGTCGTTTTTTTGAACCCTCATAACTTGGGTTTGGATTATACCAGATAAACAAAATTCTCAGGACATGATGTCAATAGTGAACTTATTAAACATATTAAGTTTCAATAACATAGCTCTTATACTTTAGATTTTATTGATATCTAAAAAACCGCGATTTCGTCACTGACTCACTGATGATCATCAGAACTCATAGGGTACTTCCTGAAGTCCTAGAAAGCTGAAATTTGGTATGTAAGCTTGTATTAGTACACAAACGACAAAAAAAAATATATAACTTGGAAATTTCAAACAAAAAAAAACATAAGCAACTTACAAAAAGAAGTGAAATCCCACCAAAAACATTTTTATGTAAAATGTTGCCGCCAAGACTCGTACTGTCAAAAAGTTATCAGATTTCATGTCCCAAGCTTATAACTCTACATGCACTTACTCTACAAGCCCTACTAACTTCACAAACTCTACACACCGTAGTCAAAATATGTGGCTTGGCCGTTTCAATACTACAAGAATTGAATAACAAAAAAGTAATGAACAGTGAATACATTTTTCACCTTACTCCCATCATCCCATGTGACGGTAGCGAAACGGCTAAGCAGTGGCGTGCATTGGTTTTCGGAGTAGGTAGGCAATCAAGCACTAGGTAGATGGAGCAAGTTAATTGTACACGAATATTTATGTTAATAAATGTAGTAGTAGTAGTAAAGTTTTGGTGTTGGTCTAGGGAAAGATACTAGGTATTTTGGTTTTTTTCAACGAAGGAAAACTGACTGAGTGGTTTTGCACGTAATTTTTCGATGCATATTGCATCTTCACCACACGTACTACACTTCAATTTATCCATGTTCACACAGAACAGACACACAGCACAGCAATTCCTAACATATACAAAAAATAACAAAAACAAATCACAATATACGTCAGTAACGTTGGTTTTTTTTTTTTGATAATTTGTTCTTGACCATGGATACAAAGTCCTTCAGTCGCATACATTTTATTTATAATATCACTTTAATATAGTCCGCACATTCACTTTCACATAGTCCGCATGATCAGTCACCGTCCAGTCATGTTTTAGTAAAATGGTGGTCATTTCACTAAAACTTTTCACGGACTTTTTGAGACAACTTGTAAAGTCACGTTCATATTCATTTCATTTCACGTCACTGGTGCATAAAGATTGATCTTTATTGGATAAAATACCACTAATAATATGCAATTAAACTCAAAATACACGAATTTATGAAAATTAAAATTAAAACGCTACGTCACTCTGCAAGTTCCCGCCAAAAAGTCAGTCACGTAGGACGATTTTTGCTACTAATTAACTAAGAAATATATTTATGCCATAATATAATATAAATAACGATTTTCTAAGGATCGATCAATTAATTCTTTTATATAATTTTTTTTAATCTATATCGGACACTTCAATTTGAATCTATCTATATTGAAGTACGGTAACCCTATGCAATACCAGCCAAACAAACCATAAACAAAACAATACAAATAAATTGCGAAGTTATATTTGAGTTGCTCTAACGTTGGTAAACTGTAGTGTTTTTAATTTGGATGGGTTACAATTGTCACAACAGAGTAGTTATGGTTACTTTTGGTCTATAAATCGCGAATGTCAAATGTCAGTGTGCTACGCATAGCAAATACGTGATTTATGCTTTCGTCGTATTATCTTAAAGAAGTGTGTGTGTGTGTATGCATATGCCGAAATCGTTTTAGTGTGCGTGAATTTGATACACAAACTCGCGAGTGCATGCGCGGCAATGTTTGAAATTTCGTATTGAATGCTAGGTTAGAAATTTTATTTAAATTTTTAAAATGATTATATAGTTTAATTGAATCAAAATATTATTTTATTGAATCTATCTCATGAGGTAAGCATTGCTTATTTGCCTATATGGAATGCACGCCACTGCGGCTAAGCCATATATTTTGACTAAGGTGTAGACTTTGTGAAGTTAGGGCTTGTAGAGTAAGTGCATGTAGAGTTATAAGCATGGCTCTACATGAAATCTGATAACTTTTTGACAGTACGAGTCTTGGCGGCAACATTTTACATAAAAATGTTTTTGGTGGGATTGTACTTACAGTAATTTTAACTTAAGGCATTTTTTTGTATACTTAATTAATTAAATACATTGTGTACATTCCTATCCTATCCTATCCTAACTATTATAAATGCGAAAGTGAGTTTGTTTGTTTGTTACGCCTTCACGCCTCATCTACTCAACGGATCATCATGAAGGGATTTGGCATGCAGATAGCCTATATGGAGAAGGACATAGGCTACTTTTTATCGCGGGAACGCGGGTAAAACCGCGGGGAACAGCTAGTAAAGTAATAAGCTAATAATAAATCTATCTATCTATCTGTAACAGTGTTATGTAGAATTGTTTAAGATGTTGCCCACGACTACCTTCCACCATCGCAACTCTCGCCATCGACAGGAGTCCATCCTCACACATTGAAACCAGAATGGTTTCGAACTGTGCGGTCTTAAAGGAGCTTCCTTCCGCGGACGCTCAGATTGTGGAATGAGCTCCCCGCCGTGGTTTTCCATATGGAGTACAGCATGGGGTTCTTCAAAAAGGGTGTGAAGAAATTTCTACAGGGTCGGCAATGCTCGAGTATTACGTGTTGCAAGCGTCCATAAGCTGCGGTAACCGCTTACCATCACGCATACCGTATGTTTGTTTGTTACCTAAGTATGATAAAAAAAGCTATCTTTATGTATATAGGTAAAAGAAATTGAAGGTATATACGTGGCAAAGATGTCACTATTATCAATCGTATGAAATGCAATGCCATTTAATCAGTTTAGACAATTTTGAAGTTTGAGGCCACCCGTTCGGAAGTTAGGTACCTACAAAATAATTAATAAATTGATATATCCTGAATACTCTTACTATTTTAAAATATAAACCGGCCAAGTGCGAGGTTCACAGAATACATCTCCTTACCAAGTTTCAACAGTGTAGTTCTTATAGTTTCGGAAAAAAGTGGCTGTGACATACGGACGGACAGACAGACAGACATGACGAATCCATAAGGGTTCCGTTTTTTGCCATTTGGCTACGGAACCCTAAAAACCTTATAAGGTTCAAAACTAACTACTAATACTAAAAACCTATTAACATCAAAACAAACCGAATATGAAACAAAGTCATTAGAGAGATACTAGCTACTCCGCTATCGCTTATGGTGTAACCGCAGGTTTATATGGGCGGCCATCCCGCGGGTCAAGTCGCGTAATGTCACGTGAAATGAGCGGTGGAGGACCTTTCGATTTGCTAGTGATGTCGATAGTTTTATCGATATTTTTTGCTTTGCCGTTTGTGAAGAAAACTGAAAGCCTGAGAAACCTTTATTCCTTTAGGTTGATTATGGACTGATAGAGAAGTTTCGAGCCCCAGCAGTTTGTGAGCTTTTCATATTGATTAAGTACATGGAGGCAGTTTAAAAAAACTAGTTGAATTTTACCAAAATTAAAACAGTATACATATTATGACCCTGATCTAGGGGCACGGAAGTGTCCCCCGCTAAGACAAAGCCAAGCGAAGAGAAAAGGCACTACCTACTTTTTCTCGAAGCGCTTCGTCGATTTTTTGAACCTTCATAACTTTGGATTATACCAGATAAACAAAATTCTCAGGATATGATGTCAATAGTGAACTTATTAAACATATTAAGTTTCAATAACATAGCTCTTATACTTTAGATTTTATTGATATCTAAAATACCCCGATTTCGTCATTGACTTACTGATTATCATCAAAACACTACTACAAAAACTATTGAATAACAAAAAAGTTATGAACAGTGAATACATTTTTCATGGCTGCCACACGCGTCATACTTGTGAACAGGTGCTGCTTGTGGGGGTTGGTCTGCTTAAGTTTGCCATTTATTTATTTACTTATTAAATATAGATTCAGTCTACTTTGTAGTTTTGCGGCCGCGCCGGGGCACGCAATTGTTGTCAGTGCGATTAGAATGTAAATATTATGTAATGAATCTAAGCTTGTTTTGAAAAGAGTAATTGCTGAGTTTATTGCCGGCTCTTCTCAGCAAATGCAACCTTCCGAACCGGTATTAGAGTATTAGAGTCAGACTTTTCATAAGTGCCTGCGAAGGTCTATTTGAATAAATGATTTTGAATTTGAATTTGAATTTGAATTTTCACCTTACTCCCATGTAACGGTAACGAAACGGCCAAGCCACATATTTTGACTACGGTGTGTAGAGTTTATGAAATTAAGCCTTGTAGAGTAAGTGCATGTAGAGTTATATGCTTGGCTCTACATGAGATCTGATAACTTTTTGACAGTACGAGCCATATGTCTTGGCGGCCACATTTTACATGAAAATGTTTTTGATGGGATTTCACTTCTTTTTTTTTTTGTTTGAAATTTCCAAGTTTTATAATTTTTTTATTGTTTGTGTACTAATACAAGCTTACATACCAAATTTCAGCTTTCTAGGACTTCAGGAAGTACCCTATGAGTTTTGATGATCATCAGTGAGTCAGTGACGAAATCGGGGTTTTTTAGATATCAATAAAATCTAAAGTATAAGAGCTATGTTATTGAAACTTAATATACTTAATAAATTCACTATTGACATCATGTTCCGAGAATTTTGTTTATCTGGTATAATCCAAACCCAAGTTATGAGGGTTCAAAAAAACGATGAAGCGCTTCGAGAAAAGGTAGGTAGTGCCCTTTCGCTTCGCTTGGCTGTCTTGGCGGGGGGCACTCCCGTGCCCCCAGATACTACATTTTTTTTTGTAAATACATACTTACGTATATACATAATTATACCCAGACTCAGAACATACAGACATGTTCATGCACACAAATGCATGTCCTGTGTGGGAATCGAACCCAAGAACTGCGGCGCGATAGGTGGAATAAATAATCGTATCAAAAAATACATCTATCGACACCTCTTCGTCCCAACACTACAACTCAGGTAATGCCTCGTGAAATTCCCGGGCACAGTCATGATGACTGCCATAATGTTAGACCCGGACTCTTACATGTAATGAGCGGTATGGTCATTTATTCCTTTCATGACGTACCTGGATGTTACAAAGTTTTACAGGATGTGTGTGCACGGCACGTATATTTAATAAATTAATTACAGATTTGTATAGGCAGATGTTTTAAGAGAGGTAGAGCATAGCGTTTATTCGCTCAAAGAGCCACTAAACACTGTCTCCCACTGACCTTACACTGAAGAAATCTCTTCACGCCCTTTTTGAAGAACCCCATGCTGTACTCCATTGGAAAAACCACGGTGAGGAGCTCATTCCACAGTCTGAGCGTCCGCGGAACAAAACTCCTTTTAGCCCGCACAGTTCGAAACAATTCTGGTTTTAATGTGTGATGATGGACTATTAATTATTTCAATCAAGATTGACCACAAGCTCACCATGGTAACCCAAGTAACACATCAAAGCAGTATAACGGCCGACTTACAGCATTTTTGTATCGTTTTAGCATTTTGAATTAGTTGTATAGTAACATTACAAACGTTTATACAGCTACTGTAATGCTTATTTGGGCACAAATTATACAACTATAGATCCCAAATTGGTTCATAATAGCTGTTTAATTGCATTACATGCGCATTATATTAGCATTATTGTGGTCAAGGAAATTACCAATCGCATTAAGGAAGAATTATTGTGGTCAAGGAAATTGCCAATCGCATTAAGGAAGCATTATTACGGTCAATGAAGTTGCCAGTCGCATTACAGATGCATTATACTAACAAAATTATTGATAACGAAGATGTTAATTGCATTACAAAAGTATTAGACTAGCATTAGAGTGTAGTAAAAGAATTATTGAAGCTATTTAAGTGTTCACAGTTAGAGCTTAAATATCATTGGAAAAACATCTCTAATACCACGGAACAAATTTTATAATACAATTAACGTTGTAATATAACTACCTTGTCTCGCAATATAATATGGACGAAGACGATTAAAACTGAGTGACACCATATTTGTTTGCATCAAAACAACATTTATATTTCAGGTTAAGATTTTGCCTCTTTTGCTATTTCATGCCTTCAAATATCTGCGCAATGTAGTTTACTGTAAATTTGTATATAAGTTTCGTTGAAAATTTTCACGCGCCTTCGATATTTTGTGGTTTTGATATAAAATATGATATAAAGATATGTGTGAAATGACCAAAACAATTGTGTATTCCTAGTATAGAACGAATTTTGCATAATTAACATAATAGTATTGATTGGATAGTATTAAATTAAGTTATATCAGTATTATGGACCTTTTAAAAAAAATTGCCATTGGAGAGAATAAAAGCTACGTTTTGATATTGCACTATTTTTTTATTGAATTAAATGAAAGAAACATGAAATTTTCACATGTTTTAAATATAAATAAAATGTACTTATGTACAAGTTTAGAAATAAAAATCATTGTTTTTTAAACATCTCCGTCAATGTAAGCTGTTTTGCGGTCTTCAACCGTTTTCGGGCAGCCAGGTCACGCATTTTTGTGATTCGGATAATCGGCGATTCGGATAGTCGGAGTTCGGATAATTGGAGTTCTACTGTAGGTCCAATTAATAATATTTTTTGGTTATAAAATATTTACAAGATGGTGTCGGCCTATAGCAGCCCGGTGAGCCTTTAAAAAGGCTAATTAATGCCGCCAGCAGTATAAATAGTCACACGTGAGTAATTATTAAGCCAGAGGCCAGAGAGAAGACTTTTCATGAACCACTGTTGTGCTATTGTCTATAAAGTAGTTCTATATGGGTTCATCGGTATACCAGTAGCATTTATGTAGACTAAAATACTGCCATTACTTGAACGCAATTTTGGGGATCCTTGAGCAAAACAATAAAACCCATTTCAGAATGTTTTTACGAGTTGAATCCGTTCGCCAAGAGTTGATAAAAAGTGTTGCTTGTTGTGAACGCAATATCTACATAACTATTCCTGCGCGTGCCTTTTTAAAACGATGGTGCAGTCAACAAAAAAGAAATAAAGTAAATAGGTTGTTTTATTCGAGTACCTATTTTTACCTATACTAAATTACACGTACAATGAAATCACAACTTAATTGTGTTATTAGCATATAACAAGGTTAGAGAACACACACACTTAAATACATAATATTCAAACGCCCACCATAAAAAATTGCTGATATTTTGTTGATATATAATATTTTGCTTTTCCCCAATATGGCCGACAAATGGTTTTTCGAATACCGTAAAATGAATCTATATACTGCTTGACGCATTACAATAACTCACGTGTATTTGATCAAAGAGCTGTTAGCTGTATAACAGAACTCAGTTGATCTTTAAAAATGCAAGCATTACATTGATTCACGTTTATGCTATTAAGCAGCATTAGGCATTATCTTACTACTTAAAAATGCTTTTGTAGACCCCAAGGCACTAAAAACATATATAACTGTATAGCGGATTTACATGGCATTATAATGTTTCAGGATTATGCTATTAAACAGCATTAAGCATTTATTTATTACTTAAAAATGCTATTGTAGGTCCAAACGTACTAAACACAGCTGAAAGCTGTACAGCTGCTTTGTGGTTTGCTGCACTAAAACTAAAGGCTATACAAAAGCATTTTGATATGCCACTATCCAAACATTATATAGTGTAAAGCATCTTAATGGTTTTGAAATGCCTATATAAAGCGTCAAGATGTTCGGTGAGCTTATATAAGAGTTTATACGAACCTTAAGTTGTACATAAGTTTACTATTCGTTTGTTAAAATGCTTCCTGTGTTACTTGGGAAGTGACGATGTGGTCAAAGGTGGTGCACACACAAAGCCTAGAAGGAGCTGGCTCTCAACTGCAGCTGCCGGAATACACCGATAGGTGCTTGGAGACAGATTTTCAACTCGAGGGTAGTAGCTAGCCAGGTGGGTCGTAAGAGTACCCTACAACCATGCTACGGTTTCCTCACGATATTTTCCTTCACCGAAAGATGCTTTTAAGAAATGTTTCAGAAGCAAGACAAAGAGACAATAAATAGCCACAAACAATACCTAGATCTTCACATACATTTAAATTCCAAACAAGATATAATATGAATATCATCATAAAATCTAATAACAAAGCAGCATGTTAACATTTCCCTAGACATTTCTGAGAAATGGGTGCAGGCATGCAATTCAACGAATATTTTATGAGACAAATGTTTCGGGCTTCTCTTGCAAGACAGCATTGTATGTTGAATTCTGAAGGTAACACTGTAGTATATGAAATATTTGCTTTTAAGTTACATGTAGATGCATTTTATTTTATGAACGTTAAAATAGATGATGATAAGGATAATGTGGCAATGGTGATAAGTGAAAGGAATGATTTCTTTAGTGGTGATCATGAACCAGAAAGCGTCGAGTGTGTCGAGTGAGACGTCGAGTGAGACGGTTTTCTACTGACAGCGTAGTAAGAATCTTGGAAATATAAGAGAGGTGAACAGGTGCTGCTGTGGGGACTGGTCTCCTTAAGTCTGCTTTTTGCTTATTAAATACCGATTCAATCTAATTTGTTGCTTTGCCGCTGGTTCAGCCAACATTACATAATAAATCTAAGCTTGTTTTGAAAAGAGTAATTGCCGAGTTTATTGCCGGCTCTTCTCAGCAAATGCAACCTTCTGAACCAGGATTACAGTATTAGAGTCAAGTGCATGCGATGGTCTATTTGAAATAAATTATTTGAATTTGAAAGAGCGTAAATTTTTTGCTCAAAGAACAGCTCGAATGGAGAAGTATCTTCACCTTACAGAATACCGCAGCCAAATTACGTAGCCATAGTAAGGTCGCAAGAGCTCATCGGTGAAGGGTCGGTAATGCGTGAGTTATATCCCTGGTGCAAAGGTCTATAGGCTACGTCAGGCTTGTTCCTGACTTTGTATGAAGTCTACTGACCCTAGATTTTGACCAAGCACTGTTAATATTTTGTACATTAGTATTGAGTATTTATGCTGTCTGCAAATACTACCATTGTGACATCAAAGAACGAAAATACCTAATACATTTCATAAAGCATATTCGCAACGGACCGAGCGGCAAGTAAACAAAACATCAAAGGAAATCCAAGATGGCGGGGTCGCGACTTCCAATTATTTCACTGCCACGCCACCTGCCGTGTGAATATTGAACGAAGCTCATTTCAATTACAAATAGAATTTGTTTCCTTTCATAAATACAATTGGACAGTGAGAAAGCGATGCTATGCGCTATGCGTAGCAACGTATCTTGGAGTTTTATGATATGAGAGCACTTGGCCTCATGATAATGAGACTCCATAGTCTATACACCATGACTTTTTATTCGTCTTAGAAACGCAGTCTACTTAATTCATAAAAAAATATTTTTGATAATTTGTGTAATTAAAAAAAAAAATTAAAATTCATCAGATTTATGACAAATCGAGATTATAATTGAAGTTTACGTATAAAATGGTAGAAAATAATAAGCGCTCGTAACAAGGTGTTTAAAACTACGTCATAATTAATATTCGTTTTTTTTTATTATACAAATGATCAAAAAATATTTTTTTTTAATCATTATTACCTTTTCTGGGCTGCGTTTCTAATATGAATAAAAAGTCACGGAGAATATGAGCCCAGTGCTATTACGTAGCTTTCACTTGCCTTTGTATTAGCTTCATAGACTCTGTAGTCCAATTTTTTTTAAGGATTTGACAATCATCTTATCTGCAGCTATATTTCATTTGCATTAGTAATCGCATTGCTATCGTGTCGTTGCACTTGTGTGCACGATCCTAATATTGAGTTCATAAAGTGTCATTGTTAGAAATGTTCACAAGAATGACGAATTCACAAATGTTTGATCTCGAAATCAAAGGAAGCAAAGACTGCGTGGTGATACGGGTGAATTATTGTATAGTTATATTAAAACTACATAATTTGAATCATTTCTAATGTCAGAATCAAATAGCTAAGAAATCTAGGATCTACATAGCTTACTAGTTGTCCCCCGCGGTTTAATCCGCGTTCCTGGGATAAAAAGTATCCTATTACACTTGGGAATAATACAGGAAGTTGTTTTGGTCGGCGACAAGCGACCCAGGAGCGTTAGTACAAAATATATATTCCCGAAAAATGGACATCATTCCATTAAATACTGTAAATATTTTGAGAAATACCTTATTCAATTTGAAATAAAATTACCGCAAAGTATGGTTACTAGGCACGTGCACAGACTAGAGCTAGGCGCAAGCCGCCATCACCCCACCCCGTTACTCCCTCGTACTCCCGTTGAGTATTATGTCTACACTTTATCTTATTACATGATTTTCAAAATTTAATTTTTTTTATTTTTATTATAAAAAAAAAAAAAATATTTTGTTTATATATTTTTTAGCACCAGTATCATTTGTATTATCGACCCTGAGTCGCTCGTCGCTGACCAAAACAACGACCTGTATAGCTTTCTATTACAGAAATATTTTTTGAATCCGACTTGTAGTTTCAGAGTTTAGCGCGTTTATATAAACAAACAAAAATCTCTCTTCAGCTTTATTTTAGTATAGATAGATGTTTATTATAGTATACTAGTTTCTGCTCGCGGCTTCGCTCGCATGGCCTACAGAAAACAAATGACATGTTTTTTTCGACAATAAAACATAACAAAACAATTTCATCCCCCTCGAGGTGAAAATATTAAAAACGTATAAATTAATTTTCAATCTTCAGCCTAAACACAAAATTTGAAGATCCTAACTTCGAAACTGACGGACTTTCATACAAACTTTCGTCCCCTATTTTACCCCCTTAGGGGTGGAATTTCAAAGAACCCTTTCTTAGTGGATACCTACTCTTCTCAAAGAATATACCCTCTAAATTTCATCTCTCTAGAACCAGTGGTTTTTATAGATATATATATAGATAGATAGATAGATTAAAATAAAAACCAGCGGAGATTCTCATATTGTAAGCTGTAGTTATATCTCAAGGAGTTTACTGCAGTGAACTTTAAAAACTCCAGTCCATTTTCACAAACATAATTCACGGAAAACTTTCCGTTAAAAATTTCTAGACATAAAAAAACATCTAGGTTTCAAAAGTAACAAACAATACTTTATTTTTCCACCCATCAACGGAAGGAAATGTCGCACAAATCTTTGGGGAAAAATGCACTTTCACACGGTCGATTTATTCGCTATGTATTATATACATTGCCGGGCGGGTATACAACAGTCGCGTCCGGACCGGATCTGGGTGTACAGTGGTTATGATACATTGTGTTTCGCGCGATAACACAAAAGTGATGGACTGGGTCAGAGTAGTATAGTATAGAGTGTGAACATTGGATTGCTTGGTTTAGTTTTTTTTTTTACTAAGCCTAGGCCAGCGATTGACTGAAATCTCAGTAAGTGATAATGTGGCCGAAGGTGGTAAGCACACAAAGCCAGCCAGGTGGGTACTACAAAGTATCCTACCACCGTGTTATGGTTTCCTCACGATGTTTTCCTTCACAAAAAGCTTAAGCTCATTGTAGGATTCGAGCCCGGGACTTTAGTCTCGGTATCCGACATCAAAACAACTGAGCTATCACCTCCTTAAAAAGTATTGTCAAATACTAAAACTTTAAACACGCGCCGGGACACGCAACTGTTGTCAGTGAGATCAGTATTGTTATGTAATGAAACTAAGCTTATTTTGAGAATCTAGGTCAACAGTAATTGCTGAGTTTAATGCCGGCTCTTCTTAGCAAATGCAACCTTCCGAACCGGTATTAGAGCATTAGAGCCAGACTTTTCATAAGTGCCTGCGAAGGTTCATTTAAATAAATAATTTTGAATGTTGAATAGAAAAAGATTAGGGTAATTTACTATTGCCAATTTCCATAAGAGACAGCGATCATTTACCATCAATTACTATACACGCAGAAGGGTACGCAATTACTCTTTAAATTGTCCCATCCAAACCATTAATCCCCAAAAACCACCAAGCACAACCGTATGACAAAGTAAAATATAAACCTAACAAAACCCACAATTCAAACTTCGCCTATTAATTTCCCCAAACAGAACCGCGGGCAACAACAAGTATAAACATTCAACACACATATGTAAGCAAACACAAGCGGCAACATCAAAGAGCCACCGATCCTTTGATTACACCGCCCTGTTTAATGACAGTGTCAAATGTGTAGACAGGCCTGTAATTCCGTTCCCATTTGACATTTGATAAGGCCCTAATTATATTGTGACGTGTTAATTAGCTAATATTAATATATTCTGATATTAAGATCTATTCAGGCGCTGGTCCCAAAGCGCGCGGTCTTGAGTTCTGCGATCACAGTTCTGCATTCCACAGTCACTATTATGCACACAGCGAGCACTCTAGAGTACAAGAGTTCTGCAATATTTGCTACCGATGACACGACATCATACTCTATTTTTATATTAAAAGAAAAAAAAAACGCTCGTGTCACTCACTGTTGGCGCGCCACCTATCGAAGGATTTGGTTGTCCAAATCCTTCGATAGGTGGCGCGCGAACCGAACCAACCATAGAGAAGAGGGCGCCACTGACACGAACTTTTGCGCGCCAATACAAAACGTCAATACGAAAATTTTATTGCTAAATTCGTGCAATATTTTATAATTTTTTAATTGTAAACGAATATACGTTATTTATATATACGAATAATAAATACGTCATTTTAACCCGACAAAGAAGAACAGCCATCGACTGACACCTTGGCGCATCACATCACAGCGTAAACACTCACATGCTAGCTTCCAAGAATGGAACTCCAAAAGCGTGCGTCCTCCATGACCGCCGCGGTCGCTGTGTGCAATGACCAAAGCGCTGCATAGATTACAGTGAACGCGGAACGCTAAACGTTGACCGCAGAATTATAGACCGTTCGCTGTTGGATCGGCCCCTTAATTTGAAATTATGCATGTTTCGAAGAATTTGTAGATATGGTAACTTCAGAATCTTTATCCTTCATAAGTAGAGCCTAAATTGAATCAATGACTTTGACCATGATAGCGAACAGAGTGTACATAAAATAGGCCCCTGGACCAGTCACATAATAGTACATTATGATACATGTGTGCAAAGTTGGTTATTAACACTCGAGTAGATAAGTGTCATACGACGTTTTTTAACACACTTGCGAGGAAAAAAACAGACTTGTATTTTTTAAGTAGATTTTTTGATAATAATCAACCATACAATGAGAACACTAACAAATATGGCGCTCGTTTTTTGACAGTAGTGAGCTATCAAACTATTTTACCCGTTTAAATTAAGAATGCTTGGTCTACACACACATCACTTGCAGTGAGATACAAACTTATCATAACCGGGATTACACCTATCATAAAACTGTGCGGTAATGTAAAGTAAAAAGCACTAGTTCGTAATAAGCTGCATGCTGTCCCGAATAAATCTTTTTCTTCTTCGTTTCATTAAGATACTTAAAACGGTGCAATAAATGTCCCTTTACGAGCGAGTGTGTTGAAAAGTTTATTACCGAATTTTATGTTTTGGTGCTCGTTCTATATACAAGCCTAAACACCGATCAATAAAATGTTGGAAAAGTCCTGAAAAAGACGTAAAGGCAAGTAATAATACATCTTGCTGAAAGAGTGACGGTTTAATTCAGAGCCTGAATAGCATCCATTACTTTCAGTAACCGCGCTCAAACCAATATTTTCAGTTAAACTTTCTACGACTTTTATGTCATACGACACGATTGCGATTCGATTGCAAATAAAGTGTATTTTACAATGTAAAGTATTTCGGAGATTTTTGTAGGTATGTTGTAGAAGATAATCATCGTCATAATCACCAGTTTTTTTTGCATTCTTCTGCTGGACTAAGATTTATTCCTTTAAATGCGTTTTTGCGTGTAGGACTTTTGTGTAGTACCTAATGTCAAATCATTACTAAGTATTTTATTTAGATTTTTTCTCTTATATTATGGCTTATGTTTAACTAACCACTAGATAAAATCACTATTATATATTGCCAAAAATAGTAAATGATGACCAAAATTAGTTATTGATCACCAAAATTAAATACCCATTTTAGCGTGAAATTAGAACCAAAAATTAAAACTAGATCAAAAATTCTTATTGGTGGTAATTATATTTATTCCCTTAAATTATTAACGATTTAATCAATCAATCAATCAATCATCATCAGCCTATAATGTCCCACTGCTGAGCACAGGCCTCCTTTCACAAATGAAGGTGACCTTGTACTCCACCACGCGTGCCCACTGCGGATCGGTGGAGGTAGGCTAGTGGTCAACCTACTGTTGGATTTTTTCAAGCCGCCTAGGAGGCATCCAACTAGCTTAACGACTATCACAATTAAGTGATAACCGGGACCAACGGCTTTACGTGCGTTCCGAAGCACGGAAACGCTCGATTTGAAATACCACTAGGCGGTCACCCATCCAGGTACCGACCACGACAGGCGAAGCTTAACTTTGCCGATCGATTAAGAACGGCTAATCATGCTACACCACGAACGCTCACGATTTAATAACTTATCGAAATCAATTAAATAAAAAAAACAGTACCTATCAAATCTTTGTTTTTTTTGGTTTTATTTAATTAAATCGTTATGTGTAAATAATCTTTTGGCTTAAGGCAACGGTATCAAAAACTTTCAGTCAAAGAGGACTCGGATTAAATACAGCTTTTTCCCATTTAAAATATGTCCTCTCACAGACTACTAGCCGGAAAAGGAAATGTCCCTTTGGAGGGAGCGCGAGCTTTTTTTTTTAATTTCGTCGACAGCGGCTTCAAGTTTTCGTAAGTGGTAATTTGATTTAAGAATTTTCATTTATTTTTCCCCTTCACTTTTTTTTGCCGTCTGGGAATCTATAAGAGATTTATTCGCAAACTAGCTTTCCCGCGCGGTTTCACCCGCATCCCCGAGGGATCGTATGTTTTCCCGGGATAAATAGTATCCTATGTGTTAATCCAGAACATATTCTATCTGTGTGCCAAATGTCATCCAAATCTGTTAAGTAGTTTTTGCGTGAAAGAGTAACAAACACAGCCATACTCACAAACTTTCCCATTTATAATATTAGTAGGATCATTTTGAGTTTTCTGTAGAAATAATATAATTTCATCTCTGTAACATAATGTATTATTTTATATTAATAATTATAAGGTATATAGTTTTGAGTCTCACATCTGCCATTTCGATCTGTATGTAATTAGCAATACCGTGTTTTTTTGTAATTCGCAAAGGACTTGGTAACCACCAAAAAGACAATTAATTTATGATAACGATAAAATAGTATGATTAAAAAACGATATAATTATTTTTAACTTTTTTTGTGCCATGTAAAATAACCAAAAGATTAACACATAAAATCTATATTATTATATTAATATATTATAACCCTTCTTTTGTCCACAGATTTAATGTACAACTACTAGGGGTAACATCGACCCCGACTTAAAATCCATTTAAACAATAAAATCGTTTAAGTTTTCGGTACAGGCTGTTGAATATTCATCACTTAATTCTTTTTTATTGAACGACTTCGTTTTTATTAGAAAAGTGCTTTGGAAATATTAATTATTTGAAATAAAAGTAGAGACATGTAAATTTTTAATAAAATATATATTTTATTATTTTAATTCACGTTTTACATACCTACCAGAGTATATGAACAAAATTTACTGAGGGAAAAGCAATTAAATAAATAAAAAATACTGTGCATACATTTTTATTGAACTAGATTTTTATATAAAAAAAGATTTTTTGTGATAACGAATCAAACACTTTTTTTTGTAAAATAATTTGTACTGTCAGTTATTGAATATTTTAAAAGCAAAAACCCCGCGGGTCTTTTAAACCCCACTCTCAATTTAACAGCTCTAAATTTTGCCGCAAGCGTTTTAAGTGTTACAACGGCGAATTACCATTTATATGTAAATGCTGTGATAAATCAATTTTATATTTATTGGCGTGTATTGAATAAGAATCCATCTTGTTTTAAGATTTAATGAACATTTTAATGAGTCACTTTAAAACGATGCTTATTCAATTTTAAGGGGTGACTTTGATAAGGTTTTTAATGAGATTTAGTGATGGGCTTTAAATAATTTGGTTATCGATAACCATTATATCATCGTCTCAAGGTTGACAGGCACATATTTTTATGTTTTTTTTATTTAAAAGCTAAGGAAGATTGTACCAGCCCAACTCATTCATAATTCGACGGGCCACTTGGCGTGGTTGTTTAAGATTGTACATATCACGCCGCAGGTCGTGGGTTTGATTCCCACCCAGGACATACACTTGACTTGCATTGACATGCCTGCAGTCCTGCATGTCCTGAGTCTAGGTGTAGTTATTTTTTTTTTATACTACTAAGTCGGTAAATAAGCATACGGCCCGCCTGATGGTAAGCGGTTACCGTAGCGTATATGGACTCTTGCAACACACGAAGCGTCGCTCACGCGTTACCGACCTTTCCCCCCTCCCCAATGAGCTCTGGCGACCTTACTCACGCGCAGGAACACAACTTTACACAACATACAGTTATTTGGCTGCGGTATTCTGTAAGGTGGAGGTACTTCCCCAGTCGAGCTGCTCTATGAGCGAATAAACGCGATGCTCTACCTCTCTCAAAAGTTATATATAATACTAGCAGCGAATCCCGGCGTTGCTCGGGTTAAAATACATCGCATATTTAGTGGTATAAAAATATATAAGGATACATTTTTAACAGATATTATAGATTTCTATTTTCGATTTCGATTTGGTTCTTTTAGTTAGATCAATAATAACACTCGTACACATTTTGGAACTTTCCAGATCAATCCAAAAAAAATTGGAACTTTCTCTAACATTTTAAATTGCACTCATTTTAGAACTTTCTCGAACATTCTAAATCGATCATAATCAATTGCACTCATTTTAGAATTTTCCCGATCTTTCGGAAAATTTCTAGAACTTTCTCGATCATTCTAAATCGATCATAATAAATTGCACTAATTTTGGAACATTCCAGATCATTCGGGAAATTTCTAGAACGTTCTCGAACATTCTAACTCGATTCGATAAAACTGTTATTAGTTTTGAACATTTTGGAACTTTCTAGATGAAGCCAGAAATTTGTAGAACTTTCTCAAAACATGCTATATCGATTATAATAGTTTGCATTCACTCTAGAATTTTCTAGATCATTCCAGATATTTGTTGAACTTTCTAGTACATTCCAAATCGATTATAACTTTTAGAACTTTCCATTCCAGAAATTATGAGATCTTTTCAGAAGTCCTCATGCGTTAGAAAAGGACATCAATATATGTTTTAACATTTTCGCTACTCACAACCACCCCCTTCCACCCACCGCGACCAAACTCCCTTACTACCACCTGGAGACCAAGGGGTATTTACCACCCCAACAGGAAGTTGATTGGGGTTGGTGGTGATTGAGAAAACTGCGTATTTACGTACCCACAAAAGCATTTTATATATATTATTAGATTTACAGACAAAATATATAGTAGGTTTATCAGTTATCATTTATCACTTTTTTTAGCCTGGTTACTTATTCCATACCCTTTCATAAGTAAGATCACCACGTAGGTATTATTTCCTTAATAATTTATCATAGAAAGTAATATTATACTTATACGATGTAATATTTTCTCACCAACACCGAGAAAATAATAATCTTCGTTTTCAGAGAATGGAAACAGAAAACCCTAAACAGAGAGGAGCGTATCAAATAAAATATCGTCCATCCATTTTACTTCCTAGTAAAGTGGTATATTCTTGCGTGGGAGCGGGACAGATGTATGGGAGTGAGTGAGTGGAAAGTTATGGCACCTCTAGTCAATCGCATCGCCCGAAGCGCGACAAACGCAATATAGTGGTGAGAAAGAAACGGGTGGCTAGTGGCGTCTGGAGCTTTAGTGATGGGACAGAAGTATCGATAGCAATATTATATTTTGCAGAATAACTTCATCGCACATTTTTATAATCTACCCTACGTATTATTATAGAAAATAATAGAAATATTTAATCTAAGTCTAATTCTAAGGAGCTGACCCCTAAAAACCTACCCCCTATTATCAATAGCTTTACAACTAAATCAGTGTTATAGTGTTCTCCGTCTCACTCTTTCGTTCAGATAAAAACTTCGGAATTTTAACTAATCAACGTGTCCTAACTTTATTATGAATAAAGGGGTTAGTTAGAGTAGACCTATTGCAATGACGCAATCATTGTAAACCAAAGGAATCCTATTAAATGCGAAATTGAGTTTGTTTGTTTGTAACGCCTTCACGCCTCAACTACTCAACGGACCATCATGAAATTTGTCATGCAGATAGCCTATGGTATGGAGAAGGACATAGGCTACTTTTTACCCCGGAACGCGGGTGAAACCGCGGGGGACAACTATTAATTAAGAATTAAGAAAAATATTTTCACATAAAATGCGAATTAAATTTTAACGTAAATAATTTATGAGTAAAACTAAGTAATCCGAGTCTTCCTTCATGCATTTTGTTGTTTTTTTTTTCTGCCTTATTTATGTATTATTCAGGTCTGTAATCATTTTTAACCAAACTATCGATAAAAGCCATCTTCGCATCACTAAAATGATTTTATCTCATTGTGTTTGGGCATTGTGTTGACACAACTTAATACGTTACACTCTATTAATCCATTACATTTTGTTTCCTTTGGCCCCACTGCGTATTTGACCACGGAAATCCTTTATTTTGCCAAATTTTTTTCTTCTTTATCTAAATTAATATCGATAGATCTGTGAAGGAATTCTTATGAAATCAAAAGGTCTTAGAGGTCTTTTAACTGCATATCCATCTTTTTTTTTTCAAAAACAATATTATGTATTTAAAAAAAAGTTCTATATAACTTATAAGTAACACTATATGGGTGTAGCGCCGTCGTAAAACTGTTTTACAAAAAACTTAAACCGACTTCAAAGTACACTAAGAAGTAATCAAATCCTGATCTGATGACAATGGGACCAAACGGGAAGTTTACCCTTTCAAATAAAAAAAGAATTTATAAATCGGTTAATAAATGACGGAGCTATGAGGTAACGAATAAAAAAAAATGCATCTGAAATGAGAACCTCCTTTTTAGAAGTCGATTAAAAAACCAAGTGTGTTGACCTATTAGGTCAGTAAACATAGAAGGCTATCTGCGTAACATAGTAACGCTTGCTTCTTTGTAGCAAAATACCCGAGAAGAAATATGAAATAGAAAATATAAACAATGTTTATGACATGACGATACAGCGACTGCATGGCGATATTACAGTTATTACATTTCATACAGTTTTACTGGAGAATTTTTAGATTCCTTAAGTTCACTGAAAATGTCCGTTATATTTATATTTTGTTCAGTTTAGTTCGTAATATAAAATTTTATTATAACTAGCTAAGCCGCGCGGGTTTACTCGTGTTTCCAGGCTGAAAAATAGCCTATATCACTCAGGAATAATGTAGCATCCCATTAGTGAAATTATTTTCAGGATCGGATCTTTAGTTTCGGAGATTACTTCCTAAATACAAACTTACAAACAATATTAGTATAGATAAAAGAGGTAGAGCATAGCATTATTTCGTTCAAAGAGCAGCTCGACTGGGGAAGTACCTCCACCTTACAGAATACCGCAGCCAAATAACTTTATGTTGTGTTCCCGCGCGTGAGTGAGCGAGCCAGAGCTCATCGGGGAGGAGGGAAGGGTCGGTAACGCGTGAGTGATGCCTCGTGTGTTGCAAGCATCCATATGGCAACGGTAACCGCTTACCACCAGGCGGGCCGTATGCTTACCGACTTAGTATAAAAAAGAACTGGATATGGATGTACATATTACATATCATATATATCATATCATAGCACGGTGGTAGGGTACTTTGTAGTACCCGCCTGGCTGGCTAACACCCTCAAGTTGAAAATCTGTCGCCAAGCACCTTTCGGTGTGTTCCGATAGCTGCACTTGACACCCAGTTCCTTCTAGGGTTTGTGTGCTTAGCACCTTCGGCCACATCATCACTTACCATGGTGAGATTGCGGTCAAACACACGCCTATAAACAGTTAAAAAAAAATAGACTACAAATTGATCATAATATGGTATTATAAAGTGGTTTAGCGTTATGATTTGATTCCTGGCTATTTCTATGAAAATAATACTGTATGTGTGTTTTTTTTTAAATTGTATGGGCGTGTGTTTGGCCACTGACCCGCCCATAAGGGATGAAGACGAAGTCTAAGATGGAACACTCTTACCCAGAAGGAACCTATTCACTCTGGCCTTGAAAGTCCCTCGATTGTATGAGTCGTATTGTGTGTCCGTAATTCAAGCACTCTACCAATTTATATCAAACTTCATTCAGCAGTTTAGCCGTAAAAATGTAGTAAATAAGTAACAATTCTGTAAAGTTACTTCAAAATAACTTAACAAATAAGCATTTAAGCATAGACGCTACATAGATAGCGAACATAATTTCTCGCGTAATGGAAACAACGATTTGGCAGCAACCCTAATCCCGCTCTTAAAGAAACAAGTAGTGAAGTATTTAATCGAATTTAGTTTTTGCAATACTTGAGTAGTATACACAAAGAACTTGGATATGCTCCTTAATCTATGAGTATACACGTAATTAAGTTATTAAACGTTGATTAGCTAAAATTCCGAAGTCTTTATCTGACAGGTGACCTTTGGTGATCGAAAGAGTGAGACGGGGCACACTATTACACTGATTTAGTTAAAAAGCGATTATGAATAAGGGGGTTAATTTGCAAAATTATAATAATAGTCTCAAAAAACGAGATAACTTAGGCTCTATTCAAACGTACCACATAACCACACTACAACCACACCACGTGGGCGGGCGCTAATTTGAATGAAATTTCACACGGACAAAATTTTGCCGTCACTATCAACCACGTGTATAATACCGACCACACCGCGGCGGCGTCGTAACCACAACGCAACCACCAGCGACACTGTGAACTAGCGGAGCATTTTGAAGCTACCACAACGCAACCGCAAAAAGCCGCAGCGACACTACAGTTTAACTACATTTTGTCGCGACGCTGTGGTGTGGTTGCGGTACGTGTGAATAGACGCTTAGTCCCCCAAAGCACAGGCAATGCTAGTTATAATCTATAATCAAAAATGTTGCCATCTTTTTAATTTCAGAAGTCATTGATAATGACAGTATAGTTTCAACAAAAGACTTACTTTGATTTGGCTCTCACAAACTGAAAGTTTGAATGTTGTGTTTATTTTTGTGCCTCGATCGCGCTTCAATGGCTCAATGGATTTTGATGAAATTTTGGACACAAATAGAATACACGCCATCCCGCTTATCTTCATTGTGCCGCCGGCCGAGGCAGGTCCTCACCGAGCCCGATGACCCTGTCACCTTAGCTCAAATCATAGCTGTCGAAGCTCGCAATACCAACACACACACAGATGCGAAACGTGGTGACCGTTCACCACGTTACCGTCCTCATCGTCGAGGTCAAGCGCCGCGAGTCCTTACTCAGTCTCGTCCCGTTCAAGCGGCCCGAGCTGCCAATAGTAATCCGCTCCCCCTAATTAGTCGTAACTCGTTTTATTTATAAAAAGTCCGTCCCCAACTGGGCCCTCAGGCGTAGTTACCTAATCATAACCCCGGTTGAGAGCTTGCTCGCCAATTTGTCCGCGTAAGGGTGCTGAGGCAAAATTTTGGGCCAGCTCTACATCTTATCCACACAAAAAAAAGAAACAAATAGAATATATTATGGATTAACTAAAAGGGTACCTTTTATCCCGAGAAAACAATTGGTTTCTTGGGAACGCACGTGAAACCGCGGGGCTGAAATTTTAAATATATAATCTACAGTTTTCTTAATTTTCATCGCCTCCGCACAATATGGGCCCAAATGCTTAAGAACGCGTTATAGAAAACTGACTTAAAAACAATCCACTTACTGTAAGTATGGAAGTCGGTGACTTGAACCGTGTTGCAGTCCTCGCCGACTTGAAGGTAGGTGATCTCACAGCGGTAGACCCCCTCATCATCAGCTTTGACGTTGTTGATCACAAGTTCAGCGTAAGTCGCGTTTGGTACGTGAGATATTGATATTCTGTGGACAAAAGAGAAACGCTTAGTTAGAGAGTGAAATTGTAATGGTGCGTCCACGCTACGCGAACCGAATATAAGCCGAACACACGTGGAGCACGGATTCGCGTAGCGTAAACGGACTTGCGAGCCTCGAACGAGCATTCGTCTCGCGCTCGACTGCGCTCCGCCGATTGTCAGTTTTTTCACGAATACACGGATTCACATCGCGCTCGTTTTGTAGGCATCGCGAGCAATGCACGAATAGGGATGATACCTAGGCTAAAAATTCTAATTCTAATTAGTCCGTTAGTTTGATTATCAAAAAATATTGGACACGTATTTTTTGCTTTACCAAATCATCAAAAATTAACAAAGATAAAGCGAGTCAATATTCGGGCTCGGCTCGTGTTCGATTCGCGTAGCGTGGACGCACAATGTGTTATGTGTGTAGAAAATTAGTAGGTTTAGTAGGCTATTTTAGAATCTATCTAACAAGCATATAACCTAATCATATTGCTGTTTCTTGCCGGATTCTTCTCAGTTGAAGGCCGAGTTCCGAACCGGTGGTAACTTCAGTAAATGTGACTTTCATAAGTGCCCTACTGGGGCCTATATTGAATAAATGGCTTTGAATTTGACTTTTTACTTTAATAATAGTGGTAATTTGCTTAATTACTTATTAAAATGCCTTAGCAGTTCTAAAAACCACTGACATTTTCAATCAACAAAGATTAAAAATGTTCAGCTAAAGCGAAGCGATCTAACATTTAATACAGCCACTTAGCTGACTACACAGAGCTATAAACCAAATTGCGACACAGACACGGCGGGTTATATTGTCCGAGACGTGCGATAATTAAAATGGGCGTTGCCGCATAGGCGTGCAGTTGGCATCGACAAATTAACTGCTCGGAGGAACGGTTCTGTGGATTTTTCTATTTTTGCTCCACTGGATTTCTCTCTGGTGTTAATTTTATCTGCGTTAACGGATATTTAATTGTTAAGCTCCAAGCGCTTAACAATTAAATACATAATTAACTAAAATATTAAGTAATTATTTCTAAAACTATTTTTCTCAATATTGGCTGATGGACATTTGGACAGTCCAAATAAATAAATAATTCATTTTTTTACTGTTTATAGGCGTATGTTTGACCACAATCTCACCATGCTAAGTGATGATGCGGCCGAAGGTGGTAAATGAAATGAAATGAAATGAAATGAAATAATTTATTCATTCAAATAGGCCTTCACAGGCACTTATGAATAGTCAAACTCTAATACTCTAATGCACTAATGCACGGTTCGGAAGGTTGATTTTGCTGAGAAGAGCCGGCAATAAACTCAGCAATTACTCTTTTCAAAAACAAACTTAAATTTATTACATCAGATGTTTCCTGCGAGAGCGAGCGCTACAACCACGCATTTTTATCATTTAAATATTCTTTAATATTGTAGTAAGCCTTCTGTACTAAAGCGGCCTTTATACGTTTCTTAAACTTTAGTGACGGTAAATTTAAAATTTCATTAGGGATCTTATTATAAGCACACAAAGCCTAGAAGGAACTGGCTCTGAAGTGCAGCTGTCGGAACAGACCGATAGGTGCTTGGAGACAGATTTTCAACTTGAGCCAGCCAGATGGGTACTACAAAGTACCCTACCACCGTGCTATGGTGTTTTCCTTCACCGAAAGCTCAAGCCCATTGTAGGATTTGAACCCGGGACCTTCGTCTTGGCATCCGACGTCACTACCACTGAACTATCATCGCCTAATAATCATAATAATTTTCAAATTTAGTTATATTAAAAAAACTCCTAATATTTTGTTTAGAATCAGTCTACAGATCCACCTAATGGAAGGTCCGAAACCTATGTTTTAAACAACATTAACAAGATGTCAATGTGCTTGAAAATAAATAAAAGGAATAAAATTTTATAAATTCTGACTAAACAGTTCTACGAGTCTCAGAAAACCCTAAAACCCACTCTTCAAATAAACTATTGCACCCCATTAAGCAAAACGCCAGCAACAAAGCAAAACCAATTTGAAAAACTATCTTTTTGCCAAATCCCGCGTTAATGGCGAACGAATGAGATAGCAGGATTTCCCCTTTCAAGCGGGGACGTGTAATTAAGTGGGACAGTCTAATAGATTGATAGCTCTATGTTACTGACAGTTGTTTTAATTGGCTTCTGTTTTAGTTTTAACTAGTTTTCGTCCGCGGTATCGCGGGTTGATTTCCGCTTCTGTTGTCAGTTGTGGCGGTTGATGAGTGTGCGTAGGGTTGTCACGTTACAATGTGGAAAGAAAAATATCTTCTTATTGTATAATTGTCTTTAATGCAGCATGGGGGTTCTTCAAAAAGGGTGTGAAGAGATTTTTGCAGGGTCGGCAACGCGCGAGTGATACCCCTGGTGTTGTAAGCGTCTATAGGGTACGGGAACCGCTTATCATCAGACGAGCCGTACGCTTATTTACCTCATTAGTATAAAAAAGACATTTTCTGGGTAAGCGTGCTACATCCTCGGTCTCGTCATAACTCCTTCTGAGATCAGTCGACGACCAAACGTAAGCCCATTTTAAAAATGCCATGGTTTTTTATTTGCTACAAAAAAATTACAAGCAATTTTGCATTAACTATCAACTGAATTTTGAGATGATTATTATTCTAGATATAAAAAACATCATGGAAAGTAGTAACAAAAAATATTTCAGCATAACCCTAATTATTGAACAGGGTTGTTACCTACATTTTATTTAAGAGTTCTTATTTTACAGTCAAAAATTTACGATACACATACTCTTAAAACCTTATGAGCGAACATAATATTATTATATGAAACACACACAGCCACAAACAATTATTTCTCGAGATGAAAGTACAAAGTGTAAATTAGCAGTGAAAAAATTACACTACTCTTGGAAAACTTGGGTAAATTTAAAGAGAACTCTTTAATTTACCTTCTGTGTATACTCTTCTGCTTTTAAAAGTTAAAAAACACTGCAACGAGTTTTCTTGATGCTAGGTGCTTAGATGTTTGAACATTTAGGAAAAAAGCTCAGGTATTTAGGCGAGGAAGATTATGTTAAAAGTAGAGTAATATTTTGCAACTTTTTCTTCGTTTTAATATAAGTTTTTTAACTTTCATATGAAATTGGCGTGATATATGGAAAACTAACTATCCCGCGTGGTTTCACCCGCATTTCAATTTTATATTTTATTAGGTAATCCAACAGCGTACTTAAGACACAAATTCAAAACAATTGGTATTTACAATAAGGCCAAGAAAGGGTTACACGAATTACTAATTAATATCACACATTGAAGTTAAGCTTATCAAAAACAAATTTAAAAAAGTTAATAAAAATATAAGAAAAAACCCTCTAGAATTTGGAATACAATTTAAACGCAACTGATATATAGGTAATACAAAACATAAAACAAAAAAAGCAAGGAATATGAGGGGTGTTTGATGTGGGGGTGTGTTTGTGAGTATTTGTACTGCTGTGTAAGGATGTGTGTGTGAGTGTGTGTGTATTTCCGATGAATCGTATGTTTTCCTGGGATAAAAAGTATTCTATGTGTTAACCCAGAACATATATAATCTGTGTGCCAAATTTCATCCAAATCCGTTCATTAGTTTTTGCGTGAAAGAGTAAGAAACATACATAAACTTTCGCTATTTATAATAGTTAGGATAGTAGGAAGTAAAATGAAAACATTTTTATTAAATTTTGTCAATCAAAGTATGTATCATTGTTATCTATGAACTTTCGTAATTTCATAGGTAGTTCATTAAAACCTTTGTT
Organism: Polyploca ridens; assembly: GCA_951394255.1. NCBI lineage: Eukaryota > Metazoa > Arthropoda > Insecta > Lepidoptera > Drepanidae > Polyploca > Polyploca ridens. The sequence goes on along the minus strand of OX596269.1, from coordinate 9,233,935 downwards.
GAAAAAATTTTAGGAGCGAGAATCAATAAAATCTTTGAAGGCGGTTTTGACAGCCTCATTGGAATTGTGGATCACTGGAACCACTTTATGACCCAATACAGTTAGTACGGTGTGCCGTGAACATAGTTGGAAACACCTTCCGTTCATCGAGACGCTGATATCATGACCACGATCAATGCAACCTGGTCGAAATGTCGAGGTTAATCAAAATCATATCTCGAATCTCTGCCCGCGAATAGACCAGATACGAATTTAGTTCAAGAAAGTCAAAGCCATTTATTCAATTTAGGCCCCAGAAGGGCACATTTACTGATGTTACCACCGGTTCGGAACTCGGCCTTCACCTGAGAAGAATCCGGCAAGAAACTCAGCAAGGTAACATTTTTTAATTTTAAGCCGACTTCTTGACTATAGGTCCTATTATATTTTTACTAGTAGAAGTAGAACTACAGTACCAAGTTAAGAAGTGAACTTATCGACTGGACGGGAAATGAAAGAGTCGTAAATGAAACTTGGCCAAACGACGTGGTGAAACTTTTATGAACATTAAAAACATAAATATAACAATTTTACGAGCGCTCTCAAGCTGTCGATGGACAAAAAGCCTGAATGTTTTTAAAATTTGCACATAAGATATTAGGTAATGTCAACATTGTGTATTCATTAAGAGAGGTAGAGCGTAGCGTTGTTTATATGTAAAAAGTACCCCATGTGTTTCATTCCATAGTGTGTACCGAATTTTATGATTGGTTGTGATCACAGAGACCGGGTTGTGACGTTGATGCGTCTAGGGATAACAAAAAAAAATTAACATTTATAATATTAATATAATTTAATGTATATAGGTGACTGGTAATTAGTAAAAGACACATGATTGTACTCATAATAACATATTTTTTTTTAAATTAACTTAGCACTACTGGAACGTGGTCAAGCGACTAACACCTGATAGCGCGCGCGCGGTCCGTACGGTGGTTAAATGTAGGATGACTGGTAATTAGTAGTGTCGTTTACTAATTACCAGTCATCCTATATACTAACATGTTAACATGTAAAGAAATATTCTTAATTTTTTTACTAAAATTAATATACGAATCTTGCCAGTACTGTTATTAGTGTAAATTTTTACGCTTTCGTAAATTTTCCAAAACTAAATGATAACTTTTTCATTACATCCGATACAACCATTATACTAAAAACGTAGTTTTTATAGTATAAAGTGGTTTAAAAGCTAAATCAGTCTAAAACTAGTTAGTTACCAACTCCGTAAAAGCCTCGCAGTTTACAGGCAGTTACATATTTTAATAGTTCAGCTTAGTTCAGTTCAGACTTTATGCATAGACCCATTAGTGGATGCACAATAAACAGGAGCCGGTAAAAACTACATCATGTATATAAAGGGTGCTTGTTACACCGTAACGTAATATGGAGTTCTTATTTATTAATTATTTCTTCGTTTTTATTTTAATTTTCGTTTTCCTTCTGTTTAAATAATAGAATAAACCCGTGGTTTTCTCAATAGAGTACAGGTTCTCCAAAAAAGTTGGGAACAGATTTTTGCAGGGTTGGCAACGCACGAGTGATACATTATGCAGACCGTTTCAAAGATTACTAAATAATTACTACGTAAGCCGTATGCTTGTTTGCTACCTGAGTGGTAAAAAACAAAAGTTTTACGCGTTTTTGTTTTATTATTTTATACTTTTTCGTTTTGCTGATTTTTTTATTGTTATTTTTTTTGGATTATGTAAGAAATAAATAAATAAATAAATATTTTATAATTTTCTGATTGGTTATATTATATTATCTAATTGTTAAAAAAATATTTTACGGGTGTCATATCGTCTTGAAATTTAATTTAATTATGAATGATTTTTAGGGTTCTGTACACAGGCAAAGCTAAGAGCCATAAAGCAATAGCTAGGATTTAGCTACCTAATTGATGTTATTCTACTGTCTGTTTGACAGTCTATCTGTGTCTCCAAAACTTAACTATATGAATATAAGCAACAAATAGTAGTTAGTGATAGTAAAATATAGGGTGACTGGTAATTAGTAAACTATTCTTAGACACATGATTGCACTCATGATAAAATTGAAAATTCAAAAATCATTTATTCAAATAGACCTTCGCAGGCCACTTATGAAAAGTCTGACTCTAATACTCTAATATCGGTTCGGAAGGTTGCATTTGCTGATAAGAGCCGGCAATAAACTCAGCAATTACTCTTTTCAAAACAAGCTTAGATTCATTACATAATATTTACATTCTAATCGCACTGACAACAATTGCGTGCCCCGGCGAGGCGGCAAAACTACAAAGTAGACTGAATCTATATTTAATAAGTAAATAAATAGCAAACTTAAGCAGACAACAAACAACTTTCCCAAAGAAACAAACAGGGATAAATAATTTACTAATTACCAGTCACCCCATATACCTAATATAAAATAGTACAAAAGTAATAACGCTGTGAAACAGTTGTGAATGGTTACTTATAATTTCACAACAAAGTTGAGTTAGGTACATAGCCACACAATTAATTTCGTATTGCCATTGTTGTACGGAACCTTCTGTTGCATGTCTTACTCCTATTTTATTTTCAATATTGTCGAACCAACTGAAATTCGGATCGAACGAAAAACAAACGAGTGGTTTCAATTAAAAACGAAACAAAAACAAATACCAGCATCGGATTTCGTCCGTTTTATTTTAAAAATAATCTTTCAAAGTGTACGGTGTAATTGAAGCTCGCCTATTAAAAACTCCCGCCAGAACAATAGGTGCTTGCAAAAACGACTCCAACCCTCACATCGCGAATGAAGCCGGTTCAAAACACTGGATTGGTTGCAATAAACCTCTGCTTGATTTATTACTACCGTACTGTATTTCCAGGTCATTGAGTTGTACTACTGTTGTCAGAAGTAAATCTGAAGCACAGTAAAAATAAGAGGAACAGTATGTGGTCTTCATACAAATGGTAAAAACGCTTCATATCTATGCACTTCAACTCAGTAGCGTTTTTTTCGCTCAAAGAGCAGCTCGACTGCGGAAGTATCTCCACCTTGGACTGGACAGTTGGCGCAGTTGGTTATACACATACACACTAAAAGTAGTATATGTATTATATCAGTTATCTGGTTTCCATAGTACAAGCTCATGTCCCAGGATATTTATTAATTTACCTTACAGAATACCGCAGCCAAATAACTTTGTAGTGTTCCTGTGAGTAAAGTCGACAGAGCTCATTCTGGAGGGGGGGAGGGTCCGTAACGCGTGAGAGTATTGTAAGAATCCATATGGCTACGGTAACTGCTTACCATCAAGCGAGCTGTCTATGCTAAGATTATACAGAGGTAAAGTTTGTAAGTTTAGATGGAAGGGATAATCTCCAGAACTACTACAGATTCACAAATAGGAAGCTACAGTATCCCCGAGTCCTATAGACTACTGTTTATTCCTAGAACGCGGGCGTAACCACAGGAAACAGCTAGTATTGAGTTCTAAGTGCATTTTGTAATCAAAATGCTACCAGATAGACTATTCTCCCCCAAATCTCAAGGAGATTAATCCACTTATTCTTAAGCACTTGAAAACAAGGTCTGTTTACACCCAGGTTACAGTATACCTGTAGTTCAGACACCGCACATCACTCCAACCTGATGTATCCTATATGTTACGCCGCAGCTGTCTTGTAGACTAACTGGAATTGCGTTTTGCATGTAGGGTACAGTGTTGTATGCAATTGGTCACGTTATAATTTAGTTTTAAGTCATGCGTCCTTAAGTGTGAATTTGTTGGTAATTAAAACAAATTTAGAGAGAAGGTTGTTTTTATAGGGATGGTATCACAACAAAGCCTAATGAAAAATATGCGTTGATTCTGGGAGAAAAAAAAGAACTGCGAATCAATAATGAGAGCTGAGGTGATTTTTAGAACAAAATCTTGATAAATGAACTGATATTGATGAAACTTTCGACGATATGTAGAAATAAAACTTATTCTATCTATAAAGAATCTGACTAATTTACATATATATCCCGGCAAACTTCTTGGCACAATTTGGGCGAGCAACATAAATGTAGTCGAAGATTTATTTATTGTCTCGCCCGCACCTGCTCCCGTAACCGGACACCACCAAAGATACCTAAAATTTAGATTGTGCAGTTTACGTTTTGAAGAATTTTTCCGGTGACTATACTCACAGTTAAAATCCCAGATTCTAGCAACTTGATATTTTACATACAAGATTCAGTATCGAGGGAATCTCCGAAGAGTTTTTCAAAATTCAATCCCTAAGGGTCACCGCTCACTGTAACAGCACGGCTACGCCTCGGCATCTACCTTGCCATGCAAGTCCCTACAAGCTACAAGTCACTAGTCCTGCTGACAACACGTTTCCAGCGAGCGGTCCGCTCCCTTGCTGCGTGACGCCTGCAAGCGGTATCTTGCCAAAGCCGAGTACCAATTACACCGGACGGACGGGAGCGGACCGCTCGCTGGAAGCGTGTGGTCATCAGGAATTGTGGTTTGTAGCGGCAAGCGCGCTTGCCGCGAAGCACCCACTATTTTATCTAGTCATTGTAAAATTTACTTTAACGCATACGATTTAAAGGCCTCACTTGCATGGCAAGGTAGATGCCGAGACGTTGCTGCGATGGAGCGGTACTGACAAAGTGAGTGATGACCCTAAGAGTGCAAAATATGGGGTGGCGCGTCAAACCGCGAAGCGGAAAGCTTGTGAACACCGTAAAAGTGCATTCTGAAATACAATTAAATCTGCAGCGGAGAAGTTAGTATGTTTAGTATTTTAACCCGAAGCCCAAGCTAATGGAGTGTACGAGGAATAGCCAATAAATGCTCTTGATCCTGTTTTTGAGTATCAAAAAACACTACAGTTTTCTATGTCAACACCTACAAAAAGGGAAGTATCATCGGAACTCGGTCACGACTCACGACTCCCCGAACGTAGTCGTTCGCGCTCCGATGATGCGCGAAATCGCCCGAAGGCAAAGTCGACTTTTCCAATTGTTTTCCTTGTTCCTATACGATGCCTATATGAAAATCTTTGGTTCCTATATCATTCAAAGGAGTTTCATTACCTACTACACTCTTATGCCTGTATGTTTTTGTACTATTTTTAGTTTCTTCATTTATTATTAGTCTCATCGTAAGTGGTTCTGGTTGCCGAAGCCTTTACATGCTTACAATACCAGAGGAATCACTTACTCAGCAAAGTTGAAGAACCCCATGCTCTACTCCCTTGGGGACCCCACGACAAAGAGCTCATACCATCCACAGTGGTTCACACCATTTTGGTTCAAATGTGTAACTTTGTGCATGAAAAATCTTTTTGTTTTGAGTCTGCGTCTGTCCCGTTGGTTCTCGCGAGGGACGCGCGTCCTATTATAACAATTGATATCATTGTTATATTTTTAACCACGAGCCAAGGTAATAAGAATTATATCGCTTTCGAACTTGAGATTTTTTTCCGTCCAAATCTTTTTCTTTCCTATAATATCTTATTATGTACGGTAAGTATCATGGGAAAACATATTAAAAAAATATACCATTTACATAACTTCTAGAAAGTGCATAGCACGTTCGTGATCACATCCAGGTGTGTAGACTACGTTGTAGAATTTTAGAAAAAAATTACTCACTATCGTATTATTCAGGTACGAAAGGGTTATGCTTACAATACCAGAGGAATCACTTACGCGTTGCAAGCTCAGCAAAGTTGAAGAACCCCATGCTACTCCCTTGGGGACCTCACGACAAAGAGCTCATCCCAACCGAAGCGGCTTGGTAAGGATGCTCCTCAGAAACCGCACAGACCATTTTGGTTCAAATGTGTTACTTTGTGCATGAAGATTCTTTTTGTTTTGAGTCTGGCTGTATAAGAATTAAATTTAAAATAGAAAATGATTCATAATATAAAAAGAAGTAATGTGCTTTGCCTAAATTATCCATAATTTTATAAATCAATCAAAATAAAATCATGTGAGCATTCCAAAAAAAAATCGGACTCTTCGTTTGATCGCCGAGTATTTTGCACTTTGTTTTTTTTTTCCTTTATTTAAAGTAGGTACTGTTTAATGGAATAATCCGAGCACACGTATATAGGGTTAATGGTGGAACGATGTAAAAAAAGTTTATAGCCCGTGGACACATCCGTCCGCCGTCCGACGGCCGAGAGCGGTATCGTTACGTTAAAAAAATAAATCATGATAGAATTATTCACTCACGTAGCCAAACTGCTTGTATTTTTCGAAAATACATCTTTTATTACAATGGACTGACTTTCGTAGTATTCGTTATTGATAGATATTACAATTATTATTCACTTTATTTATTTTGATTCTTAAAATTATAATTTTAAGAATCAAAATAAATAAACCCAGCCATCTAGCGAGAGCCTCTCAAGATGTTGGTCGAGACTCTTCGCTATGAGACCGTTCGCCGAAACAACTATCGGAACAATGATCGTCGAATCAACATCCAACATGGCGATTACCTCGTGAGCCAAGTCAAGGTACAATTATTATTATAATTATAACCACAAATTTTGAACAAGCTATATTGTTCCATTTTCCAAGAAGAAGGTCTTCTCTCTTACATTTCAAGATAGGAAAAGTAACCCAATTTCAGAACCTCTATAACATATACGATATCAAAATCAAAGGTTCTAAAAAGACAGAACAATTTATGCGCCATTGGCTGAGGCCTTTGTGCCGTGGGACATATAGCAATCATATTTTATTACAATTTAACTCGAGCGTCGGAAATCCTTGACAAAATCTTAAAGGGGGCTTGCAAAATTTACGAAACGACTGAGTAAAGGCACTCCCTAACAGATCATAAACGGTTAACCGGAGTAACCTACACGTTAAGGGCAAGGCATACATTTTTTATATCACGCACATAGTAAACTTTATGTTTGGGACCCAATATTGTGCCCTGTGAACTCCAAAGGATATAGGTCTTTTTTGTAGTTTTCTTCCTTTAAATTATTAGAATAATGAAGATTGACAATTATTGATCAATCGATGAGTATTTCTGAATTCTTAAGAAGATACCAAAGGCTACCGTTGGCTCCCGGTAAGGAATCAAGGAGTTTATATTTTTAAATACAAGCAGGTAAAGTAACAAACTACAAACTAGTCTCCAAAAACCTACCCTTAACTTAAGCAAGTAATATTGCCCTGTACCATAAAGAAGCTTCATCCCTTATGGAAATATAAAATCATATAGCCCTACCATAGGGCCAAGGACGTACTTTATGACTTAATAACGCACTAAAAGATCTCGAGGTTGCTTCCTCAGTGTATAGGATTTTCAACTGTTCGCTGTAGAAAATAAGATTGGAATTTGAAAACTTAAGATCAGGAGATAAGAATCCAAATGGGCAAAGTTGAGGATAGTACAAAGCTTTCGTATATCACACAATATCTTCAAATTTTGGGTCAGTAGTCAAAGTAAATTGCGTAAGTTCATGTTTCCTATTTTAACTCCAATGCCATTTTCAGCCAAATCCATTTTTTTTCTATATTCGACGAGTTCATAAATGTTTATAAACTTTAAACCATCTGCCATTTTCGTCAGAAAGCGAAATTTTGTTAGCCTTTACGCTTACTTCTTAGCAATTTATGGAAAGATTTACTTGTCATAAATTAAGCATTAAAGATTCTTCAATATCTTTAATTGCTGTGATTAAAACCTCAACCTAGCTCGCTCTAACTATAGAAGTAAAATAGTCGACAAAGTCTATAAAAAGAAATATCGAGGAAACTGACCATCAAGGGACACTTGTGCTTACGCATAACAATTTGAATGACGTGACACAACGTGACACAACACGCCGTGGAATTTACGAGCACTCGTCCCTCGCATCAAAATGGACGTTTATTTGCACACACCAATGAGATAAACAATAAAAGATGGAAAGATGGTGTAAGGGAAGAAAGATAGGCTAGAGCTTTCACTAATACCAAAGATTATGAAAATTCATATAATCATCTCATGTTCTCATATCTGACTAATACTACAAATGTTTGGACGTGTGTGTTTCAATCACGCATAAACAGCTGAAGGGACAATTTGGCACACAGATAAAACTTATTTTGAATAAGACACATTTTCGGGCTAGTCGTTTTTTCATGATGCTCGAACAAATATTCCAAAAATTGGAAAAATCTATACTAATATATCTATACTACTATAATAAAGCGGAAGAGTTTTTTGTTTGTTTGTTTAAACGGGCTAATCTCTGGAAATACCAATCAGATTCGAAAATTATAGGCTACTTTTATCACGCGAGACTGTATTATATATACAGGGTGTGGCGTAAAGAGTAGTCAACCCATTACCTATGGGTAGGGGGCGTCATGACTGATCAGAAAATCAAAAATTATGTAAAAGTGCCATGGTTTTCGAGATTTTGGCCATTTTTTAAATTTCATAAACTATTACACCCTTGGTCACTTTTTTCGATGACATGTTCACAAATAAAAGTATTTTCACAGTCTGTTTTTTCAGTAGTACTCTTGGATAGATGCGCTATCAAATGTAAACTTTTGATTGTATACCATTAGCTTGGTTTTTTTATTATTCATAATTTTAATACAAAAATTTGTTAGATGAAAAAAAACTGCAAGTTTGAGCGCCCGTGGTATAAAAAAAATGGACATTTGCAATACCAGGGGATTGCCGATGTGTTGCCGACCTTGTAGAGCTCTTTTTACGCCTTTTTTACTGGAACAGATTTTATTATAAGTACGTGCAATTCGAGAGATTACTGAAAGTTGGCCATAATTTATTCTGTGTAGAAGAGAATTGATGGCATTGATGAGCAGTTTTGTAATAGTATAGAATAAACACAGTTGGATTAAGAAATTCCCGCATCTTGAACGTGGACCACACCCCGCGACCTAAAAATAAGTGGATAGGACATTCCTTAACACTTCACTACACCATTCTAACTATATAACTCTATATATAGTAACTCTATATTGTGGTGACCGACTCGTTGCCGACAGTGTCCCATTGAGTGAGTCTGCGATAAAGATCCGAGCTATTTGAAGAACTGTTGGGGTCCAATCCAATTGACTTCATATATTTTTTGAGATCAGGGGCCCAAGTCTGCTATTACAATTGTGTTCCAATGAACTATCAGTGGTGTCAAAATTTACACATCTTACAGTTTTGATAGTCTAATAACACAATAGCGTCATAATGACACCATAATAGCTTTCCGATTTTCCACTGAAACTGCAATCTTGCATCAATGATCTTTTAGTTGTCAGTTTTTGTATTAAAATTCTTTTTGTTCATTATGAGACCATTATGAATTAGTAGACTGCGCACATGGGCTCAATGATAATGGAATTGCAATAGTATCGTGTCAGTATGACATTTTAGCAGACTTCTATTGGCAATTAATGCCGGGGTACCTCAGGGATCAGTTCTCTCCGCGACATTATTCTTGCTGCATATCAACGATCTGCTAAAACCCGGTATCTTTGGGTACGCAGACGACAGCACTGTCATGGAGAGCTATTTTTCAAGCACACAGGCCACCAGGGAAGAAATCTTGACGCTTAGAGAGGCCATGGTTGAGCGTATTAACTTGAACCTGCAAGCAGTCTCCGATTGGGGCAAAGCTAATCAGGTCAAGTTTAATCCCTCCAAGACACAGGCGTGTCTATTCACCGCTAAAAGGAGTCCTTTCAACCTCACTCCTTCTTTTCAAGATATATCCGTACCGATTTCCGACCAGCTTGAACTCCTAGGCATAACCTTAACTACCAAAATAAATTTTGGTAGTTCTATTGAGTCAAAGGCTAAAACCGCTGCAAAAAAGTTAGGCATCCTCTGTAAGGTGAAGCGGTACTTTACACCGGATCGGCTATTGCAACTGTACAAAGCACAAGTCCGTTCGTGCATCGAGTACTGCTGTCACCTCTGGGATGGATCTGCCAAATACCAGCTGGAGGCCCTTGACTCAATAGACCGTCGTGCTAGGAGACTAGTCGGTGATGTTTCGCTAACTGAGGCGAAATTAACGAGCCTTGAACATCGGCGTAAGGTTTCATGTTTGTCGGTCTTCTATAGGATATATTTTGGAGAGTGTGCTACAGTATTGTTCAATCTAATTCCTCCATCCCCATTTCTCCATCGAAACACAAGACGCCGGGAGAATTTCCACCCATACGTCGTCGACATCCCGCGTACCCGGACACAACGCTTTGCTTCATCGTTTCTTATACGAACAGCAAAGGAGTGGAACTCTCTTCCGGGGTCTGTGTTTCCCGACACCTATAACCTAGATGTATTCAAGGCCAGAGTGAATAGGCTTTTTCTGGGTAAGCGTGCTACATCCTCGGCCTCGTCATAACTCCTCATGGGGTCAGTCGAAGGTCAAACGCAAGCCCATTTTACATAAAAAAAAAAAAAAAAAAAAAAAAACTTGGCCCCCAGAACATAATATGAGAAGAAAGTAATGAATTACGTAAGGACGATTATGACCATTATTGACTCCCCCACCCCCTCGTAAGATTTCTGGGGCTCCCCCTAACCTTCTTACGTAAGATTTTATCTAGTTTTCCTAAATAGTTAAATTTCATTAACACGAAAATAAATGGACTATATTTTTTTTATTTATGAACTTTAATTTGTGTTTTATAATAGGAATATGTAAATAAAACTGTATTATAAGTAGATTTCATAGTTGGTCTAAAGTTTTGCTCAGATATATCCATCACGCTTCATTGGAGAGACGCACATTTCGACTTACGTAAGAATAGCTTTTACCCCTCGCCCTCAAGATAGGTCATGTAGAGATTTTTTAAACCTCCTCTTAGGGTTCTTACGTAAATAGTGAATGGCCCACAGTCATAAATCTAAATAGATAACGCAAGTCCCTCCATCCGTATGAAAACCAAGCGTGTAACTTCTTTTGTACCTACCATAATGTCACAAGATTGATTTAGTTAGGCTGGCATTCGATTTTTAACCTGAAAATGAAGCTATCCTAAACAGTTTCAAAAGAAGAACAATGTGCCCCATTTTTGCACAGATTTTGACACGCGAAGTACATACACTCGCGGCATCTATTTAGATGTTTATCTGTGCAATGGCCCCTTAAGTCCATAAAAATTATAATTATTATTAATTGGTTTTGATGATTAGAGACACATAGATGGACTAGAAAAATAGAGCTTAGCAGGTGAGTCATTTGCTTGTTTGCCAACTTAGCGAAAAATGTATGCAAATCCACGTGGCAAAAGTTAGTAAAACCAACACTTTTTAAACACTCATAATGTACCACATTTCATAAAAATAATTCAAAAGCCTTACACGGACAAAACATAATTGTCTGTCATCCGCACTTTTCTCAAAAACTCCATTGTCATGATGATCCCCATCAGACCCGTCTTAAACGGGGACCGGAAAGAAGCGGTGACGTCATCAATCATAATTCATAACCGGAAGGGTGGGGTACCCATTAAGATAATGTGCCGCCAGTCCAAAACGAATGTACCGAAAGAGTTTTTCAGGAAATAAGGATTTATGGAATTAATTTCATACTTCTGAGTCCTTCATTAGTTTCAATTAAAGTAAAATTTCACCTGAAAATCTGATTGTTTGTATTGTAAAGGATATTTACGTGAAGCAAAATTTAAATAATCTCTCCTTTTTTAGCCTATTGCGCGCACGGAGGAGTGTGAAATTTGGCTAGTAAAAGTTTATATAGGGAAGAAATACACAAAGCTAATATTTTTTCTATCTAGCTAAATAATTTAAATCTTGTATTGGAGTAGCAAAAGCGTTGTTTTGGGGAAAATATTGTCAACTGTCATATATATTTTTTTTAAACTAAACATATGTTATTTTCTTTACATACAACCGAATTAAAGATACGCATTTTTACGCTACGAACTCACAGCACCTTAAGGAAAACTATAAAAGAATCACCCACATCCAACAAACCGGCAATTTTTTCAAAGATTACAAAACCTCTCGTAATACAGAGCAGAGGGGTTAAAAAAGGTAGAGATACCGTTCATTCCTCATCTCGCCAGCTAATATGACAAAACCGCGGCGCGTCGACATGAGGGGGCAATTTTTAAGGATTCCCCTGTTTTGGGGGCTCGGGGGCACTTATCACAGGGCGCCGGGGAAGATTAGCTGAGAGAGTGTGGCTTAGAAGTAAGCGGATGGTAGTGATTTTTATAATGAAGTTTATTCGTTTGTTTTAGAGATGTAGAGCGTAGCGTTTATTCGCTCAAAGAGCAGCTCGACTGGGGAAGTACCTCCACCTTACAGAATACCGCAGCCAGATAACTTTATGTTGTGTTCCTGCGTGAGTGAGGTCGCTAGAGCTTATTGGGGAGAAGGGGATGGGTTGGTAATGCGTGAGTGATGCCTCGTCTGTTGCAAGTGTCCACGTGGCTACGGTATTTACTTACCACCAGACGGGCCGTATGTAACACCAAATTTGTCGTATTAAAAGGCTTTTGACTGCGGTATTCTGTAAGATGGAAGTACTTCCCCAGTCGACCTGCTCTTTGAGCGAATAAACGCTACGCTCTATCTTTTTTTTATTTTTTTATACTACTTATGTAGCAAACAAGTATATGGCCCGCCTGATGGTAAGCGGCTACCGCAGCCTATGGACGCTTGCAACACTCTCTTAAAAGTAAGCTAAAAATACAGAAGTAAGAAGAAAAAAATAAAATAATGATCATATTTTATTAATTATTGTGTCTTTTACTGCTGGCCGCATAAATAAGCTCAGAGTCACTCAGCGAGCTATGGAACGACCTATGCTTGAATTTCTCTACGTGACAGGGTCCGCAATGAGGACATTCGTAGGAGAACGAAAACGACGGACATGGCTCGTAGAGTTAGTAAGCTGAAGTGGTAATGGGCGGGCCACATCGCTCGAAGAGCCGATAACCGCTGGGGAAGAAAGGCTCTCGAGTGGCGACCACTTACTGGAAAGCGCCGAGCGGGACGACTTCCCACCAGGTGGACCGATGACCTGGTCAGAGTCGCTGGGCGCCGCTGGATGCAAGCGGCCCAAAACCGTTCGAAGTGGAAGTCAATGGGGGAGGCCTATGTTCAGCAGTGGACATCCATAGGCTGATATGATGATGATGATGATTTTATTAATTCATTATTCAAGATGATAACTGACGGGCCAGTTGGCGCAGTTGGTTAAGATTCACCTTACGCGCCGTAGGTCGTGGGTTCGATTCCCACACAGGACATGCATTTGTGTGCATCAACATGTCTGTATGTCCTGAGTATGGGTGTAATTATGTATATTAAATATGTATTTACAAACAAAAAGCAATATATGTATTATATCATTTATCTGGTTTCCATAGTAGAAGCTCTGCTTAGTTTGGGATCAGATGACCGTGTGTGAGGAATGTACTTTTACAAGATATTTATATAGAAACCCTAATACTCAAGAAAAAAGAAACCTCAAACATATTCAAACGTCTCTTTCTCGCACCCACAATAATAACAATTTACTTGAACAATAAACGAAAAAACAAAACATTATTACATCATATAACATACCCTACAATTTCCAACGTGACAACAGCCACGCTCGTTTTATGGCCACACAAAATAAATAAGAAGCTTTATCCACGGATTATCTCCTTAAGAATTACGTACGCCTTTTGTCTGAGCGAGTTTTTTAAGCAAACATAGTCGCAGCACTTTTTGTTCGCGCTAAATCTCCTGGTTTACGAAAATCTTAAAAATCCCATTGTTTTTATTGGCGGTTTTTCGCATTGTACCAAATGGACTTTCCGTTTTTCTTGTTGAGTTTAAAAATTATGTATTAAATTTAGTGCATTATGTAAAGTAGTATAATGCGTGTTAGGAAAATATTTCAAGTATGCAACGGTTATTTTAAGTGCAGAAAAATCTCTTAAGTAATATACTGAGTTATCCAATTCCGCAACTAGTAAGTGTTTTTGCACTGATTAATAGCAATACCAACCAATCACTGCATCTTAATGTTAGTGTGTCCTTGACGTAGCCAATCAGAGCGTATTGGGTGGGTGGGGAATCGGAAAACATTACTAATTGAGAAAATTACACCCAGACTCTGTAGAAACAGTACTTTCTAAGCTTTCACGAACTAAATTCATTGTATCGGGTCTATTCGCGCACATATTATTATCAAAATTTAATTTTGACTAACCTCAACGTTTCGATCAAGTTGCATTGATCGTGGTCACGAGTGAACTGGAAACTACGGGTATCAGCGTCTCGATGAACGGGAGTTGTTTCCAACTACCCGCATTTGGTCTTGTAAAACATAACTGTCACGATCACGGCACACCGTACTAACTGTATCAACGCACATACCCGATCGAAAGTCACGGCGTGAACATTTTCTTATCACTGGATTCCACTCAGCAGATAACCTTAAACCATCTTCCCTATTGAAATTTGGATATTTCTTTATTTCAATAGCTTCACGAACTATTCTGGGATGGAAATGACGATCGGTGGAGAGGATTTTGGAGTCATGAAGCTCAATCCAGTGGAGTCCTGTCTGTAGAAACAGAAAAGTTTATGTACACAAAAGGGAATCGAAGCCACGACCCGTAGCTAACCTAACTACGCCAACTGGCCGACCAAAACAGCTATTTAGATTTATTTCTTATATGCATATCTAACAGTTTCGCATAATGACGCCATAATGAAATTCAAAAAGTATTTATTCAATTTAGGCCCTGATAAGGCACTTAAGACTTCATCATATTCATATTGTGTTAGTAGACTACCAAAACTGTAAAATGTCACAATTTTTACACCACTGAAAGTTCATTGGAACCATAGACTTAGGATTTCGCTAACGCTAACAATTTCTTTGATTGGAACACAATTGCAATAGCAGACTTGGGCTTCAGGTTTCTAAAGTGAGCGTGAGTGATAATTTCACGCGTTGCTAACCTAGCAAAATACTGTTCACACCTAGTAGTGGTTTGAAAAAAATTGTGCTGCCAAGAACTTCTTGGCAGCACAATTTTTTTCAACTTCAACTTCTTGACAACAAAACAACTTCTAGGCTAGAAGTTGTTTTATTGTCCCAAATGCAATGCGTGAGTAGGTACCGCATCTTCCCACTTCAATTTTAATCTAAAAACTTAACTAGATATTTTTTTATCGTACATTGAAATCGAATACCATACAGTATCACGAAATGTTTTTCAACCGTCAAGAATACGGCGCAAAGGTAAATCAGTAGAAGTAAATTATAATAATTTATTCAAGAGCCGACGGTGTCGCTCAGTGTGTAACGAGGGGGCTCGAGCACGCGAAAACGTGAAATATTATACCCTCTAGTGAGTACCCTGAGGTAGGTTCCAATTTTGATATGGTAGTTTGTTGTATTAAAATAAATTTGTTAATTGAAGGAAAGAGATGGATAGAGAGTTGATAGCTTTATCTAGAACTCCAATAAATTTTCAGAATTTTGATAATAATCTCTACATAGTATAAAACAAAGTATTTTAATGCGGTTTTCATTATCAGTTTGTTATCATGAGTACAATCATGTGTCTAAGTATCGTTTACTAATTACTAGTCACCCTATATACAGAGCATATAAAAAATGTTTCGTAAACACAGTATTTTTTGCGCTTTCATTGCTAACGCTGACTAAACTACGAGATATATCAAAATGATATACTACGGAATTGTGTATCTTAAAAATACCCACAAAAAAGTTCGCAATAGTATATATCTATATCATACGGATAATCCACTGTGGGTTATACTTTCGAAGATATTTTGACCTATATAATATTAATCCTTATCTAATTAAATAAGTTGCTTACGTTGAGTATTTAATGTAGATAAAGTTTGATCTTTACATCAAATCATTATAATTTATATTTTGGAAGATATCACAGATTTGCAAAAAACAGTATTCGCGATACCGTGCCCGGGCGGGCGGCGCGCGTGAAATGACCACTACATTAGTACCTACATTGCACCCGTATTAAGCCGGTCGGGTCGCTATTTAGTATATTTCTGTATGTGAACCAACTTCATTAGGAAAGGTATAGATAATCTTCTAACGTATTTTTAAAGGTTCTTGTTACTATAGACTTAACTCGCGTATTAAAATCCAAGGTCTAATAATAAAAAGAAATATAAATAGTGTCTGAGGATTACCTTCGCCCACGTAATAATAACAGCTTTACAGTGGATTAATGTTTTCCCGTTATAAAAAATATTTTTTTATTATAATATCCCTCGTATAATCCATGTGCTATTTATTATTGAAATCGGTTGATCATTTTGGATAAAAGGGAGAACAGAATGGGTTTACTGGTGTTGCATACGTCTACAGGCTGCGGTAACTGCTTACCATCAGGTGGGACGTGTATTTTACAAGCTTTTATTTAATTTGCAATGTATGTATGTATGTTTGTTCGGGTGGAATCTTGCAAGTCGAATTTCACCCACTTCCAGTAGTCGGATTGACTTGATATTTGGTATACATTACTGTATTGGATGACAATGCAAGTACAGCCAAAAAAAGCTTGTATTAAAAATGAAATTTAAACAAAGAACTTATTTGTGATATAAAAAAATCCTGAGATGCAATATCAAAAGTTCAATAAGAATTTGTTAAAAAAAAAACATTTTTAATATTAGCTTTATTTTTTTGGACTGTACTTGCATTGTCACCCAATACAGTAACGTATACCGAATATCAAGTCAATCCAACCACTGGAAGTGGGTGAAATACGACTTGCAAGATTCCACCCGAACAAACATACATATACATTGCAAGTTAAATAAAAGCTTCTAAATCCAACCATACCTTTTCGTTATACATCCCAAACACATAAGTATCGTTTCAAACTCAACTCACGTAAGTCCTTGTTTCGTGTGAAAAAATACTTATAAAATATAATCGATGTGAAAACACCATTTCCACCGTAACTGTGCATTTATAATTCATTAACTACAAATATCTGATTGTTATGCGTGTTACTAATGTGTTTTACTCGTATTTTACGCCTTGTAAGCATTAAGGTTGATATTAAATGTAAAACAAGAAGTGAGGAGTTCATTGGGAGAGTTGAAGGGTCCATAGGCCTACGGTAAACGCTTAACACCAGGCCTGTTTGTTTGGTGACTTTGTAGGGTAAAATAAGCCTTAGATTAGTCCGAAAAGAAAGACATAGTATAAGTTTACATTGCGTAGTTACATTTTTTTTTATATACCACTAATGTGGCAAATAAGCATACGGCCCGCCTGATAGTAAGCAGTTACCGTAGCCTATGGACGCTTGCAACTCCAGCAGTATCACTCGCGCATTGCCGACCCTGAAGAAATCTCTTCACACCCTTTTTAACCGACGAAAAAACGGAGGAGGTTTACAAGTCGACGCGTATATTTTTTTTTTTTTTTTTTTTTTTATGTATGATCACGCATAACTTTTGACAGAGTCGTCCGATTTTGATAATTCTTTTTTTATTGTATAGAGTATACCTCGAGGGTGGTCCCATATAAATTTGGATACAAATAACCTACCCCAAGGGTGGGAAAATAGGGGTGATTTATTGTTCACTCACAGATTTTAATGCTGAGTTGTGTATTACATCAAAAGAAATCAAAAATTAAGCGTGTAGTCATTAGTAAATTATAGCCACAAAAAATTATAAAATAAAAACTTTTTAACAAAAAAATTAAACCACCGAAAAAACTGAAAAGCAAAAAATAATTTTGACTAATTACTTTAATTTTATAAGGTTTTGCAGTCGGGGATAAATAAACGAATATTACAATAAAAAATACATAACTACGTAGGTTATTGGTTTATCCCCGACTGCAAAACCTTATAAAATTAAAGTAATTAGTCAAAATTATTTTTTGCTTTTCAGTTTTTTCGGTGGTTTAATTTTTTTGTTAAAAAGTTTTTATTGAAGAGCCCCATGCTGTACTCCATTGGGAAAACCACTGCATTATTGTGTATAGACCTGTGTTTGACTACAATCTCACCATGGTAAGTGATGATGTGGCCGAAGATGGTAAGCACACAAAGCCTAGAGGGAAATCGCTCTCAAGTGCAGCTGTCGGAACACACCGATAGGTGCATACAACTACGAACATAATTAAAAAAAAAAAACTTAAACCGACTTCAAAGTACACTAAGAAGTAATCAAATCATGATCTGATGACATTGGGACCAAACGGAAAGTGTACCCTTTCAAACGAAAAAATAATTTTCCAAATCGACGGAGTTATGAGGTAACAAACATAAAAAAAAAATACAACCGAATTGAGAACCTCCTCCTTTTTTTGAAGTCGGTTAAAATATATGTGTCTCTCATTAAGAAAACATTCACTAGGCCGTCAAAGAAAGGTTGCTTGTCTATCGGTAGGACATATTTTGGAGAGTTTTCACAGGAATTATTTAATCTGATTTCACAGTCCCCATTCTTACATTGAGCTACAAAACGCCGGTAAAATATTCACCCGTTTTGAGACACCGATCATGTGGACACAATGTTTTACATCCTCATTTATAATGCGGACAGCAAGGGAGTGGAACTTGCTTCCGGCGACTTACAACCTAGGGACTATCAAGACCAGAGTGAATAGGTTTCTTCTGGGTAAGCGGGCTTCATCTTCGTTCTTAAGCCCATTTTATATAAAAAGAAAAATAAGTATGAAAGATTGTAGCGAGACTGAGATAGCAGTACAAGTGAATAGGCAGTCCGACTTTAATCCTTAGATTAAAACAAAAAAGGAAGATACGGTATCTAGTAGCGATGGGCGATTGTTACTAAAAATAATCGAATTATTCGATTGTTCAATTTATTCGAATCATTCGAATAAAAATCGACATCATTCGATTGTCCGTCAATTGTTCATTAAATTACTTCAATCAAATAGGTAGGTACCTATGGAGATGCGGGGGGCACCGCCGCGCGGAGTGCATCCCCCGCGCTCGCCCGTCGATTGTGCATACTATTGCAACTTACGTTGTGTGCATCAATTTTCATTCGAAAGGTCGATTGTTGTTTTGTGAGAACGAATGAATCGACAATCGAATGTACAGTTTTACAATTGTCGATTCATTCGATTACTTTTTTTGGAACAATCGCCCATCGCTAGGATCTAGTCACTGCATGTGAGACAATGATACTAAAAACTAGCTTATGTAATTAAATACCATATTTACTATGTATTGGATACACTAAAATCATAAAACCTTTTAATACACTTTGATAAAACAATGTAAGTATTTAGTCATTTGAAAAAGTCGGTCACAATCTAAAAAAGAATAATTCACAATGATAATCTAAATTAGCAAATTAGAAACACATCTGAGCGTAAATCACCCATGATTGAAGGCAGTGTCACAGAAAGGCATCGCTGAAAAAATAAAATTTATCCCCAACCAATAATGGGGACTGCAGTTAGGAGATGTTTTAAGGGATGAGAATAAAGCGGGTGAAAATTAAAACAATATAGGTTGAAATACTTATTATTTCTTGCTAAAGTATGTTTTTCACGCAGCAATTCTTATTCCTATTTTTCATCAGCAAAAATGACCAAACATTACAATTTTTTCAAACGATATCTTTAAAATCTTTCAAATATCTCAAACAAAAGAGCTAAGAAAATGCTACGGCTTCGTAGACCATCTACGAAACCGCTACATCTCAACACGCGTACCAACCGATCTCAAGAATGGGGGAGACACAGCATAAATCAACCCACCGATGGGTAGGCCCCGAATGAAATGTGGTATGTAAATCCCTATCCCACTTTCCTTAATATCGGCCCGATGAATTATGGTAAGGTTATCGCGTCATCCATTGTCGGACGAGTTTTCCAGAGGCCTCTTTGAGAGGCCTTTTCGTTATATACGTGTGTCAGATACGTGATTTATTTGAGGTCCGATTCTAGACGTACGCTGTATTTCTGTATTTCAACTTGAATATTTCCAGAGTCCGATGTTGGTAGCACTCACCCGTTGAATTATGGTGATAATTTTAAGTGAAAAATTTTAGGAATAATCCTTTTAGAGTAGTAATATCGGGCAATCCAATTTCGCAACTAGTCAGTGACTTTGCACTGATTTTGAACAGTAAGGACCAATCACTGTATCGTCTGTTCTTGACTTATCCAATCAGAGTGCATTGTCAGGGGTGGGAAATTGGCGGAATATATTTCAACCAAAATTCGTTCGTTTAAGCGTTTCGCGCTTCTTTGTGTACATTGTTCGATGGATGAGGCAATGTAATATGTAATGAATGCAATGAGTTTTGTTTTTTTTTTGGCTTATATGATTTCAAATCCTATACAAAAAAGTAATACAAGTTTTTCTGTGAAATACTGAACTTGTCTCCCACTCTTTTTCCAGAATAAGTTTCGGGGAATTGTATAATTAGACTGCTCCAAAAATGATAAGTCACTCAGCGGCCTATGGAAAGAGCTATGCTCGGGGTTTGTTTGAAAGATAAAATCTGCAACGAGGTAATCCGACAAAGAACCAAAGTAAAACATAGCTTAACGAATCAGCAAGCTGAAGTGGCAATGGGCCAGTCACGTCTGCCGAAGAACCGATGGTCGATGGAGCAGACGAGTCCTAGAGTGGAGACCGCGTCTTGGCAAACGTAGTGAGGGACGCCCCACAGCCCGATGGACTGACGACCTCAAAATGGCTGGACTGGACTGGATACGGGTGGCAAGAAATCGGAAGGAGTGGCGCGCTCTGGGTGAGGCTGAACTGAAAAAGGCTGATGACGATGATGATGCATCATCAGGGTATACAAAGAATATTTTTCTAGGTCCATTTGACTTAGGCTGTGTAAGTCAGTGTGAGGTACGCTTGCGTCATCCGATGGTACGTCATTTTGATACAGCTTTTGGGTTATGAAACTTCGGGTATGTTTAAAATTGTAACCCAATTTGACGCATATGGGCCTAAGGGTTTAATTATGTAGATAAAGAATTGGCCTTGGCCACCTAAATTATATAGTAAAACAAGCATTAAATAAAAAACAAGCTTTTTAATATAATAATAGTTGACCAACTTAATCATCAGACCCTAGAATCAGAGTCCTATCAAGACAAATCAAACGAGCCCAAACTCGATGGGATTGCATCATTTTATTACAGAAATTGTCCACCTTCCAGCTCCATCATCAGATCAGCTCTATATCATAATAATATTGCATTTTCATTCGATTTATACAAGCGACCCAGGAGGGGTAGTACAAAAAATATCTTTCCCAAAAATGGACTCAATTCCATTAAATACTGTAAATGCGTTGAGAAATACCTTATTCAATTTGAAATAAAATTACCGCAAAGTATGGTCACTCGGCACGTGCACAGACTAGAGCTAGGCGCAAGCCGCCATGACCCCCCTCCTCTACTCCCTCGCACTCCCGTTGAGTATTACGTCTACACTTTAGCTTATTACATGATTTTCCAAATAATATTTTTTTTATATTAAAAAAAAAAGTATTTTTTTTAGCACCAGTATCATTTGTATTATCGTCGCTCGTCGCTGACCAAAACAACGACCATAATGCATGCAAAATTTCAGCTCAATCGGACGGAAACTGAAAAAAAAAACTTGCAAGATTTGATACAGACACCTGGACATATATATAACCAAAATAAAATTGTAAAAATGTACAATAAAAATACCAAACCTGTCTAACTATAAGTAAACACATTCAACGATAGAACAAAGTACTCCAGCAAACCCCACCAACCTTATCTCTAAGTCACGTAAAAAAATACCCGTCAAATGCATC
The DNA here is from genome assembly GCA_951394255.1 of Polyploca ridens. Taxonomy (NCBI): domain Eukaryota; kingdom Metazoa; phylum Arthropoda; class Insecta; order Lepidoptera; family Drepanidae; genus Polyploca; species Polyploca ridens. The sequence goes on along the minus strand of OX596269.1, from coordinate 9,212,103 downwards.
CGAGCATAGAATAGTAAAGTATTTCGCAAGTCACACGCCATTAGCACTCCGTCACGTTGTTCCATACAAATATTATCCATATAATAATAAATGTCAGTTTTATTATGATTTACTTTGCGTAGGTATCAATAAACCCTGATCTACACGACCAGTGTATTTTGACTCCTCAGGGCTGTTTTGTACGACCCAACTTACTCGTATGACTCTGCTGGCTGGGACTTTATATTGAAATACGTAGAGTTCGTTTTAGATCGCAATCTTAGTTTTAATTCGCATCTGAAAGTGATTAACTTAAGCCTTGACAAGAGTTTCTGAAGCGAATTGCTCTGGATTTTTTAAAATATATACCTAGCAGAAAAAAATTCTACTCATTATTAATTAATTGTAATTAAACTAAGTAGTTAATAGCTTTATCCAAGATATTTATAAGAATCAGGGAATAAATATTCTGGGAGATTCTCAAAACGAAAAAAAAAATATTTTTAGAATCCTTACTTTAAGTTCTTTCAAGTGCCACCTCCTCACACGATTTGTCCTTTTTTCAGATCCGAAATTAATCTAAAATATTTTATGAGTGATATATTATGTGCACGCCGTCAAGAGCTATTACTACGCTAAATAATAAATATATAATATCCTGGGCCATTCCTCACACACGGTCATTTGATCCCACACTAAGCAGAGCTTGTACTATGGAAACCAGATAACTGATATACTACATAATAATATACTACTTCTTGTTTGTAAATACATACTTAATATACATAATTACACTCAGACTCAGGACATACAGACATGTTCATGCACACAAATGCATGTCCTGTGTAGGAATCGTATCACGACCTGCGGCGCGATACATGAAATCTTAACCAACTGCGCCAACTGGCCCGTCACTGGCCCAATTTAAAGTTTATACGTTGCTTGGTCTTCAAAAAATATATTTACGGACACCAGAGTGATCTTATAAGGTTTAATTTATTTCCATTTAAGGTCCGGACCTTAAAATTTTTTTTTATTATGTATAGCCCTGTTTTTGATCACAATCTCAACATGGTAATGTGGCCGAAGGTGGTAAGCACACGAAGCCTAGAAGGAACTGGCTCTCAAGTGCAGCTGTCGGAACACACCGATAGGTGCTTGGCGATAGATTTTCAACTGGGTGGTAGCCAACCAGATGGGTACTACAAAGTACCCTACGACCGTGCTATGGTTTCCTCACGATGTTTTCCTTCACCGAAAGCTCAAGCTCATTGTAGGATTCGAACCCGAGACCTTCGTCTCGGTATCCGCCATCACTATCTCTGAGCTAAGAGAATAGATAATAATAGTCAGATTGTCTTAAAAATATTTAAGAAATGTAACCTTGCCGAGTTTTTAGTCTGTTCCTCCCCATTGAAGGCTGACATACAAAACGATATCAATTTAAGTGTAAAGCATGCTAAGAATTAAGTCTACAGTAACTTCAGTAGCTTTGACGTTCATACGTGCTTTCCTAGATCTTGAACTGGCTTTGACTTCGCCTTTTCAATGTGTGAGGATGGACTCCCCGTCTATGGCGAGAGTTGCGATGGTGGAAGATAGCTGTTGGCATCACCTTAAACAATTCTACAGAACACTGTCCCTTGTACAAGCGGCAGAACACACATAAGGAGGCAAAGTCTCTTCTCAGATTGAGCCAAGCCTCACCTTTCAAGTTGGGTGCCAAAATCGAGAGACTGTCGGATCCTCTACCTTGAGACCAAGTTATATTGGTATTGCAAGTCAAGCTACATGCGAGCACACTTTAATATATGCACAAAGTTTGAAGCTTATGATCATGCAATAAGGGTGGTTTTTGAATGTACTTTACGTCGATAAGTTTGTTGCCGCAATCACGTTTGCCATTACGTCCAATAATGAGGGTAAGTGTAATTTTGTGACGTCATCGTTTGTTTTGACTAAAATCTCACCATGGTAAGTGATGATGTCGCCGAAGGTGGTGCACACACAAAGCCTAGAATGAGGTGGCTCTCAAGTGCAGCTGTCGGAACACCGATATTTATTTTTTGCCAGTCATTACCAAAGAAAATAAATTCTAGTGACCGTTTCGTCTTGGGAAATGCAAAAAATCTAAAAAGTTTTTAATAGCCCGGTAAGTTTTATCTTCTCCCGCTGTTCTGTCTCTTTGTGGCTGACCGTCACACCGTAATATACTTTTTCAGCACACTTAAAAATAAAATAAATAAATAAAATAAATATCCTGGGACATTCGTCACACACGGTCATCTGATCCCAAACTAAGCAGAGCATGTACTATGGAAACCAGATAACTGATATAATACATATACTACTTTTTGTTTGTAAATACATACTTAATATACATAATTACACCCAGACTCAGGACATACAGACATGTTTATGCACACAAATGCATGTCCTGTGTGGGAATCGAACCCACGGCCTGCGGCGCGTAAGGCGAACCTTAACCAACTGCGCCATCTGGCCCGTCAAACTTGCTCGTAAAGTGACATTTATTGCACTGTTTTTAGTATCTTAATGCAGCTTATTACGCACTAGTGCTTTTTACTTTACATTACCGCACAGTTTTATGATGGTATAATCCCGATTATGATAAGTTTGTACGTCACTGCAAGTGATATGTGTGTAGTAAAATAGTTGAAAAAAAACTTGCGCGCTATATTTGTTAACGTTCTCATTGTATAGTCGATTATCAAAAAATTTACTTAAAAAAATACAAGTCTGTTTTTCCCGCGCAAGTGTGTAGAAAAACGTCGTATGACAAGCGTGTGCATTGATTATTACACTCTCGGCTCCCTTATCGCGTTCGCCTGCATCATAATGTTACGTTTTGACATAAAAAATACTTTGTGTGCTTATACATTTCTGACATGTCCTGATTTCCATCCCAAACTCACAGAGAGTTCGGGATCAGGGACCCAATTCTCACTTCCCTCGAACTAGCCTTCGAATCGAACTTGCATTACGAGTGCTAGTTCGACCGTAAAATTTCGAGGGGCGGAGTCTATTTTTCGATTCCTGTATTCCCGACACTAATCGAACTAAGTTCGAGTGTACGGAATAAATGTTGCCATTATGATAGATACAAATTGCACGATGCGTTTCGTTTCACTTGATAATTGCGTTTTGTTAACGTACGCGATAATGTTATATCTCAAATTAAAATTTAAAAAGATCTTGATGACTCTAAACAACGTTTTACACTTTTTATATCTTAATATATCCAGAATTTATAAGTTAATCAATTTTATATAATAATTATAAATAAATATGAAAAAATATAGGCGAAAATCCTTAGGCTTATCTGTCATTACGTTTCCAAATGACAACCTAACTGTTTGACGTTTAATAGTTCGCATTCGAAATACGTTTCGAACGCGTGTAGCCCTCGAAAATTAATGAGAGAAACGGGCGTCTTCGAAATTGTCAGAATAACCTAACTTGATTTACATTCGAAAAAAGTACGAGTTCGAACTTTATTTCGAACGAGTGATGAATTTGAGTGGCTGAGAATTGGGTCCCAGATAGCCGTGTGTGAAGAACGTCTCAGGTTATTTATTGTCTCAGAATTCAAATATTCTAACAAAACACAGCCATTCAAGTAACGTAATAATCAAATCTAATAACCTCTTACGTATTCCGTTTACAATCTCAAATATTACAAACAATTAGAAATGCATAAAGCAACATATTGCAAGTCTCACTTAAGGGTCGGATGCATAGACTAACAATATTATAGAGTGAATGTACGAGAGTATGTGCCGTGACCACGGTATGTGCAACGCTGCCTTGAAACGAACTTTTCATAGTTTGAACAACTAAATACATAATAATGAAAGCCAATTTCTCATTTTTTTTTTTCTTACTTTTACCGACAACAAATATAAAGGAACTCTTTCTTCAATAACACATTAAATTCCTTTTTTAACCGACGAAAAAACGGAGGAGGTTTACAAGTCGACGCGTATATTTTTTTTATGTATGATCACGCATAACTTTTTACAGAGTATTCCGATTTTGATAATTCTTTTTTTATTTGATAGGCTATAAGTTGTTGTTGTAAGTTGCTCGAAGTTGGTCCCATATAAATATGGATACAAAAAAACTACCCTAAGGGTGGGAAAATAGGGGTGATTTATTGTTCACTCACAGATTTTAATGCTGAGTTGTATTACATCAAAAGATATAAAAAATTAAGCATGTAGTAATTAGTAGATTATGGATACAAAAAATGAAAAAATATTTTTTTTTTCAAAAAAATTAAATCACCGAAAAAACTGAAAAGCAAAAAATTATTTTGAATATAACTTGAATTTTATAAGGTTTTGCAGTGCGCCATAACTTGAGAATGAATTTACCGATTTCATCCATCGTTTTTTAACCGACTTCAAAAAAAGGAGGAGGTTCTCAATTCAAATGTTTTTTTTTTATGTTTATTACCTCATTACTCCGTCAATTATTAACCGATTTGGAAAATTATTTTTTTATTTGAAAGGGTACACTTCCCGTTTGGTCCCATTGTCATCAGATCAGGATTTGATTACTTCTTAGTGTACTTGGAAGTCGGTTTAAGATTTTTGTAAAACAGTCCAATTATTTTATTTCTCTTATAGGTACTAAAATAAATAAATTAATAGATGCGCTGGAGAAATATCTTACGGTTTTTTAAGAAAGTTGCGTAGGAAATTAGAAAATTTAAGTTAACTTTACGGTAGGGTAGTGTAGGGTAGGATATCCCTCGAGTACGCGGGTGAAACCGCGACCCGCAACTAGGTTAAACATGCTTCAATACATAGAATTTGCCGGAGTCTTCTCAGTTTAAGTGTATTTCGAACCGGTGGTAAATTCAACTGTATGTACCAATTTAACGTTCATTAGTGCCTTACTAGGGCCTCAACTGAATAAATGACATTTTGATTTTGATTTTACAAATATTAGGAAAATCGAGGGTTTTCGTGTTATGTATTCCTTTACGGTGAGAATTGGATTTGAAATATGTCCGTCCGACGACTCCGACTCGCACTTGGCGGGTTTTTATATTTTTTATTAAATGTCAAAACCGCTCTCAGAGAGGACCAATCGCCATTTTTCGTCCAAATATTTAGATTTTTCCTTTTGTAACACATTATTCACATTACATTCCTTTTTTTTTCAATTTGGTATTTTTTTCATGCATTATTTTAATACATTTGTATTTTGCTTTTTACTTGAAGATGCTATCTTTCGTTTCGGAAATATTTGATAATGTATAAGGCATTTTTTTTAAAGCTCGTCAGTGTATTACGCGTTGGTGTAACAGACCCCCGACTTTTGTAGCTTAATATTCAAAATAACGCGCACTTCTCAGTGGTGGGGGAAAAGTTTGTTCTATTTGAAATTCACTTAAAATATTCTTTTATTTTCCGTTCCGACGAATAATTGAGTACGATTGGAGAAAATTATTGTGCGCATTATTGATAGAAGACTTGCTGAAGTTTTGAATTGTTTAAAACTTTTGGACGTCAATTTTGACATTTAGTAGAAGACGAATAAGACAAAGGACAAACAAAGCTTTGTTTGATATCACAAAAGCAGGTATAAAACGTCCGTCCGTCCGTCTGTGTGTCAGTGGGCTGTAGCTCATGAACAGTAATAGGTAGACAGCTCACATTTTCATAGAATGTGTATTTCTATTGCCGCTATAAAAACAAAATAATAATGAAATAAAATTAAAGGGGTTGCCCATACAAGAAACATCTTTTCTTGGCGTTTTTATTTTCTTGGCAAAGTTGATTTAGTTAATATTGTACGGAACCCTCCGATTAGTCGAGTCCGACTCGCACTTGACCGGTTTTTTTAATTTTGATATAGCGGCAATAGAAATACAATATTCAATGAAAATTTCAGCTTTCTGCAAAATTAGGCGAAGCGCAGTTAGATCTATCCGTGCCGCACTTTTTAGAATGTGAAAATATAATTTATACAAATCTAAACAGTAACGCACACGACGCGCAAAAAGTTCGTCGCACAACCTTTTTTTTCACACAGACTTTTTGTGTGCCGCAGACTTGCACAAAAAGTCTATCGTCTGTGCTACACCATAGTCAGATTGGTTGCTGAGTTTCTTGCCTGTTCTTCTCAGTTGAAGGCCGACTTACGAACTGGTGGTAACTTCAGTAGCTTTGACCTTCATAAGTGCTCTACTAGGGCCTAAATTGAATAAATGGCTTTGACTTTGACTTTGACCATACAAATCCCTAACAATATTTTTTGTCGCGTTTTAATAATAATAAATACATTTATTTCGGAAAATTATAATTCCACATTTGTTAGTAATACAAAATCTTAAAACTATGTTAGTAAAACACATGAAATAATATAGTGATGAATAATTGAAATGGGCAAACCTAGATTTGATCTCTGATCGTCTTGTACATACGAGTTCTTTGAGTAAAACTAAAAAAACAGAATGTTCTTACCAATTTTGAGTAAAGGAACAATTACCCATTTTGAGTAAATAGGTACAACCAATTAAAACGATTTTACAACTTTAAAAGATGAACCAAACCCAAGACTCCCTTTCCTCAATACACTGAATTTAATCTCGGCTTACTAATTTAATTTCAACTTTCACTCTTCCCTTATCGAGATGAACCCCGGTTCAACTGATAACAGATTTAATTAACTTTAGAGAAGATAAAGTTCTTTTTTTTAATTCCATTACACGAATAGGTACGTAGAATTTGTTCTCGGACTTTGCAATGTACTTTGAACTTTTTAATTCTTTTAGGGTCACTTTTAATCGGATATCCGCTGGTAATTGGTAAAAAACGCTTTTCGTTAACTAAAATATTTACATTAATTAAAATTTATAGTTTACTTTTATTAATTCAAGTTCTATGAAAAAAGATTCTTAAAAATATTTGATTCAAACAAAATCTTCTAAGATAATTGAACTGTTTTACAAAAAACTTAAACCGACTTCAAAGTACACTAAGAAGTAATCAAATCCTGATCTGATGATAATGGGATCAAACGGGAAGATTACCCTTTCAAATGACAAAGAATTTTCCAAATGACTGAGTTATGCTCCTCCTTTTTTTGAAGTCTGTTAAAATCTAAATAAAAAGAGTAAAAAAATTACAGATTGACTTTCAGTTTTATACAGGGTGTATTTCGCATGGTAACGCAAACTTCGCGAAAAGGCTACACCTAATGCCACTAATCAAATTGTGAAAGTCATTCACCTCGCTAATGATCGGTTATAGAAATAGTCATTTTCGAGCGCGCAATGTATTGTGAACACCGCGATTTAAACGCGCGATAACTTTGTGCCTACGTAGTATGTTGCTGACTGCAGGCGAATATCGCCATAAGACACCGTTTCTAGTTTTATTTACATTGCTACTTTTAGTGAAAGTAATGAATTAATAACTTATTTATTTTAAATCTCTTTGGGTTGGGTAAGAATAACGATTATGAACAGTCTAAAGTAAAAAAAACTAAAAAAAGAAAATTTAAAATTTGGGAAAAACCGACGAAAAATTCCAACATGGGGGGGTCCAGAATCATGTCCTGGACCCATGGTATCCGTTTGTGCGGCGATGTCCCTTACACGCTGTATACAGCTAGTTACTTACGAATTCTCATGTTACCGTTTCTGTTTTTTTTTATTCCAAACGTACCTGTAACAAGAAAAACACAATTTATCAGCAAATATTTTGAACCTAGGACTGAATGAATAAGTTTCTTCTGGATAAACGTGCTCCATCCATTGAGCTATTATTACTACGTATAGAGAAGCTATGATAAGCAAAGGTTATGTCCCATTTTTTAGAGTCAACTATAGTTCTCTTTAGCGCTGAAACAATAATTAGTCGTCTAAGCAGACAGTAGAAACACGTAGCGCTATCAGAAATCTTTTAGGAATATTTTTCTCGCAAAAAACGTGATTTTCACGGCGCTTACGCGTTTCGTTCTTCGTTCTACAACAATTCTGGTCGGATGAATACTTGAACGGAATATAGTTGTGATTCGTGGCATCTTCTCTGTACGTACTAATAATAGCTCAAGGCTTCCAACTTAGGCTGCATCATCGTCCTTTATGAGCGGGTCGGTGGACAAGTCAAATCCATATGATGAAAAAAAAAAAAAACTTTACAGACACATATTGTACCTAATTCTAGTACTAGTTCAGTCGATTGATTTTACTGGGAAATACGGGTCAAGACACCTCGTTAAAAAAAATATTATATTCAACCGAAATAAAATGTAAATAGCATAGAGTAAGAATCTGATTTCAGCGCGATATTACCTTGTGCGAAAGGTGAACAGTTTGCGTATACATTCATTCATAGATATATCGCACATCACTAGTGTACAGTAGAACCCAACTGATATGGCGCGTCGTGAATCTTCGTTTGCACAGAAAAGAAAGTATGGCCCCGAAGATTAACGAAAGAATGCTTAAAACTTACAATCAACCTTAGATCACTACTATAAGGTTCATAATACACTGCAGCTGTTAGTTCCGTCTCACTCGCAAGTCACGCCCCTCCGCACGGCGCGCGCTAACATGGCGGCAGCTGTCGGCCAATAGCGTTTCCCGCGCTTTGAAAATGTATCTTCTGCGCAGGTACATCGGTAAGCCATATTAGTTGGGTAATACTGTAATAATGTATAATATTTACTGTCAAGAATATGACGATATATTCCTGTCATCTTTTCTCTGTTTTCAATTTTTTTATCAATACTTTTAGTATTGATAAAAAAATTGAAATTGACATCAATATGTCGTTCAAACTATGAACGCACAATTTATTTCAGACAGATTGATATTTATTAGCATTAATGTACTTAGTACAGTCGCTCTATTAATGTTCTACCTCTATGGGCGCTTCTTCATTGGGGCGACACGACACGACATGTCGTTGCCGGCGGCGACATTTCGTCGGGCGACTCCGTCAGCTACGTTCTTTATTGGCACGACACGACACGACGCGGTAATGAGAGCCGCGGGACGACGGGAGTGTGGGCGGCGCGTCCACTCGTACGCCCACATGGAAGCTTGCGTGTGTACACAACACATGCATAAAGATGCCGCCACGACACCAGTGGGAGACAGCGTGCGGCCTGTTCCGTGTCGTGTCGTGTCGCCCCAATAAAGAAACGCTCTATGGTAGGTAAACAGCAGTCTATAGGATTGAAATTCCAAATTCAAATCAATTCTAACTCAAGCAAATGCTGTAACCAATTCCGTTGTCTTCTAGTCAAGTAAATAAAGGTCATTCCGAACTATATGTATAATATTTACTGTCAAGAATATGACGATATATTCCTGTCATCTTTTCTCTGTAAAAGTATTGATAAAAAAATTGAAATTGACATCAATATGTCGTTCAAACTATGAACGCACAATTTATTTCAGACAGATTGATATTTATTAGCATTAATGTACTTAGTACAGTCGCTCTATTAATGTTCTACCTCTATGGGCGCTTCTTCATTGGGGCGACACGACACGACATGTCGTTGCCGGCGGCGACATTTCGTCGGGCGACTCCGTCAGCTACGTTCTTTATTGGCACGACACGACACGACGCGGTAATGAGAGCCGCGGGACGACGGGAGTGTGGGCGGCGCGTCCACTCGTACGCCCACATGGAAGCTTGCGTGTGTACACAACACATGCATAAAGATGCCGCCACGACACCAGTGGGAGACAGCGTGCGGCCTGTTCCGTGTCGTGTCGTGTCGCCCCAATAAAGAAACGCTCTATGGTAGGTAAACAGCAGTCTATAGGATTGAAATTCCAAATTCAAATCAATTCTAACTCAAGCAAATGCTGTAACCAATTCCGTTGTCTTCTAGTCAAGTAAATAAAGGTCATTCCGAACTATAGTCCATTCTAATCCATCTTCAGTAAACTTATCAAAGGAGTGAAGAACAAACACAACAGGAATTGCTTTACACGTAGAATCGGGGGCGAAACTAGTTGCGTTTCCCTCTACTAGTGGTGCTCGTGAAAGTACATTTGGGATAAGGTAATGAGTTTTTTGTCCGATGTTAAATTAAGTATGTAAGACCCAAATTATTATGTGTTTGTCAAGACTTTTTCATGTTTAAAAAACCGGCCAAGTGTGAGTAGGACTCGTACACGGAGGGTTCCGTACAATATTAACTAATTCAACTTTGCTATGAAAAAAAAAATCGACAAAAAAATTTTTCTTGTATAATTTGAAATTTAAGGGGGCGCCCTAATTTCTAATTGTATTACAATTTATTATTTGTTGTTATAACGGCAATAGAAATGCACATTCTCTGTAAATTTCGGCTGTCTACCTATTTGCGGTTCATGAGATGCAGCCCAATGACAGACAGACGGGCGGACGGACGGACGGATGGACAACAGAGTCTTAGTAAAAAGAGCTCAATGGCTATGTTTCTGGGAAAATTTTACTAATATCATGAATAAATTAGTGAAAGTTCGCGATAAAAAGCTCGCAAACAGTAAACGTTCAGTACTTTGACATTTTTGGAGCCACGCTACAATAACGCCTCGCGGATAGTTCAAGCGCGTTTCCATTAAATGGAAATGAATCTAGTCTTAATATTTCGTATGAAGCAAACAAAAAGTTATTTACAAGTAGTAGTCGTACAAGAACTCAATCCTAACAAAGTTGCTGCTGCATGTAGGAAGTTAGGCAAGTTAGTTTTTGCTTCTTATATTATATGTAATATTAACTTTACTGTTTCATAGAACACCTTGTAATGACTACGGGCGTTTAGAAATGTTGGAACTTTTTACAAGTTGCTCGTAAAGTTTGGTATTTTGTATGGATTATAATTGAGATTCTAACTTGGCAACAATTAGGCTACATAAAGTCATAATAACCCACCCAGGTGGACTATAATATATATGTGGTTATCAGCAAAGATAAATGTTTATTATTATCATTATTATTCCACAATTAAGTTGATTATCTTGACATACGAGACAATTCGATTTAAAAAAAAAATTCTTTAATCTTCAATTAGTCTAGTAAAGAGTACACCTACAATAGGACAATAATGTAACTCTTGAATTTAAATTTGAAGCCGAATTTTGAGCTAATTTATGGTCCCACAGGCCCTATCTGTTTCCAAGTTCTTCATCAATCTTATATGCAGTGGAATTCGAGAGAGTTACAAAATTTGACTGCTGGTCAGAGTCACCGTTTATGTTGAAAATGACTCTACATACTGTAATTGCTCCCTTCAATAAACTGCTCAAAAATTCAGAATTTCTCGCCACGTTTATAAAGTAACCTAGTTTTAGCAGCGTCAGTAAAATTTCGAAGTTGAAGCACATACTGAAAGCCTCACGCGCGTAAGTTACATCCATAACTTTATTACCAAGCGTTTCGGATGCAGGGAAGTAATTTTAATATGCACTTGTGGTTATTGCCAAAGCTGTAATCTATATTGAGATGTATTCATCAAAACTTCAATGAAAAACTTAGTAGTATCGTTCTTCTGGAGATAGGTAGTTGGTTCCGCCATATTCTATTTTTCAAAATTTTATAATATCGGCGTTCAGTCCTTTTTCCTTCTCTATCCTTCTCCTTATCGCACGCACGCCTACCTAGATATGCGCGTCACGCTCGACGCGCCCGCCCGCCGCGCCATAGGGCTGGCTGCAGATAGCCCTGAATGCTGACGAAAATAAAAATGGGAAGAAGATCGCAGTCGCAGTCCAAAAAAAAAAAAAATTATAGAATAACGCAAAATTTCTACGCTCGGACAAGCTACGGACATCAGAAAGGTAGGCGTGCACAATCTTTTTCCTACCCGTCTCTGTACAATTCGCCAACATATTTCACCACAAAATTTTCATCCTTAGGTACAGTCCACATCCGCCGTTTCAGTACTAGCTTCTTATTGGCTCAGATTCAGAATCAACAAACTCCATCAATTTAAAAGCAATTTGCGGCATATTTTTGTGTTTACCATATTTGGTCATCGCAGAAAATGTTGAGTGTGTGTGCACTCTCTTGTCTTGTTGATACTCTTCTCTTAGTAAAGTAAATCTATGGAATCCAACAATAAACGGTTTCAAAATTTTATCAGGGACTCGTTCGACTTTTGCTGAAAAAAAAAATGGCGGAATCTTCATGGTCGGTAGCGTAAAACTCGGGGCTTGATCATTTTAAAACCAAGCCACGTGACAGGATTACGTGACGTGTACATGACGTCATCAAGTCACGTAGAACGTTAATGCGCCGGAGTTTACGAACTGCTAAACCCGCGAAACTCCATCGGAGCCGGCTTACAAGGATTTGCTATTGTTGCTAAGTTTGCGGGAAAAACTTGCTAACTCCTCGATACAGGAACGCCACAGCTTAAGACAGCTGTACGAGAATTTATGATGTACGTAGAACAGCTAGAAATCAGATGGGTGATTGCTTTATATAGCATAGCATTGCATTTTGTTTACGTGATATCTTCAAAAATATTAATGATAATGATTTGCTGTAAAGAGCAAACTGTATCTAAATTAAATGCCCTACATAACCAATTTATTTAATTAGATAATAATTAATATTAATTTGTTCAAAATAACTTCGAAAGTATAACCCACAAAAAAATACGCATAAAAATGGTCGCTATGGGCTATCCGTAGGATATATACCATCTTGGACTTTTTTTGCAGATATTTTTAAGATAAGCAATTCCGTTGGTCATCATCATTTTGATATATCTCTGTATGTTTAGTCAGCGTTAGCAATGAATGCGCCCAAAATGTTTTTACGAAACATTAACTTTTTTATATCTTCTGTAAATATAACATGCATGTATTATACCTATAAACCATCCGGAAGAAATTATCTGAATTATAGTGCAATTCGCATCAAAATCCGTCGCGTTGTTTAGGAGATTCAAGCGTACAGACGGACAGACAGATGTGGGAAGCGACTTTGTTTTATACTAAGTAGAGATAGAGAACGAATCAGAATCAAAATCAGAATCAGAATCATTTATTGTCATAAGTTTGCTTCATAATACAGCTTTGTTGCAAAACATAGCCATACACTTGCAAGATTAGACTTGTCAAGCAGGTTACAAAATATATACTAACTTCGTGATAATTTGACAATAATATTAAAAATCATAATCAGACATATCGTAAAATGTTAAATTGGTGTACATAATATATAAAAAAAAACGTCTCAACGGCAAATGCCGTATTGAAAGACATCCTATAATGAGTTTTACCTGTTGATGAAAAAAAAACGTAAAAAAACCGAAGCTTCCTAAGTAACCACCCATAAGTTCAAAATCATTCAACTGGACTGGATATTCCACAATTTTTTTAAGAACACAAAAAAAAAAAAAAAATATAACATAACGGAAAAAATCGCACCACAGAAATTTGAAAATAAAACCTACGTTCTATTTTTGCTAAATAAAATCTAATGATATAGACATTGAAATGTAAATTGGAAACCATAGCGTCAAGAGACGGCGCCACTTGGACTCTTCCACGGCACTTCAATTAGCTGAACCCACGAGTATCTATTGCTTGCCTGTAAAGTGCATTTGATAGTGGTATGGTCTGCAGAATAAAGGGATTAATAGTTATTTTTATTTGCTGAATAAAACTGCATCTCTAATTCTATAAAGTGGCCTTCAGATTGATTTGACGAACGTACTTTTTGACATTTGACTAGCTGTCCCGCGCGGTTTCACCCGCATTCGGGATCGTATGTTTTCCCGGGATAAAAAGTATTCTCTGTGTTAATGCTGATCATATTCTATCAGCGTGCCAAATTTCATCCAAATCAGTTCAGTAGTTTTTGCGTGAACGAGTAACAAACATCGGTACATAAAAACTTTCGCGTTTAAAATATTAGTAAAGTAAGGATTAAATAAACTTGTCTGACTGACATACAAAAGCTTTGCATAAACCACAAGGCCTAGAAACTTATTATGCATAGCTTCCTCATAAGACGTAGGCATCAATCAGGGGTTTTTCAGAAATTCAACTAAGAGATTAGGAAACCACCGGCGAAAAGTCCTGTTTAAATAATTTTAACTGAATTTACTAATTTATAAATGCGAAAGTGAGACTTTTTGTCTTTTTACTTGTAATTTTTTTACTGTTTTATTTTAAAACGAGTTTGATCAAAATTGGCTATGGCGAATCCAAAAATACAGATATACTTACTTCCTAGAAACAAGAATACGAGAGACAGCAAGTTTAGTTAATATTCTCAAAGTCAAAGCCAAAGCCATTTATTCAATTTAGGCCCCAGAAGGGCACTTATGAAGGTCACATTTACTGAAGTTACCACCGGTTCGGAACTCGGCCTTCAACTGAGAAGAATCCGGCAAGAAACTCAGCAAGGTTACATTTTTTATATATTTTTTGAATCTCAAAAGGATTACTTCAAATTCAAAGCTACAGTTAACCTATTCGAAACCTTTTATTTGCTATCGTTACAACATAGTACACGTAATTACAGAACGAATGACCGAATAGAGTTTTTAAGCCCACTCGTTTTTTGCAAACGCTACGATTACGACACGAGATGTGCACGATTTGAAAAACATGGTTGAGAGGTTTTTCTAATAGTAGTCATTATAGCCATAAAGTACAGTGTTTGTGGATGTATTTAATCAAAAGCTAACCTTGAAGAAACAGTTGAGGAATACACTGGTAGCAACTTTAATAGTTATTATATATACCAAAAGTGTTGTCGACAAAGGTGGTTGTCGACCTTTACAAACCCTAGAAGGCCTGGCTCTCAAATGCAATTTCTGACATACATAATGTGCTCGGTGTCAGAGGTAACCAGTCTACAAAATATCGTAGGATATGGATGTAAATCTGTGCTATGGTTTCCTCATGATGTTCTTTTAGACAGAATGTTTTTTTTTAATGTGTATAGGCCTGTGTTTGACCACAATCTCACCATGGTAAGTGATGATGTGGCCGAAGGTGGTAAGCACACGAAGTCTAGAAGGAACTGGCTCTCAAGTGCAGCCGTCGGAACACCGATAAGTACTTGGCGACAGATTTTTAACTTGAGGGTTGTAGCCAGCCAGATGGGTACTACAAAGTACTCTACCACCGTGCTGTGGTACCCTCACAATGTATTCCTCCACCGAAAGCTCAAGCTCATTGTAGGATTCGAACCTTGGACCTTCTTGGTATCCGACGTCTCTACCACTGAGCTATTATCGCCTTAAACTAAATATGAAGTTTCGAAGCAATAAAATCAAAAGTTATAATTTTAAAAGGTCAACCTTTGGTGACTTTGGTCACCAGTGTGACCTTATAGGACCAATACAGGACTTTTCATTTCTCGATGCTTTTAATGCTATTGCTATAAGCTGAAACTCAGGTATCCTGAGCAGCATTTTAGAAGATTGCCTTTTTATACCATCTCGTTAATAAAGTTTTAACTCACAAAAAATAACATCCACAATATCGTTACGGTTACCTAGATCTAGACAAAGAATCGTCGGCACTAAAGCAATCGGTCAGTGGAGGCTTAAATTTTTTATTTCGCCTTTCAGGACCGTTCTAGATTTTACGAGAATTCCTTTGTTAGATCTTTTATATTCGACGTCTGTGCGAGCATATTTTATTTGACTGTGTTATTGGGTTGCTATTTAGATACTGGATGTCTTTAGATATTTTATGATATGCTATTTGTTATTCTCTTAATGTTAGAAGGTATGGGAAAGTAAAAGATTAGATCTTTCTGGAATTGTTACTTAGAGAATAGATCTAGCAATTCCTATTTGGTATAATATGATTTCTATCCGAACATATAATCGTGTATGATAAACAATCTGAATCTGTTATTTTTCTAAACATCTCATGAATAATAAAGAGGATTTAAGAAAATGCTTTATACCTAAGATTATATTATTATTATGTTTAGTATGCTCTACGAAATCTTCTCAGACCTTTGTGTAATTGTGATGTGTGTCATTACATTGTGATTGTCTGTCGTAATTTTCCTGGCAGCAGTTCTGTCTACGCTAAGCGAAGAAATGACGAGAAGGGCCTTAGCTCCTTTCTACTAGACCGTAATAGTTCAGAAGAAGACTGCTGGGCTTGATCGGAAGTGGACCGATCCCGCCAGGAGACGACTTAGTAGGAGTTTAAGTACTCGTATCTCGTCGCGGCCTTATAAGGGTCATCGCTCACTATGTCAGCACCGCTCCATCGCAGCAACAACGGCCCGGCCTCAACTCAATCCAACCACTAGCTGCCAGCGCACCGCCTGCGATATGGCAGCTCGCGGGCGGCGCGGCGCCGGTGAAATTGGTAGCGCAGCTTTGGCAAGATACCGCTTGCTGGCGTCACGCAGAAAAGGAGCGGACCGCTCGCTGGAAGTAGGACCAGTGGCTTATGTAGCGGCAAGCGCGCTTGCCGCAAGGCGTCAACTATTTTATCTAGTAATTGTAAAATTTACTTTAACGCATACGATTTAAAGGCCTGACTTGCATGGCAAGGTTAATGGCGAGGCGTAGCCGTGCTGTTATAGTGAGCGGTGACCCTTACTGTTACGTAGAATAGCAGTTAGGAAGTTAACCTATCAGAAGTTAAAGGTGACAACGGTATCCTATGAGGTGAAGGCACAGGCCCGATATGATCAGACGTTTGTTGAAATAACTGCAATTAGAAAATAAACTGAAAATGTGGCGAGTAAAGAAACTCATGCTTTAAGAATGAAAAGACTAACCCCCTTACTCATAAAACGTTATTTAACTAATAAGCTGATTAAGTGGTCACCTAAATAACGTCAAATTGTTTGACAATGACAGCAAGGTGACGTTATTTATTTGACCATTTATTCAGTAGATTTAGTTAAATAGCGTTTATGAGTAAGGCCGTTAGTATATTATACCGCTATTTATATTAATTTAATCTGCCTACAGTTATGTACAGTACATTGTTCGAATTAACCGGACTGCCGATAGCATTGTCGCTGCCTAGATTACTCTAGATTCTCATTAAGATAATTCAATCTGTCTAATAATTACACGTTGATCATATGAATTAAGCCTCCTTTGACCTCATGTCCGCGCGGACAGGTAACTCGCAAAAGGCTGCATGGCCACCAGAGATTTTTTAGCGAGATGTGTTTAGCTGACAAATAGGATAGCTTCATGTAGTGGATAGGTAGCTGTACTAATAATATAACGCAAGTGTATGTGACATTCGAGGCATTAAACGATTGTACGTCAGTCAGAGCGTTTGATTTAGTCAACCCCAACTGCCCACATTGCATGGCGACCCTGCCAGGAAAACCACGTTAACCACGTTAAAATCGAATGCCAGCCTAAATAAATTAATCTTGTGACATTATGGTAGGTACAAAAACAGTTACACGCTTGGTTTTCATACGGATGGAGGGACTTATCTTAGCGTTATCTATTTAGATTTATGTCTGTGAGTATTATCAAATATTATCGTACCGTGTGTTCTCAGTTTAAGTTGTATTTGGAAAATAAGTGCCTAAAAATAACATTTTTCAAACTCAAATTTCGCATCAATTTTTTAAGAACTCTGAATATTCCCCTTACGAAATGAAAGTCAAGATTGAACGTGTTTCCAAAACTCGAATGAAACATCAACAATAAATCACCTGATCCCCAAATAAACACATACACCCCGACATATGAAATGCATGCAACGTACGAGATAAGATAAAGGGCTGTGTATAAATCTTAATACAACGTTATACAACTCCCTGAGGGCGCAGAGTAATGGCGGACGAGAGATTGTTATCGTTTGCCCGGATTGGCAGATGCGACCATTCTCGTTATTGTTATGGTCAGTTATTTGGGTAATTTTGGTAGGGTTGATTGAGATATTAATACAATAATAAGTGCTCCTTCATGTAACATAATATATGGTGAAAAAAGGTTCTCAAGTGGTTACCATGTACCACTGTGTGTGAGGCGCGGGCTAGCCTACTTGGCTTTTAAAGTCTGTAGGGAAAGAAAGCATCTATAGGCTGGCAAGTTGTTTCGAGTATAGCGTTATGTAAGAGCAGCTTGACTGGGGAAGTACCTCCACCTTACAGAATACCGCAGCCTTAATGTTGTATTCCTGCGCGTGAGTAAGGTCGCCAGAGCTCATCGGGGGAAAGGGTCGGTTATGCGTGACTGATGCCTCTTGTGTTGCGAGCGTCCAACGGCTATAATAACCACTTATCACCAGGCAGGACATATTCTTGTTTGCCAACTTACAGGTATAGAAAAAACATTCACGTAGCTACTTCATGTTTTTTAAAACAGCAATAAGAAAATATCCATCATATCAGCCTATGGATGTCCACTGCTGAACATAGGCTTCCCCCGTTGACTTCCACTTCGAACAGTTTTGGGCCACTTGCATCCAGGTGGTGCCCAGCGACTCTGACCAGGTCGTCGGTCCACCTGGTGGGAGGGCGTCTCGCTCGGCGCTTTCCAGTACGTGGTCGCCACTCGAGAACCTTTCTTCCCCAGAAGTTATCGGCTCTTCGAGCGATTGGCCCGCCAATTGCCACTTCAGTTTACTAACTCTACGAGCTATGTCCGTCGTTTTCTTTCTCCTACGAAAGTCCTTATTTCGTTTCAAGAAAATATTACGTACCTATGTCTAATATAAGTACATAATATCTTGTCTAACATAAAACAAATTTAGAAAGGTTAGTTTCACGAACTAAAAGAAATAATATAACTGTATTCTCTGAATATTTATCATGATCTACACAGACAGTGTCCAACGGGTCACGTAGAGTTTTTATGTAGTTCCGGTCAGCCCCACCTCCGTACGAAAATATGATAGTGAATATAATATTATATTTGCCAAAGTATGGAGACACTATTCTGTGAGGAAATTTTATGAGATTATTTATTACGATAATAAATGTATATATAGGGTGACTGGTAATTAGCAAACGATACTTAGACACATGATTGTATTCATGATAACAAACAACTTTCCCAAAGAAACAAATAGGGATAAATAACTAAATGAAATAAAAGCTGATGGTGAGCCCATAATATTTAGTACCTAACAAGACTAAGAATTATTTTTAGGTACTAAATATTATAGGCTCATGTGCTAAGTAAAAAAAAAAAAAGATTCTGTGATTCAAAGTTATTTGTTATCATGAGTACAATCATGTTTACTAATTACCAGGCACCCTATATATAAATACGTGAAGACAAATCTTTGTATCCCTTTTTAAGCATATAAAAGCGCACGGAAGAGTATGCGATTTGGGGAAAAAGTGAAAAATAAAACAAAAATATCGATGTAACTATTTTTAATTATGTCTAAGAGTAAATAAAGAAAACATGGCAAAAAAACAACAATAGAATTAGAAAAGAGATGAATCTGATTTCTGATAGTTTAATCTGAAATCTGATGGCATTCACAATTATTGTATTAAGGCGGCCCTCTGTGGCCGGCACAACTTCAACGCAAGCATAGTCTAAAAGCTTGTCGTTTCATCCAACGTAATGTTTGACTGCGAAAAAAGAGAGACAGCATCAGATCCGTCGGTTATCAGTCGGTAATCACTCGTGGCCGCTTCGCAAGGTCATCATTAATGATGTCACATATCATAAAACTTGTTCCAGGCGGTGTACTTCTTGTGAAAAAATCTTAAAGTTTGTGAAAAAATAGTTTGTTATTTAGAATCTCCAATACATTTGCAAGCCTGGTATCTAAATGTTTTCTTTACTTTTAAAATTTATAGGTACATTAGATACGGCCAAAGTTCAGGTAAAATTTGAGCAAAAACGCTGTTTTTCGGAGGCTTTTACTGAATTTGTTTCACACTTTTTTTTTATTTCGCCTCGATACACGGCTAGATATAGTACACAAGATACTAATTTGTTCAAAACATCTAACGAAAAATGTTTAACAACGCCATAATAAGTACAGAGGTTTTGTATGAAAAGTATGGTGAATCGAGTGCTCTTAACATATACTATCACAGGCACTACTGCATTTGTGAGAAGGGCCGGCAATTCACTTATGATGTACTCTTTTCAAACTTTTTATTTACTCTCTATTCTCACTGACAAGAAATTACGTGAATTTTATATTATTAGTAATATAGAATTTCTGCTTAATGATTTTGCGAATCAGAAAAGTCAATGTATATTCTAAATACGAGGCGTTTAGAAAACCTTTTAACGATAAAGTTTCCCTGCAGCTATTTTGATTTTAACTTTCCCAAACAAAAAGACTAAAAGGATTCCATCGGTCCTTCAAACATTGAATCTTTCAGCATAAATTATTCACTCGTAACTTAAGTTCAGATTTAGTTCTTTAACTACCCTTTTTATAAGTGCCTGAAGTTTTACCATCAGATACATTATAACTTTTCGATTGAGTCGCTTAATATTTAATTGAGGGATTTACATTTTATAATAAGATACCGTATTTTTCAATCACAGATTTATTTCTAGTATTAATTAACTGTTTGTATAACACGACTTGTTTGGAACGGATCTTAAGTCCCAGGGACTTAAGATCCGTATTTAGTTATGTAAGTTTATTCAATTAGGGTTCAAATCTTGAGTTATTTTGCATATTTATAATGATGCACACATAATTCACGTCTAAATCACATTCTCCGATCAGTCACGTCAAGAAAATATGCTTTTGTAAATATCGTAAGACGCCCCTGCCCTCACACGTCAGTCACCGTCAATATTTTTCACATACCTTTAAGAATATCAAATAATTCCAATATCCGGGATATTGGAATTATTTGACATTCCTCACAACCGGCTACCTGATCCTAAACTAATCAGAGCTTGTACTGGTAATCAGATAACTGATATACTACATAATATACTAGGTACTACTTTTAAATACATCCTAATATCCTATAATATATCCTAATATATATAACTTTTATAAATGCCAATTTGAGTTTGTTTGTTTATTTGTTTGTTACGCCTTCACGCCTCATCTACGGATCATCATGAAATTTAGCATGCAGATAGCCTATGGTATATAGAAGGATATAGGCTACTTTTTATCCCGGGAACGTGGGTGACAGCTAGTTACTATTATAAATGCGAAACTGAGTTTGTTTGTTTGTTACGCCTTTACGTCTCAACTACTCAACTGATCATCATGAAATTTGGCATGCAGATAGCCTATGGTATGGAGAAGGAAACAGGCTTTTTATCCGGGAACACGGGTGAAACCGCGGGGGACAGCTAGTAATATTATAATAGCGAAAGTTTGTGTGTAAGGATGTGTGTTTGTTACTCTTTTACACAAAAACTACTGAACGGATTTGGATGAAATTTGGCACACAGATAGAATATGTTCTGAATTAACACATAGGATACTTTTTATCCCAAGAAAACATACGATCCCTCGGGCGATCACGATCTCTCCTTAATATAGAGATTACACCCAGACTCAAGGCATACAGAGTTGTTTATGCATACAAATGCATGTCCTGAGTGAGAATCCCCGACCTACAGCGTGATAAGTCTCACCAATTATGCCAAACTGATCCAATAAAAATATAAATAACTAAGAATATTGTACGGAAACATACAATACCACCTAATCAAACCTTACATGGCTTCATATATCAAGATAGGCAATACAGGCAAAGTAAAGCGAAATAAACTTCAATAACACGTCAAAACCCCCGCTATCAATGGACGTGGAAAAAATATGTTAAAGAGACGTTATTTGAGAGCACAATA
The DNA here is from genome assembly GCA_951394255.1 of Polyploca ridens. Taxonomy (NCBI): domain Eukaryota; kingdom Metazoa; phylum Arthropoda; class Insecta; order Lepidoptera; family Drepanidae; genus Polyploca; species Polyploca ridens. The sequence goes on along the minus strand of OX596269.1, from coordinate 9,190,371 downwards.
CAGACAGATCTGTATTCAGAAGGCAAGGGTAGGTATTTATTTAGGTACGATTTAATGTCGCGGTCCAACTCAAACGGTGTAGCGTTAGTTCTAGGGGTCGTACAGAGATGGCACTATTTGGAAGAAAAACTTTACTTTGAATAAATCAGTAGCTCAAGGCGTTCATCAATTATTTATAGTCATTTTTTGTGCACTTAGCTGGAAAGCATATGAATCTAAAGCAGTGATGTAAGGGTAGAGATAGGTGAAGAATACCTACCAGCCCAAAGCTTAGGGTACACGATTTTGGTACGTGTTCAAAAGTGTGGTGTGGTAGGCGTTTTTATATTGTTTCCGTGCTTCGCAAGGCACGTAGGTCCCGTTGGTCCCGGCTATCACTTAATTGTGATAGTCGTTAAGCTAATTGGAGACGGCTTGAAAACTGCAACAGTAGGTTGACTACTAGCCTACCTCCACCGGTCCGCAGTCGGCCCGCGTGATAGAGTACCTGCCCATTCCCTTTCACTCTAACTTGTGAAAGGAGGCCTGTGCTCAGCAGTGGGACATTATAGGCTGATGATGACGATGATGATGAATTGGAATATAGATAATACACGCTTTCGCGTATGACTTAAACCATGTTTCGATTTATTTAGGCTCTGCCCCTAGGGTGACAATAAACACCGCGACTGTCCGCCCCTAACCAAACTGTTTGGTCAACGCGCGTCGAATAACCAAACGCATTTATTCATTGAACGTAAATCGTATTTTATTATATTTAATGTAAAAGAAAAATTATGATTTAAATAAATTGAAAAGAAAGAAAGAAAAGAAAAGTTTAAAGTTACTTATTTATTCAGAACACCTAAGTTGCATATTTAACGTGACGGGCCAGTTGGCGCAGTTGGCTAAGATTCCACACAGGACATGCATTTGTGTTCATGAACATGTCTGTATGTCCTGAGTCTGGGTGTAATTATGTATATTAAGTATGTATTTACAAACAAAACGTAGTATATGTAGTATATCAGCTATCTGGTTTCCATAGTACAAGCTCTGCTTAGTTTGGGATCAGACGACCGTGTGTGAGAAATATCCCAGGATATTTAAAACAACCTAATCAAAACGTCAACAAGGAGCACGCGAAAATAACTCTCGCAAATCTCCACCTACCCTCTTATAAAACAACATACGTATGCATCAGATAGCTCCGCTCGTTCGCTATTTAGGTCAATATTCTCAACATCATTTCATGTGAGAGCAGAAGGCAATATTGAACAATATCGCATTGTTCATATTTACTGATATCGCAATATGCAGCTGTAAACATCATTTGATAGGGAATTTTATAAAATAGAATATGGATTAAACACGAGTAAACTGTATTGGCAATCCTTAGTTGTTTAAAGATTAAACATCGGTACAGTATTACCCAACTGATAAGGCGCGTCGTGAATCTTCGTTCGCACAGAAAAGAAAGTATGGCCCCGAAGATTAACGAAAGAATGATTAAAACTTACAATCAACCTTAGCATCACTACTATAAGGTTCATAATACACTGCAGCTGTTAGTTCCGTCTCACTCGCAAGTCACGCCCCTCCACACGGCGCGCGCTAACATGGCGGCAGCTGCCGACCAATAGCGGTTTCTCGCGCTTTGAAAATGTACAAAAAGTATCTTCTGCGCAGGTACAGTAGTACCCAACTGATATGGCTTACCGATGTACCTGGGATGCCTGGGCAGAAGATAATTATCAAAGCGCGGGAAACGCTATTGGTCGGAAGCTGCCGCCATGTTAGCGCGCGCCTTGCGGAAGGGCGTGACTTACGAATGAGACGGAACTAACAGCTGCAGTGTATTATGAACCTTATAGTAGTGATCTAAGGTTGATTGTAAGTTTTAAGCATTCTTTCGTTAATCTACGGGGCCATACTTTCTTTTCTGTGCGAACGAAGATTCACGACGCGCCATATCAGTTGGGTATTACTGTACCGAGGCGGGAAATTTGATTTTTTCCAGTTTTTTTTTTTACCTTCGTAGAACAATATGGATAGATATATTGTGTCATAAATGTTTTTTTGTATAATATGAGCCATATTTGAAAGTTTCTCACGGTGTCTCTAAAAACCGTAAAACTTCATTTTGGGAAATGTACAAAAATAGTTAATCTCAAATAAAAAGTATCAATTCTATAGTATGCTACATGAACTAACTACGGTAGCTAATTACTGAAATATCTATCCATATTTTTCTACGAGGGTAAAACAAAATAAAAGCTCGAAAAAAAAAATATTTCCCGCCTCGGTACTGATGTTTAACCGTAATGGTGGTATTTTGTTGCTAGTGTAGGATTTGAACCTAAGACCTTCATCTCGGTATCCGACGACTGAGCTATCATCGCCTTAAAATTTTAAGTCAACCCCTAAGGGGGAAAAGAGGGCTTCCGTACTTTGACTTACTATGGCTAATTTTAGAATAAACCCACCTTATCGATATGATCTCCCACCAGGTGGACCGACGACCTGGTCAGAGTCGCTGGGCACCGCTGGATGCAAGCAGCCCAGAACCGTTCGACGTGGAAATCAATGAGGGAGGCCTATGTTCAGCAGTGGACATCTATGGGCTGATATGATGATGATGATCGATATGAATCTAACAAAATATCACTGATGTCACCATGATCGTCAGTCAATGTTAAAATTACTGGTAATAGAGAACCTTTGCTTAAGATCTGCAGACTAATAAAGATAATAATGCTCCAAAAACATAACCTTTACTCCCAAGTATCATGTCAATTACAAATATAAACACAAAACTCCCAATAATAAAATTAAAAACCATACGTTGGAAAAAAAACATGGCCGCAAAAGCCCTCTCGTACAATTACCCGCTGGCCCTTGTAAGTAAATAATAACATTAACCCTTTTAACCCCGATCGGGTGAGCTCACAATTCGTCCGACCGGAAAATACTGGTTAAGTACCGGTATAAACCAGAAATGTCCGGACGGTACCGGTACGGGAGCGGATGTCAGAACCACCGCATTCTGAATATCTACGAGTGGAAATAAAATGTTATTATTGTTTTGTTGAAGTATCATCCTGATTGAAGTATAGAGGAAAAACTACTGTAATATACGATAGCGAAGGGCTGTTATTGCATAGCAAGGATAATTTAATATACTGTTAGCTGCTTGAAAAAAAAAAGTTGACAGATCCTTCTGTGGATGCCTACGTTATAAATACACCACCTGTGCACAAAATTTCATGTTTCTAGACGTTGCTTGATTTGGAGAGGTAGAGCGCAGCGTTTTTCGCTTAAAGAGCAGCACGACTGGGAAAGTACCTCAACCTTACAGAATACCGCAGTCAACTTTATGTTGTATTCCTGCGCGTGAGTAAGGTCGCCAGAGCTCATCGGGAAAAGGAAGCGTGAGTGATGCCTCGTGTGTTGTAAGCTTGCATATGGCTACGGTAACCGCTTATCATCAGGCGGGCCGTATGCTTGTTTACCGACGTCATCGTATAAAAGAATAGTCAACTTCTCCTTTATATAAACTGTAAGATAAACTGAAATAAAACAAAGTATGAGTTATGTAGCGAACCACTACATAATGAAGTTCACACGCCGAGAGATAGATGGCGTGGCGCCACATTATCCTGCATCGCGCATATATTGTGAATACAAGTCCACTACATTCTGCATCGCGCTTGCGAAGATTTCTCGGCGATCTGCATGTATACAACTGTCCGACATGTACAGTTGGACCGCGGTCCCCAGGCACGATGACCCAGCCTGGCGGAAGATCTTCCCTTTTAAATGGAGGTGTCATCCACCTTGAACCATAAGCATATTTCAGGAAATCATGATATCACCCTGAAAAGTAGGTTAACCCGCGGGGCGGATCTTCTTCTATATTTAAGAGCTGTGCTGTCTTGTCTTGTCCGTGTAGCTTCTTCCGTTCTGCTCTATCATTAGCAACATTTTGCACCTCCTTATACGACACGACGTCTATTTTTGCCTTCACTTGATCTTTGTAACTTATTCTTGGTCTTCCTCTTCCTCGCTTTCCCCCTATCTTTCTTTCTGCTATGTTTTTAATGAATTCGTCGTGTCGTATAAAATGGCCAAACATCTTTCCCCTCCTATTCTCTATCGTCTCTATAATGTTCCTTTTCTCTTTTACTCGACTCAATGCTTCCTCATTCGTCACCCTCTCAGTCCAGCTAATCTTCTTCATTCTCCTCCAATACCACATATCAAAGGCCTCCAGTCTTTCCCTATTCCTTTTGCGTCATTGTCCATGTCTGACACCCATACAGTGCTATGCTTCAAACATATGTTTTTTATAAATTTCTTCTGAACTTTACTTAAGAGGACTCAATTCGTCATACTTTTTATACAAAACCTCTGTACTTATTATGGCGTTGTTAAACATTTTTCGTTAGATGTTTTGAACAAATAAGTATCTTGTGCAATATATCTAGCCGTGTATCTAGGCGTAATTTAAAAAAAGTGTGTAACAAATTCAGTCAAAGCCTCCGAAAAACAGCGTTTTTGCCTGAACTTTGGCCATATCTAATGTACCTATAAATTGTAAAAGTAAAGAAAACATTTAGATACCAGGCTTGCAAATGTATTGGAGATTCTAAATAACTAACTTTTTTTTCACAAACTTGTAAGATTTTTTCACAAGAAGTATACTCCTGGAACAAGTTTTATTAATGCGAAATCATGAATGACGACCTAGCGAAGCAGCCGCGAGTGATCAGCGGAATTTACCGACTGATAACCGACGGCTCTGATGCTGTCTCTCTTTTTTCGCAGTCAAACATTACGTTGGATGAAACAACAAGCTTTTAGACTATGCTTGCGTTGAAGTTGCGCCGGCCACAGAGGGCCGCCTTAATATCGGGGCAGTTCTAGCTAGCTTAATATAAACACACTTTCCAAAACAGTTACAGTTAATTGAATTCTGTGTCCGGCATTCCAATGAAATTTGTAACAGATTTAATCAGACGGTGCACATTCTGGTACATCCAACTATATAAATTATGATTTTAGTTAACGACTATTTGATATTGAGTTTGAGCTGCAATATTCAAATAATAACGAAGTCTTGGGGAATAAGGGCGGACACTTAGAACAGGAACAAAATTTACTGTATATTATTTAATTAAACAAATAAATATCCTGGGACATTCCTCACACACGGTCATCTGATCCCAAACTAAGCAAAGCTATGGAAACCAGATAATTGATATACTACTTTATGTTTGTAAATACATACTTAATATACATAATTTCACCCAGACTCAGGACATACAGACATGTTCATGCACACAAATGCATGTCCTGTGTGGGAATCAAACCCACGACCTGCGGCCCAACTGCGCTAATCTGGCCCGTCATATATTTCAGAGAATAATTGAAAAGAAAAATGAAAATACAAAAGCTGATAGATTTATTGATCACCTTACTGTCATTATCAAATAATTACCATGATCAAAAAATACAAGAAGATTCGATCGGAACGGGGACGAGACGGGATTCTAATGCTCTGACCACTAGGCTATCGCAGATGTACATGCTGTAGTGAAATTACCTATCTAATCATCTGCGCAAAACGTCAAAACATGGAAAATGCGTTTTCCCAGAGATAAGACCTAGCAAGATCGACGTTTCGTCCCAAAATCCCCTATATCCCATTAAGCGTGACTCACCAACCGAGCCCTGGTTTAAAATCTCTATATATTATGGATATATCACAATTAAATTATTAAATATTGAAAAGGAACCGAAACAGTTCTTTGTTAAAAATGTCATTTTTAATACAAGCTTTTTTTGAGTGACTGTACTTTTTGTTGACTATACTTGCGACAAAGTAGTCATCAAGACAAATCAAACGAGCCCAAACTCGATGGGGTAATGTGGTTTTATTACGGAGTTCCTTTGGCCACCTTCCAGCTCCATCATCAGATCAGCTCCACGTCATCATAATATTGCATTGTCACGCGATTTGCATATTCGTGCAAAATTTCATTTCAATCGGAAACCGGAAAGTGGGTCAAATTTAACTTGCAAAATTCCATTACAGACAACGGGACAGGTGAAACTAAATAAAAGCTTGTAAAATAGATGGCGGTTACTTATACGCCACAAAAGAGGCAGGCATGTAGCGCACTTTCGACGCATAAAAACAGGTACAAAAAAAAATAATTAAAACGCAAAGAAAGTTACCTAATACAATAAAAAATAATAATAATAAAGTAAAAAAACACTATCATAATGATTATGCCGACTTATCTTTAGCTACGTTCTTAGCTGCTAAAACAAAGATAGATATTGCTCGTTTATTAGGACATTATTTAAACAGCGTTTTATGAGTAAGACCGTTAGCATTCAAACTACTAAGTAATAAATAAAACAATGTTGAATAAACAACAAAATTTCCAGCGCTTTTTAGCTCGTAAAATTGCTCTGCGAAAAAAGTCCGGAAAACGCAGGAACCTGTATAAAATGAGGTCTCTATTAAATTCCGGTAACTAAGCGACACGGAACAAAGGTAATTGAGCCCTACACCGGTGCCACAGAGTAAATAAGTGTAGAAATTCCATCATTAATATATTTTTTGTCCAATGTTGGCCGGATTTGTTATGAAGTTTTTGCATGAATCAGAATGATTAGCAAATGGATAAGAGAATAGAGATAAGATTTTTTATTTTTAGTAACAAAGATAAATCTCACAATTGACCGAAAACGTTCAACCTCAAAATTAAAACCTGTAGTTAAAAGTAACATAATTACAACTGAAATTAATTAACTAACCAAAAAAAAATGGAATATATAATAATAAAAATTAAAAAGAAAAATATATTGACACATAGAAAATTACAATAGTTTTAGTTGTTATTGTAAATTATTTTACTTTATCTGTTACAAGCCATAATAAACATGTAGTTAAATGCCCTAATAAGCTAAACCTTATATTGTACACGAAAATGAAAAAAAAAGCAAAATGCGGACACTGACTGACTGATACGAGTAAACTTGGATAAAAATCTGGAATTTAAGGCAAATAAACTCTAGAAATCAATATGTGGCTGGATAATAATGTAAACAAGAAGTAATCACACGTATGAACATGAAGTATTCCCATTTGCGCACCGATTTTTTGAGCACCGATCCTATTCCCTTTTCAGCACCGATTCATATTTTGGATCGGTGCTCAAATGGGAACAAAAATTAAATTCGAAATCATTCCCTTTTGAGCACCGATGGATTTGTAGCTTCTAGTGTTGTGGTGTTTTATAAAATATATCGGTAAAACATAACAGTGTTATTAAAAAAAGTAAAAAGTATTATCTGGTTTCCATAGTAGTTTGGGATCAATGACCGTATGTTAGGAATGTCCCAGGATATTTATTTATTATTATTATTTACGTGTGACGCTTTTTTCTGCCTACCTCACAATCTATGTAAAAATCATAACCAGGAAAACTGACCTTCTATACATTCATTTAATATACATTCTTTGCCACTAGAGAAGCGATCCTCCTAGCCCACATTCACTGTCCACGTAATTGTTCACAAATACTTACCGGTATTTGTTACTTTTGTCGCCGCAATTCAACGAGGAATTTTCATGAAAAACCTTTGTTTTAAACCTTCGGGTTTTACTTGGGTACGACGGTTTATAGAGGAATAAAACATGGGAGTAAATACACGTATTACTGTTGGTCTATTTAGATTGCTTTGATGTTTTTGCTAATTTATTTTTTAAGGCGATTATTGTCTGTAACTAAGCTTTAAATACAGCTGGGGATTTTGTATTTTGTCGGATAATGTTTGCATTTATGTGATCCCAAACTAAGCACAGCTTGTACTATGGAAACTGGATAACTGATATACTATATATACAGGGTGAAATTTTTTTTCTAGCCAGTGAGGGCAACTTTTGAACTACAGGTCTTAGAGAAAAACGCTGAAGGGAAGGGAAAATAAAAATGCCATCAAAAAAAATTTAAAAAAAAACGTGTTTTAAATTTTTTTTAAATTTTTTTTTCTTTTTCTGCTTCTACTTCACAATACGAACAAAATTATGTATGACAATCTTGGTCTGAAGTTGCTAGAAGTTATCAAAATTGACCTCAAATTTTTTGTCAGAATGCTAAGAGCCAATTCTTTATGGCTAAACATTGTGAGATCTCTGCGAGATCTACTCCACTTCGTCAAACTTTACGCAGCATAAAACCATGGTCAAGGAAAATATAAAATAATATTTTGGATAACTTCTAGCAACTTGAGAGCAAGATTGTCATACATAATTTTGTTCATATTGTGACGAAGAAGCAGAATTTCGAAAAAAAATTTTTTTTTGAAAAAATTCAATATCTTCGAAAATACTAATTTTTTTAAATAAATTTTTATCGCATTTTAATTTTCTTCAAAATTCAGCTCGGGGTTCCTTTCAGCGTTTTTCTCTAAGACCTGTAGTTCAGAAGTTGCCCACACTGGCTAGAAATAAAAATTCGCCCTGTATATTTTTGTTTGTAAATACATATTTACTGTAGTAGATTTCAAATAGCATGAATTCGGTGATACATGGTAGGTATTATATAAGATGTTTATTTCGATATAATAAAGGAATACTATGATATAACGAGGATTTACAAAATATTGTGTGTACTATTTCAGAGTAACCTAATGGAATTTCACTAGATATTGGTACAAAACCTTCAACTGTCACGACTCATCCTTAGCTAAATAGACTATAGTGGCTCTTTGAGATGTAGACCTCGCATGTATCGATAATTTATGAAATATTATCGTCGACTTAGTAAGAACCGGCTCGACAAAAAATTTGTAGGTATTTATTACGCTTTAAAAACTATTTAATATAAGTAAAAGAACTAAATTTATTTAAAAATATAAAATAAAACAGTGACCATCTTTAAGAAACCGCAGTACCTATGTAAAATGACGGAATCCACACTTTAATATGAACAAATTTTCATTTATTTTCAGTACCTCTACCATGAGTTTTCTACGTCAACGGAATCTACAGTCGCTAGCGACTACGGTGACACATTTTGTATGAAATGCTTCCAAAAGTGTCCACTAGAGGCGGTCTCGTCATACAAAATATTCACCGTAGTCGCTAGCGAGCGTAGATTACGTTAGCATAGAAAACTCATGGTAGAGATACATAACCAAATGTAAAACTTTTTTTTTTTATATCAATAGGTTGACAAGCAGGCAGACGGGCCTCCTGACGGTAAGTGGTCACCGCCGCCTATGAACATTTGCAATACCAGGGGGATTGCCGATGTGTTGCCGACCTTGTAGAGCTCTATTTACGCCTAAAAGTGACTAAAAGTTCAACATTCTTATCACTAACATAACCATCTAGTTTTATGCCATCCCAAAAACATGCCATCGACATAACTAGATCCTAGACAGTTCTGCCTGCATTACCCACAGAAACAATCGCCAAAGTGGCCCCATATACACAACACCGAAATTAAACCCGCTCCTACCATCGCTTTGGAGCACTCCATAACATTTATGATCTCATAAACCGAGTCGCAATAAAAATTGCCTTTATGCAGTTTTTATGCATTAAAACCGGGTTTTTATGCATTATGCCAGCACTATTGTAACAACTGAAGCTATATTATGTGATTTATATGAATATTTAATAGGTGTCAGGTGTTTTAACGTACGGTTGGCGACCGTATGCAATTAGAATTAAAAATGCATTAGTTTTAACGTTGTAATTAATTCTGAAACGTTTCATGTTTGAACGAAATGTAACATTATCTATCCTAGAGGGTTCAAATTCAAATCATTTATTTCAAATAGACCTTCGCAGGCACTTATGAATAGTCTGACTATAATACCGGTTCGGAAGGTTGCATTTGCTGAGAAGAGCCGGCAATAAACTCAGAAATTACTCTTTTCAAAATTACGCTTTCCTTTGTAGGGTGAAAACTACATTAGGTAATGGACTCTCTATAAAAACTCAAAAATGTTTCCAAGTTTATTGAAAAATTCATACCCAACGTGTCACCCACCGCCCTATGAGGGTCATTTATCTCTTTAGCAATCTGTGCGCCTAGTATCAAAAAGTCGTGTATTTTTTTGGATATATACTTGCCGTTACATATTGTATATGTATATAAATCAATGTTCTGGATAATGGTCAAACTATTGTTGGAGTTTTCAAACCGCCCAAAAGGCCTCCAACTGGCTTATCGACTATCATAGTTAAGTGATGACAAAATCAAAAAGCCATTTAGTCAGTTTAGGCCCTGGTAAGGCACTTATGAACGTCAGTTGTACATACAGTTGAATTTACCACCGGTTTGGAATACACTTAAACTGAGAAGACTCCGGCAAGAATATCAGCAAGGCTTTTTTTGACCAACGGCTTTAGGTGCCTTCCGAAGTACGGAAAACGCTCGAGTTGAAAAACCATATAGGCGGTAACCCGTTGGTTGGCAATCACCGATACCGTCCTCATCGGTGATTGCTTATTTTTGCCGATAGCCTAAGAACGGCTATTCAAGCTACACCACGAGCGTTTCAGAATATCTTCTTGAATACGCTTATGTAAAACTAAAACCTAATATAATCCTTGATATAAATCTGTTGCCAAAAAGCACTGGTGTATTCCAACAGCTGCATTACAGAGCCCGTTTCAGTTAAAAAAACAACCTCAATCAGAATACACTCAATAAAGCATGTGCAGTGAATAAAGAATACCCAAATCCCGTATTACCCCAGAAACTTTAATGGGCTATACATATCAAGAGTCAAAACGGCGACCTTAATGGGCGCTCACACGATCCGGATTTACTACTGATTTATATACCTCTCTGTACAAGTACTTTACCTGGAACGTACCTCAGTTTGGAGTAATCTATTTGGAATTTGGCACGGATTGAATTCTGTCAAGTCTGTGAACCTTATCTACAATAGGTACAAATTGCCTGACCTAATTAGAATGATACGATTTGGATTTGCATTGTTACGCGTTGTCCGAAATAGGTACCTATCGCTAATTCCCGATGGTACTGTTTCAGTCGCAATTATTTATTGCTCATATAGCTTTAATTTATTTTGACCAGTACTTTCTAATTCAGTAAAATGTTAACAAAAAGTAGGTATTAGCGGTACTACGTCCTCAGGGTCTTTAGTGAAAACGGGCGTACCGCAAGGATCAATTTTAGGCCCTTTTTTGTTTCTGGCATATATTAATGATCTGCCCTATATGGTAAATGAATTGTCGGATATAGTTTTATTTGCTGATGACACTTCTCTAATTTTTAAAGTCAATAGGAAAGATACAGACCTTACGCAGCTCAATGACACATTATCAGCTGTATCAAATCAGTTAGAAAAATTAGACAAATAACAGATGTGGCTACAGCCAGGTTGGTTTACTTTGCTTATTTCCATAGTTTAATGTCCTACAGTCTTCTGCTGTGGGGCTCAGCTGCAGACTTTGAAACTATATTTATTCTGCAGAAAAGTGCAATTCGCGCAATCTATTGTTTGGGTCCTCGCGAATCACTACGAAGTCGATTCAAGGAATTTAAAATTTTAACGTTACCGTCACAGTACATTTATGAAAATATTATGTTTGTCCGTAAAAACTTAAATTTATTTGAAATTAATAGTAGCCGCCATAACTTCAATACAAGAAATAAAGATAAAATTGTGACACCTAGATTCAGGTTATCTAGAGCTAATAAGTCTTTTCTCGGAAATTGCGTTCGATTCTATAATAAAATCCCACTCGAAGTAACTAAAATGTCTTATGATAAATTCAAAGATTTCATAAAGCAGAGGTTAATTGACAAAGCCTACTATAAGGCGGCTCATTACGTGGAAGACAAGAATATATGGTTGTAGTAGCTTCTCTCTGCACTTGCATCCCCCTGGCTAAGTGACAATTGTACGAATAAGCATAAAATAATAATGTATATATTGTATAAGTATTTGGAAAAAAGCTGTAATATTAAAAGATCTTCCACAAAAAAAAAAACCTTGCTGAGTTTCTTGCCGGAGTCTTCTCAGTTTAAGTGTATTCCGAACCGGTGGTAAATTCAACTGTATGTACATAACGTTCATAAGTGCCTTACTAGGGCCTAAACTGAATAAATGACTTTTTGATTTTTGATTTTGATTTTGAATGGCCTAATTGATTTGAATGTTTAGTAAGTTCTGATCATGCCTTCTAATAAATTCGCTCAGTTTTACGAGCAATTTAAACGCTAGTTATATTACCAATGTTATAGTTTGTTACTCAACCACGCAGAAGTATATGGGAACCCAAGACAAACCAAAGGGTAAGCCAGCAGACCGATAAAATCAACATCATTGTTTCACTAGATAGGAGGTCAAATCGTCGTGGTAAGTGGCATTTTATCGAAAATACCAAAAGAAATCTTCGAAAGGTATGCGAAACAACAAAAATCAATTACCTATTCATACTACTAACTCATTAGCATTAGGACAAAAACTATTCCAACATTTCTCCATCCCTATCCCATCCCCGCACATAGCCGTTCAGAACTAATCGAATGAGGACAAAGCGTATCGATTTTGTATCGGAGGCAATTAATCTAAGCAGGACAGATGTACCAGGTCCCGTACAGTCCTGAGGCTACAATTTGTGCTGGCACCATGTAATTGGATACGATCTTTGACTGGATTGCTACACGGTCTTTTGATTTTGAGATAAGTTAAAAGGATACCGCGAGGTTTTTAAAGAATAAAATTCGATGAATTGTGAAAACTTAAGTAACTGATATTATCAAGATTTGCAGCTAACAAGAGCTCAAATCGTCAGTCCACCTTTTGAGCAAATAGTGATGATCTTGATGCTGTTCTGTGGACGTGAAGAGGAAATTTTGTGCAAGTCTCAGGAAGTCTTCGTCTCTTCTAGTTCGTTTAACTAGGCCATTCTATTTTAGCTTCTATTACAACAACCAAAGCACAATAATCCTTTCTTAAAATACATAATATACACACATGGGTATAAAATTAACGTATATCTAAACCCTGACAATAAATGTACATAGATTGCCGTACTTCGGAGGAACTGCACCAATTATCAGAGCTAACGTGTAGTTTAAACCGAGTTTGAATCGTAACAGTTACGGGAATAAGCCTCGTTACTGAGTTTAGTTCACTTCAGTTGGGGGTAGAAATAAAATTAACGCTTGATAATTTTGAGGTGAGCACAGAAGTTATTGTGGGTTATGCTGCTTATGATACCTTTGAAAACGCATGTTGTGTTCATAGAAATGTGTGGTGGTTGGAACTATACACCGTACCAAAGGGACCTTGGTTATATTAACTGGTCTACCGACACTCTGTAGACGTGTGTGTGTAGGTACTTTCAAGAATAGATCGTGTTAATCGAAAATAAATCAAATATCATTGCTACAGGTTCCAAATTCAATTGTTTTAATTTCTACTCAAAACTACTTGAGCATTAATTCACTTTCTAGAATTGGACCTAAATCAATACCAACTTTTTCATGAATAAATTAGTTAGTAGACTTGTATGGAAAGTTAAACCTACTCGACTAATTTGCATTTTGTCATATAAGTTCTTATTCAAATGTTGCCTGATAGAGATCTCTATTAATGTTACACTTACGGCCTATGGTACCATTGTATTTTTATTATTTATTCATACCACGTAACAAAGAACAGTTATCTTTCTATAGTATTTTTTTATATTATATTAATGACTAGATAAATGCACCCCTGACCTGCCTAGCATATTTGATCTTTCTTTTGATTTTATATAAACTGCACCCTCTGTTTGAAAAGCTCGCAGGTATCTTAAATAACATAGTCCTAGTGTATGTCAGGAAGTTTTTCAAAATTAAACCTCTAAGGGGAAAAAATGAAGGATCGCAGAGTGGAATCCAAAACATTATAATTTGGATGTCTGAGACTCAAGATAAAAAAAACACGAAAAACAAGAGTTTGATAAATTAATGAAACCATGGAAGATTTCGAATCTAAAGTCCGTCGAGAGAATGCGTGGCCAAATAACGGAAACGGCTGTCCTTATAAAGAAAGAAAAGAAAGAAAAGAAAGAAAAGAAAGAAAAGAAAGAAAAGAAAGAAAAGAAAGAAAAGAAAGAAAAGAAAGAAAAGAAAGAAAAGAAAGAAAAGAAAGAAAAGAAAGAAAAGAAAGAAAAGAAAGAAAAGAAAGAAAAGAAAGAAAAGAAAGAAAAGAAAGAAAAGAAAGAAAAGAAAGAAAAGATAAAGAAAAGGAAGAAAAGAAAAAAGATTTATTCGGGACAACACACAACATTACATTAATGACTGTACAAAAAATAGCAATAAAAAAACAGAACAAACAATTAATGTGATGCCAGGAAAAGGTTTCGACTCAGCAATGTGCTTAGGTTTGTAAAAAACTAACCCTCGCGCTGGATTTCAATCGAGGCCCACGCCAATGACATCACGAACCTTAATATGAGACCATAAGATGGTCCTTTCATTCAACTGTGCCTAAGAAAATACTGATACATCCTGTGAAATTCCAATCGCAAGAGGATTAGCCATTTCCAAGATTAGCCAGATATAACATGTGTCAGAAACGCAATCTGTCAGAAGCCGCACAGTAGACTAGTAATCAAGGCATAGTAGGTATCCTAATGTACGTACGTTTAACGACATGATTGCAATTTAGCTTATTGAAATGATAATAGCCTGGCGATTGTGTTGTAGTGACTACGATTAGTAGTTTTGATTGTTGACAATAAAGCCCTTATATTAAAGGACCGTCATGAGCTTTCGAGAAATAATATTTTTTACAAGCTTTTATGTATGCAATGTATGTATGTAACTATGTGTGTTGGGCTGGAATCTTGCAAGTTGAATTTCGCCCACTGCCAGTGGTCGGATTGACTTGATATTTGGTGTATTGGAAGATAATGCAAGTACAGTCAACAAAAAGTCCAGTCATCAAAGAAAGGTTGTATTAAAAATGTTATTTTTAACAAAAACTTTATATATATGTATATTGAATACTACAATATTTTGAATACTTATACTATAGATCCCGGCAAACTTCTTGGTACAATTTGGGCGTAGTAGGGAATGGTTTGCGTAGGTAAACTGGCGTTGCAACGTAAATGTACACGTAGAATATTTTAATTAATTGTCTCACTCCCTCCCCCGCTCCGGTCTCCACACCACCAAAGAGACCTAAAATTTGGCTTCTGTGCAGTTTTATTTTCGTGCCAACAAGTTTGCCGGCTACTATACTAACGATAACGATATCAAAATCAAAATCAAAATCAAAATCAAAATCAAAATCAAAATCAAAATCAAAATCAAAATCAAAATCAAAATCAAAATCAAAATCAAAATCAAAATCAAAATCAAAATCAAAATCAAAATCAAAATCAAAATCAAAATCAAAATCAAAATCAAAATCAAAATCAAAATCAAAATCAAAATCAAAATCAAAATCAAAATCAAAATCAAAATCAAAATCAAAATCAAAATCAAAATCAAAATCAAAATCAAAATCAAAATCAAAATCAAAATCAAAATCAAAATCAAAATCAAAATCAAAATCAAAATCAAAATCAAAATCAAAATCAAAATCAAAATCAAAATCAAAATCAAAATCAAAATCAAAATCAAAATCAAAATCAAAATCAAAATCAAAATCAAAATCAAAATCAAAATCAAAATCAAAATCAAAATCAAAATCAAAATCAAAATCAAAATCAAAATCAAAATCAAAATCAAAATCAAAATCAAAATCAAAATCAAAATCAAAATCAAAATCAAAATCAAAATCAAAATCAAAATCAAAATCAAAATCAAAATCAAAATCAAAATCAAAATCAAAATCAAAATCAAAATCAAAATCAAAATCAAAATCAAAATCAAAATCAAAATCAAAATCAAAATCAAAATCAAAATCAAAATCAAAATCAAAATCAAAATCAAAATCAAAATCAAAATCAAAATCAAAATCAAAATCAAAATCAAAATCAAAATCAAAATCAAAATCAAAATCAAAATCAAAATCAAAATCAAAATCAAAATCAAAATCAAAATCAAAATCAAAATCAAAATCAAAATCAAAATCAAAATCAAAATCAAAATCAAAATCAAAATCAAAATCAAAATCAAAATCAAAATCAAAATCAAAATCAAAATCAAAATCAAAATCAAAATCAAAATCAAAATCAAAATCAAAATCAAAATCAAAATCAAAATCAAAATCAAAATCCAAATCAGAATCAAAAGCATTTATTCAGTTTAGGCCCTAGTAAGGCACTTATGAACGTTATGATGAATATTATGCGGTATCGGCGTAAGGTCCGTAGGGCCTAACCCTTGACCCTCTATTTATGTTGATAGACTTGTCTCCGGTCCTTCTTTGACATCTGATTATCAAAAGAGCAAAGAAGACAAGGAAGGTGAGAGTTGGCCGTCAGTTCTCTTCCAGCCGTTATGTTCATAACAGTGCAATTTCCATACATTAGTAGAGATAGAGAAGAAATGTAAAAACTTCTTTTCTCTAAAGATAAGGTTCAAAGTAGTTCAATCAAATTAGCAGGATAATATTCCTATTAAAAATATATTACTCGTTATTCCCGCAACCGTAAAATCCCGTAGCCGGTATCCGCGTCGAAAAATTTTCAATTACATAATCGAATACAATTACCAATGCTCCAGTTTCGAAAAATTACCAATTTTTCAATGAAATTTAATTCTAGAAGCCATATTTTTTGCAAGCAGGTTCGGGATATTATACATTTTCTTTTATTCTTATTATATAGCAGTCGCCGTTTATGAAAATTAGGAGAAACATTCTTTGAATAATGAAACAGGAAGGTTGTGATCATCTTATTTCTTAAATTAGCCCTAAATTAGGGATCGAACAGGATTCGTTCGTTGTTCGCGTATCGTGAACGGACTTGCGAGCCTCGAACGAGCATTCTTCTTGCTTTCGACTGCGCTCCGCCCGATTGTCAGTGAAACACGAATACAGGGATTCGCATGGCGCTCGCTGTAGCATCGCGGGCAACGAACGATCGTTCGTTCGTGGCTCGGCTCCTGCATGCTTCGCGTAGTATGGACGCTTATCATATCCATCATAAATTATTGCTCAATAAAAAACAAAGAACGATATTTTCAATTTACCAGCCCTAACATATCGCTTCTCATCGAAAAAGTCCTACCATCCTGTGATTTCAGAAGGTAATAAAATTGTGCCATTTAGGCTTGCCAGGGGCTATTCGACTCGGCGCACGGCAGGCACCAATTGCGCATTTTGCTGGTCTAAATGTATCGGGTATTTCACGTCCACGCAATGGTATTATGAGATATTTTTGTTTTTTTTTGTTGATTTGTTCTAGTCACTGTCAAAGCCATTTCTATGCTGTGAATATGTTAGTCCTTAATTAAATCTCACCATGGTAAGTGATGATGTAGCCAAAGGTGGTAAGCACACGAAGCATAGAAGGGAACGGGCTCAAGTGTAGATGCCGGTACACCAGTAGAAGCTTGGTAGATTTTGAACTTGAGGGTGGTAGCCAGGCAGGCAGGTACTACAAAGTACCCTACCACTGTGCTATGGGTTCCTTACGATGTTTTCCTTTATTGACGACTCAAGCTCATTGTACGATTCGAATCCAGAGTCTATCCCATGGCATTTGACGTCAGTACCACTGAATTATCGCCTTATATCTATTCAGATCCTCGGAAGCCACTTAAGAAGGTCAAAGCCAATGAAGCTCAGAAGAACGAAAAGAAGAAACTCAGCAAACCTATATTTTTAAGAGAAGATAAGTCTTTATTTGTGGACTGTAAGTTGCATGTAGATGTTACAAAAAAAAGTCTACATCCTAACACACAGGCATACTAAAAATGTCGATGTCTAATAGTGCGTCCATGCTACGCGAACCGAGCACGAACCGAGCACGAGCCGAGCACACGTGGAGCACGGATTCGCGTATCGTGAACGGACTTGCGAGCCTCGAACGAGCGTTCGGCTCGCGCTCGACTGCGCTGATTGTCAGTTTCTTGCCGGAGTCTTCTCAGTTTAAGTGTATTCCGAACTGGTGGTAAATTCAACTGTATTTACCAATTGTGCCTTACTAGGGCCTAAACTGAATAAATGACTTTTTGATATTGATTTTGATTTAAGACGAACACAAGGATTCGCATCGCGGTTATGTACGTTCATACTTGATATCGCGAGCAACGAACGAATCGAGGCTCGGATCATGCTAGTTTCGCGTAGCGTGGACGCACCATTATATTTGCGCATAATATTAAGTTTCTTATCTAAATCAATTAAGTAAAAATACACGTCAAAATTAAGTTAAAACGTTGCAATATATACACAATACAATACCTACTTTTGTTTAGTATATTAGTAGATTTTATTCGTAACATGGAACAAAATTGTTACACAGATTGGAAACTAAATATTTCAGTACAATCATTTGCGAAACGCAACTAATTGCAATTTAGTTGGTAAAATTTAATAAATTATTTTACTGTTTAGTCATTTCCATAGATGGTTATTATATAATATTATAATGAATTCTGTGGTAATATTTAGGTGATAATTTATGTAGAATTTTGGTTGAATTAATACATTTGAATAATAATTTTATTGTCTAGTTTTTTTACTTTTTATGGCAAATAAAGAAATCCCAAACATAATTTTAATGCTTTAAAATTCAGCATCTGAAAGTTATACAAAGATAAAACATGTGTAAATAGCTTATCATTTCTCGAAAAAAAAAAAAAAAAAAACAGTTTTTCCTTTTGTAAGTGGACCACTGGATTTTTTTGCTTTACTGTTAAACTTATTTTAGTCACATCACATCTCTTTCTTACAAACATGATTGAAACAGGATAGAACATAGTTTAAGTTGTCAAATTAGTCTTTGCCGTCTTCATTTGCGGGTATTTAGACGCAACCGCGATAGATCGCGACTTAATTTATATTGAAAACAAGCATTAGACTAATTTGACAGGACTAAATTTCTTACATCCTTTTCTTATGTTCCTTGTTAGAAAGATACATAGTGAAACTAAATTAGTTTAGTTGTAAACAACAGAATAGGGATGTTGCCTGGGTAAAAATATAATAATTCTAATTAGAGATTATCAAAACATATTGGACACGTATTTTTTGATTTACCAAATCATTCACAATTGACGAAGATAAAGGGCGACTAAGTTCGAGAGTGGGGGCTCGTGACGTCACTTGTTACTAAAGAGAGTACCACACCGTGACGTCACGCGGAACTTCAACACACGATATCTTCGTATTTTTTGTTTAATTGACAAAAGAAAAAATACGTGTCTAATATTTTTTGATAATGTAAATGACGGACTAATTAGTTTTTTTCAGGAAAGTAGCCTATTAGCATGACAATCAGTAAGATGACCATTAAATTAGTAATTAGTTAAACAACGTTACTATCCAGTAGCCATGTAGAAATCCATGAATTATACCACTCCAGTTAACAACAGTAACTCATACACTAATAAGATTACCCAACTATGTGATAACGACGCGGCGGGACAACTTCCTGCAGGCCTTTGTTCACAACACTAACTAGTTACAGCTTTGTCAACTTCAAATTGGTCGTATTGTCTTTATTAATCTCGAAAATAATTGTAATAGCTGTTTAGTTGTTGAGTATTTTTAAGATAGGTAGAGCATAGCATTTATTCACTCACAGAGCAGCGCGACTGGGAAGTACATCCACCTTAGAGAATACCGCAGCCAAATAACTTTATGTTGTGTTCCTGCGCCGGTCGCCAGAGTTCATTGGGGACGAAATCCTTACTCCTTAATAGTATCCACATTGACACCAGAATTGTTTCCAACTGTGCAGGCTCAAAGGAGTTTTCTTCCGCGGACACTCAGACTGTGGAATGAGCTCCCCGCCGTGGTTTTCCCAATGGAGTACAGCATGGGGTTTTTCAAAAAGGATGTGAAGAGATTTCTTCAGGGTCGGCAACGCGCGCGTTATACCCCGGAGTTGCAAGCGTCCATAGGCTACGGTAACTGCTTACCATCAAGCGGGCCGTATGCTTGTTTGCCGCCTTAGGGGTACAAAAAAAAAGCCTAAGAATAATTTGTCATTCCTTAACTCTGGTAGGTCCTACGTATACATTCTGATCGTAAAATCTCAGATCAAAAAATCAATGTATCCCCTGTCAATGTAAACCATATCGAAATAACAAGAAAATAAATATTAAACTGTAACAAAACACCAAAACAATTAGGAGCCCACCCTTGTTGACTTTCACAAAGTTAAATAAAAAGCACATTAAATATACTAATAAAAGGCTCAATTTGCTTTATCCGCGAATCTAAATTGACTGCCAAATTACTTGGAACAGACAGACACACAAAGCAATAGTGTACGTGATCAAATCGGGTCACGTAACCCAATATAGAGTGGAAACGATGAATAATTTCAACTTTATTACATCTGACGACGTTGATCTATTCAACTCTGTTACAACTTTATTACATCTGACGAGTTTGTGAATATTCTTTATTTTTAACCGACTTCAAAAAAAGGAGGAGGTTCTCAATTCGAATGTTTTTTTTTTATGTTTGTTACCTCATAACTCCGTTATTTATTAACCGATTTGGAAAATTCTTTATTTATTTGTAAGGGTACACTTCCCGTTTGGTCCCATTGTCATCAGATCAGGATTTGATTACTTCTTAGTGTACTTTGAAGTCGGTTTAAGGTTTTTGTAAAACAGTCCAATCATTTAATAATTTACTCTAGCAATTCTCTGATAAAAATCATTTTTTTGTAAGAAAGAAAGACAATTATTTTGGTCTCACTTTAAATAAGGCACGTAATAATATTAGCTTACTGACATATATATTTTCAACACACTCGCTCGTAAAGTGGCTCTTATTGCACCAATTTAAGTATCATAAGACAGCTTATTACGAACTAGTGCTTTTTACTTTACATTACCGCACTTGTGTTTATGATATTATCCCGATTATGTTAAGTTTGTATGTCACTGTAAGTGATATGTGTGTAGACAAAGCATTCTTAGTTTAAACGGGTAACACAGTTTGACAGCGTATCGCTATCAGAAAAAACCTGCGCGCCATATTTGTTAAAGTTCTCATTGTGTGGTTGATGATTATCAAAAAATCTACTTAAAAATATATAAATCTATTTTTTTCCTCGCGTGTCATACGAAGTTTTTCAATACACTTATTGAAAAACTTCGTATGACACGCGTGTGCGTGCATTGATCATTACACTCTCGGCTTCCTTATCGCTGTATACCGCCTCATCTATAATGAACAACTTTGCACACATGTGTCAAAATGTAATATTTCATTCTTTATCTTAATAAATAAAAAAGTGATGATAAAAAAGATCATATATATTTTTAATTCAATAAAGACAGCTTCAGCAGGTAATTGTTTATGTGAAAAACCGTATTAAAAAAGCGCAAAAACTAAAACTAGCGTAATTTCAGCTTTTTATGTCGATAATAAAACTATAATTCATACCGTAAAAGCTTTATTCGTGCGTTAAACAAAGAGCTTTTCATTTTTTTATGGAAAAAAATACAATGAAAATAATGCTGCACTTACTAGATTTTTTACCGTTTTTGATCACACAACAAAGAGAGAATTTTTGATTTTGGTCACTTTTACACTACATCCCAACAAAACTAGGTAGGTAACTAATAACTTTTGACGTTAAAAATTAGTCCTTAAACTAGGGCCTTCCTAATAGGTCATTTTAAAGGTGAACGCATACTTATACGAGCCGAACGCGTCGATCGAAACGAATTTAAGAATTCTTATAGGAAATGTTCTCCAGATTCGACGCGGGCGAGTGTTCATAAGATTTCATATACAGAATTCTTAAATTCGTTTCGTTCGATGCGTTCGGCGCGACCTTGGTTTTGATTTGACATTAAACGCCAAAGATATTCGATTTGTCACACGGTATAAGAACTGATTTGCATTTGACCGCAACCTCACCAAGTACTAATGGTGTCTAAGGTCATCATGTTTTAAAAAGACGTAATTTAAAAATATACACGAGTATTTCTTCCTCTTGATTACCGACATCATGTCCTTGGTATCATTTTACGCAATTAAATTCATTGAATTTATAAGTAAAAGAGATAGGTTATAAGCCAGCGTTGCCAGAATGTTACTTTTCTAACATTTTACGTTACTTTTCACCCTCTCATGTTACCTCCACGACTCAAAATGTTACTTTTAGGACTTAGGAGTGCGTACCAAGCCAGAAAAATATGGCAATGTCAGATGAAACAAACTTATGTCTAATCTTCGCGTGTAGATGAGATAGAGATAGCGTGTTCCGCGTAACAAAAATGAACTAAGCGCTTTTTATCTAAATAACTCGTAAAGTATAGAATATTTTAAAAAATCGTTAGTAGCAGCCCTAGGTCATATGTTAGTGATATTATTTATCGAATTTTTGTCTTAATTAGATACACCATGAACGAATAAAACCGAAAATTCATTATTATTAGAGGTAGCTTTGTGATTTTTTTTCTATCGAGGAAATTTCATTCCATTATGTTTTTGCTCAGAGAGAACCCTCGCGTATATAATGAAAATACCCATATAAAAATATTTTTTCATTTAAATACTATTTACTTGGTTAAATTTCAATTCTACGATTGTTATTTTGCTTTATACGCAGCCTTAAGATTGATCGTTTTCTACATAAATTACGAAAATGTAGCTTTTCTCGTGAAAATGTAACTTTTTGAGCTGCCTCATGTTACTATTGACTATCGGCCGCTGGCAACACTGTTATAAGCGCTCCGCGACTGGCACGTTCAAACTGTGTTAGTTAGCTCTGCGGAACAAAAAAAAACAAGTTTAGCTCACTTTAGCTATGAGTCGCGTCAGAGCGTCAACGACATGACATGTATGACAGTGTGCCATTTATGAAGTTAAAATTTTGTGTATGTAACCTATACAGGGTGTAAGGGACATCGCCGCACAAACGGATACCATGGGTCCAGGACATAATGCTGGACCCTCCCATGTTGGAATTTTTCGTCGGTTTTTCCCAAATTTTTTACATTTTTTTTTGAGTTTCTTTTACTTTAGACTGTTCATAATCGTTATTCTTACCTAACCCAAAGAGATTTAAAATAAATAAGTTATTAATTCATTACTTTCACTTAAAGTAGCAATGTAAATAAAACTAGAAACGTTATCGCGCGTTTAAACCGCGGTGTTCACAATACATTGCGCGCTCGAAAATGACAATTTCTATAACCGATCATTAGCGAGGTAGCCTTTTCGCGAAGTTTGTGTTACCATGTGAAATACACCCTGTATATTTCTTTACTTATAATATCATTGATTAAATCATTGTAATTTGTATCCTTCACACGCTTTCTACCATTCATATTTCAAGTGTCGCGAACCATGAAAATTAAAGGAAAATATCACAATAATACCACCATTTCGCTGAAAAATAAGTCTGTTATTTCAGAAATTGTCGGCTAAATTACAAGGAAGATAGGGGGAATGTCGGAAGGGTGAAATTTTAATAGACTCATATGCAGGGACAATGGTAAAGTGCCATAAATAGATACCGTATGCAATCTTTGTGAAAATTATAAATATAAGCGTGGGGTGGCTTTGCATGTGTGTCCATAGAGTGACGTTTTGATGAAAGTATATCAATATATATAAAATTCAAAGTCCTGACTGACTGACTGACTGATATATCAACGTACAGCCTACACCACTGGTCCTAGAGACATGAAATTTAGAGGGTATATTCTCTGTGAAGATTAGGTATCCACTAAGAAAGGATTTTTCGGAATTCCACCCCTAAGGGGATAAAATAGGGGATGAAAGTTTGTATGAAAGTCCGTCAGTTTCGAAGTTAGGATCTTCAAATTTTGTGTTACGGATGAAAATTGAAAATTAATTTATACGTGTCTCAGCGTTTTTAATAATTCCACCCTCGAAGCGGGATGAAGTTGTTTTGTTTTGTTTTATTGTTGTAGAAAAATATGTCATTTGTTTCCTGTAGGCCACGCGGGCGAAGCCGCGAGCAGAAGCTAGTTTCAAATAAAAAAAAAACTAAAAAAGTTTGTAAAAAAAACTAAAAAATTTTGGCTCATACTTTTCTCAGAGGCACATTACAATTGTGGCACATAATTTTTAGTTTTAGTATGCATTGATTTATAATTAATTATAGTTATTAGAATTGTATTTACCATTTCATTGTCATAACGTCGACACAACGTACAGTGTAGAACATGGATGTAAAGTATAAATTTTTATTGAAATACGATTTACTAAAGACAATTTAATTCAGATTTTAGACCTATCAAAAATTAAAGTGAAAATAACAAATTTTTATTTGCTTAGAAAAGGCTCTCATAGTCTACTTTGTAACCTTTAATATATTATCTTTATTAAAAACCTATTTTATGTAACTTTTCACTATCTTTCAAAATATGGTGTATTATGGTATATTCACATTGGACACACACAATGTACCCGATTCCATTATCACTCGTTAATAAATCCGATCGACGCAGCTTATTACTGGCCTAGATGATCCGATTTACTCGGATTAGGTATTAGCACTGAATAAATAAATACAGAAAGACCGTTCACAACAGTGCACACACACAAAGCTCGTCACTTGCAACGTATTTCCCATTTTCAAAGGTAATTTGAGAATACGCATAAATGGTGTTTGTCAACATCTGCCTGCATTATTCCCAATCAGTAATAATACCTCTTCTATTTATCACTCCTATCTGTCATCGATATTCACTCCTTTATTTTTTTTATCTATTTTATGGCCACCTTTTATAAGCTCAAAAAGTCTAGACGCGGCGTTTATGTGTGCGTGAAACGTATTTAGAGACCTTCTGTTATCGTCTTCTTTGTGGTTGTTACCGATGATAGATTAATAAGATTTCAATTGCTGTAATTTCAGTTAATGCGATTACCTGAAATATTACTGGGAATTTTAATTTACAAAGATTGAGGAAAGTCTTTATAAGATTATGAATAATAATCATAAGAGGCGATCTTGAATTAATATTATTAAAAACTAATTTATTCCATTAAGCATCATTGGAAGCATTGTTGAAATGCTTAATCTTAGGGGGGCAACCAGTCCAATTTGAAATAATATTTATCTAAGTAAATTGGCTTTTTATTGAGAAAGGTTATAAGGCTAAATAGCAGCGCGTATTTTTAATTGAAGCTAAGGTGGGTGAAGTCACGGGCACAGCTAGAAATTTTATCCACTCCTTATTTCAGGTTTTTGGCCACATTTTTATGTAGCTGTCAATAGAAACTCCAATTTATGTGGTTTAATATTTGACTTTGACTAAAAATAGATATATAATAAAATGGTGCTTATCACGTTCTGTTTTGTTTGCATACCCCTATGTATAAATCCTACCTTACTTCACAATGCGTAGGTGTACGTGTAGGCGTTATGAAGGTCACGAAATATTGTAAGTACTTTTACTCTATTGATGTTTATGGTAAAGTTCATTTATTAGTTTAACGTACAAATAAGCAGTTATTCATAATTTTTGCTGGTTAACAAACTATCTTTGTTCTTCGAATCTGTATTTTGGGGAACTCTTTCCTGGTTAAAAAATTATAAAATATAAAGTAATTGAAGAGTTTGAAGAATAGGCTACTTTCCTGAAAAAAACTAATTAGTCCGTCATTTACATTATCAAAAAATATTAGACACGTATTTTTTCTTTTGTCAATTAACAAAAAAATACGAAGATATCGTGTGTTGAAGTTCCGCGTGACGTCACGGTGTGGTACACTTATTAGTAACAAGTGACGTCACGAGCACCCACTCCCGAACTTAGTCGCGCTTTATCTTCATCAATTGTTAATGATTTGGTCAAGCAAAAAATACGTGTCCAATATTTTTTGATAATCTAACTGACGGACTAATTAGAATTATTATATTTTTACCCAGGCAACATCCCTATTTTGTTCGGAACCTGGCATACTCATCAGGCGATATTTTTTTTTATTTCGGCTCACGTTTAAACCTCTATAGCTACATCGATTGGAGACACTCATATTATATCCTAAAACATGTTACAGAGTATTTAGCAAAAAAAGGGTGTAGAATAATTACTCATTAAATGATTGTACAGTAGTACCCACCTAATATGGCTTACCGATATACCTGCGCAGAAGATACATTTCAAAGCGCGGGAAACGCTATTGGTCGGCAGCTGCCGCCATGTTAGCGCGCGCCGTGCGGAGGGGCGTGACTTGCGAGTGAGACGGAACGAACAGCTGCAGTGTATTATGAACCTTATAGTAGTGATCTAAGGTTGATTGTAAGTTTTAAGCATTCTTTCGTTAATCTCCGAAGCCATACTTTCTTTTCTGTGCGAACGAAGATTCACGACGCGCCATATCAGTTGGGTAATACTGTACCTACGAACTCTATGGTGCTAAAAATCCTTTTAAGCTGTATCACAAAAATTACATTGAATTTATGTATGCCTATTTTTATAACCTCTAGACTGAAATTTACACGTCACTGCCTCATTAAAATCTCATTCAAATCTATTTCAATACATAATACCTTCAATACATTAATCACAGCAAAATACGTAATGGAAATGCCATTTGGATCTCATTTCACATTCTATTAGTGATATCGGAATGAAGCAATTACCTTTGCAGCCACTCGAAACCATATCTGTGTGTGTTAAGAATTATTTTCCAATGTACTGATTGTATTTTTAATTTGTTTTACATTGGATAGCAAATGGGGTGTCTAGACTGCAAGACATTTAGTGTTGCATGTGGTTTTTGGTTTGTGGTTTTGTTTCAAGTATTGTATGGAAAGGCTTTATTGGAAATTGGGATTGATTCGTCGTAGTTTGAGTTGTGACCTTTTTTACCCGACTACGTTGTATTTTGTGTGAAACTTAAATTGTGAATATTTTTTGTTGTTTTGAACATAGCACGCAAATAACTTGTAGACGTTAGGCGCCGATCCCACAGACAAGATTTCTAGAGTTCCGCGTTCACTACTGTACACACAGCGAGCGAGCAGTCCAGAGTTCTGAAGGTCAATGGGCAAATGTGTATGGAGCTTGTCTCATTGGCCTTACTTTAGTTTCATTAGTGACCGTTCATGGGCCAGAATGCCCATTGTCCATTCTACCTTGTGTTACTTGGTAAATTAGACAGTGATAGCATAGACGTATCACCTCAACTGCCAGCTTTAGAGAATGGAACTCCGACAGAACTCTGAACTTAGAACACTAGAACTCTCTGTGGGATCGGCGCCTTAAGGTTTACTCTTCGAATGTTTTAAGATGCTGTACATTTACAAAACATGGTACATACAACTAAAAATATATAATCCATGTAAACATTGACGGATGTCAGAATGGATTAAGTACGTTTTTTAAATTATTGTAACATAATACATTACCTACATCATACTTAACGTAAGTACATGTTCATATTACTCAAAAGTTCACGAGAGGTCCTTTTAGCACCATATAAGATCTTGATAAAGCGAAATACTTTTTTCTTACTGTGACTTAGCAATTTTGGTTCAAACGTTATTTTAGGATTTAAACTAGTAGTCTACATAATAACATGTAAAAGGCCCGCAAAAAGTATTTCATTTCAGCAACAGATAACAAAAACATAAAGACGCACAGACAATAAAATATCATCCTGTCACAGAGCACAAAAGAGCAAAACACACAACTTTATGAAAAATGAAAACGACGCTACATTATTATCTCATTCACACTGATACATTAGCCGAGTTCTGCTTTGTTCAACAAAATGGGTTTTAATTTTAATCCTTGTTTAAATTTATTTGTACATAAGGTCCTACAAAATTAAGCACAGTGCGTTTAAGACAATACACATAACATACACTTTTCTAGTTTTATTTGCACGATCGTAATTATTTTCAGTAAAATATGAAATCATACAGCACCCGGGTTGATATGGGTTTGTTGGATTATATATGTATCTACATATTTACATCAATCAATGAAATACTTAAAATTATTTACAAGCATATACATACATGTTATTATAATATATTTGTGTTGATATTTGTGTTAAGGTGCTATGATATACGTATGCGTATATGTTTTCAGTCGCAAATTACATTGATCACAAGATACACGCGTTTTTATTTCGTTCCGATACCTATAGATGATAGTGAGCCTTATGCTAAAGAACAGGTTGATACTCGAAAAAATTATTGACTCACGTCAAAATTGTGTATGCATCTTTTTCTCTCTCTCAAAGTGTCATATTTATTTTCCATGTGGAAATCCTAAGTCTATGGTTATTCTGTACAAGATGGTACAGTCAGCAACATTCGTAGCAGAACACATCAGGCATTTTGTACATAATGGATAGTTTTAGCAATAACCCTCCTTCCGGGTCAGTGTATAATAATTGAACTGTTTTACAATAAACTTAAACCGACTTCAAATTACACTCAGAAGTAATCAACTCCTGATTTGACAATGGGACCAAACGGGAAGTGTTTGGCAAAAGATTTGGCAAATTCTTTTTTTATTTGAAAGGGTTCAAATTAAAAAAGAATTTGCCAAATCGGTTAATAACTGACGGAGTTATGAGGTAACAAAAAAAATACAAGCGAATTGAGAACCTCCTCCTTTTTTGAAGTCGGTTAAAAACACTAACAATATGGATGATTTCTGGGTAAAAAAAAATCCAATTAGTCCGTCAGTTAGATTATCAAAAAATAAACCGAATCATTAAAAATTACTAAGACAAATCGGGTCAAAGTTCGGGAGTGGAGGCTCGTGACGTCACTTTTGAGTAATAAGTCTGCCATGTGTGAATAATCATAATGAAACTTATTTTCATGTAATACTACTAAAATAATGATAATGTAACTCACCTGTCCATCATATCACCTTCAGGCCTATTGATAGGCGAGTCTTTACTGGCAGAGTATACGTACACTCTGTTGTCAGCCTTATACCACTTGATGCTGTGCATCTCGCCGCACGACTTGCCATCGATACGGCAACGCAGGTATGCCGTGTTGCCGACTATTGCTGACGCGTGTTCTGTTGACAATATAAACATACATGTTAAAAAGGAATATGGGGATATTGTGTTTAATACGGTTCAAAAGATAAAAGAAGTGTAACTGTCGGTTAAAAGTATCGTAAACTTTTATGTTCTTATAAAACGCAAGCATACACATTTTTTTCACAATGTATGGATAATATAAGTTTATACATTTCAATGGAAATAATATATTGTCAGGCCATTTTTTTTACCACTAAGGTGGCTAACAAGCATACGGCCCGCCTGATGGTAAGCGGTTACCGTAGCCTATGGACACTTGCAACACCAGGGGTATTACTCGCGCGTTGCCGACCTTGCAGAAATCTCTTCATACCCTTTCAGTTGGCGCGGTTGGTTAAGATTCCACATATCGTGCCGCAGGTCTAGGATTCCCACACAAGACTGACTTTTTGTGAATGAACATGTCTGTATGTCTTGAGTCTGGGAGTAATTATGTGTATTAAGTATAAGTATTACAAACAAAAAAGTAGTATATAGCCGTCAGTGACAGCTAAGCGATACGAACACCATGATTAGGGTTCAGTGGTATCAGATTTCAGGCGTGGGGATGCAGGCAATGAAACAAAGTTATACTAGCGCTTCGGAAAGTCCCGTATGAGGAGAAGAAGCGACGCAAGAAACTCCTCATGGGCCCGGTAGGTTTATTGTTGTAATTTCACAATTAAATTATCACTTCAATTACACTTTACAAACACTTCAATTACATGGGTGATATAGCAACTGCACTGAGGTGCGCGTTCGCTTAGTATGAAAACGTGACAAAGTCATCCCACCAAAAATATTTCTATGTAAAATGTCGCCGCCAAGACATCAAAAAGTTATGAGATCTCATGTGTAGCCAAACTTATAACTCTACATGTACTTACTCTACAAGCCCTAACTTCACAAACTCTACACCTTAGTCAAGTTCACTATTGATATTATATCCTGAGAATTTTGTTTATCTGGTATAATCTAAATGCGAGATATGAGGGTTCAAAAAAACGAGGAAGCGCTTCGAGAAAAGGTAGGTGGTGCCCTTTCGCTTCGCTTGGCTGTCTTGGCAGATGTTCCATGGATACCATATTTATTACATACCTACAATGGCTAGTTAATTGTTACATCCAAGAGGGAGGATACATAATTTTATATTTATTTTTATATGTATGAGTAAAGAACGAATGTCCAATGTAAGTCATTCCATTTATTATAAACCTTTGTGGTTTTTTTGTGAATGATTTTATACTAATCCCCGTGTATGATATTTGTTGTTTGATAAAAAATACATATTTATATGGATACATCTCTTTGTAGTTGACTGTACACATAAGACCTTTGGTTTTTACGGAAAAACACGGTAAATTAGTAGAAAGCCGTAGTAGAAATATTATTTGTTGCTATCATATTGATAATCACGTTCAACCTGTTATACGTAACATATAACTTTTAAAACTTAGTTTAATTAACTAATAACAATAAAGTTCGTACAACGTCGGTAAAATTTGAATAATCTCTCAATGGACGAATGTAAAAATATCCGTTCAATTTAAACTATTCGGCGAGTTTTATTTAAAGCTCCGAGGATCCGGCTATTCGCGAATAAACTCGGCAAATGTTTTTACTGTGAAGTGTATTGTGTTTTTTTATAGAGTATTTTTTTTTGCATTGTTGTAATTGTGAAGATTAGAGAGATTCAAATAGTTATTAAGTAATTATTATTTTTTATGAAGTATTCATTTTTAGGCTAAAATAATTGAACTGTTTTACAAATAAACTTAAACCGACCTCAAGGTACACTAAGAAGCAATTAAATCTTGAGCTGATGACAATGGAACCAAACGGGAAGTACCCTACCTAAACAGATACTAATACATACTATAAAATAAAAATAAAATAAACTAATAAATACGATAAAATAGATAAATAACAATAACAGCATACAAGAAAAATAAAAAATTACAAGAATAAGCAGTAAGCACAAAGAAAAATAAAATAAATAATTAAAATAATAGACTATTTCAGCGTGAATAATATGATAAAACTAGTTGTTTGAAAGAATCTATCGTCTGAGCTCGTCTGATTTCATCTGGAAGAGAATTCCATAGACGGACAGCTTGCACAGTGAAAGATTGAGAATAAGAGTGAGATACATGAGGAGGATTTTTTAAAAGAGTTTCGCGAGAGCTACGAAGAAGATGCAATTGGGAACTATGAAATTCAAAGCGTTCTTTAAGATACGAAGGGGCTTTGGGATTGAAAAGGACATTACAAAGAAGCGAAAGAGTGTGTGTATTCCGGCGAAGGCGAATAGGAAGCCACTTGAGCTGAGTACGAAATTGAGAGATATGATCATATTTGCGTAATCCAAATATGAAACGTATACAGAAATTTTGAAGGCGCTCAAGTTTATTTAATTGCTCTTCATTGAGGTCAAGATAGCTGACGTCGCCATAGTCAAGGATCGGTAGGAGTAATGATTTTGCAAGCGCAATTCTGGTGTCAATGGGCAGAAAATTACGCAACCGTCTAATAGATCCAGCAGCTGCAAACATCCTCCTGCTGACCTCCGCAACTTGCGGCACCCAAGATAAATTACGGTCAATAAGTACATTGTGTTGCGATAGTTGCCGAGTTGCATTTCAGGCTATTTAAAAAGATCGACAACGCAAACAATTAATAAATTTATATAATTACATTTCTAAATGTTGTATAACTGTGCTATGCAGTTTGCTTAAAAAGCAATAAAAAAGATCGTTTATAATGAAAATATTTTCACATGAGTGTGTTGCAGTAAACCGGTTATTAGCGGCATAATCCTTATATAACCGGCTCGTCACACGCGGCATGTGTTCCCCGCGTTAATACAATAGTAAGGGTGTGGTTCTGCTGTATAGAAGCGGTATAAATGTGATTTGTGTAAACAGCAGTGGGTTAAAAATGTAGTTGCAGGCACTTAGCTTGCTTAAATTGGATTGAAATCTCATAAATGGCGTGCAAATAAAAACTTTCTTATAATGGTAAACTACAAAATGTCAAAAGGTGCTGGAGAATGCTCAGTATATCTTGGATAGAATTCCATACAACTCGGTATTAAACAGCGTCCTTAATTTCTTTGGACACGTGTCGCGGCGCGGAGATGTTTCCACAAAGCGATTGGTGTTGCAGGGTAAAGTAGAGGGCACCAGACCACGTGAGATCACCCATGCGATGGACCGACCAAATTAAGGCCGCAATAGGCGGTCTCATCAACGACTGCACCAGAAGGGCAGCAGTTAGGGACGAATGGCGGCGTGTTGTGAAGCGCGCCACAAATCACACGTCCTGACCAACACCACTCTGTCAAGAGTGACACGCTTGAGAAGAAGATGCTGTAGTCATCATCATCAGCCTATAATGTCCCACTGCTGAGCACAGGCCTCCCCTTTCACAAATTAAGGTGAAAGGGAATGGGCAATACTCCACCACGCGTGCCCACTGCGGATCGGTGGAGGTAGTCTAGTGGTCAACCTACTGTTGGATTTTTTCAAGCCGCCTTAGAGGCATCTAACTAGCTTAACGACTATCACAATTAAGTGATAACCGGGACCAACGGCTTTACGTGCCTTCCGAAGCAAGGGGAAGATGCTGTAGTACCCTTGAGAAAACACCGACTTCTATAATATCCAATGGATTAGCGACTGCTTCTCTTAAACCGCTTCCCGCCTCCGCGTCTACACAAACAGCAGCTTAAAGCTTAAGTCCTACGCTTCACTGGAACAACTAGTAATTTCGTTGTGAGAAAAATGCGCTATAATCCCAGTTTGCGCTGAGAATTCCCCAGTTCTTCACATTAAGTCGCATGTTTGTGCATCGCCTTATAGAACATATTTGAGAGAATTCACAAGATTTTTGAGAAAAAGAAACACTTCCATTATAAAGGTATAGGAGCGTTTACAGCAAACTTAAATTGAATATGACTTCAACTTTTATATTATAGTGGCATCTATCGTCAATATAAAGAAGGTCCCACTCTACCAATGGATAGATGGCGCTACAATTAGAAGCTACATCACACTATCGAAGTTATCTTAGCACTCGTGATTAAACATCAACAGTCGGACAGATTTTTTCTTTGTGTAACGAAGATACAGACCCCTTATAAAAAATGTCAGCTCAAAATTACTCAAAAATTTATACCAAATTGTTGCTCCCAAGTTTGTTCAATTAAAATCATAACCAACATTTCACTTCTCAATGAAAGTCATAATCATTTTGCCTCTCTTGCTAATATTTTACACCCAGTATTAGTTTTTTTTCTAATATTTTACTATTATTATACAGGTAATTAAGTCCATTTTTGGGGAATATATATTTTATACTACCGCTCCTGGGTCGCTTGTCGCCGACCAAAACAACGACCTGTATATAAAAAAAACAACAAGGAAAAAATACCGTTCGGGCCAAACATAGCCGTAAGCCAGTAACTGAAAAGTTGAGAGGGAACCGTTTAGCGTGGTATGGACATATTATGAGGAGGATTGAAAGCCACGTCACTAAAAAAGTTATGAATATGAAAGTGGATGGATAAACGGGAAGATGAAGACCGAAAAAGAGATGGATGGATTGTGTGAAAGATGATATGGGTAAGAAAGGAGTGGATGCTCGTATGACGGATAGAAGAGACGAATGGAAGAAGCGTACATATTGCGCCGACCACAAATGATTGGGAACAGGGCAGGCAGATGATGATATAAAAAAAACAAAAATAAAAATACCAGATGAAGTTCAAAATAATATAGCGGTCAAAGAATCTTCCTAGATTATTTTATAATTGCCAGCTTAGATAAATAGTTACGGTACCTACTACAATAATCCCTTTGAACCCTAAATCAGAAGGGACAACTTTAAAGGTCAAGTGAGCCCTTCGTTTATTCAATTTGTAAATCGTAATGTGAGGGACGGTCCGTCAAATAGTATTTCTTTCACATTTGTAAAAATCTACATTGTCCAGACTTGATGCTGGCATTTTTTTTATTTTATCTGCTATGCATTATAAAATAAAAACTTTAATAGCATTTTTTAAACCAAATACTAATAAATATTTTATTATTTCTCAGAGAAAAGAAACACCCAAAATAAATAATGGTGTATACCAATTTACAAGCTTTTATTTAATTTGCAATGTATGTAATGTTTGTTCGGGTGGAATCTTGCATGTCGAATTTCACCCACTTCCAGTGGTCGGATTGACTTGATATCTGGTATATAACAGTATAATGGAAGACAATGCAAGTATAGTCAACAAAAAGTACAGTCACCAAAATAATCTTTTATGAAAATTTATTTTTTTAACAAAATTTTATTATTTTAATTAATTTAATATTATATACTACTTGATAACCTAGATATTTCCAAGGCAAGAGTAAATATACTATTTCAGAGCAGAGGTGCTAGATTGGCCTCGTCGGTCGTAGCTCCATCCTTGAGTCGAAGGTTAACGAAAGCCCGTAAGATAAAAAGAAAATATCTAGTCATTTTTAATTTAAATTCTTGGTAGCTAATTAGCGTAACAAGCCTCATTTAGAAGTTTGTAAAAATAAAATAACTTAATTCTTTAAGAAAGCCTAATTATGCTTTATTAAACTATGTTAACAAGTATCTTAAATAAAAGTAAGTAGAAAAAAATAAGTTTCATCGTGAAGTCTTAAAAATGCCTTACAGGGTAAAAATCGACTTTTCTCGGTTGTCAGAATTAATTTATATTAACGAGCTATTAAGTACGAAACCCTCCTGGCTTTTTTATTACATTTCATTACAAGGTTAATTTATTGAAATGAATTTTAATAATGCCTTAGTAAGGCAAGAATTATGGTCAAAGAGATTTTAATATTTTTTTGTTACTTTCTAAGAATGTGTCATAAGGCAATTTTTATGAAAAAAGAAATTTATTTTCTTACCATTATGTTTGAGAAGCATGACATAATTTTATGAGATAAACAGAGTAGTTGGAATGATTTAACAATGGTACTTTCAAGCCTAAGAAATAACCTAGAACCATTTAAAATGTGTTGCCACTTAAGACCTTCAATACCTTGTAAGGATATTTTTGTACATGAAAGTCTCATAATAAAAAAATAACAGTATTACAACTATGGTTTATTAATAAAAACCTAATATTTTTCGCAAATATATCACATAAAATATGTAATCCTTTTCCACCCAATTTAAGAGCAAACCGCCATTTTCAAAACTTGCAACATAAAAACTCTCGAGTTCCGATTCCGCCCGAACTCTCCCGAAGACGCCCGAACGCCACATAAATTTTCGGCCAATTACAGTGTTACACGTTTATCGTCCAACTTTCCTGTGGAATATTTCTTTTTTATTGCCATAGTTTTTAAAAGGTTGGATGCTAGAGTTATTTATTGTTCAGATTTGGTTGGGACCCTCGAAGAATAATAATATGCTTTATTACATTTTTATGCTCTTGTTCCAATAGTAATAACCTATAAACATGATCCTTGTTCGAAATTCGAATGGGATATGTTATAAGAGATAAATTCTTACAGATATGACAATATCACATTGTAGATTCAGGGATTATTTTATAAGCTTGAATTTCATTTTACTTTGAGACTTTAAATCCTTCCAATTATTTGATAGAGTGCTCAAGAAATGTGACTTGAATAAGTAATTTTATAAATTTAGACAGAAACATCGAGATGACTTAAATTTGTACGTTTGGCACGAGCCTTCTATATCAATCTTTATATTCTACTAATATAAATAAACCTTAAAAAGTCCATTGTATTAAAATCTGCCTAACTGCTTAGCAGTTAATTAGCAAGATGACTATTCTGCCCGCCTATATTTATTCTATGGTAATCGAATTCCAGATTTAAAGTATTATCATTTTAACAAAGCAAAGTGATTTTCAAATGTACCAATAAATTGAATTTAGAATTTTCGCTTCTTAATTCAAATAACATTTTCGTTTTATTCGAAATCTCAATTTTATTCTAGTTTCTCTCGAATACAGTACGATTCGGATTCTACGAACGGTATCAATGCAATTTCGGAGCAATCTTTCAGAAAGCTTTAGAATACACATGGCTTTGTTAAAATATAAAAAATAAAACCGAGTGAATATAAATTCAGATCTATTTTTTTAGAAATGACTTTGATATTGAATTTATGAAACATCTCTTTGAAACTATAATAAATATTCGTAGAATGTTGTAAAATTAAAAAGTAAACGAAGACGATTACACAAAGCCTAAGCAAAGAACTAGCTCTCAAGTGCAGCTAAAATTGGTTAGATTTTCAACTGTAGAAAATACTATATCATAATTAAAGGCCTGATCACACCGCAGCGTTCAGCTTGCGTAAGCGTTGGTGTTCAGCTTTGTGTGCGAATTGTTTCGTCGACGCGTCCTACAAGTTCATACACATTTGGACGCTGCGGTCTGATCAGGGTTTAATTCTTTTTCTCTTGTCTTTCCCTAAAAAAAGTATTTATTTTCAGGTAAAAAAAATGTTTTCCTTATTTCGAAAGTAATTTTCATTAGCAAAGATAATCAAATTTAAATTCAATTCATCAAAACAAATTATAAAATGTCATCTTTGCTAACTGCTTTAATTTGCCAAAAAACAAATTACAAAAGTTGTTAAAACTCATCACAATTAATTATTCTTAGAAATCCTTGACTTAAAATGAATTTTTGAAAGCGTGTTGTATTACAATCGAATTAATTCATTACTTTTGTCAGTTCGACCTCAGTAAATAATGATCGATTAAAAAAAAACACGCGCGTACATAGTTCGAACGACTCAAACACTTACAATGAATTCCAGTATCTCATTTTATATCGATACTTTTACCGAGAAAAATGACAAGGAATTCATATCGTCATTTTTTCTGACTGTAAATCAACTAGTATGGCTTACCGATGTACCTGCGCAAAAGATACATTTTCAAAGCGCGGGAAATGCTATTTGTCGGCAGCTGTCGCCATGTTAGCGCACGCCGTGCGGAGGGTCGTGACTTGCGAGTGAGACGGAACTAACAGCTGCAGTGTATTATGAACCTTATAGTAGTGACCTAAGGTTGATTGTAAGTTTTAAGCATTCTTTCGTTAATATTCGGGACCATACTTTCTTTTCTGTGCCAACGAAGATTCACGACGCGCGTTATCAGTTAGGTACTACTGTACGGTATATCTGTGAATGCATCTATATGGAAACCACTCACGCTTTGCACACGTTAAGAACGTTAGTTTTTAACGTTAAATCAATTTGTGAAATAAATGAGGACTTTTTACCCGACTGACCCGGAAGGAGGGTTATGTTTTTTACCCGACTGACCCGGAAGGACAGTAGGTACTGAGCGCTTACCGTACGTAACTCACAGAGTTGCGACAGTTGTTAGTGTTACTTTACCGTACCGCTCATTTATTTACTAATACAAACAAATCATTCTGTATAAAACTAAAAAGTCTGAAATAAATTAAATTATTAAAAGAAACAAAAAACCCGACTGCGTAAAAACATAAATTAACTGAAAAGAGAAAAACAAGCTCTTAAATCTATAGAATTTTGAATATAACTTGAATTTTATAAGGTATTGCAATCGGGGACAAACAAATATTACAAAAAAATACATACTTAGGTTATTGGTTGTCCCCGATTGCAATACCTTATAAAATTCAAGTTATATTCAAAATTCTATAGATTTAAGAGCTTGTTTTTCTCTTTTCAGTTAATTTATGTTTTACGCAGTCGGGTTTTTTGTTTCTTTTAATAATTTAATTTGCAGTGACCTTAGTCCACTTCACCATCATGGGATTGTAGTAAAAAAAAGGTATAGATGGTAGGTATAAAAAAATCAAAATTCATCAAACTCCTACTGAACTAACACCGAAACAGATCCTCATTGCCTCCTAAAGTAAACTGTTAACTAAACACCTAACCCGCAGTTACCCTGCCGTGTAAACACACAATTTACACGCGTACAAACGGACAGATGAACAAACTTTTCTAATAAAAAACTCCACGACAAAAGGGTATTTTGTATGCATATGATTTTCTACAACTTTTCCTAACATTATTATGTGTATGAGTTTGCGATTTGGATTGCCAATTCCCGTTGAGAACGAGTTGATTTCTTTTTGTTTTATTAGTATTTAGAAAACTGTGGAGTCGTCATTAAAACTTTTAATAATTTTATTTCATTATGATTTTAGTATTAGTGCATCAGTTAGCTAGCCCGCAGACTAGCGATAATTACTCAGCGATTATCGGGGCTACAAAAAATAGTATGGTTTTTATGACATTAGAGAAGCTATCATAAGCAAAGGTTATGTCCCATTTTTTAGCCAAATAAATTTCACTTTAGCGCTGAAACAATAATTAGTCGTCTAAGTAGACAGTAGACACACGTAGCGTGATTTTCATCGTTCCGCGTTTCGTTCATCGTTCTACAACAGCAAGTATGGCCGGATGGCCTCACTTGAATGGAACATAGTTGTGATGTGTGGCGTCTTGACCTCTGAATGTTTTATATTCGGCGTCAAAATAATCACTCAGTGATTATCTTATCAGTGCGGGCTCCGTCATGGGTAGCTTTGTTGTCTCACGCACTGTGTGACTGCCTGAGTACTGTATCTCCTACTTCCTGTTTTCATCTAAGAAAAAATTTTTTCAGGCATCTGTATTTTGTAACATTTACAATCTAGTGACTTTCAAGACCTGCGTGAATAGGTTTCTCCTGGGCAAGCGAGTACCTCATAGACATTTTCCTTTAATGGGCGGGTCACATCAAACGCAAGCCCATGAAAAATAATAGTTTTTCAAATCATAGCCCGAATAAAATCAACACGAAGTAGAAATCATCAAACATCTATCAGCCATCTTTTAGTTACACTGAAGTAGTTCACACAGAGAAAGATAGATGGCGTGGCGCCACAACATCCTGCATCGCGCTTACGAAGTTTTCTCGGCGATCTGCATATAAACAACTGTCCGACATGTACAGTTGGACCGCGGTCTCCAGGCACGATGACCCAGCCTGGCGGAAGATCTTCTCTTTTAAATGGAGGTGTCATCCACCTTGCACCTTCATACTTTATATAGGCCTGTGTTTGACCGCAATCTCACCATGGTAAGTGATGATGTGGCCTAAGGTGGTAAGCACACAATGCCAAGAAGGAATTGGCTCTTATTCAAGTGCAGCTGTTAGAACACTCCGATAGGTGCTTGACGACAGATTTTCAACTTGAGGGTAACCAACCACCTACCACCATGCTATAGTTTCCTGACGATGTTTACCTGCACCGAAAGCTCATGCTGGGCATCCGATGTCACTTACGACTGAGCTATCATCAAAATTCAAAATTCAAAATTCAAAATTCAAAATCATTTATTCAAATAGACCTTTGCAGGCACAAAGAAAAGTCTGACTCTAATACTCTAATACCGGTTCGGAAGGTTGCATTTGCTGAGAAGAGCCGGCAATAAACTCAGCAATTACTCTTTTCAAAACAAGCTTAGATTCATTACATAATATTTACATTCTAATCGCACTGACAACAATTGCGTGCCCCGGCGAGGCGGCAAAACTACAAAGTAGTCTGAATCTATATTTAATAAGTAAATAAATAAATGGCAAACTTAAGCAGACCAGCCCCCACAAGCAGCACCTGTTCATAAGTATGACGCGTGTGGCAGCCATCGCCCTCCTCGCCATATTGGATCGCCCTTAAACAGTTTTTTTTTCTACCACAACAGCACATTATAATTACAAAAGTTAACCTACGTTATCCTATCAAGTTAAAAAGCCACAGTCGCATCGACGGCATTAAATCATTTGTAAAACTTGGATCGTAACGCTCAACGAATCGCGATGAGTGCCAAAAGGCCAGCAACTTCGCAAATTAGCCGACGATTTATGTAGCGGTAAAGATGGTAATGTTGCGTATAATATCCCGGCCGCGGACGTTTTGCGGAATATCGGGAATCTTTGTTATTATGTGATTTTGGATGTGGGTTGGACGTTTGAATGTGCTCTTGTTAATGGATACCATTGTTTGATACAGAAAATATTTTGTTTATGTAAAACTAGCTGTCCCACGCAGTTTCACCCACGTTTCTGGGATAAAAAGTTGCCTATGTACTTCTCCATACCGTAGGCTATCTGCATGCCAAATTTCATGATGATCCATTGAGTAGTTGAGGCGTGAAGGTGTAATAAGTAAACAAACTCACTTTCACATTTATAATACTTAGGAAGTATCATCATCAGCCTATAATGTCTCACTGCTCAGTACAGGCCTTCCTTCACAAATGATGGTGAAAGGGAATGGGCAATACTCCATCACGCGTGCCCACTGCGGTTCGGTGGAGGTAGGCTAGTGGTCAACCTACTGTTGGAGTTTTTCAAGCCGCCTATCCAACTAGCTTAACGACTATCACAATTAAGTGATAACCGGGACCAACGGCTTTTCGTGCCTTCCGAAGCACGGAAACGCTCGATTTGAAATACCACTAGGCGGTCACCCATCCAGGTACCGACCACGAGGGTGGTAGCTTAACTTTGCCGATCGATTAAGAACGGCTAATCATACCACGAGCGCTTCGCTCAGGAAGTAAAATTAAGTCAAACTTACAAGACTGTACGCTCTATTTGTTAGACGAGACCTGAACAATAATTTTAATCAAAATAAAATAATATGGCCTATCCAATAAGCTGTCTCTACTTTTGCAGAACAGATTTTTTTACTGCGTCCAATTTTAACAGTTTCAGAAATTCAGTGTCGAATTCCACCATTATCCAT
The DNA here is from genome assembly GCA_951394255.1 of Polyploca ridens. Lineage (NCBI taxonomy): Eukaryota > Metazoa > Arthropoda > Insecta > Lepidoptera > Drepanidae > Polyploca > Polyploca ridens. Next base: position 9,149,404 of record OX596269.1, on the reverse strand, counting down.
CAAAGAGATACCAAAAAAGACATAAAAACATTGCAGTATCAAAATGGCAACAAGATATGAACGGAAAAATTCAAAATACTTTATGCCCTGAATTTTGCGAGTAACGAAAATTTTTGCTGAAACCCAGCAAAAAAAGGCGTTTTGGGGAATAATATATAACAATATACCCTAGTGATTATGACGTATTCACTCAATGTCTATAGGTGATCAAATGAGTACCCTAGGAAATTCATCACACACGGTCATCAGATCTCAAACTAAGCAGAGATTATGCTATGGAAATCAAATAACAGATATAATACACTACTCGTTACCTTTCTCATCAGATGAATTATGTGATGAGAAACACACACCCTGGCTGGCTTTCAATTGTGAGAACACACTAGTAGATGCAAAGCGATTTAATTTGAGGATGGTTTTCTATTGCACGAATTCCATAGCAAAATAATGGATTCAGCGAAATAATGTCACAAAAATAAAATCCAAAAAAATACCGACACAATCCAATATTTTATTCAAAAAGTAAAGCGTCAACAATGAAATAAGATTTTCACAAACATCAATGGCGTTACGCGAGAATGACCCCGGCAAATAGGTTTTTAAAGGAATTTATTTTTTGCCGCTTAAAGGAAAAGCCTAAACACGAATACACACTTACTGAGGGAAAATAAAATAAAGAACACAGTATAAAATGCTGGCAACTTGAGTAAATACGACACCGACGTGGAGTATGGCAAACATTTGCGCTGAAAGCTTTCCGATATGCTCGGTGGAAAGGTGGATAGTATTTTGAAAAGGCGAAGGAAAAAGGTAAGGTTTTGAGATTCGGCTTCAGAAGCTGTTGAGAATTGTGTTGCTTATAGTATTTGTAAAATAAACTTTATTGTGTTAGATGGACGTTTCGTGTGCGTAAATTATGAGTATGCATATCCTATACTTATATTTTTGCTTCTTACAAAACTACTGTAAGGTAAATTGTGACCAATTTCAGTGAAAAGAAATAATATTTACCTGTTAAATATTTTCTATATTTTTTCTTAATAATTTTGTCCATATAAAAAAAAATGTTATAGCAAATGCTTTCAGATGAATTATCTTGGAAAGATCACCACCAATCATACTTTGGCTCGCGGTTAAAAATATAACAACGGGTTACAAAAAAAAAAAACAAATAAGCTACCTAATTATGATCAGCCGCTAGAGTTGTCTATATTTAAAAGGCCCGTTTTGACAAGATATGCGCTGCCAAAACGAGCCTATTAGATTTCGCCCACTTTAGGCGTAAAAAGTGTTACAAAATTTATTTTAGTTTAACATCTTTTATTTCATGTGTTCTACAAACTAACGTAGGTTATATTCTATTCTAACCACAGTAACAACAAAACTGTTTCAAAAAAAGACTGAAGATTTTTTACAAATCTTTTTTACACAAAAACAAATATAGAAGCTCTCGTTAGTTGTCCAAATTAAAGGCTCGTGTGTATAATCACAAGGACCCACTGGTTGTTTAGTAAAATTCCACGGGCAAAAATCTCTCATTACACCCTTAGGTCCCGGCACTTTTGCTACAAAAATGCGTGGCATTTACATTTTTGTTTGTTTGTTTGTCTATTTGTCTGATGGCTGAGGGAGGAGAGGTCCCTAATTGGTTGGTAAACAACGTTAAACATTCATGGAGTCTTATTATTCTTTTTAGGGACGTGCTTCGGTGTTTTGATGATTTGTTTGAACTTATTCGTTTCTATGTAGACTTGGTCATAAAGAAAACAGACAATAGTTTTCGTAAAAAAAACGTAATCGAAATGGTTGTGCATTCTGGGTCGAAAATCGGCATCCGCCTTTAAATGCTTAAATTCTATTTTTACAATCAGTTAGGTGCAGTTTTTTTCTATAGTAAATGGGCTTGCGTTTTGCCCATAAAGTTCGATGACGAAGCCTAAGATGGGGCACGCTTACCCAGAAGAAACGTATTCACTCTGGCCTTGAAAGTCACAGACGCCGGAAGCAAATTCCACTCTCTTGCTGTCCGCATTATAAATGAGGATGCAACGCTGTGTCCCTATTTTCGGTATATCAAAAACGTACCTACGGGTGAACACTTTCCTGGCATCTTGTAGTTCGATGTTAAAATGGGGATGGTAAAATAAGTAGTAGACAGTGCTAAACATCGTAAGTAATCTAATAGTAATAAAGGGGTAAGTACTTTTTTCCGTTTCCGATGACATTGTTAATTAACAATTGAAACAAGCAAGTCGATCTCGACTCATCAATTGAGTGAACATACAATTTGTTGTAAGTTTTGACATAATTGAAGGTATCAATTGACTTGTTGCGAGTTAACATTTTATCCCGAAGTTGTCCACCCAACATCGTCTTGTGAGTAGTTGCGAATTTTAATGATATCATTAGATTCGTGTTAAAATAACATTGTTAATCAACTAGTGGACCAGTGGACCCATTGTTAGACATGGGAAGTATAATCAGTATTCTTAGATTCACGGCTTTCACACAACCAAAAAAAAAACGTTATACAGTCGCTCAAACTAACAGAAACATCGCTAATTAGTCACACGCAAAAAATCTGAGGAAAATGCTCCTGACATACGCAATGACGTCACGATTATTTTTTCTTCCATTACCGTAGTAACGATAATGGCGACCGCTGAAGAATGAAGGAATTCCCTTTATGATGGAAAAATATAGGAAAAGTGTAGGTACCTACACTTGTAAAAGAGCGATAAATTACACCTATAAAGCACAAACGGAATTTCTTAATCTTAAATTCGTACTCTGAAAAACGGACAAACATCAAAATCAAAAAGTCATTTAGGCTCTAGTAAGGCACTTATGAACGTTAAATTGGTACATACAGTTGAATTTACCACCGGTTCGGAAAGAAGCCTCCGGCAAGAAACTGAAATGTAACCGCCAGTTGGCACTGCTAGCGAGTATGGGTCCTATCGCTATCCCTGTAAAAGTGTTTTTTGCGTGGCAGGGCAGATAGAATTGATAATAACCAAAGAAATAAAATATTGATTATGCCTCAGTGTTCAGCTATCCCGTTTTGGTCCGAAAAAGGAGGACATACGGTTACGAAAGACAAAACTCGCCTAAAGCAGTGGTTGGTGCCATCAACCATGAATAATTAATGAAATCTGCGATGACAGAATCTCGCAAACAGTAAACGTTCAGTACATTTTGACGTTCCTAGAGACCTCACTCTACACTAGCGCCTCTCGCGGTGAATTCAAGCACGTTAGCCCCCATTGCCTCACACCTCTCTGACAAAGGTCAATCTGTTGCTTTTTTTTCTTATAAGCCTATGTTTAACCGCAATCGCATCCTGGTGATGATGTGCCCGATTTTGGTAAGAACATAAATCCTAACAGGAAACTAGCTCTTAAGTGCATCTGTTGGAATACATGATCATAATATCATCCCAGTCCCAAACAAACCTGGCGACGCACTGTGCTAGACGAAGCGAAGAAGATCGGAAAGACTTGTAGTGAAACTAAGCGTGAAGCTCAAGACCGATCGAGATAGAGAGTTTCTGTGGATGCCCTCTGCCCCATCTAGGGGATCATAAGTCATAGTATCATCCCCTCGTATCTTAGTATCAAGATTCAAAGAAATCAAAAGCATATTGTCCGTGGGCAGTCTAAAAAAAAGTACTTTGCACATCTAAATTGAGTGAATTATGAATTTCTTCATCTTCAGAACCTTTTTCAATAGAGCATTTCGTGTAGTCACAGAGTCCCGTAAGTAAGAGTGATGGTGGAACATTTACCCTGATTAATTGAAACCATATTCACTCCATCTTTGAAAAACCCTAGGTTATTGGAGTCAGAAAATACGGATCTCGAAAGCAAATCCCACACATTTGCTTTGTGCCCATATGAAAAAGGTATCATATTTCACTCTTTGCATAACTCAATTCTATGTATCACTTTCTCGTTTGTCATCCTTTTAGTCTATCTATTCCTCTCCATTCTTCTTAAATACTACTCCATTCACATCTTATAAGCCGGTTAAACCTTACTATGTATCTTTTATCTTTAGTGGAAAGCCTCTTTCTACCATTCCTTTTACGTCATTGTACATGTCTCATATTGCAATAGGAGTAAGAGCCAGTTCACAGGGAGACTCCTATACAATAGGTCAAATTCCCTCGCAAAACGAAATTATGACGTAAAACGATTTCAGCAACGTACCACATTCGTACGTCAGTGGTTAAGGGTTAATACGCGAAAAGGTGCAAATTAAAGTGAAATAATTCGTGACAAGTGACTCGCGCCGCCGCGAATCCGAATACGCTTCCTGAAATGTGTACCTTTTTGTTAACTAAATAAAGTTCTATATTATATTTTTATTTTAAAGAGTGCGCGCCGTTTCTTGCCCGTCACGTCTCGGTGTGAGCTAACCCGGATAATTGTATTAAAATAATGTTTTAAGATATTTCTTTAATGAGATGAATTCCATAGAGCATGAAAATATGTAACAGCTTCATCAATCATAATCCCTAGAAGACAAGCAACCGTCGTCAGAGAATTTAAATTCTCTGCCAAAAGTCGAAAACAACTCATATTAATCACGAATGCATCTGTCCCTTTCTATTTATTAAAGATGCTAACTCCCAGATTTATGTTTGCAGATTAGCTGCGAATTAAAAAGTTTCATCCCGCGTACCCGGAAGTGAAAAAGTTTTGGGAGTTTTGATAAAAGTATTTTTGTGTATCTTTCGTTGCTTCCTACGGGAGCGAAATGTGCTTGTTATAAATTATTTGGAATTTTAATTATTTAAGTTTAAAATAAAATATTTTCTAATATCTTTTTTATTTTTTATTGTAGCCTTTTCATTCTGATAACCACTTTTTGCAATACGCACTTAACACAGACGTTTTTCTACGTAATTATTGTATTGATATTTGTCAATAAATGTCGAAAATCAATAAAATAAGTATGGTTTGAAACATTTGATCGAAGTTATAATAGCTACTGAAATTATAATACCACCACTTTCCAAGTCAACCTTGAACAGTTCCAGCATAAAACTCAGTAGGTTATTATTTTCCATAATTATTGTATTTGGATTTTGAAAATTTTTTAATTCCTTATGCATGCTACGCGAACCGAGCAAGAGCCGAGCTGCAAACGAACAGAAATTGTTCGTTTCTCGTGATGTTAAGTGTGAATTCAACGAGCTCGATGCGAATCCCTGAGTTCGTGAAAAAACTTGCAATGTTCGAGGCTCACAAGTATGTCCACGTTACGAGAACAACGAATGAATACTGTTCGTTCGTGGCTCGGCTAGTGCTCGCGTAGCATGGACGCACATTACCTAACGTTTTTTTTTGTGTGATGTTTTACATAATTTAAATTAAGTAAGCCTGACCTTTTACCGAGTCTGAATTCGTCCACTAAACATTTTCTTACAACCATTGATTTTCATATAACTGATGTTTATGGAAAACTACTAAAGCTTAGATGAAAACAAGATTTGAAACTCAAAAATAGTAAAAATCACTGCCATTACTAACTTATATGGATACTGGATTCCGATATGAAAAATAGAAAATTCATTGACAACATAAACAGCTGTTATTGCTCTAACTACAACCATCATCGCTTTGACTGTTACTACAAGCAATGATAATACTTATACAGGTTGTTGTTTTGGTCAGCGACGAGCGACTCAGAGTCGATTATACAAATGATACTGGTGCTAAAAAAATATAAAAAAAATACTTTATTTTTTTAATAATAAAAATAAAAAAATTAAAATTTTGAAAATCATGTAATAAGCTAAAGTGTAGACATAATACTCAACGGGAGTACGAGGGAGTAAAGGGGTGGGGCGATGGCGGCTTGCGCCTAGCTCTAGTCTGTGCACGTGCCTAGTAACCATACTTTGCTGTAATTTTATTTCAAATTGAATGAGGTATTTTTCAACATATTTACAGTATTTATTGGAATTAAGTCCATTTTTGGGGAATATATATTTTGTACTACCGCTCCTGTGTCGCTTGTCGCCGACCAAAACAACATCCTGTATTGTTAATGATTTCACGAACTATCATATTATCTACTCCACATCAGTCCTGAATGATAAATGTTGATAGATTACCAAAAATATCTATTATCTCTCAAAGCCATTAGTATAAAAAAGTAACCTACAAAAAGCTTCATGTTATTTATTGTTCGGTATCATTTTTCTACGGCTGTCGCCTATTTCCTGTTGTAATAGAAGTGATTTATTGTCCATACAATAGGGTTGTCACTATTGAGTATATCATTGGTTTGGGGTATTCTGAAATACCAATTTTTTACACAATCTTTGTAGATTAGAATCAGAGATGGCAATTTAGAGTAGCTAGTGTAAGTATTAAGTAAGTAGCTAAGATGGAATATCTATCACAAAGAACTCTGTCGCCAAGCACCTTTCGGTGTCTTCCGACAGTTGCACTTGTGAGCCAGTTCCTTCTAGGCTCTGTGTGCTTACCACCTTCGGCCGCATCATCACTTACCATGGTGAGATTGCGGTCAAACACAGGCCTAAAAACTGAACATGGATACACATATTTCAAAAACTATCCAATTTTCTTTTAGCAAGCCTCGATGTCTCTTTTTTCGAAAATTTATAAAGAGATCTCGAAAACTAAAATTCTTGATATCTCTGAAATGTTTAATATTGGTGGTAGCCCTCATGAATCCACCTGTTGGTAATTGCATGGCTACCATTGCCCATGGGTGGATAGCCAATATGTTTCTAACCTCTACAAAACCTGGAAGGCTCTCAAATGTATTTGTACTACACCGGGAGGTGCAGGCAGCAGATGGACTTGCCAGGAGGGTATAAAGTACCAACGTCCAATTAAGCTGTTTAATGTAAAAAGCCGGAATGACGAAGGATTGGTAGAACGTCAAATTTTAAATTCGAAACAGAGGAATATTTTGAAAATATTGTTTTTTTTTTTTTTTTTTGAATGGACATGAAGGTACTGGCCCAAAGCTAGCCTAAGTACCCTTACGCGGACAAGTTCGGCGAGCAAGCTCTCAACCGATTTTGAAAATATTGAGCCACTAGTTGCTTTTTTATACCACTAAGGTGGCAAACAAGCATACGGCCCGCCTGATGGTAAGCAGTTACCGTGGACGCTTGCAACACCAGGGGTATCACTCGCGCGTTGCCGACCCTGAAGAAACCGCTTCACACCCTTTTTGAAGAACCCCATGCTGTACTCCATTGGGAAAACCACGGTGGGGAGCTCATTCCACAGTCTGAGCGGCCGCGGAAGAAAATTCCTTTTAGCCCGCACAGTTCGAAACGAAACAATTCTGGTTTCAATGTGTGTGGATGGATTCCCCGTCGATGGTGAGAGTTGCAATGCTTAAACTAACTCATCATTAAGAATTTAAAGAAAATGGTCCAAGTCCAAATCCGAGAAATAGAAAGAGACAGTCGAAATAAATGATCACATTACTTGAACTTAATTGTGAACAGATTCAAGTCATTTACTTTAAAATTCTGAACATTTTGAAAATTTCGTTAAGTAAGTCTACAATTTACAATGCTCGGTAGGGTTGACACCTAAAAATATCAGTTCTAAGTTATAAATGCCAGTGAGTAATGCCACCAGTTGTCGTCGGGTTCGCTGTAATAGACTATTTTCTCGACAATATATCAGACTTGAACGCTGGTGGTGTGGTGTGCACGAAATTACCTTTGCAGTTGTTATTTGCTTTGGGTTTTGGAATTGTAAAGTTTATTTATTTAGTTCTATAGTTGATTGTGTGGCATCAAAGGTTCTTAGCAGATTTAGTATTATTATTTAAACTTGAATTTTGTTATATCATTTTGGTATTTTGTAATATTTGTTTTCAGCTGTAAATTTAAAAGATCTTCCACAAACAAAATAAAAAGGGTTTGCTGAGTTTCTTGCCGGAGTCTTCTCAGTTTAAGTGTATTTCGAACCGGTGGAAAATTCTACTGTATGTAACAAATTAACGTTCATAAGTGCCTTATCGGGGCCTAAACTGAATAAATGACATTTTGATTGATTTTCGTGTATCGTGGATTTTAAACAAAAAAATCTCTCTTTCTCAATATACATATTTATCATTTTTTCCAAATCTTAAGACAATTGTCAATTATTTAATAAAATATATCGTTTTAAACAAAAACACTAGATATCAGTGTTCGGTCAATATTTAAGAATGTTGAGATGGACAGCCGACTAATACGATGAAAAGCAAACATTTTTCGTTTAAACACTACGCTATTATTGTCAAAAATAAGTTTCTTGTCAAATTTAACTTTGCATTCGTAATATTTGGTGTCATCATCATTCTCATTTTATCATCCGAAATCACTTTGGATTAACAATGGTTAAATCAGTCTCCTGGAACATTGGCTAGTAACCCACAACCTCAACTCAAAATCCCTCAAGAGTCACTCCAATATAATACAAGATCTAAATCAAATTTATCGCATGTACCACAAATCCCAAATGAGGTATTCATTTAATTGGAAAACTGAATAGATTCGGATAGTTAATCCCTAGCAAGTGCATTTGAGCATGGAAATTAATTTCACAACTCGGTCACTAGTTTTAAAGTTTAATTTGCGACGGTAGTATGTTTACTGTAATGGTTATGTTTGTTTGAATATGTGTGTGGTCTTATGTGAGGAAGTTTTGAGTTTATAGTCCACCAATGGTCAAGAATGTGGAAACTTGTAGTAAAAAATAAATCCCACCAAAAACATTTTTATGTAAAATGTTGCCAAGACATGGCTCGCACTGTCAAAAAGTTATCAGATTTCATGTAGAGCCAAGCTTATAACTCTACATGCACCTCTACAAGCCCTAACTTCACAAACACTACACACCTTAGTCAAAATATGTGGCTTGGCCGTTTCACTACTACAAGAACTATTGAATAAAAAAAAGGTAATGAACAGTGATTTTTCACCTTACTCCCATGTGACAGTAGGGAAACGGCCAAGCCACATATTTTGACTAAGGTGTAGAGTTTGTGAAGTTAGGGCTTGTAGAGGTGCATGTAGAGTTATAAGCTTGGCTCTACATGAAATCTGATAACTTTTTGACAGTGCGAGCCATATCTTGGCAACATTTTACATAAAAATGTTTTTGGTGGGATTTCACTTCTTTTTGTAAGTTGCTAAAGTTTTTTTTTTTTTTTTTAATTTCCAAGTTTTATAATTTTTTTGTTGTTTGTGTGCTAATACAAGCTTACATACCAAATTTCAGCTTTCTAGGACTTCAGGAAGTACCCTATGAGTTTTGATGATCATCAGTGAGTCAGTGACGAAATCGGGGTTTTTTAGATATCAATAAAATCTAAAGTATAAGAGCTATGTTATTGAAACTTAATAGGTTTAATAAGTTCACTATTGACATCATATCCTGAGAATTTTGTTTATCTGGTAAACCAAACCCAAGTTATGAGGGTTCAAAAAATCGACGAAGCGCTTCGAAAAAAGGTAGGTAGTGCCCTTTCGCTTCGCTTGGCTGTCTTGGCGGGGGCACTCCCGTGCCCCCAGATAACTGTTTTTGGTAAGCTACAATATTTCTCTCTTTCGAAAATTCGAAATGAATTCGTTTCGGAATTCTAGAAAAAAAAAAACCTTTTTCTGATACTTTCAAGCTCTTTGCTTGATTTTTCAAAGAAATGACACGAATCGTGATTTTTTTTTGTCATGCCTTTTATCAAACTACCAAGAAAACTTCAATACCGCGATGCAGAACGTCTTCTACCCAAACCACAGTCATAAAAGTACCAACACTATCCGCTAGATGGCTCCAATCATAATCCACTTAAGTACGTCACGAGGCCGCATTGCTGTGCTATAACATGCCATAACTTTGCCCAGCACATACGCAACTTAGCACTAACTTGAAAGTTAAAACATACTATGGCGTTTAACCCCTCCGCTCATTTACATAATGAACAACGTGTTACAAAACATAATTTACGAGGGAAATGTTGGCAACGTTTCTTGAGCTTAACTATCTAAAGAGGATTACTGTAATAGTGGTTCTATTGTTATACTGTCGTCGTATTTTATGAAGATTTTCTTAGTTTTTTTTATTTACAATTTTTATTAAATTTAATATGAGCTGAATGAAAATTTAGTTATACGTAGTTAATGTCAACATGATAAAATCTAAATATACAAAATGTAGCTTCACGTAAATAAATCGTTTTTTTTTTCATTCATTTATTTCAAATTGATGGGAAGCAATATTTTTATTAAAACTTAATTATGGACGGAACTCGATAACCCCCTCAATTCAAAATCCAAGGACTTAGAGTCCATATCTATTTTACTGGTACCAATTGACCGAAGTTAGTACCTAATGGACTATTGGTTACTACTTAGTTAGCAAACAAGCATACAGCCTGCCTGATTGTAAGCGGTTACCGTAGCCTATGGACGCTCGCAACACCAGGGGTATCACACGCGCGTTGCCGACCCTGCAGAAATCTTTTTAAAGAACCCCATATGATAATAGTGAAGTCATACGGAACAGAGACGTGGTCTTTTACTGCTGGCCGCATAAATAAGCTCAGAGTCACTCAGCAAGCTATGAAACGAGCTATGCTCGGAATTTCTCTACGTGACAGGGTCCGAAATGAGGACATTCGTAGGAGAACGAAAACGACGGACATAGCTCGTAGAGTTAGTAAGCTGAAGTGGCAATGGGCGGGCCTCATCGCTCGAAGAGCCGATAACCACTGGGGAAGAAAGGTTCTCGAGTGGCGACCACGTACTGAAAAGCGCCGAGCGGGACGCCCTTCCAACAGGTGGACCGACGACCTGGTCAGTCGCTGGGCATCGCTGGATGCAAGCGACACAGAACCATTCGCAGTGGAAATCAATGGGGGAGGCCTATGTTCAGCAGTGGACATCTATGGGCTGATATGATGATGATATGATAATTCATACCAGCTAATCATATTTTAACCTAAAGATGTCCACTGCTGAACATAGTCTACCAGATGATCGTAATGTAAATCTTGTACATCAAGTGGATCGGTTACACACAGCGTTGTTTGAGTAACCGATGTACTTGCACTGGTAAGATTTACGTCAGTGAATTTTGTAAATACCATCACAAAATAAATCATACCAAAACATATTTATCCAAAACGTAATTGTAACACAAGTAAACAAGATTTATTTTCGAGTGCCGCCCTCATTCTTACAATCGTTACGAAATAGTGACGATATATCAAACACCCTCTATTTCCCATAACATATCATAGAGCTAGATCATGCGACGAGCAATCTTTGTGAAAAATCACCCTCTTAAGGGGCGCGTCGCGAGGGAGTGGCGATTTGTCGACTTTTTTGTCGCATCTATGTTGCGGCTCCAAAGGGCGCATGACAGGGGTGCCACAAAGAATAAGATATAAAAAAATACTATAATAATTTGTCATGAACAAGCGAACCCTATTGTCTAATTATTACCCTTTCCTGGAAGCTGCAGAACAAAATGTAAGCTTCAATATAATCGATTATATGCAATTGCGTTGAAAAAATCTACACGAGCTTAATATGTGGAGGGCAAACATTATTTCTGTAAAATATATTACCAACACGAAGAAACCAGCATGTCGTAATTTTGTGATAAAGTCGTGACAACCCTAACTGCACGTTACGAGTGCGCCTATAAATTACACTGAATGGGATGTAATGTAGTTGGTGGGCGTAGTTTGGGAATTTAGTTTGAGAGATTTTATTACTGAAGTGCTAAGTTCCGTTTTGTCACGGCAGGTGGCGGTCTTGGAAAAAGTTTCAGAGCCTCTGGATTAAAAGGGGAGTTGCAATTAATGTGGACTGAGAAACGCTGGGTTGAATTGTTTTATTATGTTAAGACGACATTGGTGCCGATTCTGTTGTAAATCGCACTAAACTAATTTTAGTCACATCTCATCTCTTTCTTACGAATATTATTGAAAAAGGATAGCACATATTTAAATTTGTAATATTAATCTTTGCCGTCTTATTTTGCGTGTATTTAGGCGTAACCGCGATAGATGGCGACTTTTATATTGAAAACATGCATTGGACTAATTTGACAGGACTAAATCTCTTACATCCTTTTCTTATGTTCTTTGTTTTGAAAGAGACATAGTGACATTAAAATTAGTTTAGTTGTGAACAACAGAATCAGGGCCATTGTCTTCTTATTGGTTATTTGGTAGACATTTTCTTTCTGTAAAATATTTTGATTGCTTGAACCATATTGGTTGTTAAGCCTTATTTATCATATAATAAATTGCATCCCTTAAGAGTAGTAATATCGAGTAATCTAATTCCCCGAGTCAATGATTTTGCACTGATTTTGAATAGTAAGGTTCGGGGGCTCACCGAAATAAGGAAAAAGGCAAGGTAGATTTCGCGCAAGCGGGCGTTCAACTTACCTCTTACTTAGTTGCAAACCTCTCGCGGCTTCTTGCAGACTAATAAGTAAAGGTATCAAAATAAAGAAAATCATTATCGTAGTCTTCTAATTTATAAATTTTAAAAAATAAAGGTTTGGAATTAGTGGAACTGATTTCAGACAAAATGAACGTGATTGTGCTTCTTTGGGCTAATACGCTAGATGACTGAAAAATTCAATTCAGTCCGTCTTTTACATTATCAAAAAATATTAGTCACGTATTTTTTCTTTTGTTAACAAAAATACGAAGAACATGCGGCTCTATTTTGCACAGATTTTGACACGCGAAGTACATACACTTGCGGCATCTATTTAGATCGCAAACGATAGAGTGGAAAAGCTACGGAAGAAAGAGAATAATAACTATTGACCAAAATCATTTTTGTACAAAATAAATCTACAAAGCTCTGAAATGTAGCTAACAGAACGTGTATCGAAATTGCGACAACATGTTATGATATTCGCTAAATGTTTTCGCTATTTCTGACTTGTTCGAACATGTCCCAACTCCGAGTTTGTTCTACAAAGTTTGCACGTGGCTAGTACCTATAATTACATATATGTTTGTAACCGTTTTCAATTTTCGCTGGATTATGAAACTTTGGTCAAAGAATAATTAGCAGTGTTTTAAACTGTTTACGAGTTAATTTAGCAAAACCACAAAATTGTGTAGGTACCTGCCAGTTTAGTTGCTATCCTTAAGATCTGGATAAAACATAAAGGGTAATGGTACCCATTCACAGTCATACTACATCTAGAGTCACTACATGGTGTATATGTCCATGGCCTGGTTTTGACTGGACTTAGACTGTACCTTCCCCTTTTTTAGAGTTCCGTACTAAAAGAAAAAAACGGTACTCATATAGGATCACTTTGTTGTCTGCCTGTCTGTTCGTCTGTCAAGACCCTTTTTCTCAAGACCGCGTGGAGGTATCAAGGTGAAATTAATATCAAATACTCAATTCTGCAATCACTTGGAGCAGTGAAAAAATCAAACTTCTAAGTCAACACACACCCCAACAAAACATAGAATTCTCAAAAAAAAAAAAACTTTTCATACATTATGACCGAGCAAGGTTGACCTTTTGTATGAAAAGTAAAAAAATATGATAATTCTGCATTTCACATCTGCAGATCACATAGTAAAAGTTGTTCAGCATGACTAACCCAACATTGGTTTCGAAAATATGCCATCTCGAAATCTTCACCCAGTATATCTCCATCTGTAATATCATCTCTATAACCACGACGGGAACGTGGGTAAATATATCCAGCCTCAAATCAATCAACATTACCTAACTCAATTCTCACAACTATAAATTCAGTTGCTCTAAAAATATCAATCGCATACCTTTTAACTTTTCAATAAAACCTGCCACTATACATTCAAAGCCACAAAAAACAGTGGGACGAGTTAACCACATGTCACGCCGTCAATTAACTGTACGAGTGTTACTGAAACTATGGGAGAGTGAGACAGAGTGAGCGACGGAACTAAACATGGAAACTAGCGATTCATCGATGTATCTATCAGACATATTTTAACCGACGAAAAAACGGAGGAGGTTTACAAGTGGACGCGTTTTTTTTTTTTTTTTTTTTATGTATGATCACGCATAACTTTTTACAGAGTAGTCCAATTTTGTGGGAAAATAGGGGTGATTTATTGTTCACTCACATTTTAATGCTGAGTTGTGTATTACATTAAAAGATCAAAAATTAAGCATGTAGTTATTAGAAGATTATAGATACAAAAAATGATAAAATAAAAACTTTTAACAAAAAAATTAAACCACCGGAAAAACTGGAAAGCAAAAAATAATTATGAATATAACATGAATTTTATAAGGTTTTGCAGTCGGGGATAAATAAACAAATATTACAAAAAAAATGCATACCTACATAGATTATTGGTTTATCCCCGACTGCAAAACCTTATAAAATTCAAGTTATATTCAAAATTATTTTTTGCTTTTCAGTTTTTTCGGTGGTTTAATTTTTTTGTTAAAAAGTTTTTTTAAGAATAAAAATCATATACATATTGATTACAATTTTACTTAATTTAAAATTAAACGGGGAAGATTATGATCTGCAGTCCACAGTCCATAAATCAAAAATATATCTAGCTAAGCTTAGTTGTAGAGGAGTTATCGTCTCGTGAGTACCTGAGATCTTATTGTTTAGTTATAAACACATCTTCAAGAAACATGACCTGATGACATCTATATATATAAAATGCTTTGTCCTGAATGACTGATTGATGGATCAATGCACAGCCTAAACCGCTGATCTTAGAGACCTGAAACTTAGAAATAAGAAAGGATTTTTAAGGAGGAAGGGGCAATGTCTGTATGGGACAAATTGATTCCTTGGTCTTCGTTTCCATATTACAAGCTCTGCTATCAGTGTGTGAGGATGCCCCAGGATATTTATTTATTTATAAAGTAACAATATAGAGTTGATAGTATCTCTCAAATGTATTTCTCGATACCGAATTCTGGTCTAGATATCGAAATTACTATATAATATTAATTATTTTTATACCATTCATGTGAGCTTTGTTGTTGGTGAACACACGTTGCAAAGCACGCTGGGAATGAACAGAAATAAAAGATCTACGTCATGATTATCATCATCATCCTATAATGTCCCACTGGGGAGCAAAGGCCTCCTGCACACAAACGAGGGTGAAAGTCATTGCCGATCGACTAATGCTACACCACGAGTGCTTCGAAATTCAACGTCAATATGTTTAAAAAGCAAAATCATTACCTTGAACACGCTCATAATAAAATCATAGTTGTTTCGTCGCGCACGTTTTTGTCACGTATGAGTCATCACGTAGCGTGTTACGTGCGTGACGCGTGTTACAAGGGGGGTGATTTCATTGTACCACGTACCGCCGTGCTATTGTTGAATATGTTACGACGTGACAATTTTATTGTGTTTAAATGTATTGTATTGTTAGAAGTAGTTAGAACGCAGCCTAATGTGGTGTTGCTAAATAAGGAGGCGGTGTGCAAGCACATTGCTTCATAGATGGCAGGTGTGCAGAGGCCAACAGTGCAATACTAGACATCCCGCTGTCAGTACAGCGCTCTCAATCTCTCTTCAAAATCCTAGCGTTTTAGGAGTGAAAATATTTTTGCAATATCGGTAATGCGTGAGTCTTTGAGAGCTTCGAGGCTGAGAGTCCGATTCCAAGCAAATATTTTGTGTGCATCTCTGTTTTCTAAGAAATCCCAATCTCTGACCCCGTACAGCTGAGAGAAAGCTTAAGTTGGTACGGATTTACCACTGGCTTTTCGGTGTAAGCAAACACGTGAAATGGACCAATCCGCAAAAGCCTATGTGAGTGACAATCCTTAGTTCTCCTCGGTGTTAGGGGTTGTTTGTCCCCCTTTAGTACTTACGAGACTCGGCAATAATGTGTGATTCCAAATATAGATTTACATAAGCGACAAGATTATCCAACTCTGCTTGAAACCTAAAATAAAATACAGTCCACCAAAAACCTAAAATACAGTCCACTACAAAAAGCGGGACACTTTATAGAGTGTGCTTATTTCCCGGCACTTTTATACAAATAAGGCTTTAAGGGGCCGGGTCAAGAGATGACCCGCATCGATCGCTCTAATGTATGTAAGTGGACTGTTCAAGACAAAGGCTTAGTGCTGTGCTGTGACGTAATAGCGCTAGGTTTTATGTTTAAGTTTTTAGGAATATGGTTTTTATGTAGAGGTATTAAAGATGAAATTATCATAATCATCTGTTCCGAAATATGGAATGGAACATACATACTCATTTTGTCCCGCCAGCGTTGTTTTTATATCTAATTAGTTTCACCAAAACGGTAACTACACAGGTCCAATAATATATTATAAGCCCAAAAGCATACTTAAATACTTCGGAAACTGTGGAAACCGTATTAAAATCCTTGATCCGTGCAGTAGTTCTCGAGTTATAATCATATTAATGGATAGACAGACAGATAGAGAGACTTTCTATTTTATAAGTAGGCAATTAAATAAAACCAAAATAACAAGATACAGTTTGGTTTCTCGATCGCTATTATTAACCGACTTCAATAAAATGTTTGTTACCTCATAACTCCGTTATTTATTAACCGATTTGGAAAATTCTTTTCATCAGGTCAGGATTTGATTACTTTTTAGTGTACTTTGACGTCGGTTTAAGTTTTTTGTAAAACAGTTTTCAATTATTTTGTGTAGCTATTGAATATAATTTCATATTGCTATTACAGCCTAAGGTTTGATATAAATTGCTTTAATATAAACTCAAACAAACTCAGTCTCACTCTTTGAAGCTACAGACTAGACACACAATTAAACTAAATCAACTTATATCAAAGATATTAGCTACATAAACATTGATGTACATACATAGTTCATAAACATGTGCTTACATTTGCGTTGAGTACAAAGTTAAGATAAGTACAGAGAGGTACTTGAGTATTAAGAGAACCTTTACTTGAATAATATTGAGTTACAATGAGTTTAGTTAGACGTATTATATTTTTATTTTCGCTTGCGAAAGGGTCGTATTCAAACATGGACACCAACATGTTTGAATACGACCCTTTTACAGATAATTATAATCTCACTGCCAAATAAAAAAAAAGGTACATTAAGGGCGGTATGTAAGCTAAACGTCATAAACAGGGTTCGCTATTTTAGTGGTTTATGAATGAAAACATGAAAGAAATAGTAATATATGAACATAAACATAAAACCAAGATACTAATTAACAGATCCGTGTTGGCCCTTTTTTTTTAATTTGCTGCAATAACTAGCAAAAACATTACAAATATTACCAAAATCATAAAAATCGAGGTTTGCCTCTTTAGTGATACCATCAAATTTAGAATCCATTTTGTAAAAAATATGTATAACATCGAATCACAAATATACGTACAACAGATCCGTGGGGCCACATTTTCATTTTTTTGTTTAAAAATAATGTAATTTATTTATTTATAAGCATCAATTTTGCGACGCCATTTGTCCATACATTTTTCTATGAAATGTCAAGTGAAGCTTTATATACAAGACGCAATCGCGAAAGCAGTCAGTTCCCCCCAGTGTCCCAAGGTGACATCACGTCGCTTTTTATTGACACCGGAAATGACGTCATCCACATATCTGTATACATGCGCTTGTCAAAAAGAACATGATAAGTGCATTTTTATTTTTTACATTATTAGAGTTATGAAATCTGAAATACACCATGAACATTTTTTTTATGGTCATCAGTATTCATTTCATGACATGTTGATATGCCCATAGTCTTTTTGAAAAAGTCCCGTATGCCAAAATATTTTCCTTGTTCTCCCTCTCAGCTATTGATTGCTTATTTTGTTTCTTGCTTATAGATAGACTAGTCTTATTCATAAAATCATGAATAAGTTTTTGTATCGCGCGAATTTTTACTTGAAGGTAAACCTTAATTATGTATCGTCGATGCTGAAAAGAAGGTTAGGATACGGCCATCGAAATAATATAAGTATTTTATTAGATTTCGCGTTCCGAACAAAGAAACCGTAGAGCTTGGCGACAGCGGGGGTAAGGTGGGGGCCTGTGCGAAGCGAGTGTGCATTGGACTGACTGTTGCAGTGCTAAATCAAGCTGTGTCTAACCAAATTATAAAAACGATAGATAGATGCTTATAGATTATAGTTTTCTCGCGACTAAAATATCTTAAGCGCCCATGAATTTCATAGCGCCTACGCGTTTATTCAACGTGTCGTTCCTATAGAATTACACCGCAGTCGTGGCATTTAAATGAAGAAATATTTTTTCTATTGTGATATTACGATATTATTACCTATTTATTCACTTGAATAACAAATAAGTTTACTTACTTGCCTACTAAATTGTTATTTACGTCCAGGTTTACACTCAGGTTTGATTCGATTTCTTGTATTATTAACGCTGCTCCGTACGCGCCCATCTCACAGAAAAGAGTTCTAGAGTTCCGCGTTCACTACTTTACACACAGCGAGCGAGCAGTTTAGAGTTCTAAAGGTAAATGGGCAAATTTGCATGGAGCTTTTCCCTTTGGCGGCCAGCAATAATTTCTGTTTTCTATTAGGCAATAATATATTAACAAAAATATGAAAGCTTAATACTGTGGTGTATTTAGAAAAAAAAAATTATAGATTATTGAAGATTTAAGAAATAATTGGAGATATTATGAAATTGCAAGGTAGTTGCATTAAATGTAATTAGTATCCCGTACCAAAAGGTGTAATTATATACATACAGCAAGCAAAAGTTTGTTTACATTCTTTATCTCGTCTCATTGGCCTTACTTAAGTTTCATTAGTGGCCGCTCATGGGCCAGAATGCCCATTGCCTTTCTACCTTGTGTCACTTAATAAATAAGACAGTGATAGCTCAGACGTGTCACCTCAACTGCCAGCTTTAGATAATGGAACTCCGACAGAACTCGAGTTCTCTTGACCGAAGAGTTCTCTGTGTGCAATGATGAAAGGCGCCGCATAGATTACAGTGAACGCGGAACTCAGAACTCGGAACTCAGAACTCTAGAACTCTTCCATGGGATCGGCGCCTAAAGGTGAACGGAACGCAGTTCAGTTCATTCGAACAGAGTGAATGTTTGGAACGCTGTATATATATATACTAGCTATCGATAGATATCGATGGATACGGCCATTTGTAAACAATTCACTGTTCTTATATATATTCTTTTACTATAAAGCTATCATTGTTACTAGATATATTCTTTGTAGGTTTTATTTTATTGAGCATAACTTGGTAAGCCCCTTTGCAAATCTTTTCAATTTTAGTATTCTTATAATGGGTTCCCTATCAATCGCCGCTATACCGAATTTAACAAATGCTCGTTAGCTAATTATGAAATATGCAGTACTGAATTGGCCATAGCAGGATAAATGCTACGGCTCACGTTGAATGGCCTGCTTTCGCATATACTAATAATTATGGGAAAATAATTAGGGATGTTACTGTTATGCTGAAATCGTATATTTATCGGTATATTTCGCTGCATGGCCAATATTATAATAATCATTGAAAACGATTTCTTGACATACTTAAATAACGCTGCGTGACAAATATAAATGTAATATAGAAAGGCTTCCAAATCTTTTAAAAGAGTAATAAATTCGTGAACCATATCTTCTAATCTGAGAGCTAAATCCGCAGATAAACCATTAAAGTAGACAACCTGAACCAAAGGTCCTTGATTACATTGGCTACAGGCCTCGCACTGGCTTAATTAGGCACGGTAAATGAAAGCTATATTGGCTACTAGCTATCTCCCGTGGTTTCCTGCGGTTCCGTTATGAAAAGTAGGCTAACAAATGTGAATTAAAATATTGTTATAGCATTTGAGGATAATGTAGCTTCCTATTACAACTCGAGTGGCTTCCTATCCACCTTCGCCCGAATACACACATATTATCACTCTTATACACTGATTTATTTAATCCTAAAACCCCTCGCTATCTCATGGAACGCTTCGAGTACTACACCTCTTATCATCATCTTCTTCATAGTTCCTTGGAACTTGACCTCCAAACTCCCAGTCACACTTCTCACTTCTTACTCTTATTCCCAATCTTTTACTATCCAAGCTGTACGTCTCTGGAACTCTCTCCCTCAGACTATAAGACGGGCCCCGACGTTAGACTCTTTTAAATCTCTTGTTATTTCACACTATCACACGCTATAAACTTCCTCATTTCCTGCCTTCCTTTCTATTTTACTAGAGTTGTTATTTTCACGTTATGAAAGTGTATTCTTATCTGTTACACCTATCATATTCTCATATATCCTGTTACCCAAAGGTTGTCTGGAAGAAATCGCTTAAGCGATAAGACCGCTTGTTTTGTATCACTTCTTCTTGTATAATGTTTCGTTTTCTATTATATGGTGTACAAATAAAGCATATTTATTTTATCTTATTAGTGAAATAATGTTCAGAATCGGATTAGTAATTTCAAAGCCTCGTACATGCCTCTTTATATAATACTTATATACTACCCTTGATAAAAGTAGCCTATACCCTTCTCTATACCATAAGTTGTCACGACGCGATGTAGGCTTGGCTATCAGCTCTACTATCAGCCTACGACCGGAGCATTCAAAATAGTTGATAAAGCAGTTGAAGAAGATGAAACTGATGACTGTCTTCCATAAAGTTTATTGCGTAAAAATAAAGAACCCAGCTGGGTTCTAGTATGATAATTCTTTATATTATTCATGCACTGGTAAACGAACTGTATTAATGTATTACTAGGATATATTATTTCACTTTAAAAACATGTCCACACAAGTTGCGTCTCAGTACTGATTGAAATAAATGAATGTCTGATGGGACATTCTTCAATTATGAGAATAAAAAATATTGAAAATTCGAATTCGAAAATTTGATCACTTGAAAATTTAAAACATTTAAAAATTAGAATAATATGTACTAAATAGTATTTTTGACCAGAAGCAATAATTGAAATAGCCAAATCTCAATACGATGGCTTCAGTGGTTTAGGCGTGAAAGCGTAAGCAAACAAAAACAAATGGGCCAGTTGGTGCAGTTGATTATGATTCCACTTATAGCGCTGCAGGTCGTGGGTTTGATTCCCACCCAGGACATGCATTTGTGTGCATGAACATGTCTGTATGTCCTGAATCTGGGTGTAATTATGTACATTATGTTATTTATATTTTATACAAAAAGATGTCCATAGTACAAGCTCAGCTTAGTTTGGGATCAGATGACCGTATGTGAGGAATATCCCAGGATGTTTATTTTATTTATTTATTATTTAAACTTATTATTTATTACTAAACTTATTACCATTTATTATTATTACTACTTATTAATTCTTACACAAACAGAGTTACTATGGATTAGTACCTACCTCTTCAAAAAAAGTTAACATAAGTACCCACAAAGTACTAATATAAAGCATCGCACTGAATTTCCTTTGCTTATAAGTAGTGAATCCATGCTGTTTAATAATTATGTAAACTTTGGTCGTGCCTATTTAAATAAGCCACTAGAAAAGGTATTTAAGTGAAAATTAAATATTATATTACTCAATAATATTGGAATTTTATCGGCTGGTACCACGTTATGCGGTACGTACCTAACTTGACGCAACGTCATGTTTAGATCTGATGCATGTGTGCGTGCCTGTAACACAACTGCAAAGTAACAAATGAATGCTGGTTTTCGCGCGCGATCTAGCCTACATACTACCCTTAAGGGCTTAGTTTCTGTGTTAAATTAGAAAATCTACAATATGTTGGCAAATTTTGAATATAGATTCGCATTCTCAGGATTTAGACTTAGAGCCCCTCAGTCTGAGCAGAGACTTTGTCTCATTATGTGTGTTCTACCGCTTGCACAACGGACAGTGTTTTGTAGAACTGTTTAAGATGATGCCCACGGCTACCTTCCAACATCGCAACTCTCGCCATGGACGATGAGTCCATCCTCACACATTGAAACCGTCTGTACTGTGCGGTCTCAAACGAGGTTCCTTCCACGGTCTCTTAGATTGTGGAACGCGTCGTGGTTTTCCGAATGGAGTACAGGTACTGCATGGGGTTCTTCAAAAAGGGCGTGAAGAGATTTCTGCAGGGTCGGCAACGCGCGAGTGATACCCCTGGTATCGTATGCGTCCGTAGGCTACGGTAACCCTTACCATCAGGCGGGTCGTATGCTTGTTTACCAACTTAGTTGACTATGAAGGCATGGAAAAGATGTTAATGGATTTGTATTTCTGAAATTCACAATCTTATTCTTATTCAACACTCACACATACACCCACAACCCAACACACCTACACACACCCCCCCATACACACACAGACACACACTACCCTACGTTTGTTATTATAACAAAAATTTGGAATTATCATTATTATTGCATTATTACATAAATTTTAATCTTGATCCTATTGCATAGGAGAGGATACTGACTTCTGTAACATAGGTTTCGACCTAGCTCAGAAGTCAGGGACATCGTTTTAATTATATTCATTTATTTATGCGAATAAGGAAAAATTATTATTATTATTATAAAAAAATGCTTTTTTGTCTCTTATTTAATTTTAACCAGGGCATGCAGCACGGTTTATATTCAGAGGATCCTCTGTACTACTCTATGACATGGATAAATAAGCAGTTACCACAAATTACACGTAGCGGTAGCCCTTCGTTTATTTAAAGGAAATGGGAATCACAACTTATAATACCTGAAAGTTACAATTCCATGTTTCTCTGTATTCAAATTACCGTTTTGCTGGCTACCCCCGTCATTTTGAAAATCTGTCACCAAGTACCTACGGGTGTATTTTGACAGTTGTAGAGAGCCAGTTCCTTCTAGGCTTTGCTTGTTTACCCCTTCGACTGCATCAACCAACTTTAAGAGGACTCAATTCGTCATACTTTTCATACAAAACCTCTGTACTTATTATGGCATTGTTAAACATTTTTCGTTAGATGTTTTGAACAAATTAGTATCTTGTACACTATATCTAGCCGTGTATCTAGGCGTAATTTAAAAAAAGTGTGAAACAAATTCAGTCCAAGCCTCCGAAAAACAGCGTTTTTGCCTGAACTTTGGCCATATCTAATGTACCTATAAATTGTAAAAGTAAAGAAAACATTTAAATACCAGGCTAGCAAATGTATTGGAGATTCTAAATAACTAACTTTTTTTTCACAAACTTGTAAGATTTTTTCACAAGAAGTATACTCCTGGAACAAGTTTTATGAATGCGAAATCATGAATGACGACCTAGCGAAGCGGCCGCGAGTGATCAGCAGAATTTACCGACTGATAACCGACGGCTCTGATGCTGTCTCTCTTTTTTCGCAGTCAAACATTACGTTGGATGAATCAACAAGCTTTTAGACTATGCTTGCGTTGAAGTTGCGCCAGCCACAGAGGGCCGCCTTAAGGCGATGATAGCTCAGTGGTAGTGACGTCGGATACCGAGATGAAGGTCCCGGGTTCGAAACCTACAATGAGCTTGAGCTTTCGGTGAAGGAAAACATCGTGAGGAAACCATAGCACGGTGGTAGGGTACTTTGTAGTACCCGCCTGGCTGGCTACCACCCTCAAGTTGAAAATCTGTCGCCAAGCACCTTTCGGTGTGTTCCGATAGCTGCACTTGAGAGCCAGTTCCTTCTAGGCTTTGTGTGCTTACCACCTTCGGCCGCATCATCACTTACCATGGTGAGATTGCAGTCAAACACAGGCCTATAAACATAAAAAAAAAAAAAAACCGTTAGTATAATGATTTTGTTGTTCAGCGTCTTGTTTTGACGGGCCATTTGGCGCAGTTGGTTAAGATTCCACACAGGATGTATTTGTGTGCATGAACATGTCTGTATGTCCTGAGTCTGGGTGTAATTATGTATAATAAGTATGTATTTACAAACAACAAGTAGTACCTATATAAGTTATCTGGTTTCCATAGAATAAGCTCTGCTTAGTTTGGGATCAGATGACCGTGTGTGAGGAATGTCCCAGGATATTTATTATATTATTATGTTGTTACAGCATATAGGCCAGTATTTGGCCATAATCTCATCATGGTAAGTGATGATGTCGAAGGCGGTAAGCACACAAAGCTTAGAAGGAACTGGCTTGCAAGTGCAGCTTTCGGAACACACCGATACTTGGTGACAAATTTTCAACTCGAGGGTGGAAAGCAGCCAGATGGGTACTACAAAGTACCCTCATCATCATCAGCCTATAATATCCCACTGCTGAGCACAGGCCTCCTTTCACAAATGAGGGTGAAAGGGAATGGGCAATACTCCACCACGCGTGCCCACTGCGGATCGGTGGAGGTAGGCTAGTGGTCAACCTACTGTCGGAATTTTTCAAGCCGCCTAGGAGGCATCCAACTAGCTTAACGACTATCACAATTAAGTAATAACCGGGACCAATGGCTTTACGTGCCTTTCGAAGCACGGAAACGCTCGATTTGAAATACCACTAGACGGTCACCCATCCAGGTACTGACCACGACGGTGGTAGCTTAACTTTGCCGATCGATTAAGAACGGCTAATCATGCTACACCACGAGCGCTTCAAAGTACCCTACCACCGTAAATATAAAAGGATTTAAGGTAATACCACTCACGGCGGAAAGTTAGAAAAACATGCTACTGCTTCTCTCGGAAATTCGAATACAACTCGGAACAGAAGCTACCTGTCATATAATACGATTTATAGAACAAGTACATAATCCACGCAAAGAGTTCACCTAACAAAGCTCGGTGTAAGTGTCTGAAATTTAATAAAGCTCCCGTACGCCTAATGGACTCGGACTTAGAATGTTGTTGAAGTGGCTTGAACGCAGTGCTAGTGGATATTTGAGCGCACTTCACACTTGGGGGTGTAGTTTTGAGAGATAAAGTTATTTAGATTGGCGTTCAATGGGTGGAATGGATTGCGTGAGCTAATTGTTGTTTGGATTGTAGAATTGATTATTATTGTTGATTCAGTAAACTCTTTAGCTATGGACCTAATTTGTATAGAGTTGACTTGCTTTCAGCCTCGCGAGTCCCTATTTTTCGGGAAATCCTTTTTTAGTTGGTACCTAAGCAACAACGTTTTTATGTTCATACGGTATCCGTAATATTGGCAGGCATTAATTAATTTCTTACTCTTATCATCTCTCACACAATGCTTCCATCTCTTTTTTGGTTTTTCTCATCCCAGGTATCCACATGTTTCATTCTCATTAAATTTTGCCACATGACTATCATTCGGCCTAATAACATCCATAGAACTCTTCCAACACCCGCAAAAACAGTACAAAATCTATATATTAAGAGATTCGCAATTTTAAGAGAGGTAGAGCGTAGCGTTTATTCGCTCAAAGAGCACCTCGACTGGGGAAGTACCTCCACCTTACAGAATACCGCAGCCAAATAACTTTATGTTGTGTATAGTTGTGTTCTGTACGTGAGGAAGGTCGCCAGGGCTCACAAAGGAGGGGGGAAAGGTCGGTAACGCGTGAGCGATGCTTCGCGTGTTGCAAGCGTCCATATGGTTACGGTAACCGCTTACCATCAGGCGGGCTGTATGCTTGAATACCGACTTATTTGTATAAAAAAATATATATAAATGAAATATGGAAATGACAAATCAAAAATGAATTTGTGTATGTAACCTTGCTTAGTTCATTTCTGATTCTTTTCAGTTGAGGCTGACTTCCAATCTGGTGGTAACTTCAGTAACTCACCATAATGAACTGAAGAAACAGCTTCGACTTTTAATAGCAAATCGCTTAAAAATTATACCACTTCCATGCCTACCACATCTCTGTTAGTATACTCGGCCCAAACATCGTTGATGGTTGTGTGTACTCTAACGTAAGCCGTAAACGATCCGCGGATTAAACAGTTTTGAGCCTCGTTCGCCCGCGCCCGGAATCACTAGGAATGGGCATCGCTTTATTAATAGTTACCACATAGTGGTAGAGGTATTTGTATTGAAGAATTATGGTTAAACTGTACTAGTTATTTCTGAGACCTACCAGTAGATTTATTCTGAATTGAAATATAAATATGTGTTAATACGTGAACCGAAAACTTTGTACCAGAATCACTTTTACCGCACGCACAGGAGTGTGAGATTTGGAATAAAGTTAACCTGGAGAAGGATTGCAGACCGCTAAAAATGTAAATATAATAGTATAAATAAATATACTTAGATATAGTTGATGTTTTTTTGCTATTCTCGAGTGCTTTTGTCCTATGCCGCTGAAACGTGGTCGTGGTCGCTCAGCGGGCAATGGAAAGAGCTATGCTTGGGGTTTCTCTCAAGGACAGAGTTCGCAACGATGAGATCCGGCGGAGAACTAAATTAACCGACATAGCTCTGAGAATAAGCAAGCTTAAGTGGCAGTGGGCAGGCCATATTTGTCGCAGAACGGATAATCGATGGGGTAAACGAGTTGTTGACTGGAGACCATGCACGGGTAAGCGAAGTGTGGGACGCCCCCCCGGCTAGATGGACCGATGACCTGCGAACCTTGGCGGGCGGTAGGTGGATGCGAAAAGTGGAGGACCGGAAGATGTGGCGACTACTGGGAAAGGCCTATGTCCAGCAGTGGACGACCACAGGCTGATGATGAGTGCTTTTCAAAATGAAGGACAATAAAGTAGGTACTACAAAAGAGATTGATTCTCAGAATAAATTAAAAAAAAAACTTACGTAGCAACCCTCACCATCCTTTAAGGTAACATAAAAGCAAGTACCATCTGATAAATGTGATGGAATAAAATCACCTTAAAACCTAAATAGCTGTATAGAAAACCCACAAAATGTACCAAAGAAATTGGAAGCCGACAAATCACACGTCACCTTTCAATTCAATCGCCAACAAGATTTCTCAGTGAAAATCACGAGCTCGCATAAAGGTCTCAATATATTTTGTGAAAAGGGACTTTTTTCAAGTGTCCTGCCGGTGACAGCGGTAACAGAGCGGGCTTAATTTTATCCCTGTCTCCCTTTACCCCGCCGGAGTATCTAAGTGCCCTTATATTAGTCTGAGAGACAAATTTCACTTAATTAATCGTGGAGTTGTTTAGGAGTGTGTGGTTATTTAATTATATGTCTTCTGATGATGTTTATAATGTTCTATTGTTATATGGTTACATGCAGTGATTCTCAAGTTTGTTTAATGGCTCTGTGTTATTGATGTGTCAAAGCCAAGTATTCAATTTTGGGCCTAGAAGGGCCTTTATTAAGGGTAAAGCTACTGAAGTTACCGGATCGGAGGCCTTCAACTGTGAAGCAATACAGAAGAAATTCAGCAAGGTAAAATTGTTTAATAATTTTTTTGACACATTTTGTCCACATTAATGCTCGTCCATTTTTGAAAAGTTTAATTCAAATTATACAAAGTGTAACGGAAAGGGGTGAAGACTAAATCAGGTATTTTTATAAAAAGTTTCAGTTCAAAATATTCATACCAAATTTTTACTTCCCATTAGGTATATTGAATTAAAATCATGATCAACGTGTCACCGCTCCAAATCTTGATCTAATGATAATGGGACCAAACGGGAAGCGTACCCTTCGAAGGAAAAAAAAATCCAAATCGGTTAACAAATGACGAAGTTATGCGGTAACAACTGAATTAAGAACCTCCTCCTTTTTTAAGTCGGTTAAAAATTATTACTGTTTTTTTTAATTGTTTTACAATGTATAGGCCTTTGTTTAACCACAGTCTCACCATGGTCAGTGATGATGCGGCCGAAGGTGTTAACCACACACAATCTTGAAGGAGCTGGTTTTCAAGTGCAGCTGTCGGGTGCTTGGCGACAGATTTTCAACTTGAGGTTGGTAGCCAGCCAGGTGATTACTACAAAGTACCCTACCACCGTGCTATGGTTTTCTCACCATGTTTTCCTTTACCGAAAGCTCAAGCTCATCGTAGGATTCGAATCCGGGACCTTTGTCTTGGCATTCGACGTCACTACCACTCTTATCATCACTTACAATATAAAACAAAACGAATATAATATTTTATTATTATGTATCGTAAGGGACATGAAAAGTTTGACAACCACAGTTAAACTTGATAAAGGTTTTGTTGAAATAGCTGAGTTATTATGTCGGACCCAACTGGGTCAGGCCGGGTATTATTCACACTTTACTTGTTTTTGGTAAATTATTATTTATTATATTCTATTGTTTTAACTTGTTATTTTATGTCAGTTTCATAATTTAAATGGGTTCACCGTAATTAATTTACGTTTTGATATTTTGTGTTCAAAATTTAATTGCTATGTTAATCATTGACTTGTAAGGACAGTAAGGGAGTGGAACTTGCTTCCGGGGTCTGTGTTGACTCATACAATACAGGTCGTTGTTTTGGTCAGCGACGAGCGACTCACGGTCGATAATACAAATGATACTGGTGCTAAAAAAAATACTTTATTTTTTTTAATAATAAAAATAAATAAATTAATATTTTGAAAATCATGTAATAAGCTAAAGTGTAGACATAATACTCAACGGGAGTACGAGGGAGTAAAGGGGTGGGGCGATGGTGGCTTGCGCCTAGCTCTAGTCTGTGGACGTGCCTAGTAACCATACTTTGCGGTAATTTTATTTCAAATTGAATAAGGTATTTCTCAACATATTTACAGTATTTAATGGAATTACGTCCATTTTTGGGGAATATATATTTTGTACTACCGCTCCTGGGTCGCTTGTCGCCGACCAAAACAACACCTGTATAGGGACTTTCAAGGCCAGAGTGAATAGGTTCCTTCTGGGTAAGCGTGTTCCATCTTAGGCTTCGTCTTTGTCCCTTATGGGTGGATCTGCGGCCAAACGCAAGCCCATTAAATAAATAAAGTGCAATGTCATTGTATATAACACCGCATGGAGCTCTGGCGACCTTGCTCACTGCATTACTTTTATTATGAATGAATAGAGATGATTCCTGGGTAAAAGAAAAACTGATTAGACCGTCAGTTAGATCATCAAAAAATATAAGACACGTATTATTTTGCTAAGAAAAATGCCAAAGATATAGCGCGTCAATGTTCGGGAGTGGGGGCAGTAAAAACGGTACCATAACGTGACGTAACGCGGAACTTCAACAGACGATATCTTCGTATTTATTTGTTTAATTGACATAAGGGAAAATACGTGTCTAATATTTTTTGATAATGTAAATGACTAGAAAGTATTTTTCAGTCATCGGTTCTAGGATAGAAAGTACTTGTACCTATCTCTACTGCTAACAAAATCTTGTAAAGTAATCAAAAATGCAAACTGTACTTGATTACACACTAATAAAGAATCTTTGAATACAGTATCCAAGGACGGTACAATTTTTTAATAACCTGTTTATTGAGAAAAGTATGTGGAACCGAAAGACAACTAGTCTAAATAAAAATATAATGCACTCTCAAAAAAACAATACGAGAAAAATTTCAAAACCACAAGAACTCCGCAAAACTTCACCTTACAAGAAATGGCAGTACAATAAACTTTTTCAGCTTTGTGTAATAGAGTAAAGTAAAAATATAACCACGGGGAAGTTCCTCAGTGATGCTAATGCATCATAAAATGGAGTGCCCCTTGCATTATGCTGTAGGAGTTCCATTTTTTAAAGTAACCGAGATAAATAGAATAGTGAAGCCCGTTTTAGAGGCTAAGTGTAGGCTTATTTTTTTAGCTTCTACTATTATGTATTCTGTGGCTTTCAGGTATTTTTATAGCATACAGGTTTATTGCATCGAGATGCAATTTTAGTGTAGCTCGGAGTTTGTAGACATCTTTTGTTTATGTTGGTATACCTGTAACAAAAGAAAATATAAAATTAGTAAAAATATGAAATTTTAAATATTTCTAGTAGTTTTTTTCTACGCTGTGGTTTATAGGAATGATAATGATAATGAAAGATTTTTCTAATGAAAATCCTACGAATATTTATATTATCAAAACAGCGACAATAGGCGGAACGCAGACGAGCGCAAACGAACGCTCGTTCAAGGCTCTGTAGTCCATCTACGCTACGCGAATTCGTGATCCGCTTGTGCTCGGCACGTGCTCAGCCCGCCTAGCATAGACCCACCTTTATGTTTTCTCATATAAATTATGTTATTCCAGGGTTTAATTTATCTTTGTTCCAATTTCACCCAAATCTGTTCAACCAACAGTGCCTAATTGAGTAACGAAGATTCATACACACAAACATCAATTCAATATATTAGTAGACCTATAAAGGTATATATTTGAAAAATTACTCAGTTAAGAAAATATTCAATAAATCAATTAATTTAAAATTCAAAAGAGGTTCGAAGGTCAAAGAGGCCGTACTAAATAAAGATACTCCTTATTATCTGACCTAGGAACCTCTCGTTCTAAATTGAGCTTAATTACACTAATAATAGCAAACAATAAGCTAAAATAACTACCCCGATATTCCCGATTATCCGTTCTCAACTACCTTGAACGTTTGACCTTGTTTCAAAGATTACTGAAATCCACGTAGACACATAAATATTTAGTACCCAGGTACTACAATTTCAGACTTACACAAAACGGTTCACAATCGTAAACTTACCCGTACAACTGTTAGATGGCTAATAAAGGTTAAGTGGTTTCATTGAGGATAGGTTTTTAGATGGGTGGTATTTGAAACTTCATAATTAAGGTAATTATGATTTTTCCAATTTTTTACAATTTCAAACCAATTTTGATTCAAATGGCAAAAGCAACGTTCAATATATTTTTTTTAAATTCTTGTAGCATTTCTTTACTATACCCAGGGTTACAGCTTTGACATACAAACAACCCTATTAGCTTCAGAAAACAAAAGGCCCTCTCTCGTCTTTAAAAAAATAATACTCAACCAATTTATTCCTTAAATTGGCCTATTAGACTAATTGTAAAAATGCTTGCGACAGGTCAATGATTTTATTATGACTTTTAAAAACTAATTGGGTACTGAAAACATTATTTTAGTTTGAATACGATGTTGTCTAATTTTATGAATATTGTATTATTTTAGACTTTAAATTTTGTGAGTTATTTTGTAGGAAATGATTCAAAAGACAGATTTCGGTAGGTAAGAATTTCTTTATACATGTTTCTATTTTCTTAGATAGGCATTTTTTTGTTTAAATACATGTATATATCTCTGAGTGCCGTTTTTCGCTATTGGCTCAGCGGTATATGCCTGAGAATTTAGCAGACAGCCAGACAGAATTACTTTCGCATTTAAATCTTAGTTGGGTGAATAATGTAAATTTTTTATTTTTAAATAAAATTAAATCTAAAAAAAAGATTTTTATAAAACAAGGATTTTTAGTCGATCAAACTTAATCATCAGGCCCTAGAACCAGAGTCGTTGTCAAACGAGCCCAAACTCGATGGGGTTGCGTTTTATTACAGAGTTCCCATGGCCACCGTCCGGCTCCATCGTCAGATCAACTCCATGTCACAAATATTTCATTGTTATCATATTTAATTTCAGTACAAACGGAAACCGGGAAATGGGTAAAATTTAACTTACAAGATCTGATGAGACACAAACACCACTAACTAAATAAAAAGCTTGTAAAATTCTTGTACAATTAAAAAAACGCTGTTTTGAAAACAGAAAACATTTGCACTAAAGACATTTCTAATTCAAACGACAAGTTCTTTGTTAATATTTCATTTTTAATACAAGCTGTTTTTGAGTGACTGTACTTGCATTGTCATCCAATATACTAATGTATATCAAATATCAAGTCAATCCGACCACTGGAAGTGGGTTAAATTCGACTTGCAAGATTCCACCCGAACAAACATACATTGCAAGTTAAATAAAAGCTTGTAATTTATAAAATGATAATTATGTATAAAGTATATTTTGCATTACGAGCTTTACATTCCAAACATTAGAGTACATTGCTAAATGGACACATCAAATAAATTATGCACTACAAAATACACAAAGACGTAGAGAGCCAACGTTCAGAGTCAAGCCTTATCTTGTGATACACACAGCCGTGGAGTTTATCGAGTAGAATAAGGTACACTACAGATAACAGATTATTTGTGCGAAGGAGTCAGCGACACAAAAAAATCTGTGTGGTAAAAAGGGTTGAGCATTACTGCTTAGAATTGTATATGTAGTATTTTCAAAGACTAAAATGTTCGGGTTTTAATAAAAACATTTATTTTTTCTACTTTTATATGCACTTTAGAACCCTAACCTTCAGTCTCATCACATGACATGATGATTTAAAATGATAAGCCATGTCGCCTTTGGATACATAATAGAAAAAAGGAGACGGGGCCTGCGAGGAATTTGAAGAATAGGTATTTGAAGAAACTTTGCCATCGCGCTGCCTCAAATAAAGTCTAACCGCATAGAGTGCGATAGGGATAGCTGCAGCTCAGACCAATTATATCACAGATATTTTGAGTTCAACATTTCATATTTCCCCTTTTGTCCTCCTCGAAAACTGAGCCGATTCAATTATTTTTTACATTATTTTAAGAAAGATTGTCTAGGTTCCTATAATTTTCTTTCAATTTTTTCGAATTTGGCTTGTGAGTCCTCTAATCACGGCGGTACAAATAGGGTATTTTTGTAATTTTTTAAGGGTCTAATTAGTTACTAAAGAAAAGGAAATGTCAGGGACGTGTCAAAAGCAGACCTTGATTTTATAAAAAAATTAGGCATTATTCAGGAAGAAAAATGGGGAATATTATATCTATGGGGAATCACTGGCCCTGTTCTCTCTTAAGGTTCGCCAACAAGCCCACCATCCTACCCACCCGTATGTATCGCCTTATCTCAACAGTTTTACTGCAAACGCCCAGTGGTGGTACTTTCTGGTGAAATAACATTTTTGATAGTAATTTCTTTCTTTCTTTCTTGCCAACCCTTTGGGACACGGCTGTCTATCTTGATGGAAGTGGATGTCTCGTTTCGCCTTGTTCTGTGCAAATGTTGCTGCTAAAATAATAAGTAGCGGAGGAAATTGTGATAATTTAATAGTATTGCCTCTAATTTTGTTGCTTTATTTTCCTTTTTTGTCGGTTAGCGCTTTTGTTTTGTTTTTGGTTGTTATTACTGTATTTTCGTTCTATACAACGTATACAGGGTGTTGTTTTGGTCAACGACAAGTGACACAGGAGCGTTAGTACAAAATATATATTCCCCAAAAATGGACTTCATTCCAATAAATACTGTAAATATGTTGAGAAATACCTTATTCAATTTGAAATAAAATTACCGCAAGGTATGGTTACTAGGCACGTGCACAGACTAGAGCTAGGCGCAAGCCGCCATCGCCCCACCCCTCTACTCCCTCGTACTCCCGTTGAGTGTTATGTCTACACTTTAGCTTATTACAGGATTTTCAAAAAAAAAAAATTTTTATTTTTATTATTAAAAAAAAATAAAGTATTTTTTTTTTAGCACCAGTATCATGTGTATTATCGACCCTGAGTCGCTCGTCGCTGACCAAAACAACGACCTGTATATCACTAACTGAAAGAGGTCAAGACTACATCAGATATAGACTCTCTATAAAAAGTATTAACTCAAAATAAATAACTCAAAAATTCATACCAAATTGCGCTCAAGTTTATCGAATTAAGGTCACTAACGTGTCACTGCTCAATGAGGGTCCATTATCTTTTCGCGTCGCTAATATCATTATAAAAAATCTC
Source organism: Polyploca ridens (assembly GCA_951394255.1). Lineage (NCBI taxonomy): Eukaryota > Metazoa > Arthropoda > Insecta > Lepidoptera > Drepanidae > Polyploca > Polyploca ridens. Next base: position 9,115,706 of record OX596269.1, on the reverse strand, counting down.
TTTCGCGATCTGTGCGCCTAGTACTAGAGAAGTCGTGTACTTACCATTCCGTTAGACGTTGTACATTTTTAACCCTTGTATCTCAACAACTTCATCCAAATTCACCCTAAAATCTTCACACATTGTCATGTCAGTGCATACACGGAGGTGTCTTGTACCCCGTGTAACGTAACACAGTTGGGGAGGTTAAGGGGTTATTTACAAGTAATCGGCTAAACATTCACCTCGTCGACTCAATGTTGCCGGTGGGGGGTTAAGTCATAAATCGTTACCTCGGGCCTGATTTGCGAGTTCCCGTTGATGTATTGCTGTGCGGTTTTACTGATAAGATGTAGCGGAGAGCGGAATGGGGAAGGTAGCGATTTTATTATACAGTATATTGTTAGTTGTTTTCTATAGGACTTGGCCACATGAGCTATTTCAAAATAATAAGTGAGTAAGTATAACCAACATACGAGTAAGAGCACTGCCTGAAAACAACGAAAAGGTTCAGATTTTTTAACTTTTGTACAAAAAAAATTAAACATTTGAGAAGTTTTTGAATCACTTCAAATGTTGAGAACTTGTTGTTGTTACTTGACCAGCAAAGTGTACTTGAAATATTTTATAAACCCCGCAAAACATTACAACAACATAATGGTTTTGGTCGCGATTTGCCGGCATTGCATGGAATTTTGCATATTCATCCCGGGATTCTAAAAATAATTTAAATGCCTCAATTTATTTCTTAGGCACCAAGGATCAATAATTATAGAGTCATTCCAACATCTCTAATCTATTTTTTGTAGAAATCTTGGCATGATGTTTTCATGATGATCGGTTGAGTAGTTAAGGCGTGAAAGCGAAACAAACTCACATTCGCATTTATAATATTAGTAAGGGAGTATAATATTACTATCCGTCCGTCAAAAAGCATCTATAAAAAAACCTGTCTACATACAACCTAGTCTTCCCCGCTACCTCTTATCACTCAAACCACTACATTTGCAGTTCCCACTTCCAAGGTCTGGTTAATTGAAGAATTATTGCGACCCTCCACCATTACAAGCACAAACACAATCATACACCTCAAAACAACTAATATACACTCTATTACAATAGAAATAACGACATTATTAATAGCAAAATAGTTCTAAGTATTTCGATATCAAATTCGCTGAAAGCTTTTAGTATGTAAGTAATTACATATAAGTACACGAAATATGGCCATTCTTTTCTACTTTATGTGCGAGTTCAATAGAAATAAATGGCCTAGAAATTGTAGGTAAAATAATAGTTTTTCTGACTAACATTTTGTTTTGGCATTGTGAATTTAGAAGATTGATGCCTTCGAAATCCTAACAGCTTAAGATTGTAGGCCAGGGACTCCGGTTTTGGCCAGTATCCCGGTTTTGGCCAGTACCCCGGTTTTGGCCAGAACCCCAGTTTTGGCCAGTACCCTGGTTTTGGCCAGAACCCCGGTTTTGGCCAGTACCCCGGTTATGGCCACTTGCAATTTTGAAAGTCAATAAATAAGGCGTTGAATCCTGGCTCGTTTATTTTATATAGTAAATAAAATCTTTGATGATTATCGCTTTTGACGAGCAATTGTGACAATTTAAAAGCAAAAATAATAATTTCCGTTAATATCTTAACAGAAGCCATTAGCGACCCTTGATAATTAATCAATCATACATATTTTTATATGTTGCGTGGAGTTTTTTTTTTTATATAAAACATCCTTAAAGTGGCAACAATTGGGGCTCTTGCCCTATTCAAAAAACCCTTTTTTGAGTTAATCTTATACTTTTTTAGACAAATATAGACTCTAATGAAATGAAAAAATTAGTAGTTTACGTTCACACTTTTCAATATCCAGAGGGTCTACTACGAAAACCTATACACGATCGTCCGCATCATCGTTGTCAAATATCAACCAATAGAATTGCAAAACTGAAAAAGTTAAATTTTGTGGAATTCTATTGGCTAATTGGTTAACAACGATGATCAGACTATCGCGTATCGTGTTTCGTAGTAGAGCTTTTGCAACCATAAGATACTTATGCCTTGATACCATCATGAGTAAATACTCCGCGCAATTTTTTCAATGCAGCGACAAACTTCGCGATTATTTTCGATTTGGACGCCCGCAGCCAGGAGGTCTACTCTTATTCAACGAATAACGAAGTTTCGTCAAAAAATTCGCAAGTTTCCTACCACATTTCCTTTCGTTCCGAATATTCGATCGAACGAAATTTCTTTGACGTTTAGATTCTTCTAAACCTACTATGCATGAATGTTCCGAACGAAAATTCATATTTGACAGCTGTTTGTTCAGAATTTTAACCTCAAATTGACGAAACCAGTCTCGATTTGAGAGCACGCTCCTTATAATGTAGTCATCAGCCACGCCATCCGGTGAATGACGGAGACCTGATAAACAAAAACGAATAAATGGTGCTTGAGATTTCATACAATGAGCTTACTGAGTTTTTATTAATTATATTTATTATAAGTCTTTATTTAATTCAAGAGAAAGAAAGTTCAAAATACCGCAAAAAGTTACCATCTAATAAGTGTTCTTTCACAGAAAGGCGAGCGCAGAGTATGTGCTAAGTATAAGATTCCCAAGGATTCTTTGTAAAATACTGCACTTAATACTAACTTGGGGACTCTTAACGCGTTTCAAGTGACACTTAGTGCCGTAGAGTTCGTGAATATGGTTAAAATATCGTCGTAATTATTACGCTAGAGACACTAAGACATAGTTGAAAATAAGAACCGCATTTTAAAATTTTCTCAAATATATCCTTTATTTTAAATACTATTATTGCTTGGCATAAGCTTGGATTAATTAAAGTAGTAGAGAAGATATCTGAGCCAATTCCACGTATTTGTGACAATGAGGCAGAAGGTAAGTAGGCACATGGAGAGGAGGGACAAATATGGCGACATCAGCTCTAGAAGTAAAGCCACCCATAGCTTTTCTGATATAGCGACATCTATCAGCCACACTGAGATAGTTCACACACGGAAAGATAGATGGCGTGGCGCCACATTATCCTGCATCGCGCCTACGAAGTTTTCTCGAGAATCTGCATATATACAACTGTCCGACATGTACAGTTGGACCGCGGTCCCCAGGCCCGATGACCCAATCTGGCGGAAGATCTTCCCTTTTAAATGGAGGTGTCATCCACCTTGCATCTCCATACTATTTTTATCATCATCACTGACAGTATATAGTTAACTAAAGTATTGGATATATATATTTTTATTCGTACATCATGTAGCTACAGCATTTCAATAATCTAAACTTCCAAATCCTAACTTTGTTTGTTACGCTTTCACGCCTTAACTACTCAACCGATCATCATGAAATTTGGCATGCAGATAACCTATAGTATGGAGAAGGATATAGGCTACTTTTATCCCGAGAATGCGGGAAACCGCGGGAGACAGCTAGTGCAGAAGTTTTTGCAACGCCTACACATTCGAACTTAGAACGTAATGCGGTGTGTTGAAGCTGTCGTGCCAATAACGTCCAATGGAAAATTTCCAAAGATTTACTTTGAGTTTACTGATCTCTCTAATTTCACGATAAGTAGCTTTGATAAAGTTCCCAAACTCCTTAATCCAAGTTTTAAAGACAACTAAGGGCATAGCGTATTTATATTACCACAGACTTAAGTAAACAAACATGATCGTAGCCCGGCTAAACAAACCAGGATCACAGTCGTAAATCTTAGAGAAACAGGCCGAGCTATCTCCAAAATTAACTGTTACACAAATTCGAGTTTCTCTTCGCAAATATCAATTATAGGTATGTATTTTGTTTGTTCGGTTACATTAAACAGATAGGAAGTGTACCTATTTATTTACTTTTTCGCCCTGATGTTTGGTACAGTTTTACATCGTGTAATTGACAATTGAACACTAGTTGGGCATAATTGACATAGGAAAAAAAATTTACTCAGCTTGTAGCGCTAACGAGATAAAAATATTAAATTAGGTAAATTAGGTACAATGGTATATGTAATACATCTTCTATGTGGTCTACTTTCGTGAATCCGGAACAGTATCGAGGAGCTTCTATATTCGAAGCTTTTACTACCTATGCGTACCTTACCTAACCTTACCTTACTAGAGCTTACCTTACCTAAGCTTTCCTTACCTAACTAGAACTAAGTCAAAAAGTTGAAGAATATAACAACCATACAAAGATCGTATCACAGCCATAAAATCCATTCTAAGTCAATACCTACTTGAAAATCAGACCATCCATATTTCTACTCCAAATTACCCTTAACACGCACATCGTTTCAAATTCAAATGCAATAATAAAACTTTATCTCCCATTACATTGTACATTATCTGAGCAATACTTGCGTTGCCGGTTGTAAACCTTCGATGATCAACACAGCGACATTGTATCGTGTCGCATAAAAGTTTTGCGGTTCGGTTTACGAGTGTTCGGTTGTAAATTGCAACATGCTTGCAAGAAGCTGTGATCGACGTATGTTACGTTAAAAGAGGCAATTTGCTGATGTATCAGTTCTGAAAATCTTACAAATTTGTTAGATTATTCTGAGTTTCACTCGCGTTCCCGAGAGACCTATAGTTTATCCCGGGATAGGAGTACCCTATGTGTTAACCAAGAATATATTCTAACTGCGTGTCAAATTTCATTTTAATCCGTTCAGGAGTTTTTGCGTGAATGAGTAACAAATATCTACACATCCTCACAATCTTTAGAATAAATGCTACTGCTGAAACGAATAATTGATTACTTTTACCATTGGTCTGAATTCTTGACAACACTGCTTCTCCAACAGATATTGGTTCTACTATAGCCATTCATCATCATCATCATATCAACCCATGGATGTCCACTGCTGAACATAGGCCTCCCCCATTGATTTCTACTTCAAATGGTTCTAGGCCGCTTGCATCCAGCGGCGCCCAGCGACTCTGACCAGGTCGTCTATCCACCTTGTGGGAGGTCATCCCCGCTCAGCGCGCACCATTACGTGGTCGCCACTCGAGAACCTTCCCCATCGCTTATCGGCTCTTCGAGCGATGTGGCCTGCACATTGCCACTTCAGCTTACTAACTCTACGAGCTGTCCGTCGTTTTCGTTCTCCTACGAATGTCCTCATTTCGGACCCTGTCACGTAGAGAAATTCCAAGCTTAGCTCGTAGCTCTATAGCCATTGCATAATCAGAATAAATAATATTCTTGTTGGAGTGAAATAAATCTTCAAAACATAATTTATTAACTTCATCAAGTTACACAAGTTTCGACCAAACAGTTAACGTACCATAAAAACTATTTACAACCGGCTATTTCCGTAAATAATACCAACACGAACAAAACAATCAGTTCCCACTTCAAACTTTGGCACATATTCAAAAAAGACGTCGTCAAAAACTTCAGATTTTGCGCCGTACATTGAGCCCTGCAATACTGTGCACAGCGTGAGTTATCACCGAAAATATCCCGAGTCGGACTCTTGAGTTGCGTTTATTTATGACGGAGCTGGCGAGTCATAAAGTTGTCTGAAATACGCTCCGCCGTCACTTAGTTCAGAGATATTGGACTGGATGTGGTAGAGGAAACAATAAAATTAAAACTTAAAGCTTGGTTCCGAATTGCACGTTGTACGTCATTCCTGGGTTGGGAATAGATTTATTTGCTTGAGTTATTGTCATGACCTTGGTTCCTACTAGATATTAAATACATCTGGGGGCACGGGAGTGCCCCCCGCCAAGACAGCCAAGCGAAACGCAAGGGCACTACCTACCTTTTCTCGAAGCGCTTCGTCGTTTTTTTGAAGCCTCATAACTTGCGTTTGGATTATACCAGATAAACAAAATTCTCGGGATATGATGTCAATAGTGAACTTATTAAACATATTAAATTTCAATAACATAGCTCTTATACTTTAGATTTTATTGATACCTAAAAAACCCCGATTTCGTCACTGACTCACTGATGATCATCAAAACTCATAGGGTACTTCCGGAAGTCCTAGAAAGCTGAAATTTGGTATGTAAGCTTGTATTAGTACACAATCAACAAAAAAATTATAAAGCTTGGAAATTTCAAAAAAAAAAAAACAATCATAACTTACAAAAAGAAGTGAAATCCAACCAAAAACATTTTTATGTAAAATGTTGCCGCCAAGACATATAGCTTGCACTGTCAAAAAGTTATCAGATCTCATGTAGAGTCAAGCTTATAACTCTACTTGCCCTTACTCTACAAGCCGTAACTTCACAAATTCTACACACCGTAGCAAAATATGTGGCTTGGCCGTTTCACTACTACAAGAACTATTGTATAACAAAAAAGTAACAGTGAATACATTTTTCACCTTACTCTCATGTGACAGTAGCGAAACGGCCAAGCCACATATTTTGACTACGGTGTAGAGTTTGTGAAGTTAGGGCTTGTAGAGTAAGGGCAAGTAGAGTTATAAGCTTGACTCTACATGAGATCTGATAACTTTTTGACAGTGCAAGCTATATGTCTTGGCGGCAACATTTTACATAAAAATGTTTTTGGTTGGATGTCTTTAAGCTCATAAAACATCGATCGTATGACTGTGAATAAAGAATGGTATTCGAACGCTAGTTGTTTAAAATTAATGAAACGAGAACGCAAAAGCTATCAGAATTGATGATTAAAGCTAGAGAGATTGTTAGAAAATTTTAGAGGGTGGTGATACAACTAATGGTCATTTGAAATATCAGGGAGATTGCCATTATGTTTTCAAACTTTTACAATGCCTAAAAGGCAGAGAAGAGATAGAAAGGGAGAGGTAGAGTTTATTCACTCAAAGAGCAGCTCGACTGGATAAGTACCGCAGCTAAATAACTTAATGTTGTGTTCCTACGCGTGAGTAAGGTCGTTAAAGCTCATTGGGGAGGGGAAAAAGGTCGGTAACGTGTAAGTGATGAACCATGCTTACATCCTTACGAATTTCTTACATATCCCCGAAGATATTTTGATCCACAACCTGACCTACAATTATTATTAAAGTTAAATACAATATACAGCACAATCCACTTATACAATTCTTCCAGCGCTCTATATCAACGTACTGACCTACATTTCATTGTATTCAAGTTTCATTTGTATGACTGCCGTTCCTTAGGCTTTATGGCACTTGAACTTTGTTTCAGCCTTGTTGCCTCACCTTTATTTAGATACAAGTGTTACTTCGCTTAAATTGCGTGGTTCCCAAGTTGCAATAGTTTTTGTTTAAGTAGCGTCTGTGAGATAAACGGTGTCTGGATTTATTTTTGCTTTGCCTTTTGGTGTATGAGGTTTTTGGGTGACTTTCATTTGAGATTGTAAGGATATTTTATTTGTTGTTAAATTGCGTTTGGTTAATGAGCCCAAAAAAGACGTTGACGAAGCCACTAAAGCTTTGAAAGTAGATTGTAAAAGACAGCTAAACACAAATTCCTTTTGCTTTGCTGTCCACATTCATCATCATACCTGCCTGCCCTGTTCCCAATCATTTGTGGTTGGCGCAATATGTACGCTTCTTCCATTTGTCTCTTCTATCCGTCATACTAGCATTCACTCCTTTCTTACCCATATCATCTTTCACACAATCCATCTCTTTTTCGGTCTTCCTCTTCCCGTATATCATTATACTTATATAAGCTAACGATATATCCGTATATTTTATAATACCACAACGTAGATGCACATACCTAATATTTTTTAATACACAAGCTGTAATTTTTTTTAAAGTAGCCTCTGTTTTGATATTCATGCCAATTATATTTAGACTTCCGAATCGTGTTACTTCAGTTTAATCTTATTTCGTAGATGCTGTATTTTTCAAATGAAACTTTTTACGAAATAAGTATATACAAAACCTTCCGTCAATATGAAAATATCCGCAGTCAAAATAATATTTCACGCAGATTGTTAAGATATAGAAGACTCACATAGCGTGAATAATATATCCATCCCGTTCTAACATCAATAAATAATGCTTTCATCTCGTTGTGGAAAACGTTTGTGTTAAAAGCTACAATTTATTACGTATCAAATGGATTGGTACTTTGCAACCTAATGTCTTAATACTTAGGGAGAATGAGTCGATTCTTATAGGCTATTTTCAACTAAGTATATATTTATATTTAACATAATAAAAGTCAAGACTTTCAAACCTACAGTTGAAGTTTCTAAGACAGTAAAAGTTCCTAGTCCAATATTAAGAGGAAACGCTGGTGGTGTTTTTTCCATACAAACGTAATCCTCAGTTTCCTCTCTGGATAATGACACTAGAGCTATGATTACTTTACCATGCACTCTGTAGGTATCACTGTATGTCTCTCGGTTGTGTTTTTCTCCATAAATAAATTATTATAAGAATTAGGAGCCTTCTAAAATGTCAAAAACTGACCATTTTTACTGCCCTTATCAGACGTCCAGGGGGCCAAGTCTGCTAAAATGTCATTCCGACACGATTCAATTGCAATTCAATTATCATTGAGCCGATGTGCGCAGTCTAATATTTCATAATGGTCGCATAATGGTCTCTTATTAGCGCTCCTGTACACGATGCCGCCGCCGCGCCGCCTCCGCGCCGCTACCACGACGTTGTCCGCCATTATTTAATTGAGTTATTCCATTGCCAGCCGCCAACGAACGTGCAACACGTTTCATCTCCGTAGCTAGCAATGTATTACTGACAACTGTATAGAATGCTTTAATCAAGCGGCGGCGGCGCGGCTAAGGTGCGGCGGCGGCGCGGTGTCGGCGAGGCGGCGGTGGCATCGTGTACAGGGGCGCTTAGTGTTGTGATAGATAGTAGTAGAGTTGCCATAAAAAAACAACTCATTTCCGTAAGTATTTATTAAAATAATTATTTAAATAGTTTGAACTCATAATTACGTAGATACCACCATAACAATTGAAATTATTTACAGATACACGATAAATATTAAATCTAAGTTATCCATACTTAATATTATCAACGCGAAAGCAACTCTGTTTTTTGTTTGTTACTTTTTCTCGACTAAACGGCTGAGCATAGGTATGTAGTACCCGGGTTATATAACCCGGGGAAGGACTTAGGCTATGATCCTTTGTCTCAAAAAATAATCTTGAAATGGGTGAAATAGGGTTTGTATAAGCAATCCATAATTCCTCAAGTTAGGGATCTGAACATTCATTATTTAGGCTTTGGATAACAAAAAAGATTCTATTAAAAATTCTTTAGATGCACACCTATTTAAAGTCCTTACAAAAAAAAATGGTCAAGGTCATTTTATGTTGATAATATTTTACATCATATAATTTGGATGCATAGTTTTTGAGATACTTCCTTAAAAATAACAAAAAGATCGCACGCTTATTAAGTTAGGAATTGGTGCGGGACGCGGCGTGGGGCATACGGATTAGGGAGGTACTCTATAATTTTTGACAAGATTTAATTTTTATACTTTGTCGGCGTGATGAATATGTATACTCATGCCACATTACAGCTTTCTAGTACTAAGTTTCTGAGCTAAGCCGAGGACAGACCAATTCCCACCTGCCTTCTCATTGCCTGACCAACCATGCGGTTATACATCCCGAATCATGGGGATCGTAAGGCAAATGACGCGGACAGACAGAGGGATGTACATGGCGAAACGTCGGGTTCCTTGTTGATGAAACCCTACAATTGTGGAACTGACTGTTGTTATTCGCTAGTAGGTAATTTCATACACTCGTCTCTCGACTCGTCTTACTTGGTTTTGATGAAGGTGGGTTGGCCATTTCACATATTTTTTTTAAATGGTTGGGATATTGAGTGTCTCAGTAACTTATCTCAGCTCTTGACACAGATTTCTGTGAGACAGTAAGGAAATTGCTCTGCACAACTAATGTCTGGTATGACCCAGTAGCATAAAATGCCATAGCAATCAGAATCTACAATAGAAATATTATTGGCATAACAAGCGATATGTATGTATAGTAACAATATATTAGATAATTCTTAATTGTACACCATAAAGCTGTAAACAAAAAGAACAAGGCCCTTAAAGAACTCATTGTATTAGAAACATACAAATTATGAATTTATTATATTCATACCTTCATCGCGACAGATATGCCATCACTTCGCCATCTCAGTATAGAACTCATATTTATTTCAATGTTCAACTACTACTATACTCTATTTCACATAAGATGAGTCGTCAAGGTCAAGGGTTTTTTACCAATATCTAGTGAAATTCCATTTGATTACTCTGAAATAATATTCACAATATTTCGTGAAACCTAGCTCTATCATAGTATTCCTTTATTATATCGAAATGAAAATTAACCATTGAGAAATTTAATAAAATACCATGTGTCACCGAACTCATGTTATTTGAAATAGACTATAAATGCCCCAAATGTAAAAAATGCAATGGCCGCACAATCGTCTCATAATGATAAAAATATTTTCAAGTGATCTGTCAAAAGATTATTGGATGGCGGATCTATCGTGCAATAATGAAACCACTGATATTTACGAAAATAGCAGATTACCAAACTTTTACCGAAAAATCAGTAGAAAAAAAATATGTATAAAACCTGTCAAAACTGACAAAGATTGAAGTTTCAGTGGAAAATCATCGGAAGGCAATTGTGGGACCATTATGCCGTCAATATGCCGCCATTCTGACGCGATTTTGTTAGCAGACTACCAAAACTGTAAAATGTCACAATTTTGACACCACTGAAAGTTCATTGGAACACAATTGTAATAGCAGACTTGGGCCTCAGCAAACAAATTTTACGAATATAAAATATAAAAGGAAAACCGACAGACATAGCCAAAGCCCTTCTTATTCCAATTCTTGAAAAAAAAAAACGATCCAGTATTGGAGGAGGAAACTGGGGATTACGAAATAGTGATTTCGTCTATTTTAAATAGGTATAATTGATCCAAGTTGCAGTTGTCTCTATCGTCCCTCATATATTTATAACCCAGCAACAGCGCGACAGCAATAGATTTGTTAAATACCTATTTTTCAAATTTCTTGCAGCTATCCTTTCCTCTTAATTGTTCTTGATGATATGGGGAGGCCTATGCTCAGAAGTGAACAATCACTGGGTTAAATCTAATCATGATAGTCGAGTAAAAATTTAACAAAGGTTTTTAACGAATTTATACTAAATAAAATAGAATTCACGTAGAAATATTCACGTACACCATCCATATTATTTCAAGGCCAAACTAATAAAATAGTCATACATCATATATCGTATTACATTACAGTTCCGATACTCCAAAACCTATCACGCAAACACTTTTCCGGAGTGAAAATATAGGTCACGACACGAGATCACCTGTGTACAAACAAAAACCACCCTTATTGCAAACAATACAAGCATTTAAACGGCACATTACTCCTAAAAATACACTACACGAAAGTATACAGAATTTTATAACCCACGAATGTTATTAAAGACATCATTTCAAACAGTCTACAATAAACAACCCATTTAGGGCACCCTCTATACGGTTTGAAAGTAACCGGGAGAATATATCTGTCTCTTTTCAACGCAAGCTTTTTGGGATACATCTGTTTCGCTCACCACTAAGAGCGTTCTGAATTTAATTTGGCTAAAAGCAACAATTTATAATCTAGCCAGTGTACGTCATAACGTAGAAAGGAACACAAATGTGCGTTAAGAAACTGGTTTCTGGTATGAGTTTCAGGATTATTGCTATTTAGAATGTTTACTTTTATTGCTATTTATTGGATTAATAAACTGCAGACTACAGAAAGTACATTCAAAAAAGAAATTGATATTGATTATTTTATAAAGAAAAATATTTTTCCGATATGGTCTGATATAAATGTTGTAATGATCTTTGGCAAAAGTCTTTACGTTTTTAAAGAAAATCAACTGACTATAACTGAAATATACTAAAAAGTTGTACTTGAGAGCAATAGAAGAAGAGATGAAGAGCAACACATGGAAATCTCTTGGTACTGCTATTATCCATAGGTGACGGTACTCATTTAGCAGGTGGACCACCTTCCTGCCTCAGAGCTTCAGATATAAATAATGTAGGTAGGAACTCTAACCGCACAAAGTCACCAAAGAATCCAGCGAGCCACATATACTATCTTCGATTTTTTTCTATTGAAAATGTCTTTTCGTCCTCCCTCGCTTATACTTTAATTATTATCTAATCGATCTTATCCGAACACCATAACTCAGTCCGGATCTCCCCACTTACCACTAAATTAGTCGATACCTAAATTAAAGTTCCGGTACCCCGGTTCCTATCGAAGAAATCTCTCAATTTACCAACTTTATTCAAAAGTTCGAATCAGGTAACTCCCAAGTCTGCGAAACTTTTAATCGATTGAAGTAAAAACTAGAATTGGATGGTAATAAGCTTACAACGGGGTTGTAAATCTTATTTTTTGTTTAAAAACAAGGTAAGATAGTAGTTAAGTTATTAATTCTTGATGTTTTTTACTTAGTTCGGTATAAATTTTGTCTTTCAAGGTGTAAATAATCTTTTTACTCTCCTAACTGTGATTACACTTAAGAACTAAGATATATTATTAAATGTAACAAAAGAAGACACAATAACTGAAGTTATTGATAAGTGACCATGAACTGCATAGAACGGAGTATAAACTCCTACCAGATGGATTGACGATGGGCTTCGACGTAAGAAATTGGTTAATTGGACAGCCGTAATTTTCTGGAATTCAGCTACATTTGTAGGATTCACATCAAGAATCATTGACTCATCTAGTTAGAATCATTGGGAGCTAATGAATGCAAGCAGCTCACTCAGGTCACAGATTTTTTATGAGAGGTAGAGCATAGCGTTTATTCGCTCAAAGAGCAGCTCGACTGGGGAAGTACCTCCACCTTACAGAATACCGCAGACAAATAACTTTATGTTGTGTAAAGTTGTGTTCCTGCGCGTGAGTAAGGTCGCCAGAGCTCATAGGGGAGGGGGGAAAGGTCGGTAACGCGTAAGCGATGCTTCGTGTGTTGCAAGCGTCCATATGGCTACGGAAACCACTTACCATCAGGCGGGCCGTATGCTTGTTTATCGACTTAGTCGTATAAAAAAAAAAAGATTACTAAATAGTTACTACGTAACTGATAATTAACATTAAAAGCTAATATTATTTACGATGATTTTTTACTAATTACCCACTTCTGACTTCATATTTATCAGGTGGAGTATGTTGCGTCGATACAGAATTCACTTCTTTTAAAGACATCATGTCGCACAATTTACTTACACTTTCGTCAAGATTAAGTAATCTCTTTTTAATATAACCTTCATCCCTGTATATGAAAACCAATATCTTCTTTTAAATTATTCTCTTTTCTCTTTACAAAACTTCTATCAAAACACCAGCAAAAATTGGATAGGTACTTATCGATTCAAACTCCTTTAGATAAAATCTAATTCAAGTTTATATTGAAAACTGTTGGGAAGAGTTAGTTTCCAAACTCTTTGAATATCAAAGAGGCCGCTCGAGTATCCGGCTTTGATTTTCTAAAAAGTTTCATTGTGTTAATTTTCTTTAGGACTCTTCCAAACTTACAAATCAATCTTCAACAGTTTATGTAACTACCTGAGCATCAGGTTCTTTCCCTTTTGAATTAAGCAACCCTTTGACATCAGATTTGTTTAGGAAATCATGAGAAAGATAATTATTTGTTTGTCAAAACTTAACTGTAGCTGTAATATTGATATTAAATAATACCATCATTTGGTTATTAAAAGCAGCTTCCACAGATATAGATATAGTTAGATAACGCAAGAGCACCTACTTGGCATGCCAGATTTAGTGCCCGATTTAACCATAAAATACTTAACTTGGCCACTATCGTACCCACATTGCATCGGTGTACTTGAATTGTTTGGTTTTTTCTATCACTATCGTGATACGTATATCACTGACGTGATAGTAGGTAGTCAAAAAATGGCACGCTTGGTTTTAATACAGATCATGATATTTACGTTATATAACTATATCTATATGTGTGGCAGCTTCAATAAAATACTAGTAGTAGTAGATTTATTTGAATACTAACCTATTGGGTCAAACACATAATTATTCGACTCGACAAACTTCGCAAGCGCGATGTAGGTTACCATACTAATTGTGCTTTTATTATACTGCACTCATCATATTTGGCACAGCGCCATCTATCCGTGAGTTCTGAAAATTACATCAAATTGCGCTACACGTCTCGTGATAATTCAGAAATAAGCTGGGTGAACACATCTCGCATCCTTTATTATAGCATAATGTTATTATTTGCTCAATTTAATAAAGGTATCACATAAATATTATTTCAGTAACATCACGTCATTTGACGCGGCCCTTAATAGCGTGTACAATCTAAAATAAACCTTATTCCCCTAGTAATAAAGACATAATTCGAATAAAGATATAATTTTAGGGTTCCTCACGTAACTTTACGCGTCATTACGCAGGCTATAACTTGCAGAAAAGTAATAAACCAACAAATGTATTAAGGCGACCGTTCTAAATGAGCTGTTAAAATAATCAAAAAGTTTTTATGGTACCGGTTATTATCGTTTTAAAATTTATGAATCGTGATAGTCAATGGTATGAAAACAGATGCTTTATGAAGAAAGGTGCATTGCATATCCTTCCTCAACTTTCATGATGGAAAAATCATAACTTAGCTCATATAATATTGCACCAACCATTTCTTTTTACACGACTGACCCGGAAGGAGGGTTATGTTTTTCGAGTGTATGTATGTATGTATGTCTATTTCTTTGTGCCGCTCTGCAGCCTAAACGGCTTGATGGATTTAAGCATATGAGGTGTCGTTAGATTCGTCTTGACTGGAGGAGTGTCATAGGGTATATTATTTTTATATAGCGCCTAAGAATAAAAAATAGGAGGGGTATTAAAAATAAAAGTTTCGTTATTATAACAATATGGGTATCAAATGAAAGCTTGTAAATAGAGCATTCCATATATCAAATCAAATCAAAAATCAAATCAAATCAAACATATTTATTTGTGACTAAAAATAAAAAACACGGTATACAATAACAGAAATTAATAAATAAAACAGTCACAAAACGGTCCTCCAACTCAGCATAATGTTGGCTATATGTGATGTACATATAACCAACGCTGATCTTCCGTTGGGGTCGGCAAGTGAAGACACGGTAGGCTCACTACAATAGCAAGATAATAAATATACAAAAATAAAAAATAAAACTAATAAAACTATAAAATATACCTATATAATGTAGTAAATAAGTGGGTATTCCTATTAATATACATCTCTTTCCTAAGCAACAAATACATATATATTTAAGCTTAAATATCTTGTTTAAAAATAAAAAAAAAATAAAAAAAAAATATAAATTGCAAACTGATGTAAGCACTTATGCACCTATTTAAATCATTTTTTATAGATCATTTCTTATATAGCACTTGTGTCATGTCGCTGCGTTTCCTGTTTAATTTGATGAAGGAAAAGATAATTCTTTAATTTGACTTTAAAAGTATGCGGACTATGCAGGCTCCGTATCGGCGGAGGGATATTATTCCAGCACTTGGTAGCAGCGTAATGGAAACTACCTCTAAAAGCAGCCGAGGAGTGCCGGTGCGTCGAGAGCTGCATGGCGCATGACCTTGAACCGTGTGACTTGCGACTACTCACCCAGGACAACTTTTCATATAGATAAGCAGGAGTTTCAAATTTTATGACGCCAAAAAGAAGACACGCTAAGTGAAGTTTACGACGGTGTGCCATTTTTAAAATATTATGCTCGTTAAGGTACGGTGTCACATGGGCTCTTAACGGAATGTTAAAGCAGAAGCGAGCACAGGCATTCTGAACTCGCTGAATAAGTTTTTGAGTTCTAGCCAAAAGTCGTGGTCCATATACTGTATCTGTATAATTCAATTTTGATAAAATTAGTGACTCTACTAACTTGATTCGCAGATCTTCTTTTATATATGGTCTCATTCTATACAAAATTTTAAGTCTATAAAAACAATCTTTCATTAAAGTAGCAATATGTTTCTCAAATCTCAGGTCACAGTCCATGTACAAGCCCAAATTACGCGCTTCATATACAAGCTCAATAGGTTCACCCATAAGCATGACATTCATGGATGACTCTATACTAGCTAGTTGATGTTTGCTACCAAAGATAAGATACTTGGTTTTAATGGGGTTAAGTAAGAGACAATTGTTTGTGGACCATCTTGCTATTTCCGAAAGATCTTCATTGAGTTTCATGATTGCACTGTTAATTTCGGAAGGCTTACACGAAATGTACACCTGTATGTCGTCCGCAATATTGTTATATTGACGTAAACTGCAAAAAACCACGTATAATGCAAGGACAGTAGGTACTGAGCCGTTACCATACGTAAATCACAGAGTTGCGATGGTTGTTAGCGTTCCTTTACCGTACCGCTCATTTACTTACTAATACATACAACTCTTTCTGTATAAAACTAAAATGTCTGAAATAAATTAAATTATTAAAAGAAACAAAAAACCCAACTGCGTAAAACATAAATTAACTGAAAAGAGAAAAGCAAGCTCCTAAATCTATAGAATTTTGAATATAACTTGAATTTTATAAGGTATTGCAATCGGGGACAACCAATAACCTAAGTATGTATTTTTTTGTAATATTTGTTTATCCCCGACTGCAATACCTTATAAAATTCAAGTTATATTCAAAATTCTATAGATTTAGGAGCTTGCTTTTCTCTTTTCTGTTAATTTATGTTTTACGCAGTTGGGTTTTTTGTTTCTTTTAATAATTCTTACACCAACTGTAGTTACACACACACACACATACACATACACCAAACATACACTTTGCGCGAGTTTCGTATTTTTGTATCTTAGTTAAGAGGAAACACTGGTGGTGTTTTTTCCATACAAACGTAATCCTCAGTTTCCTCTCTGGATAATGACACTAGAGCAATGATTATTTTACCATGCAATCTGTAGGTGCCACTGTATGTCCCTCGGTTTCGTTTTTCTCCATAAATTAATTAGTATAAAAACTAAAAATCTTCTAAAATCACAAAAACTCATCATTTTTAACTGCCCTTATCAGACGTCCAGAAAACAAATATGACGAATATAAATAATAAAAGGAAAACCGACTGACATAGCCAAAGCCCTTCTTATTACTATTCTTGAAAAATAATTAAAATCGATTCAGTATTGGAGGAGGAAACTGGGGATTACGAAATAGCGATTTCGTCAATTTTAAATAGGTATAATCGATCCAAGCTGCAGTTGTCTCTATCGCCTGTATTCGGGCAGGGTTGAGGGAGGAGAGGCTTGGACAAATACATACACAGTCAAAGAAGTGTCGCGTAGTAGTCGATAATATATTATCGATACCTGCTCTAGTGTTGTTCATCGATATCGATATAGTATAACGTCTTTGGTAACCTACATGTAAGGTATAGTGTGCCCTAACTAAGATTGTTCTTTTTTATACTTTTGAGTGATGAAGGATTAAACTACAAGAAATGTGATCGTTCAAAGGTTATCATAATACCTAATATTTAATAACCTTTTTCAAAATAACAGGACAAAATATCTATTTTTAATTGACTTAAAAAAAGGAGATTATCAATTCGACACGTATGTATGTATTATTGGACTGCCAAACAATATTTTATATTCAAATGATAATCTATTAGGACTTCCAAACAAATATACAACATTTTATAGGTGTATGTATGGTTGTAAGTATGTATATTTATCCACGCATTTCTCGGAAACTATTAATCGGATTGTGACTATACTTTTTAGTTTCGTACCCGAAGGGTGCCAAACAAGACTCCGCTGTCCGTCCGTGCGTCTGTCTGTCAGTGGGCTGTATCTCATGAACGGTAATAGGTAGACAGCTGAAATTTTCAGAGAATATGTATTTATATGACCGCTATAACAAAAAATAATAAAAATGAAAAAGAAAAATTAAAGGGGCCGCTCATACAAGAAACTTCTTTTTTTTTGTCATAGCAACGATAAGTTATTTAATATTGTACGGATCCCTCTGTGTGTGAGTCTGACTCTCACTTGGCTGGTATATTTATTTACTTGTAATTTTTTTTTCTTACATTTACGAGGATTTGACCAAAGTTTTCAGATATTTTCCCTTTGACACAACCAACGCCCATAGCTCGTATCAATAAGCCAGCCCGACACACTTATTATTTCATATCTTAAAAACTGTTGAACTGATTTTAATGAAACTTCCTCACAAAATTTCAGGCTTCCAAACTAATATACAAAATTTCATAGGTGTATGTTTGTCCACGCATTTCTCTGAAACTATTAATCGGATTGTGACATTTTTTTTATTGGTTTACATTTTCTTCAACTCAGTGAGAGTTTTATTAAAATCGGTTCAGTTGTTTTCAAGATATGGAATAAGTGATACGTGCGGCAGCTTGGCTTGAGCTTGGTCAAATTCTATATAATACGAAATAAAAAAGTTGGTAATTGAAATAAAAAAGTAATTTAAAAAACTAAATCGACTTCAAAATACACAAAAAAAAAGGTTTTTTTTTTATCGACTTCCAAATACACTAAAAAGAATGAAATAACTCTAATCTAACGCTGATTTGAAGTCAGCGAAAGAGCACGACGTATTCCAGTAAAAATATTTCGCTGACTCTAAGACAGTGTCAGATTAGAGTTATTTTTAATATTTTGTGAAGAAGTTTCATCAAAATCGGTTCAGTTTTTTTCAAGATATGGAGTAATACGCGTGAAGGCCTGGCTTGATACGAGCTACGTTTTATTATGATTCTACAATATTATTTCAAGGGCTTGTTTTATACGTATAAATAAGCTCTTTCACTAGTAAAAAAAACTACTTCATAATACACAAAAAAATATGAAATAACTGTAAACTGAAAATATCTTAAAGTCACGAAAGAGCACGTCGTATATATTCAATTAAAAATATTATAGCTGACATCAAGACAGTGTCAGATTAGAGTTATTTTTTATTTTATGAAAAGAAAAAAAAAAAAACAACGAGCACATTATTGAAACTCAGATATAAATATACTTACCTAATATTGTCTCCAGAGGGCGAACCACAAGCTCTTAAAACAAGGTTAAAATAACCTTATTTGACTTTTGTCTTTCTTTGACATCCGACGTCAAAACGGGACAAAAGACAAATATGGTTATTTTAACCTTGTTTTAAGAGCTTGTGGTAGGCCCCCAGTACTGCGATACGCCTTCTCTATTATACGAATTGAGATCAATTGAATCAATTGAATTGATCAATAGGCTACTTGACTGAAAAAAACTAATTAGTCCGTCATTTACATTATCAAAAAATATTAGACACGTATTTTTTCTTTTGTCAATTAAACAAAAAAATACGAAGATATCGTGTGTTGAAGTTCCGCGTGACGTCACGGTGTGGTACAATTTTTAGGAACAAGTGACGTCACGAGCCCCCACTCTCGAACTTAGTCGCGCTTTATCTTCGTCAATTGTTAATGATTTTGTAAAGCAAAAAATACGTGTCCAATATTTTTTGATAATCTAACTGACGGACTAATTAGAATTATTATATTTTTACCCAGGCAACATCCCTATTGATGGTCAATCTACCTAAGTTGAAGTAAATATAAGGCATTAAAAAAAGAATGTTCACAATTCGATAAATAGTTTCGAAGAAATGCGTGGACTGTGGACAAATATAAATCTATAAAATGTTGTATAGGTATTTGTTTGGAAGCCCTAATAGATTATCATTACGTGAATATAATGCAGTTCCAATAATATTACATACTTAAATGTCGAATATATAATCTATTTTTTTATATCGAAAATAACGTATGGTTAGGTATTTGTTCTAATTTCAAAATCCCTAATGTCACTTGGAACAACAGAACTGCAGGCGCTGAAAGGTATATCAACTTGCCAGTCGCCGGCCGAATCACAGAAATATAATATTACAAGTAAAGTAAAATCGAGGGGCGGGCGGTCGGTGGGAGCGGTGCGAGCTACGGCACGCACACTTGCACCATGCACAGTCTGTTCACTCACACATTGATTTCCGGGCCACAGCGCGACAGCAATAGATTTGTTAAATACCTATCTTTCAAATTTCTTGCAGCCATCCTTTCATCTTAAATTTAAGTTTCTTTATTGTTTCTAAAAAACCTTTCAACTATCACGAAATGTTTTGGAAGAGCGGGATCTCCTAACACAAGCAAATCTTTTCTTAAAAGGAGATTTCAAAAATATGTTGTAACCTAAGATAAATTATTGGAAATAAATTTATTATTATTTATTATTATAGTTACCTAATGAGAAAAACTTTTTTTTTGTTGAGAATATTGGTTCAATTATTTATGGATGTTTATTACACATAAACAGAACAACTACAAGGTTTTTTGTATACCTGTCTTGATTTAATAAAAAAAAAACCGGTCAGAAACAATACAGCTTCGCTCAAAAATGATACCGGCCGAACAAAAAAAAGCAGTCAGTCAGTTAAAAAAAATCATTTTTTTGTTTTTTTTTTCCAGGCTCATATTTATAGTATGGGACTATAAAAACATCATAAACTACAAGAAATCGAAATTAAAACATAAAAATACTAGGGCGACATGAACCATAAAGACATGTTTTATATCTTTATGGAAAAATTCAAGATGGCGGCGTTATTCACGATAAAAAGTTCACGATGTTTCATTTGCCGTTTGCAAAGTATAATTCACTGTATTTTGACTTTTATTCCGTCATCGATAAGGTTTAGTAATAGAGTTCTAGTTAAGCTTATATATTTCAACGGTTATTGCGTTTAATGTGTTTTTTATTTCGCGGCGTTACGTTTTGATGGTTGTTTGTCCCAAGACTACCTACTTATAAGCAACTCTAGTCACATCTCACACATCCCCCATACAGAAACACCCGCTCACATCCAGATTCACTCAACAAATAATTTTATATTGTAAAAAAAAAATGTGGTAGAATGTACAATGTTATTTTTTTATTATTAATGTTTTAATTATTCTATTTTAATTATTTTTCTTTTATATACAGACTCTTTAATGGGTAAACTTCATCATTTTTATTGTAAACATAAGCTGTAATATTGTTAAAGGCTAACATACACCTAACTGAAGGGAGGGAACTGGTGCCTATAACACAGGGTATCCTAGCTTAGGCGCCAGTTGCTATACAAATGTGGTAAGCCTAGAGTGTGTATTTTATGTATGTTATGTAAAGTAGTTTCTAAGTTTTGATTGTTTATACTTTTTGGCTATGAGTAACAAATAAAAAATCATTCATTCATTCATTATAAACGAGCCCTTCATGAGTTAGATAAATAAATATTACGGATATCGGAGATATGAACCAAAAAAAAGTGGAACAACTATGAAATTGTATGTATAAAAACAAAGCGTAGAGTTGCAAAAACGTGAAAAGTTTTTATGAATAAAAAAACCGGCCAAGTGCGAGTCGAACTCGTGCATCGAGGGATCCGTAAAAACTCGTAGGTATGTAAATAGTTCGTTCATCACAGAAATCGAGTCTCGAAGATTTTTCCCCTTTTTCTGATAATGTTATTTTTTGGCGATATAACTAAATAAAAATTTCCTTTACTTGTGCTACATGGCACTACTTTCTGCCAAATTTCATAAATATAGGTCAACAGAAAGTAACCTATAGGTTTTGATTCCCTTGCAAACGTCATAATATGCGGTATAAACGGCGGTATCTTTTGATTGCGTTGACTTAGAAGTTTGATTTTTTTATTGCTCTAAGGGAATGCAGACCTGAGTATTTAATATTAATTTCAGCTTGATATCTCCACGCGTTCTTGAGAAAAATGATGTTGACAGACGGACAGATGGACGGACAACAAAGTAATGCTATAAGCGGAGCCTAAGGAACCCTAAAAAGATCGATACCTAAAAAAGTATAATTTTTGGAAACTTATCCTGGGAGTGAAAACATGTACTCATAAATATTTTTTTTTGAAAATTCAAAATTCAAAAATACGCATCGAATGGACCAAATTATATTTTATTACCTTTTGCGGTCGAGACCTTGGGACCGTGGGGGTCGGAAGCTCGCCATTTTGCTCGCGCTTTGTCATAAAAATTGATCGAGGCCTCCGGAGACCAGCGGGCGGGGAGCTTTTTCCGCCAACGCATCAGCTTGGCTATCCAAAGAGGAAACGCTGCCAGCCTTCTGGGAACCTTGCCGTTAATCGGAAGCAGCGGCAGACTTGAGGAAATTTTCTATGTATAGATTGTAATTTGTACATAGGTATTCTGTTGTAATTAGAGTTTATATTACTAATTTCAGATCGTAAGAAAATACGTCATATAATTCCGTAAAAGCTGGGAAAAATTAACGAGTTGAAAGCGATTCCATGCTTTTCACAAAATACAACATGCACTTGTAAAGACACTCATTAGAAAGTTGCCCACATTCCATAACAAAACCCAACCAAATGTATTATAAAATAAAGGTTTATATTACTAAAACATAATACAATATATTATCATAACAGATAATATATAGCTAAGAGCAATCACATGCTTGAAAGAAAACGAAATTGTAACCAGGAAGTATTCTAAAAGAATACACACATAAAACACAACTTATGCCTGCTAGTCAATGTGACGATGAAAAAACTCGTTGAAATAATGAGATTTTCGGATTCAATAGAATTTTAAGATACCTGGACGAAAATTATGAAATAACCTTTAGTTAAACCTGATGCGACAAGTGAAATTCATCTTTAAGTGCCTTTGCACTAAGAAAAAGACATAAAATGTATAGTCGTGTCTGATCTGACATTTCTTGTAATATGCGCGGTCTCATATAACAACCAGTGCGTCTGAATGTCTTATAAGACATGTCTGATAAGACACAAGACATTTTCTTATAATGTGCCAAGGCGCTAACTGTGAAAAATGATAGTAATTTCTTTGCATAGTTTTGAGGTTTTTTTTTAAACAAGCTGTCTCCCGCTGTCCCACCCACGTTCCCGGGATAAAAAGAGCGTATAACACTCGGGGATAATGTAGCTTTCACAGGTAGCTTTCTATTAGTCAAATAACTTTTCGACTCTGACTGATAATTCCAGAGATAAGCCCGCTTAAAGCGCGAGAGTTTTTTTGTTTGTTTGTTTAAACGAATTAATCTCTGGAACTACCAGTTGGATTCGAAAAATTCTTTTACTAATAGGAAGCTACATTATCCCCAAAAATTAAAGGCTACTTTTTATCCCGGGAACGCGAGTGATACCGCGGACAGCTATCATTGATAAATCATCAACAATATTGAATAAAATACTTCAATCGCAATGATTGTGCTCTTTTCTATTCTTTTCCATCATATCTTCTATGTCAATGGTCAGATAATGATATTATTTATATGTGACTACCTCGGGATATACCGTGATAAAAAAGTAATTTAAAAAAAAAATCGTCTTCAAAATACACTAAAAAGTATGAAATAACTCTAATCTGACACTGATTTGAAGTCAGCGAAATATTTTCCATGGAATACGTCATACTCTTAATGTATTTTGAAGACGATTTAATTTTTTTAAATTAATTTTTTATTTCACCATTTTTAGTTTTTCTTAAATGCACTAGAATTTGAGATGTTTTCCCTTTGACACCACAGCCACATCCGTAGCTCGTATCGATAAGCCAGGCCGTCACACATATTTGTCCATATGTAGAAAACTACTGAACCGATTACGATGAAACTTGCAAGTTGAAGTAAATGGAAACCAATAAAAAAAGAATGGTTACAATCCGATTAATATCTTCGGAGATATGCGTGGACAAACATACATACTTACAAACACTTATGAAATTTTGTATATTTGTTTGGAAGCCCTAATAGATTATCATAATATGTGAATATATTGCAGTATGGAGGTGCAAGGTGGATGACACCTCCATTGAAAAGGGAAGATCTTCCGCCAGGCTGGGTCATCGTGCCTGGGGACCGCGGTCCAACTATACATGTCGGACAGCTGTATATATGCAGATCGCCGAGAAATCTTCGCAAGCGCGATGCAGGATGTAGTGGGCATGTATGCGCGATGTATGCACGATGCAGGATAATGTGGCGGCGCGCCATCTATCTATCGGCGTGTGAACTTCGTTATGTAGTGGTTCGCTACATCACTCCCTTCCTAGACCAGAGGTCGATCTATAGTTGCGTCATTGCGTTAAGCTTGCAAGTGCCAGTGCTGCTCGGAAGTCTGCGGTGAGTCGAGACTGAGCGGGGTTGCTGCGACGGGTTGAGCCATGTGAGTCCACGTGGTGCAGAGACTGCCACGCCGGAGAGGGTGAGCCAGCCGAAGAGATCCGGACGTATGCTGCGGTGGACTGTGCGGGCGATGTGTGCTGTCGCTGTGATGAGTCTTGCAGGACCAGGAAGCACGGTGAATCGGCTGCGTTGGAACTGGTTAAGGCGATGCTGGCTTGCTGTGTGACTGCTTGCCGGTGGGGAGTGATGAGCTTGGAAGCTGCTCAGAAGGATGCTACTGCATGTTCAGTGATTGGAAGGGTTGGAAATTATTCCCATTCCATCACGTCGGGGTCACCAATATGGAGGTGCAAGGTGGATGACACCTCCATTGAAAACGGAAGATCTTCCGCCAGGCTGGGTCATCGTGCCTGGGGACCGCGGTCCAACTATACATGTCGGACAGTTGTATATATGCAGATCGCCGAGAAATCTTCGCAAGCGCGATGCAGGATGTAGTGGGCATGTATGCGCGATGTATGCACGATGCAGGATAATGTGGCGGCGCGCCATCTATCTATCGGCGTGTGAACTTCGTTATGTAGTGGTTCGCTACAGCAGTTCTAGTAATATTACATACATACGTGTCGAATTGATAATCTCCTTTTTTTAAGTCGATTAAAAATACAGTTTAAAACATCCAAATAGCATAAACCGTTTTAGGGTTTGATGTAAATACATGAAAAAATAAAACTTACGCATCGAACATAGAACCTCCTCATTTTTGAAGTCAATTAAAAAAGAACTTCAACACAAATTGAAGTATGAAAAAATAGAGAACACACGCAAACATAATTGGACTGTTTTACAAAAAAAAAAACCGACTTCAAATTACACTAAGAAGTCATCAAATCCTGATCTTATGACAATGGGACCAACTGGGAAGTGTACCCTTTCAAATAAAATAAGAATTTTTCAAATCGGTTTATAAATGACGGAGTTATGAGGTAACAAACATAATAAAAAAAATACAACCGAATTGAGAACCTCTTCGTTTTTTTGAAGTCGGTTATCAAAAAGTACCGAAAAACTTAAAAACCATAGCAAGCTACACTTACTTACGTTTGCCAATTCAAAATAGAATAGTGGTTTCCGTAGAAACTACAAAAGAACGATAGCGTGGTCTACACAGCTGTTATACCGCAACCACACCACACGGACCCACTAAGCCACCTCCAGCTACTTTGTATGCATATTGTAATAGCTGAGTTCTTAACAAAGTTACTTGAAAATCTTGGGTAAAAGGTATAGTTAGTTAAAAACTACGACGATTTCAACGTTCTTTGAATGCAAAGTTTGACGATGATTTTAATATTATATAATAAAATTATAAAGTTTTTTGTTTACCAAGTTAAAGTTAGAATAAATAAGTAGAGGTTACGAACACCAATATACCATGGGTGGAGATTTCGAGATGGCATATATTCGAAACCTATGTTGGGTTAGTCATGCTGAACAACTTTTACTATGGGACCAACACAGACTTCTCAAAAAAGAATACATTCTCATACCAAATATACATGGATCAAGTAAAAAAAAAAATTACAAGCTTTTAATTAACTTGCAATGTATAAGTCGAATTTCACCCACTTCCTGTGGTCGGATTGACTTGATATTCGGTATACATTAGTATATATAAAAAGTACAGTCACCAAAAAAAGTTTGTATTAAAAATGTTAACAACAACTTATTTGAGATGATTCTGTAAAATATTTCATGCGGCGAACTCATGCTACTTGATGCTATTATAGTATCAGAAGTCAGCTCCTGAAAATAATTATAACTAGTAAGCTTTTCATAGTGCAAGTCACGGCTGTCCACGAGGTTATTCAATGGCATGTGAAGACATCTGGCGTTAAATCCGCACTAAGCCCTAATCCCGGACTATGAAGGAGTTCTAAGAAAAATCTATATGCTAGCTAAGACATTTTCAACCTTAAACATTGAGAAAAAAAGAATTTAAAACTTAATTTACTCTTGCCGTTTGTTGGTAAGCGCATCACTTGAAAACGTTTTTTTTTATACGTCGAATTTGCCAAG
This sequence comes from Polyploca ridens, assembly GCA_951394255.1. Lineage (NCBI taxonomy): Eukaryota > Metazoa > Arthropoda > Insecta > Lepidoptera > Drepanidae > Polyploca > Polyploca ridens. The sequence goes on along the minus strand of OX596269.1, from coordinate 9,089,341 downwards.
GTTACTTGTAACACATGAGGCATCACTCACGATCCATTCTTTCCACAATTACCGAACCAATTTTGCTAATTGAAAATAAATAAATGTAATTATGGTCTTTGACAGTTGTCCTGATCCACAAGTATAAAGTCGCTCAGCGGGCAATGGAAAGAGTTATGCTCTAAAGGACAGAGTTCGCAACGATGAGATCCGGCGGAGAACTAAATTACCCGACATAGCTCTGAGAATAAGCAAGCTGAAGTGGCAGTGGGCAGGCCATATTTGTCGCAAAACGGATAACCGATGGGGTAAACGAGTTCCTGACTGAAGACCACGCACAGGCAAGCGAAGTGTGGTACGCCCCCCCGGCTAGGTGGACCGATGACCTGCGAACCTTGGCGGGCGGTAGGTGGATGCGAAAAGTGGAGGACCGGAAGATGTGGCGACTACTATGGGAAAGGCCTATGTCCAGCAGTGGACGACCACAGACTGTTGATGATGATGATGAAATGTAATTATAGTCCGAATAAGGTTTCTACGGACAGAACAAAAATTTAAATTGCCCGTAAAATTGACAAATTCGAAAAAGAATTTTTGTATGAACTGAAAGAATCATGGCGAGATCTATACATTGATTTGTACAAAAAAAATAACAAGATTACATTACCAGCAACATATTAATATACTTAAAATATTTTATAAACCCCGCAAAACATAACAACGACATAATGGTTTTGGTCGCGATTCGCCGGCATGGCATATAATGTCGCATTTTTATCCCGAGAATCTAAAAATATTTTTAATGCCTCAAGTTTTTCCTTTCGTACCAAGGATCACTAATAATAACGAATAATAAAGAATAACGTCATTTCAACGTCTCTAAAAATGATATTTTTTTTTGTAAAAATCTCGCCATGTTTCTTTGAAAGTTGCATGCAATTATGTAGTTCCTGGGATACGACAGGGTAATTTTCCTCCGGGAAAGCCAGTAAACCCGCGAGAGACTGCTAGTTCAAAATAAACCCTGTTCGCCTAGTTAATTATACCTATACAAACATTTTGAGTTAAAACAAATATTCGGTTCGCCTGGGAACTAAAAATAATAACTATTCACGAAGCAAATATACAGTGGTAATATCTAATAATATTATTTTAACTACAAGATCGTACGGAACCTAATGTATTACTTTTGGCAATTATATTTTTTATATTTTATAAATCCATTACAAGTAGTTGATTTATCATCCTCAGGGATTTGCACAATGAATAGACTTCTGAAAAATATTATTTATTAAAATCATAAATCAATCCGCTGAGGACAGTACCCGGGTACTGTATTTTAATCCCGTTCTATTTTAATCTTAGACTATTACAGGCAACTGTCGAAAGAAGATAAAAAATCATTTTTTTTAATATACTAAAAACACTTGATAGTTACTCAACAAAGCTTTGGAAACAGTGTAATTGACGAGCGAAGCGTCTTCGTTGCAGCTTGGATAAAAATGCTTTCGTATATTGATACGAAAGCATTTTTATCCATAATATAATTGTATAATTGTATACAGGGTGTTGTTTTGGTCGGCGACAAGCGACCCAGGAGCGGTAGTATATTCCATTAAATACTGTAAATATGTTGAGAAATACCTTATTCAATTTGAAATAAAATTACCGCAAAGTATGGTTACTAGGCACGTGCACAGACTAGAGCTAGGCGCAAGCCGCCATCGCCCCACCCATTTACTCCCTCGTACTCCCGTTGAGTATTATGTCTACACTTTAGCTTATTACATGATTTTCAAAATTTTAATTTTTTAATTTTTATTTAAAAAAAAAAGTATTTTTTTTATATTTTTTTAAGCACCAGTATCATTTTTATTATCGACCCTGAGTCGCTCGTCGCTGACCAAAACAACGACCTGTATTATAATAAAAAGAGGTAGATATCGCATTAACGCACGCTAATTGTTGCAGACGAATTCAGACAATTGTAGTAATTTTGCTTAGCGGCTACATATAGCTATCTCTTTCTGTACCATAGGTTCCGTATTATCAATAACTGAACGCCGCTCAGTATGAGGGTAGCATATCGCTATTATAATATCCAGATGTCCAGATGTCCCGATTTCCGTATCTTCTCCCCTACAGGTCGCAATTCTCAACCGATACTCGTGAAATTTTGTGAGCAAGTTCAGTAATTATGTGGATTTTTTTGACCGAATAATTTCATATAATAATCTAGACTCGCGAGGTCTACATCTCACAGGGTCATATTCTTTATTCAGAATTTATCAACGGATTTTTTAACGCTTTCGGTGACCGAGCAAATATTACTTTATGTAGAAATAATTACAAAATGTTTAAAGTTTCGATGTATGGAATGCGATAAAAGCTTTAGGACAATGGCGCGCGGAATGTGTAGTCGGTAACGCGTGTGTGAATACAACTGGTGAAGCTAGCGTCTATACTATGTTAACCGCTTACCATTAGATAGGTTGTGCCTTGTTTGCTACCTTAGTAGTATAAAGGTTCGTTATAGTTTTTGGTTTTGAATTGTTTTTTTTTTGTTTAAATACATGTAGTAGTAAAAAAAATGGCTTCTACTTCATTCCCTTGTTACTATTTTTTTTATTCCCAACTATCTGCTGTCCCTCAAAGTATGTTATCTATTCCCAGTGCTGTTCCAAATTTCATCCAAATTAATTCAGCTGTTACGGCGTGGCGTTGGTTCTCGCGAGGGACGCGCATCCTATTATAAAAATTGATGTCATTGTTATATTTTTAACCACGAGCCAAGCGATAAAATACCAACAAGCATACGGCCCGCCTGATGGTAAGCAGTTACCATAGCCTATGGACGCTTGCAACACCAGGGGTATCACTCGCGCGTTGCCGAATAATATATACAAAAATATTCGTATATAAGCAAAATACTGCATTGTATGCCGCAAGATAATTCAGGTTGATAAGCAGGATCAATTATACATCAATGACAGACTCCAGATTAATAAAAAAATAAAAAATTCGTTATTCAGAATACCTACGTTTGGACAAATACGTAGAGCGTTAACGCTATGAATAACCGTCGCGCTAGTGTGCTAACATTTAAAAATGTTCATGTCACTCATATACATTTTTTTTTCTTAAACACTGTATTATTTACGGCTTATGAAATCGGAAAATAGTGTGATCCGCAGCAGTTTGTAATTATGAATTCTGTGTATAAGTTGTTTTACAATAATAAATTTACATTATTGCCTTTTTAAGTGGACTGTAGTGTACAAAACGAACGTTTAATTAAACTAATGTGCGTTGTAAAAAATAACTACTAGCCTAATTGCAGTATTATTTCAAAATGTTGATTATTTAGATAAAGAAAATAGCAATGTAGGTATACCAATTATTCCATAAAAATCATTACAATTAATTGTTTTAAGTATAATTTAATTTTACGGTTCCTAATTTGAGAAGTTACCATTTTTGACCATTAAAAATATGTAGATAAAGCTAGATGTCCCGGCGGTTTCACTCGCGTTCCCAGGATAATGAGAGTAGCCTATGTCTTTCTCCGTACCAAAGGGGCTATCTGCGTACCTTTCATCACTATCAGCTCTGCGGTTTTGGTGTAAAAGAAAATACACAGACAGAGACCTACTTCCGCATTAATAATATAAAAAAAAAACTTTTTAACAAAAAAAATAAACCATCGAAAAAACTGAAAAGCAAAAAATATTTTTTTTAGGTTTTGCAGTCGGGGACAAACCAATAACCTACGTAGGTATGTATTTTTATGTAATATTTGTTTATTTATCGAATTTAACAAGAAACGTGCCTCAACCTGACACGATTTAGAGGTACTGTTAAAATAGAGGATGAAAGAATAATAAAGTGAATCCCAAAATCATAGAGCAGTACGTGGATTACGTAACAAAATTTCAATGAAATTCAGATTGAAATAAACTCTGAATCGGCAGAAATATTACAAAATCGGAAATGGTTCCATTTTTAATCAACCACTGTTTGTATTTGCAGTTATTAGAACATAAAAAAGTTATCAGAAAACCACTATATTGAACCGATTTCAATTCCAAAATGATTGAAATTTAGTTACGTAATCGCCCCACAGGTGTCTGAAGAACTGGTTCTCCCAAAAACTAATGGTACTCCAAAGAATATTCATAAAATATAAAGTCTCTCATCGTACAAATAACCCTACGTGGAATGTAGTTAGTGTGTGAACCCGAATCATTTTAATATTATAATCAACGGAACCAAACATTATGCTTTTGACCTTTATCAACACGCTAAGAGATCCCTAAAACATCGGCGCTTAAAATTACAAATTCAAAACTCGTACCAGGACAGTTTGGGTGTTTGGGCCGACAATAGATAAACTGAATGGCACAGCAAAAAATTGGAATCAATTGACGATCTGCATATCTCCACGGAACCATTTTTTTGTTCAGTTTTGTTCAGAATAATAGGTTTCATGTCTGACAGTCTGACAACAAATCCAGCGTTTTGTTCATTTTTGGATTGTTGAATACAGTTTTTGGCGAAATGAATCCAGTACTTTTGCGTGTGTAATATCAGTTATTGTCAAGTATTAAATACTAAATTTTGTCCTTAGTTATAATAATAATAATAATAATAATAATTCATTTATTTCAGGCTACTAGTGGCCCATAGATATATACCTTACAAACTAACATAAATATTATAGAAAAACATGTTTTGTTAGTATAAACACTTAAGCCTATGTTAAGTACTTAAGTTATGATAGACGTGCTAGTTACGGGAAGCGCTCGTGGTTGTAGCATTATTAGCGCTACCACCCGTGAGGCCGGTACCTGGATGCGTGACCGACTAATGGTATTTCAACTCGAGCACCTTCTTTGGTTCAGAAGGGTACGTAAAGCCGTTGGTCTCGGTTATCACTTAAGTGTGATAGTCATTAAGCTAGATGGAGGCCTCCTAGGCGGCTTGAAAACTCCAACAATGTGTTTACCACTAGCCTACCTCCACCATTCCGTAGTGGGCACGCGTGGTAAAGTATGTGCCCATTCCCTTTCACCCGCTCATTTGTGATGGAGGCTTGTACTCAGCAGTGGAATGATGATGATGTGCAGATAACTATGGAAGATACATTTCCTGACCACGTCATAGGTCGAGACAAACATTTGTGTGTAATACTCTGTTTCTTCAAACTAATTTTAATTAACTTTCTTTTTTTCCTTTCTTGTTCCTTCTGATTCTTGATGTATTTTTATTTATATTAGGTATATCAAATTCCATTCCATTGTACAAGCTCGTCTTAAGAGTGCGTACCAAGCCAGAAAAATATGGCAATGTCAGATGAAACAAACTTATGTCTAATCTTCGCGTGCAGATGAGATGGAGATAGCGTGTTCCGCGGAACAAAAATGAACTAAGCGCTTTTTATCTAAATAACTCGTAAAGTATAGAATATTTTAAAAAATCGTTAGTAGCAGCCCTAGGTCATATATTAATGATATTATTTATCGAATTTTTGTCTTAATTAGATACACCATGAACGAATAAAACCGAAAATTCATTATTATTAGAGGTAGCTTTGTGATTTTTTTCTATAGAGGAAATTTCATTCCATTATGTTTTTGCTCAGGCAGAACCCTCGCGTATATAATGAAAATACCCATATAAAAATATTTTTTCATTTAAATACTATTTACTTGGTTAAATTTCAATTCTAAGATTGTTATTTTGCTTTATACGCAGTCTTAAATTTAAATCAGATTATTACGTTTTTATTTGATGTCTAATATCTATATTAAAATAACGACAATGACGATCGATAACTGTTACTAGCAATTCATTCCAACAGTTCTTGTTAACTGCATAGGGTATTCCATTTTTCAAATGAAAAATAAAAATACAGATTAATGCAAAGAGGGATGCAGATCATGTTGGGAAAGGTGAAGATAATAACGACACTAATAATATAATCAATCTAAGGCTTGAAAAGAAAAAAACATTAGCGAAGACCTCAACTATCTTCCCATCGTCAGTAATCTAAGCCTTACTTGAATCAGCTTAGACGTTAGTCAATCTGATGCTAATGTTGATGCTGATGTTAATGTTATTCAAAGCGTTGGAAAGCATTCGTGATCAGTAATCATAAATTGCGTGCTAACAGCCCTATCGCAGCTCTTCGTGTAATTTGATGCCAACTACTGATAAACTGTGATGTAACAATTAACTGCTGGTTAGTGAGGTATTTCCATTGTTCTTAGTTAAGTTTTAGGTGAATTAATCTTTGTTTGTAACGCAAAGTATAGTTCCATGACCGTGATTGTAACGGAATATGCAAATTTACTTGGGTTTTTAATTTAGTTAGGTATTCGTTTGACCGCAATGGTCTTGTAGTAAGTGGCAATGTAGCGGAAACTAAGCTTGAATGGAAACTAGCTTCTTCTCAAGTATAGAAGTCGCAACAAGCAGATTAATTTCTGCTAAGTATATGTTTTAAGATGAGGTAAGAAGTTTATATTCTTCAAAAAGCAATAGAATTATTAAACTTTGGGAGAATTATTTAATATGTTTTGCAGAGTTTAATTACAATAAAGATAAAATTGAGACCCTAAAGAAACAAGCTTAGTGTGGGGCACTGCTTGTTTAAAATGTTGTAAATATTATACAAAATATACTACAACGATAAAAGTTACAAACTATTTCTTAGAGGTCTAAAATAATAAATCTGGTAATATTTTCATATTTACCCTCTATGATACATACCATATACAAACTAGTTCGTGATCACAAAAAGCCAGTAGAATTACCTGGAACAAAAAGCAAGAAATTATTAATACAAATGCACACAGCACTGACAATCACTGAAAACGAAATTCTAGCGAAAGAGGGTTAGGCCAAAAAGGGCAAAAAATCATTGTGCATACACGATGACAATAATTCGGAGGACACTTGCCTCCCAGCTGAATTTAAATGTACCAATTTACATTCGAATTAAAATATGGCCCAGTGTTATTCCATTCATTATTTTCGCTCATTCACTCTTTGCTTCACTGTAGTTTTTTCGTTAAATATGGTAATTCTATTTTGAAAACTTTGCTTTATCATGCTGAATGTTGGAGTTAGCCTTTTTTTAATGTTGCTGTTTTTTATGAGACTTTCTAATTTTTAACGACAGTTTTATCGTTATAAGTATTAATGTAGCCGAAATTGGTAAATGTAAATAACCTAGAACTGAATCTAAAAAGACCTAATTCTTTGGAGATAGATTTAAAGTTGACTATAGCCAGTTACAAAGAAATCTACAGCCAAATTGTGTTTTATTTTGGCCCAAATCATTTGAACCTATTACGCTCGCCGCTTCGTCTGAGTTCCCTATTTTTAGCTACAACTACTTATCTATCTTCAGAGCAAAACTTTGACCTTTATCAAACACGCTAGTCTGCCCTAAGATAAGTACCACGCCGCAAGTCCTGGTTTCAATTCCCATATTCCTTCTAAGAGCTTAATTTATATAAAAACGTGCTTGCCAAGATTATCCGATGCATAAAAACATAAAACGTAAGTCGTGAGGGCACTGAGCTGCTGAAAGGGTGCTCCGTGCAGTGTGCAGTACACCCGTGTCTTGCACTGATTCATGTCACTTGTGCACTCGTGACGTCACCGAGAACACTTATGCAAAAAGTGCCCACTTGGGCTGCGTTGTACGCCGCTGTGTGCATATATTAGGTAGCAAGATGGTAGCGCCAGATTATTATCACTAGTATTAACTGTAGACATTTTTGTAGGCAAATGAACCAGAATTTTTAAGAAGAATAAGACAATTCAACACTTTTGAAAATGGTAAATAATTCACATACTGAGGACTTTGAGCTAGTATTACTACGTATAGAGAAGCAAAGGCTATGTCCCATTTTTTTAGAGTCAACTAAAGTTCTCTTTAACGCTGAAACAATAATTAGTCGACTAAGCAGACATTAGAAACACGTAGCGCTATCAAAATGCTTTTAGAAGTATTTTTCTCGCAATCACCGTGATTTTCACGGCGCTTACGCATTTCGTTCATCGTTCAGTAGAGCAAAGCAGAGGTTAATTGACAAAGCCTACTATAAGGTGGCTCATTACGTGGAAGACAAGAATATATGGTTGTAGTAGCTTCTCTCTGCACTTGCATCCCCCTGGCTAAGTGACAATTGTACGAATAAGTATAAAATAATAATGTATATATTGTATAAGTATTTGGAAAAAAAAGCTGTAATATTAAAAGATCTTCCACAAAAAAAAAAAGACCTTGCTGAGTTTCTTGCCGGAGTCTTCTCAGTTTAAGTGTATTCCGAACCGGTGGTAAATTCAACTGTATGTACCAATGTAACGTTCATAAGTGCCTTACTAGGGCCTAAACTGAATAAATGACTTTTTGATTTGATTTGATTTTGATTTTTGATTTTTCGACGGGCCAGTTGGCGCAGTTGGTTAAGGTTCACCTTACGCGCCGCAGGTCGTGGGTTCGATTCCCACACAGGACATGCATTTGTGTGCATGAACATGTCTGTATGTCCTGAGTCTGGGTGTAATTATGTATATTAAGTATGTATTTACAAACAAAAAGTAGTATATGTATTATATCAGTTATCTGGTTTCCATAGTACAAGCTCTGCTTAGTTTGGGATCAGATGACCGTGTGTGAAGAAATGTCCCAGGATATTTATTTATTTTGTTCTATAACAAGTGTGGCCGGATGACCTCACTTGAATGGAACATAGTTGTGATGTGTGGCGTCTTTTCTATACGTAGTAATTATAGCTCAATGACTGGGGAGAAATAATCATAATTTAAAGATGCAATTTGAGTAACGACAATTTTACCTTTGACGTTGTCTTCCTGAATTTAGACCGTGAATTGATTTTTTAGGCTCAACATACTGAAGTTCAGCTTTCTGTTTCAACAACTGAGCTGTTGGTTATATCAGAAGATTTGCTATCGGTGGCAGCTAGAAATACTGCAAACTATCCTCTAGAGCTTATTATAAATTTATTTGCAATGCCTTCCATTTGTACTACATCGCAGAACGTTCTGTACTCAGAACATACTCTTATTTCTTTACATTTCCTTGAATCACTTGCTTTGATTTCTACTGTACTTACAGAAGATCGCACCCAAATAACGTTACTATAATGTGGTGTTGTGTTCTTGCGGTGAGTAACGTCAGCAGAACTTCATGAGGAGACACAGTGTAGTACCCAGGATCAGCGGGGTAATAGGATGTTTATACCTTCTGATGCCGGTACAGCAAGTCGTCTCAAACCGTCTTGAGGCGCTTTTTTGGTATACAGATATTTTTGCACGGTCTTGCGCGATTGATACCCCTGCTGTTGCAAGCATCTAATTTTCGCCGGGACACGCAATTATTGTCAGTGAGATCAGCATGAAAATATTACGTAATGAATCTTAGTTTGTTTTGAAAAGAGTAATTGCTGAGTTTATTTCTGGCTCTTCTCATCAAATGCAACCGTCCGAACCAGTATTATAGTCAGACTATTCATAAGTGTCTGCGAAGGTCTATTTGAATATTGAATTCTACATGCTTGTTTGCTGCCGTATAGTAAAAAACTAACTGACTAAAAATAGAATCAGTTCCATATAATAATCCACTAACGACGTATAAATAAAAAAGCCATTCTTTATTTACATACTGCGCTCATCAATCAAATGTTGTAGCTAAACAGTAGCTCACAGGAAATGTGAGGAAAATATATTTTCATTCTCCTAGATCTTTTAGTATGGAAGATTGATTGCCTTGATATTTTTGCTGCGATATTGGTCTTACCTGGAGTTTCACTTGAGTTGGTTACTTGTAATATGTATTATTTTGGCATCGACATTTCGATATGGATCGAGTATAACTCGCACATTGCCGACCCTGCAATAATCCCTTCACAGCCTTTTTGAAGAACCTTCTGTAGAGAACATGTATCACATCTTTAGTGGTTATGGAAGTGCAAGGTGGATCACATCTCCATTTAAAAGGGAAGGTCTTCCGCCAGGCTTGGTCATGTCCAATTGTACATGTCGGACAGTTGTATATATGCAGAACGCCGAGAAAACTTCGTAAGTGCGATGCAGGATGTTGGGGCGCCATCTATCTATCGGCGTATGAACTGCATTATGGTGGTCGCAAAATGGTTGCCTAGTGGTCGGAATTCAACCGTACTAGTTTCACGTTTTTTTTTATACCTCTTAGGTGGTAAACAAGCATACGTCTCGCCTGATGGTAAGCGGTTACCGTAGCCTATGGATGCTTGCAACACCAGGGGAATCACGCGCGCGTTGCTGACCCTGCAGAAATCTCTTCACACCCCTTTTGAAGAACCCCATGCTGTACTCCATTGGGAAAACCACAGCGGGAAGCTCATTCCACAGTCTGAGCGTCCGCTGAAGGAAGCTCCTTTGAGCCCGTACAGTACGAAACAATTCTGGTTTCAACGTGTGAGGATGGACTCCCCGTCAATGGCGAGAGTTGCGACGGTGGAAGGTAGCCGTGGGTATCAGCTTAAACAATTCTACAGAACACTGTCCGTTGTACAAGCGGTAGAACACATATAAGTAGACAAAGTCTCTCAGACTGAGAGGCTTTAAACCGCGTGAATGAATAATAACGATATTTTAGTTTTCAGCGCTGTTTCTCCATATAAACTTAAACTAGGTTTACCTAATCTCATACTCCTACGTACACGCAATATGCTTAAAAACGGTACGCAGTTTTCTCTCCATATACTGCATACAAAATCAAGAGCAATTGAAACTATTTAATTTTTCAACCCTTATTTACAAAATGAATTACTAAGAGATAAAAATTCAAGTGTCGACGAAGCCATCAACCCTTAACTGAAGGGGTAGAAAACAAGCGGGGTAAATTTCCCTGAGGGATGGCATTTGTGATGTGCCAGGTATTTTACATGCAATAGGCAAATGACAATAGTATATACTTTGAGATTTTCAAAATTAGTAATTAGTAAAAACAAAAATCTATATGATGATATCTAGATATTAATCTTTTTACCCGACTGATCCGGAAGGAAGGTTTCAAAATATACAGATGTATCTCCTCTCCTCCTGGTAACTCCAACATAACATAACATAAAATAAAATACCGTAATCTAAAAAACAAATCGCAATCCAACAATACAGGTACTACAACGAGAAAAATCTGGCAAATAATAGTCTCGTCGAGTTACAATGGGTCCAGAGTACCCCAGCATTACCCGTGGGGGTTAAAGTGGCCTCCCAGACTGAATAGCCTTAGTTTTAGTCTCACCCCATGCTTTTCACTCTTCCATGGAGAAATGAGCTCATTCCTTTTTTAAAAGCCCTTGAAAACGATGTTGGTTATAATATTTTTTTAATTACCGTGTTTCGCCACTTTGTTATTCGGAGGTTAATTGGTAGAATGAATAGCAGGATTGTTGCCATTTTCAGATAGATTTAGAGATTAATTATATTTTTTACATTTCATTTTGTTTTAAATAATTTTAAAGTACAGAATTATTCTGAAACTATATAATAATTCAATTATTAAATTTCAGCAGTATTGGAAATTAATGAAAATTGAAAGAGACGAAGAACAACAGAGCAAGTGGAAAGATAAGTGACCATTAACGCGACATTAAGACCAATCTTCCTAAAAATCTGAAAATTAACTACTTTACAAATAGGTATAAAATCTTTAATAAAGTCTTAATACATTGACAAGCAATTATAGACTTTATGACTAAAAACTTGAATGCCATCAATTTAATACCCAACAAATCAAATATATACCAAACATGAATCAATAAGCCTTCAAACTATATCCAATAAATAAATAGAGATTCATTTAAAATCGCAAATATTAGCATTGCCTCAACTATTTGAGCACAAACGCACTGTAAATGGCTTTAACTGAGTCTATCTCTGCTATTGATGTTTATCTATATAAATAAAATCAAATGGGATGATTCTTGGGTAAAAAAAAATCTAATTAGTCCGTCAGTTAGATTATCAAAAAATATTGGACACGTATTTTTTGCTTTATCAAATCATTAAAAATTGACAAAGATATAGCGCGTCAAAGTTAGGGAGTGAGGGCTCGTGACGTCACTTTTGAATAAAAAGTGTACCATAGGGTGACGTCACGCGGAACTTCAACACAAAATATCTTCGTATTTTTTGTTAACTTGACAAAGAATTTTGATACAGTAAATGACCATATGGAATCTAGTCGCATGTATGTATGGCGGGCTCGGCCGATTTGGCTGTTTTTTTACAATGTATGTAACGGTTTGTTCGGGTGGAATCTTGCAACTCGAATTTCACCCACTTCCAGTGATCGGATTGACTTGATATTTGGTATACATTAGTCTATTGGAAGACACTGCAAGTACAGTCAACAAGAAAAGCTACTATTTAAAATGTTTTTTTTTTAACAAATACTTATTTTTTCAGGATTTTTTCGGAAAGCATGGTACCTATTTTTGTGCAATAGTTTGACATAAACGTAAAAGTGAGTTTCTTTGTTTCGACGCCTTAATGAAACATACAATCGTTATAAAATTGGACACGTGGGTAAATTATACCTGGGAATAACATTATAGGATACTGTTTATCCCTTTTTTTTTTTTTATGTCATTAGGTTGACAAACAGGCAGACGGTCCACCTGATGGTAAGGGTCACCGCCGCCTATGGACATTTGCAATACCAGGGGGATTGCCGATGTGTTGCCGACCTTGAAGAGCTCTTTTTATACCATTTTTTAAGAACCCCATATCGTAGCGCTGAGGGAAAACCGTAATGGGGAGCTCATTCCACATCCTAATGGTCCGCAGTAGGAACGTCCGACTGAACCGTTGTGTGGACGATCGAGGCGGCTCGAGGATATGAGGATGAACTCCACATCGCCGGCGAGCGGTGCGGTGGTAAAAAGGTGATGATGGCACCAGGTCAAAAAGTTCTTGAGTACACTCCCCATTATATAGACGGTAGAACACACAGAGAGAGCCAATGTCTCTCCGAAGGCTGAGAGGTTCCAAACCGCCAGTGAGTTCGGGATCGCCAACTATACGAGTGGCCCTCCTTTGCACCGAAGCAAGTGGATCGAGCTGGTAAGCGGGTGCGCCTGCCCAGAGGTGTGAGCAGTACTCCATATGCGGCCTAACCTGTGCTTTATATAGCTGCAGCCGCTGAAGTGGTGTAAAGTACCACTTAGACCTATTAAGCACACCCAGCTTCTTTGAAGCCAGTTTGGCTTTACTTTCCAAATGACCTCGAAACTGGACATCACTCGCAATGTCGACACCGAGGATCCCGATACTCTTTGAGATGATGAGGGGAGTGTCTTCAAACTTTGGTGCAGCTACGAATGGGGTTTTTTTCGCGGAGAACGCGCAAACCTGTGTCTTCGAAGGGTTGAAACGGACTAAATTAAGTCTTCCCCATTCCGAGACCCGCTCCAAAGAGGTCTCGACTTCAGACACAAGTTGTATTCGGCTTTCCTCCACCATAGACCGAGGGATGTTAGCACGGCCAGTATATTGGGCATCACCAGTGCTGTCATCCGCATAGCAGTGAATGCTGGGAATTTTCAGCATATCATTGATATGCAGGATGAACAGTGTTGGCGATAGCACGCAGCCTTGTGGTACGCCAGCATTAATGTTCTTGATGTCGGAGCAACATCCGTCAACAGCGACCTTGATGCTCCGATCAGCAAGAAAGCTGGTCACCCAAGTGCACAAACCCTCGGGAATTCCATATGACGGTAGCTTCGATAGAAGTGCCCTGTGCCAGACCCGGTCGAAGGCCTTAGCAATATCGAGGCCAACTGCCAAAGCCTCGCCTTTACTCTCTATGGCTTCAGCCCATCGGTGCGTCAGGTAAACAAGAAGGTCTCCAGCTGAACAACCATGTCGGAAGCCGTATTGGCGGTCGCTTATCAGCTGGTGCTCCTCTAGGTACCCCTGGAGTAAATAAGATTCTTTGGAAACGCGTGTGAAACTTAGAGGCCAAAACTAGTATAACATAAAACAAGTAAATATGGAGAATCAAATACCATAATTAAGGGCCGCTGAAAAAAAATCGCGCTTAAAAACGAGCCATGCAATTTTTTCTTATTTTTCTTGAGTCTCGAAATTGTAAAAGCCTCTTGTGGAATAATAGAAAGGGGAACGTGTAAGGGCACTTGTGTCGCGAGCCAGCGTTGAATAAAAAGTGCTCTTTAAATGCGGGATAGATATTTACGGCTTAAGCCGGGAGCCATTTTTCGATTTTTTTAATGAATTGTCAAGTTAATTGGCAGGTGAGAGCTTGTTTTTATTCAAATTCAAATGAATGGTTGTGTTGATGAATTTGAAATTAGATGTTGCAATTTTACTACTTGACTTGGTTGTAAATGAGGGTTTTTAAAGTGGAAGGATATTGTAAGGAGGCACTTATGAACGTTAAGTTATACATATAGTTGAATTTACCACCGGCTCGTAAATATGTATTAGATATTTATTCATATTGGTTAGATCATATTATTATGGTAGAATGATTGAGTGATGTGGCTACACTAACCATAGCGCACATAGCAAAGTATATAAAAGTGTGGGTATTTGTATTTGTAAGAGTTAGTTTTTCACAAGCTCTCGAGCTGGACTCAGCTCAGTACGATCATTGTTTTACCAGGTTCTGTAATTTATTATAAGTTAAGACTAAGATTGTGAAGTGAAGTGATTACCTAATTAATTGTAATATTATAACAGTAAACATATCGGGGCCCATGAGGAGTTTGTTGCGTCGCTTCTTCTCCTCATACGGGACTTTTCTGAAGCGATAGTATTACGTTGCACTACGCCCACCGAATCCTGATACCACAGAACCTTAATCATGGTGTTCGTATCGCTTGGCAGTCGCTGACGCTATTACACGGAAAACAAAAAAAAAACAACGGGTTGCACTCCGGGAGTGCCGGCAGAAGTGAAAACTTAAATACTAACGTTGTGCATTTTTGATATTCTGGAATGGTAAGGTAATAATTTTGCACGAATTGCTTACTTGCAGTATAAAAGTACTATCATTTATGTGATAAAATACAATATTCATTTATTGCATTATCGTACACAAACATGACAATTTATATTACATTAATCGAAATCCGAGTAAAAAGCGTTAAAATTAAAGAAAACGGGTGCCGGCGGAAAATACTTTCAGGGGACTTAAATCCCAATTCCACTAAGGAGTAGCGCAAAAGCTTCCACTAACTTTCCTCTTACTGAATTGAAAACAAGTTTCAGATTTACCTTTACACGAGATTGCTGAAATTCAGCGTTACTGCGGAGCTAATGGGTTGACGGGCAGTTTGGGGTCGCGCAACAGTTGTGCATTTGTTGTTTTACAAATTAGAACAACATTTTTCGTTGGAAGTGGTAATAGTTATGAATTCTATGTTGGAATTAGAGGGTTTGTTTTGATGGGATAACAATCCTTTAAAACTTTCCATAGATATTTCATAGAATAATGTCGTAAGATAATTGATTTACTTTCAGAAAAAAAATCGAAATGACTTCCTTGTGATTTGCTCACGGTAAAAGTATCTATAAAACCGGCCAAGTGCGAGTAGGCCTCGCACACGGAGGGATCCGTACAATAATAATAATTTTACTTTACTAAAATTTACTGTGAAATTAATAGTAGGCGCAACAAAAAAACCACCATAAGAAGACGTCTCTTGTATGGGGACCCCCTTTAATTTTAAAGGCATGCAGATAGCGTATGTTCTTCTTCATACCATAGGCTATCTGCATACCAAATTTCATGATTCGTTCAGGAGTTGAGGCGTGAAGGCGCAACAAACAAACAAACTCACTTTTCCATTGATTAGGATAGGTTACGGGGAGCGCTTACCATTAGGCGGGCCATATGCATGTATGCCACACATGTTTTATACTTTACTAGGAAGGGTTTTCAAAATTCAACTTCTTAGGGGGTAAAATGCTACGAGTATCACCCGCGGGGCAAAATGCTACCCATAACTCAGTCATAAGCAGACACCGCTTTGTTATTGCAGATTATGTTACCTCAAAATTTAACTGCAGTGGTTAACTGTTCACAGCTTGCAACTTTAGTAATGTACGTCTTAAATTTCCAACTAACTGTGACCTAGATACCTAGATTTTGTCAGTTTAATTCAGAATTAGATGGTAATTTTGTTTGACTAAGTGGCTTTTGGTATTATACGAAATTAAATTAGATTCTTGGTGGAGGAGTAACTGACAATATTTTGGATGTACCTACCTACTTTCTTCACATATACTGGGTGGAGATTTCGAGATGGCATATTTTCGAAACCTATGTTGGGTTAGTCATGCTGAACAACTTTTACTATGAGACCAACACTGAATACTCGAAAAAAAAATTTTACTTTTCATACATTATGTTCGAGCTAGGTTGACATTTACTATGGAAAGTAAATTTTATTTTTTGAGTATTCACTATTGGTTCCATTGTAAAAGTTGTTCAGCATGACTAACCCAACATAGGTTTCGAAAATATGCCATCTCGAAATCTCCACCTGTTATAGGTTGCTATTATCGCTTTAAATACGTACCCTATACTAGGTATATACGGTGACTGGTAATTAGTAAACGATACTTAGACACATGATTGTACTTATGATAACAAACAACTTTCCCAAAGAATTTGTTTTATTTACTTAGCACATGCCCATAATATTTAGTACCTAAAAAGAATAAGAATACACCATCGGCTTAATATAATAATTTAGTTATTTATCCCTATTTGTTTATTTGGGAAAGTTGTTTGTTATCATAAGTACAATTATGTGTCTAAGTAGGTATCGTTTACTAATTACCAGTCACCGTGTACAGGGTTTTTTGTATCCACCTGGCTCCTCACCTCAAGTTGAACATGAGAGCAAGTTATTTCTAGGCTTTGTGTGCTTACCACCTTCGGCCACATCATCACTTATCATGGTGAGATTGCGGTCACAAACAGGCCTATAAACAGTCAAATGTACCACGCTTACACAGATAATGCCTATTCACTCTGGCCTTGAATACATCTAGGTTAAAGGTATCTGGAAACACAGACCACGGAAAAGAGATACACAGACCACGGACCACAGAAGGAAGAACCGAAGCGTTGTGTTCGTATAAGCGAGATGTCTATTCCGTGTGGGTGCAAAATCTCCCAGCTACCCCAATAACAACACCAAAACTCTAATCAAGTATCAGGAATAGATCGTGTTAATCGAAAATAAACCTTATATCATTGGTTCAGGTTCCAAATTCAAATGTTTAAAACACGACTCAAAACTTGAATTGCGACGGACCTAATTGTACGAAAAAATACTTTGTAATCTGTTCACTGACTCCAATCAACAAAAAACATATGACTGCCGACTTCCTGCTCATTACAAAGCAAACTGGAATGTGCAGTCACTAACAACTATCAAGAGCCAGTTACTTCGACAAAGTTTCTCACCATCCGCCCCACGAGTATGCAGATGAGGCCTTTTCACACAATCGGTTCTACAAACAAGATTATTAATATAAAGAGAAAAAGAGCATTTTCTTTTGCTCAAAGAGCAGCTCGACTGAGGAAGTACCTTACAGAATACCGCAGCCGCATAATCTTTACTATATTAGCCATCTAGCTGGCTATAACCCTCAAGTTGAAAATCTGTCACCAAGCACCTATCGGTGTATTCCAACAGCTGCACTTGAGAGCCAGTTCCTTCTAGGCTTTGTGTGTTTACTACCTTCGGCCACATCATCAGTTATCATGGTGAGATTGTGGTCAAACACAGGCCTACACAAACTAAAGAAAAAAAAATCTAAACGCATTATGCTTCAGCGATAAGGCTGCCTGAATTGTTTGCACTTTTTACGTTATTCTTCGAAAGGCACATAAAGCCGTTGGTCCTGGTTATCACTTAATTGTGATAGTCGTTAAGCTAGTTGGAGGCCTACTAGACGGCTTGAAAACTCCAACAGTAGGTTGACCACTAGCCTACCTCCACCGATTCGCAGTGGACACACGTGGTGGAGTATCTGCCCATTCATTTGTGAAAGGAGGCTTGTGCTCAGCTGTGGGACATTATAGGCTGATGATGATGCTGTAACGTGGGGGTTCATTCCCAGTCAAGTTGCTCTTCCCCTCTGGTGATAAGAAAATTCAAAATTTTTCTATGCAGCAAATATCGAACTACAGTGTATACCTCAGCCAGTTTGAAGACAAGCACGAGCTACTATAGAAGAGTTTTTCTAACCAAGTTATCTGAGTACAAAATAACCTCGCTAGTGTGAACGACGCTTAAACTAACTCAGTTATAGGCCATAACCGGTAGATAAAAACGGTACGACACCTGCGACCTAGTGCGACGGGGTGCGACTATGAAATCTCACATTAACCTACTTCTTACATTTCGCAGAAATATGCTTAGGTAATGAAAACTTAACAATGTCTGTTCAAATAAACTTCGAATTTTTTTTACTTTATTAATAAACCTTGTTTCATCATAGCACAATGTATCTATTTATTCTCGGTGCAAAATTTAAATGCAATACGTTATTTCATCATTATTGATATCGGCCAATCAAGATGCGCGATTTTGTTAAATTGACGCATGCAGCACCTTACTGATCACTGATTGGAGCTTAGCGGTGGAAAAGAAGATGGCGAATTACGTGCGAACTACAAAACGTGTCGCTGTGTGAAAATATTGGTTTTTTCGAAATCGAGCTAAAATTCAACAATATCTTGTGATCTACAATAATAATACGAAACATACACATTATCAAGACCATCGGCCTAGTGTTTCCAGAGGAGTCCTCGAGTCTTGCCATCCAGGTGTTCCACAAGCCGTGACGCAGTCCAAGGTAGGTGTCTGCATTATAACTTGGTTGGCAAAGATATCAATAATTGGAGCAATTTGGGCTCTCGCCGAAGTAGGACCATTAATTTGGCATTGTGCTTTGACCCAGTGTGGTTCGCGGCCCTTGTGTTTTTAACAAAGACGCCCGTGACGCCACATCTTTTTGGTGCCGAAACCCGGGAAATACCTCTGGTAATACTAAGAACTAATCTATTTCTTAATCATTGTTTGATATCTTACATAAACTATTTGAATTTCATTAAATTACATAGTCATTTAGTAAATTCATTTAATAATTTCGATCGGAACTTTTTTTGTAAGTACCCGATATTTACCGCTTAATATTTTTTCTTGGGCTAATTTGTATAAAATTCTATAATTTTATCAAATTATCATTCGTAGTTCAGTATTATTTTGTTATTGTGTAACATTTATAATCATCAACCTTTAATTAACGATAAAACACAAGAAATTGCAACAATTTATTTGTGTGCGGTCGTGAGCATAATGGTGTAATTTCTTTAACGCGACCAAAGCAACGATTCGTCTTTGGTTATTTCTTGCTAGTATATCAATTTCGATTATTGTTGAGTTAGGTGCTCATTTAAATTCGATTCGAAATACATTCTGGTTCCATTTAGGAAATCGTAGTTACCATTACTAGATCAGTTTTTATAAACAATCATTTCTTATCTTATCGGTGTTTATATTAATTATCTAATCCGGCTATGGTAACATAACATTCTTTCTTCCGGATTTCTTTACGGAAATCGTTTTCTTGTAAATTCTAATATAAACAAGCTATCCATATCGGTGTTTATATATGAATCGGCTAGATATCACGGAATAAATATTTATATTTGAATATAATATAAATAACTATTATAAAGACTCTTTAACATAACGTTATAGGATAATATTATCGAAACAAAACTAAAAAATCGGTCGATATATTGTCATTTGTTAGTGTTAAATAATTTCCACCTTTACGAACGGCAACCGCCAGGTGGCGCCGCGCAGGAGACGAGCGTCCCGAGCGGTTCGAAACTATTCGTTCGGTCGGTGTCGGGTGCACTTCGGGTGCGTTCGACAATCTTTTCACTCGGTCAAGGTCAATCACCTTCATCTAATCGTTTCATTTGTTTGTCATTCGAACCTTTTATTGTATTCGTGACTTTTTTTAATCTTAATAGTTGCATTTGCAATAACAAATCATTATGTCGTTACTCAAACGTACTCGTAGGTCTTCTAAAGCAAAATTAGACTGTTATACGGTTCAGGATTTGCCTTCTTTGCGTAGAAAACGAACAATAGCTTTTAATCGTTTAACAAAAGCGTTTACTATCGGAACCGAGGCTTCGACTGATGAATCGCAACTCGATTTATTTTTCTCGTATTACGATGAAGTAAAGAGGATCGCAGCGAACTTCGAGGACGCCCATCTGTGCATTTTGGATGTTTTGAATAGCGACGATGATGATGAAAGTGATGATATTCGCGAACGTTTTGATGAAATATATTTTAAAATCAACTCAATACATCGTCGTTTGACAGGCGAGTCAAAGTCATCGCAGTCATCAAGGGATAATATCAGCAACGGTTCTTTGCACGTTAAATTACCAAAGATAACTCTTTCTACGTTTTCTGGAAATATTAAACAGTGGCCTGAATTCTTTGATACCTTCAACGCTTTGATTCATAATTCACCGGCGCTCAGTGACACTGAGCGATTTCACTATTTGGTTTCGTCTTTGCGTGGCGATGCGCTGTCGCTAATTAGAACCTTTCCATTAATGAGTGAACATTATAACCTTGCATACGATGCTCTTGTTAATCGTTATCAGGATAAGCGGGAACTTGCATTCACATGTTGGCGTGATATTCTCAGTATTCAATTTAAATTAAATAATGTAATTGAATTTCGTCGGTCACTTGATTTTATAGAAGAAAATTTAAATATTTTGAAAAATTTAAAATTACCCGTTAATCATTGGGATTTCGTTTTATCATATCATCTTTTATCTAAACTTGACAACAAAACGCGTCGAGAGTTTGAGGAAAAGCATTCTGATGTTGAATTTCCAAAGTATAGTCAATTAAAATTATTTTTAAATACCAAATGTGAAGCGCTCATTAGAGATAATCATTTTTCCGAAATGACCAAACCGATTACAACCAAAGAGGTTCCAAAGAGTTCGTCTACTCATCACTCTTCTCAACGTTACAACACTACGCATTCGCTTATGTCCCTTCAAAATTCGAGTTCACTTAACAAAACTGAGGAACCAGAAAATAATGTTACACTTGTCGTATCGGGAGACGCTTCATCCAAACTTGAAAATTCAACCATTCATAAACAACCATTCAAATGTTCGTTCTGTGGTGATTCTCATTCTATTTTACAATGTAAAACATTTGTAGAAAAACCTGTAGATCAGCGTCAGGCTATAGTTACCCAAAAGGGGTGGTGTTTCAATTGTTTAAAATCATCTCATCAACTGAAGGATTGCTCGTCGATATTTTCATGTCAAAAATGCCGACGTAAGCATCATACTTTGTTGCACAATGACGCACAGACCACTTCAAGCTCTGCATCAATTTCCAATCCGGTTTCCTTGGTAGCAAAGAATACTGAGAATAGTTCTTGCACTCAAATCGGCACTACCGTTTTACTCGCGACAGCTATAGTGCAAATTAAGGATTCTTTTGGTCGTTTCCATTCATTTCGTGCGTTGTTTGATACAGGCAGTCAGACTAACTTTATCACTGAACAAGCGGTTCAGCAATTAAATGTTCAGCCTTCCACAGCTCAAATCTTAGTTAGCGGTTTAGGTGACACTACATCTTCCATTACTAGTCTCGTTCAGTGCGATATTGGTTCTGACGATAATGTCCTGTTCAGTCTGGATTTGTATGTCATTCCTAAAATTTGTGGCGATCAACCAATTGCCAAATTGAATACTTCTAGTTGGAATAACATAAAAAATCTTAATTTGGCTGATCCTGGTTTCGACATTCCCGGACCAATCGATTTGCTTTTGAATGCGGACATCTTCGCACAATCTCTCTTGGAAGAACGTGTCAAAGCTTCATCAGGGCAACCTCCTGCTTTCAATTCTGTGTTCGGATGGCTTCTTTTAGGAAAAGTACCTTTGGCTTCTACTTCATTACTAGAAATTCAATCAAAAACAGATAATGACAATCTTATTGGTCTTGTTCAGAGATTTTGGGAAATCGATACGATTCCACAAGCGTCTACTCTTACGCCGGATGAGACACGCTGTGAACAACATTTCATTTCAACTCATTCTCGTGACGAAACGGGCAGGTATATCGTAGAACTCCCTTTTCAATGTTCCAGTGAGCCTATTTTCCAAGAATCGCGTGATATTGCTATCAGACGTTTTCATGCTATCGAACGCCGGCTTTCGCGTGATTCTCAGCTTCAAATACAATACGCTGAATTTATGAACGATTATTTAACGAGCGGACACATGTCTCCTGTGCCTGCTAACGAGGTCGGATTAGGCAAGTACTACATTCCTCATCATTGTATTCTGAGACCTGGAAGCGCAACTACAAAACTCCGTGTCGTCTTTGACGCTTCTGCTAAAGATGCTAATTCTAAGTCGTTAAATAATACATTGTTAGTCGGTCCGAAGCTACATTCCAATATCGTAGAAATTTTATTACACTTTCGTGAACATGCAGTTGTGTTCATGGCTGACGTCCGTCAAATGTATCGACAGATCCTTCTCAAATACGAACATCGTGATTACCAACGCATCATTTGGAGAACCACTCCGACTGAACCACTCCAAGAGTTTAGACTTAATACGGTAACATATGGAGTAGCATCTGCTCCATATCTTGCATGTCGGACCGTTTTACAGTTAGCTCATGATGAAGGTCATTGTTATCCAGTTGCAAAACAAATCTTGTTGTCAGATACATATGTAGATGACGTAGTCAGTGGAAAGGATACCGTCGAAGAGGCAATGGAAGCTAAGTCTCAAATCATAGCACTTTTCAAATTAGGGCATCTAGAGCTCAGGAAATGGGCATCAAACAAACCCGAAATCCTATCTGATCTTCCTCCTGATTACTGTCTTGTTGATCCGATTAGCTTTGATGAACCTGAACCATCGACTATCAAAGTTCTCGGTCTGAAATGGGATCCAGTAACCGATACATTTTTCTTTGACGTGAAACCTTCGGATAGGCCATGTACCAAGCGATCTATTCTTAGCGAACTCGCAAGAATATTCGACCCTTTAGGTTTTCTTTCACCATTGACTATTCAAGCTAAATGCTTAATCCAAAAGCTTTGGATCATCGGAGTCACGTGGGACGAAAGTCCTCCTAATGAGGTCATTAGTGCATGGAACGATTACATACAACAATTACCTATATTAAAATCGCTTAAAATATCACGACGTATCACTCTCGATGACGTAAAATCATACGAACTACACGGATTCTGTGATAGTTCCGAAAAAGCTTACGGGGCTGTCATATATCTACGCGTTATAAACAATGACGATAAAATCCAAACATTTTTAATTTGTTCAAAAGCTCGAGTAGCTCCGCTTAAAAAGGTATCGATACCGCGTCTAGAATTATGCGCCGCCGTTCTTCTCGCAAATTTACTACATTTCGTAAAAGGCACATACACCAATCGCTTTACGATTGATAAAATTTATTTGTGGTCTGATTCTACCGTAGTTTTATCTTGGCTTCGGTCACATTCTTCTCGATGGACTACATTCGTAGGCAATCGCGTCAGTCACATCCATGACCTTGCTTCAACCGATGTCTGGCATCACGTTTCGTCTGGTGATAACCCAGCCGACTTTTGTTCACGTGGCCAACTTCCCACTGATCTTTTACACAATCCCTTATGGTGGGCGGGTCCAGTCTGGTTGTCACAACCTGTGGATCAATGGCCAACGGCAACAGTCGCCTCCGATGATGATGATCAGATTTATACTGAGGAGCGACGCAAGGTTCTTTTAGTCACTGACCAAAATGTGATCGACGGCCCTCTGACCATAATTGATGATCTATTAAATCGATTTTCATCTTTGGAAAAAATAGTTCGTATAGTGGCCTATATTCATCGATTCGTACACAATGTGCGAAATCTCAATTCAAGTAATAAAAAATCATTTTTATCAAACAAAGAACGTTATAATGCACTTCTGATTTTAGTCAAACATATTCAGGTTCTGTCATTTTGTGACATCATTTCAAAGCTTACGCTTAATCAAAAGTTACCTAAATCTATTCGAAAACTTAATCCATTTCTTGACGAAAAGGGTATTCTAAGGGTGGGCGGACGTTTGTCTTGATCGGGTCTTGAATATGATCACAAACATCCAGCGTTACTACCTGGAAAAAATATATTAACAACAAAAATTATTGAAACTTGTCATCGGAATAATTGCCATACGGGTGTTAATACTACACATTATTTAATCATACAACAGTTTTGGATTATATCGGCAAAACGTTTTATACGTCAGTGCCTTTCTAAATGCATCAAGTGCTTTAGAAAGCATCCCCAATCTTTACAACCTCCTATGAGCGACTTACCCTCATACCGGGTAAATCAAGTCAAACCATTTTCAGTTGTCGGTGTAGATTTCGGTGGTCCCTTTAGGATCAAACTGGGTACTCATCGTGGTGCGAAAATCGATAAGGCATATCTGTGCTTATTCGTTTGTCTAGCCGTAAAGGCTGTCCACTTAGAAGTTGTGTCGTCACTATCCACTGAAGGCTTCATAGCCGCTTTGCGTAGATTTGTAGCACGTCGCGGTCGATGCAATGTGATTCACGCGGACTGCGGAACAAATTTTGTAGGTGCTAGTAATCAACTTGTTACCTTAATGAAAGACGCATCTCATTCTGAACGTATTGAATTCAAATTTAATCCGCCTTCTGCCCCTCATTTTGGAGGCGTTTGGGAGATCCAAATTAAGGCTGCAAAATCGCATCTTCATCGCATAGTTGGCGATCAAGTTCTAACATTCGAGGAACTATCTACTCTCTTTGTACAAATAGAGTCGGTACTCAATTCCAGACCTTTGTGTCCAATCAGCTCTGATCCAACAGATCTTAATGCTCTGACTCCGGGTCATTTTTTAACTTTGGAACCATTAACAGTCGTACCAGGCGAAGATGTGTCTGATATAAAAATTAATCGGCTTCATCGATGGCAGTTAATTCAATCATTTCACCAGAATTTCTGGCTACGCTGGAAAAATGAATACTTACATACTCTAACACAACGAGCAAAATGGACTGACGTTTCGAGACCTTTGAGCAAAGACTCATTGGTCATCATAAAGGACGATTGCCGTTCTCCTCTTCATTGGCCACTGGGCAGAGTTGTAGAATTACATCCTGGCCCAGACGGAACAGTTCGGGTAGCGTCAATTAGGACTGCTAAAGATCACATAATTAAAAGACCTTTGGTAAAGTTATGCCCTTTACCCATTGAACAATGTTAAGCGTTGGTAACTCATTAATGCAGTTAATCATTAGTTTTAAATAAGTTTATGTAAGATTAGTTTAATATTTTCTTTTCTATCGAAAATACCAAGGTATTTTGGTGGGTGGTGTTTCATCATAGCACAATGTATCTATTTATTCTCGGTGCAAAATTTAAATGCAATACGTTATTTCATCATTATTGATATCGGCCAATCAAGATGCGCGATTTTGTTAAATTGACGCATGCAGCACCTTACTGATCACTGATTGGAGCTTAGCGGTGGAAAAGAAGATGGCGAATTACGTGCGAACTACAAAACGTGTCGCTGTGTGAAAATATTGGTTTTTTCGAAATCGAGCTAAAATTCAACAATATCTTGTGATCTACAATAATAATACGAAACATACACATTATCAAGACCATCGGCCTAGTGTTTCCAGAGGAGTCCTCGAGTCTTGCCATCCAGGTGTTCCACAAGCCGTGACGCAGTCCAAGGTAGGTGTCTGCATTATAACTTGGTTGGCAAAGATATCAATAATTGGAGCAATTTGGGCTCTCGCCGAAGTAGGACCATTAATTTGGCATTGTGCTTTGACCCAGTGTGGTTCGCGGCCCTTGTGTTTTTAACAAAGACGCCCGTGACGCCACAAACCTTGAAATATTTTTGTTATAACGTATAATAATGCAGCACTTTGTATTGTTTCGAACTGTGCGGGCTAAAAGGAGTTTTCTTCCGCGGACGCTCGGACTGTGGAATGAGCTTCCCGCCGTGGTTTTGCCAAAAGTACAGCTTGGGGTTCTTCAAAAAGGGTGTGAAGAGGTTTCTTGAGGGTCGGCAACGCGCGAGTGATACCCCTGGTGCTGCAAGCGTCCATAGGCTACGGTACCACTGCTTACCATCAGGCGGGCCGTGTGCTTGTTTGCCACCTTTCACCCGCGTTCCCGTGGTAAAAATATAATACTCGGGGATAATGTAGCTTCCTATTAGTGAAATAATTTTTCGAATCCGACTTGTAGTTTCAGTGATTCCCATTTAGACAAACAAAAAATCTCTTCCGCTTTATTATATTAGTATCTATTATTATTATATTAGGTATAGTATAGTAAATACGTTAGCCAATGGATATTCACTGATACAGTGCGGCCGCTGAGAGACTGCGTTTCTGACACCTGGCCAAATCACGAAAACGGCTAACCTGATTATGATGAGACTTACATTAAGCTATGCCTGAGAAAATACTGAACCTTCCTGTGAACGTCTTATCGCAATAGGATTAGCCGTTTCCGGGAATAGTCAAATATTAACAGGTGTCAGAAACGCATTATCTCGGCGGGAACCTTGTCGTTAAGCAACGGCAGACGCGACGAAATTGTCTATGTCTAGATTGTATTTTGCAGCATTGGAAACCAGTGTGTGTGCTGCTATCCACACAGCAGAAGACCGATCCAGATGGCGAGCAATAGTCAGTGAAAAGATAACCCACAAAGGTCACGTCCCTCAGCAATGAGGTATACGATGCAAGGAGGAGGAGGAGATTGTATTTTTTTACATATTTGTTGATCAGTTCTATGTGGGAACTAGACGAGTGGTCAATCAAAACTACTCCTTGACTTGCCCAGTGTCTTTGCGGAGCCCTAATCCACGCGTTTACATTTGCCGGACAAATTGCGGATAACTAAGAATTTGAGTTAATTTTGACACATATTCCAGGTCAAAAGTGCGAGAATCGTAGGCTTTTCAGTCCACCTTGTGAAAATGTATTTATGTAAATAATTAAATTGGGAAAATTTAGGAATATCAACCGACCTACTATAGAAGTTCTCTGAAAAAGCGTACTTTTGTGAAACTTTCATTCCGTTCATGAGACTGTAACGGTCCTTCAATAAGACCGAATGAATGAATGATTGAGTTTTAAGTGAGTTGAAGAGAACTTTCCAATCCTTTTCAATTTAATAATGGGTACATTTATACAACTTGCTTATTCTTTTACCGAAACGTAATACAAATGGCGTTCTTAAATGGAAAGAAAACAAAGGAAAATAATAAAGCAAATAAGAAAAAATTCAATGAAAATATTTTTTTTTTTTTTTTATACCACTTAGTGGCAAACAAGCATACGGCCCGCCTGATGTTAAGCGGTTACCGTAGCCTATGGACGCTTGCAACACCAGGGGTATCACTTGCGCGTTGCCGACCCTGCAGAAATCTCTTCACACCCTTCATACTTGTATGAAGGTATAATGCTATGAAAATAGACACCAGAAATGTTGCATATATGAATTAAAGATCATCCCGCTATACTTTTCATACAAAAACTCTGTACTTATTATGGCGTTGTTATATATCAATCATTAGATGTTTTAAGCAAATATGTATCTTGTGCACTATATCTAGGTCTGAATAAAGGCAAAAAAAAAAAAAAAAATTAATTCAGTAAAAGCCTCCGAAAAACAGCGTTTTTGCCCAACTTTTACCTGAACTTTGGCCATATCTAATGTAACTATAAATTGTAAAAAGTAAATAAAACATTTTGATCCGACATTGCAAATATATTGGAGATTTAAAGTAATAAACTTTTTTTTCACAAACTTGTAAGATTTTTTCACAAGAAGTATACTCCTTGAACAAGTTTTATGATATACGAAAGTCATGAATGATGACCTAGCGAAGCGGCCGCGAGTGATCAGCGGAATTTACCGACTGATAACAGACGGCTCTGAAGCTGTCTCTCTTTTTTCGCAGTCAAACATTACGTTGGATGAAAGTACAAGCTTTTAGGCCAAGCTTGCGTTGAAGTTGCGTTGGCCATGAAGAGCCCCCTAAAGTTTCATAAATTAAGAAGTTATTAGGATCTAAGGAACAAGGGCAGAAGCAATCGTATTATATCTTCATTCAGGAAACCTATCTTCGATATTTAAAGCATGACGTCGTATATAGTCAAGACATTCCTGTCGAATGACCCTGCGAAAGTAGGTGTATATTTTGCCTACATTGTCCTATAGTTGTCAGGAACTGCGCTTGACTGCGTGGCTGCCTGGCAGTTACTAATTCTTGGGCATGGGGTTATTTTTGGCCCTTATGATGGGTCTTATTCTTAGTTATTTGTTTATCTAAGGAAGCAAATATGGCCAATCTAATGGTGCTACGGTTACCGCACATAGCCAAGAATACAAAAATCTTTTCAGACATTTCATTATGACGTTATGAACCGTATTTTTAGTTATACAGGTCGTTGTTTTGGTCAGCGACGAGCGACTCAGGGTCGATAATACAATAGATACTGGTGCTAAAAAAATATAATAAAAATACTTTATTTTTTTTAATAATAAAAAATAAAAAACAATATTTTGAAAATCATGTAATAAGCTAAAGTGTAGACATAATACTCAACGGGAGTACGAGGGAGTAAAGGGGTGGGGCGATGGCGGCATGTGCCTAGCTCTAGTCTGTGCACGTGCCTAGTAACCATACCTTGCGGTAATTTTATTTCAAATTAAATAAGGTATTTCTTGACGTTGAATGTCGTGACGAAGGTTTTGGGTTCGAATCCTACACTAAACTGAGCTGTGAATGAAAACATCTTGAAGAAATCGTAGTACAAGTAAGTTGGGTACCAACTGATATGGCGCATCGTGAATCTTCGTTCGCACAGAAAAGAAAGTATGGCCCCGAAGATCAACGAAAGAATGCTTAAAACTTACAATGAACCTTAGATCACTACTATAAGCTTCATAATACACTGCAGCTGTTAGTTCCGTCTCACTCGCAAGTCACGCCCCTCCGCACGGCGCGCGCTAACATGGTGGCAGCTGCCGCACAACAGCGTGTCCCGCGCTTTGAAAATGTATCTTCTGCGCACGTACGTCGGTAAGACGTACATCAGTAAGCCATATTAGTTGGGTAATACTTGTACGTTGGTAGGGTAAGGACTTTGTAGTTTTTTAATAGTGGTGCTATTTCTCGCTGTTCGCGCGTGTTGAAAAGAGATTCAACTAAAAATCACTAAGATTCTTTATGCAATTGTGGAAATCTTTAGCATATACCAATCTGAATATCATGAAGATAATTAACAATATCCGTTTGAATAAGATGGCAGTTCATTAATTGCATAAAAAACGAAGTAACCTTGATCGGGGGCAAGTGAGGGCGATACAGGCGCCGGATTCACGCAACAGTGAACACTCCTTAAGTGTAATGTTTATATTGTACGATTTATTACGATACGACTCGATTAAAGTCGTGTCGGTATTGCTAGAAAAAATACTTTTTTAAATCAGAATGATGGTGTTTCATTATATAAATGTAATATGTTAACACTGTTTAGTTACTTGTGTCGAAGATATCAGTATCATATATGATGGAGGACAGTTATTTTTAATAAATTAACAGAACTAAGTTTGTCGATATTATCTCAAACAATTAAATTATTAAAAGAAACAAAAAACCCGACTACGTAAAACAAAAAATAACGGAAAAGAGAAAAACGAGCTAATGTTTTGTTTTACGCAGTCGGGTTTTTTGTTTCTTTTAATAATTTAATTTATTTCAGACTTTTTAGTTTTATTAATGAATGAGTTATATGTATGTATTAGTAAGTATATAAGCGGTACGGTAAAGTAAAACTAACAACCGTCGCAACTCTTTGAGTTACGTACGGTAACCGCTCAGTACCTATACTGTCCTTGCATTAAACGTGGTTTTTTGCAGTTTACGTCAAAATGGTAGCATACAAGTATAACAATATATACATCTTTGGAATGGGCTGTTCACAAGCTTTCATTTGATACCCATATTGTTATAGCAGCGAACTTTTCTATCTCAGAATGCCCAGAACAAAATTCTCAAATACCTTTCAAGTTATCCGTTAAAAAGTCGTACACTATAAAAACCACTTGTAAGTAAAACGGACGACAGCGGGTAACCGCATCGACTGTCAAGGATTCACGGATGGACGAGCACAAGTAGGTCCTTTGTGTTTTTATTATTCGCTTAAGAGGGCGTCGTGCGAAGGCAGCGCGCGGCAAATAGGTGTTTTACTGCGGGTTAGCGTTGTGTGTGTCGACACGCACACAACAGTCAGTACTCTCAGCTCGGTTGGCCGTTTGCACCCGCACGATATAAGTAAGTAAATTAAAATTTTAAAATAATAATATTTAGTGTTGATTGACATCAGTTACAATGAGAGGACATTGTATTATGTGTAGCTAATTACTAGTATGAAATACTAATTAATGTATCCATATTCTATTCATATATTATGTAAACGCAATTGTCATCAAAATAATATATTTGTTTAAAATACCTAATAAATATCAAGTTTTGTTGCAGTTAGTTTAACTCTTTAGATACTGGTCCGATTGCTCTCAAAATTTATATTTGTGAGTCTTTGGGGTCACAAAACAAGAATCTTTTCTCAAAATGTTGAAAAAATGTCCGCCATGTTGAACTTTTTAGATACTGGTCCGATTGCTCTCAAAATCGATATTTGTGAGTCCTTGGGGTCACAAAACAAGAATCTTATCTCAGAATTTTGAAAAAGTGTACGCTATGTTGAACTTTTTAGATACTTGTCCGATTGCTCTCAAAATCGATATTTGTTAGGCCTTGGGGTCACAAAACAAGAATCTTTTCTCAAAATGTTGAAAAAATATCCGCCATGTTGAACTTTTTAGATACTGGTCCGATTGCTCTCAAAATCGATATTTGTTAGTCCTTGGGGTCACAAAACAAGAATCTTTTCTCAAAATGTTGAAAAAATGTCCGCCATGTTGAACTTTTTAGATACGTGTCCGATTGCTCTCAAAATCGATATTTGTGAGTCCTTTGGGTCACAAAACAAGAATCTTATCTCAGAATTTTGAAAAAGTGACCGCCATGTTGAACTTTTTAGATACTGGTCCGATTGCTCACAAAATCGATATTTGTTAGTCCTTGGGGTCACAAAACAAGAACCTTTTCTCAAAATGTTGAAAAAATATCCGCCATGTTGAACTTTTTAGATACTGGTCCGATTGCTCTCAAAATCGATATTTGTTAGTCCTTGGGGTCACAAAACAAGAATCTTTTCTCAAAATGTTGAAAAAGTGTCCACCATGTTAAACTTTTTAGGTGCTGGTCCGATCGCTGGACCAGTATCTAAAATGTTCAACATGGATTGAAGATTTTTTGAGATGAAGATTTTGAGAAAAGATTCTTGTTTTGTGATCCAAAGGACTAACAAATATCGATTTTGAGAGCAATCGGAACAGCACCTAAAAAGTTCAACATAGCGGACACTTTTTCAACATTTTGAGAAAAGATTCCTGTTTTGTGACCCCAAGGACTAACAAATATCGATTTTGAAAGCAATCGGAGCAGCACCTAAAAAGTTCAACATGGCGGACACTTTTTCAAGATTTTGAGAAATGATTCTTGTTTTGTGACCCCAAGGACTAACAAATATCGATTTTGAGAGCAATCGGAACAGCACCTAAAAAGTTCAACATAGCGGACACTTTTTCAACATTTTGAGAAAAGATTCCTGTTTTGTGACCCCAAGGACTAACAAATATCGATTTTGAGAGCAATCGGAGCAGCACCTAAAAAGTTCAACATGGCGGACACTTTTTCAAGATTTTGAGAAAAGATTCTTGTTTTGTGACCCCAAGGACTAACAAATATCGATTTTGAGAGCAATCGGAGCAGCACCTAAAAAGTTCTACATGGCGGACACTTTTTCAAGATTTTGAGAAATGATTCTTGTTTTGTGACCCCAAGGACTCACAAATATCGATTTTGAGAGCAATCGGACCAGTATCTAAAAAGTTCAACATGGCGGATATTTTTTCAACATTTTGAGAATAGATTCTTGTTTTGTGACCCCAAGGACTAACAAATATCGATTTTGAGAGCAATCGGAGCAGCACCTAAAAAGTTCAACATGGCGGACACTTTTTCAACATTTTGAGAAAAGATTCTTGTTTTGTGACCCCAAGGACTCACAAATATCGATTTTGAGAGCAATCGGACCAGTATCTAAAAAGTTCAACATGGCGGACACTTTTTCAACATTTTGAGAAAAGATTCTTGTTTTGTGACCCCAAGGACTCACAAATATCGATTTTAAGAGCAATCGGACCAGTATCTAAAAAGTTCAACATGGCGGATATTTTTTCAACATTTTGAGAATAGATTCTTGTTTTGTGACCCCAAGGACTAACAAATATCGATTTTGAGAGCAATCGGAGCAGCACCTAAAAAGTTCAACATGGCGGACACTTTTTCAACATTTTGAGAAAAGATTCTTGTTTTGTGACCCCAAGGACTCACAAATATCGATTTTGAGAGCAATCGGACCAGTATCTAAAAAGTTCAACATGGCGGACACTTTTTCAACATTTTGAGAAAAGATTCTTGTTTTGTGACCCCAAGGACTCACAAATATCGATTTTGAGAGCAATCGGACCAGTATCTAAAAAGTTCAACATGGCGGACATTTTTTCAACATTTTGAGAAAAGATTCTTGTTTTGTGACCCCAAGGACTAACAAATATCGATTTTGAGAGCAATCGGAGCAGCACCTAAAAAGTTCAACATGGCGGACACTTTTTCAACATTTTGAGAAAAGATTCTTGTTTTGTGACCCCAAGGACTCACAAATATCGATTTTGAGAGCAATCGGACCAGTATCTAAAAAGTTCAACATGGCGGATATTTTTTCAACATTTTGAGAAAAGATTCTTGTTTTGTGACCCCAAGGACTAACTAATATCGATTTTGAGAGCAATCGGAGCAGCACCTAAAAAGTTCTACATGGCGGACACTTTTTCAAGATTTTGAGAAATGATTCTTGTTTTGTGACCCCAAGGACTCACAAATATCGATTTTGAGAGCAATCGGACCAGTATCTAAAAAGTTCAACATGGCGGATATTTTTTCAACATTTTGAGAATAGATTCTTGTTTTGTGACCCCAAGGACTAACAAATATCGATTTTGAGAGCAATCGGAGCAGCACCTAAAAAGTTCAACATGGCGGACACTTTTTCAACATTTTGAGAAAAGATTCTTGTTTTGTGACCCCAAGGACTCACAAATATCGATTTTGAGAGCAATCGGACCAGTATCTAAAAAGTTCAACATGGCGGACACTTTTTCAACATTTTGAGAAAAGATTCTTGTTTTGTGACCCCAAGGACTCACAAATATCGATTTTAAGAGCA
Source organism: Polyploca ridens (assembly GCA_951394255.1). NCBI lineage: Eukaryota > Metazoa > Arthropoda > Insecta > Lepidoptera > Drepanidae > Polyploca > Polyploca ridens. The sequence goes on along the minus strand of OX596269.1, from coordinate 9,055,748 downwards.
ATCGGACCAGTATCTAAAAAGTTCAACATGGCGGATATTTTTTCAACATTTTGAGAATAGATTCTTGTTTTGTGACCCCAAGGACTAACAAATATCGATTTTGAGAGCAATCGGAGCAGCACCTAAAAAGTTCAACATGGCGGACACTTTTTCAACATTTTGAGAAAAGATTCTTGTTTTGTGACCCCAAGGACTCACAAATATCGATTTTGAGAGCAATCGGACCAGTATCTAAAAAGTTCAACATGGCGGACACTTTTTCAACATTTTGAGAAAAGATTCTTGTTTTGTGACCCCAAGGACTCACAAATATCGATTTTGAGAGCAATCGGACCAGTATCTAAAAAGTTCAACATGGCGGACATTTTTTCAACATTTTGAGAAAAGATTCTTGTTTTGTGACCCCAAGGACTAACAAATATCGATTTTGAGAGCAATCGGAGCAGCACCTAAAAAGTTCAACATGGCGGACACTTTTTCAACATTTTGAGAAAAGATTCTTGTTTTGTGACCCCAAGGACTCACAAATATCGATTTTGAGAGCAATCGGACCAGTATCTAAAAAGTTCAACATGGCGGACATTTTTTCAACATTTTGAGAAAAGATTCTTGTTTTGTGACCCCAAGGACTAACAAATATCGATTTTGAGAGCAATCGGAGCAGCACCTAAAAAGTTCAACATGGCGGACACTTTTTCAAGATTTTGAGAAATGATTCTTGTTTTGTGACCCCAAGGACTCACAAATATCGATTTTGAGAGCAATCGGACCAGTATTTAAAAAGTTCAACATGGCGGATATTTTTTCAACATTTTGAGAATAGATTCTTGTTTTGTGACCCCAAGGACTCACAAATATCGATTTTGAGAGCAATCGGACCAGTATTTAAAAAGTTCAACATGGCGGATATTTTTTCAACATTTTGAGAATAGATTCTTGTTTTGTGACCCCAAGGACTCACAAATATCGATTTTGAGAGCAATCGGACCAGTACCTAAAAAGTTCAACATGGCGGACACTTTTTCAAAATTCTGAGAAAAGATTCAGCTTGCAAGATTTGACCTAAGCAAACTAACTGATTAACATTGCAAATTAAACAAAAGTAATAAAAATAATATTATATTATCCTCAAAAAACGAAAAACTAAAGTTATGTCGTTATACTGTTTGATTTAGAGTGTACGTACACGTTAGATCGCGATCGAGTGTTCCTAAGCAGTCGTTCCGCAAAGAGACGTGGTCTCTCTCTGAGCTCTCGTGGTCGACTAAATTTTCGAGCGCCGTATCTCACGTATATATTTAACGTCGCGCGCCCATAGTAAAAATGTATGGCGAATTCGGAGCGCATTTTGAATAAAATCATAATAAATCTTATAGACAATATAATGAAAATATCAGTCGCAAAACTGCAAGATTACATATTAGAGAATTAACTGACTACATTTCTGCAGAATATTTCTAAGGAAAAATATACGAAATCTTTTGAATCCCAGCACGCATTATTGTAGACTTTTGCTCAACTTCATATGAGTCCATTAAAAAATCTATATCATATTCCATATGTTTGCCTCACAAACATTGTAAATACATTATCTATTGTAACATTTATGTAGATTTTCACTGTATAAACAAATTATTTTCGTTAATATCAACTTAACCGTAACTGCCCTTTTTTCACTTTTTGCTCGACGCAGTCTTAAGTGCCGTCGCGTCGCGTTGCTTCTGCAATTCTATTTAATCTTTGAAATGTCAACCGCTGTTCCGGTCTACGTGACCTTGTAGACTTTTTTTTATTTTATCTTTGAAATGTTAATGTTGAGATTGAAACGGCAAATCTGATTTCGATAAGACTTACTAAATTATGCCTAAGAAAATATTGAACCTTCTCTTGAAATTCTCATCGAAATTAGACTAGAAAAAGAGGGAAGTAACCTTACTGAAGATTGCACCTTTGATTTGCCACCTTAGTGGTATACATAAATATCCTATATGTTTAGTATTCTTTTTACAGGCACCAGAAACGCAGTCTATCACCTGGCTCACTGTATTTTGAATAACAAAACTATTTTACAGAAAAAAAACGACTTCAATGGATGACAATGGGACCAAACGGGAAGCATATCCTTACAAACAAAAAAAAAAAATTCCAAATCGGTTAATAAATGACTAGACGGAGCTCTGCCCCCCTAAAAAGGAAGCTAAAGCAATATTGCTAACGCAATTCATTTTTTCGAATTCTCGGCAGATCCTACGTAATTTCAATATTTTTTAGTATACTAGTCACTCATTATATACAATTCAATTCAATAAATGATTCGGAATTGATTAATTGCATAAGACCTGCCGTAAATTCGAAAAAATGAATTGCGTTAGCAATATTGCCTTAGCTTCCTTTTTAGGGGGGCTGAGGTAACAAATATAAAAAAGACAACCGAAATGAGATCCTCTTACTTTTTTGAAGTCGGTTAAAAGTACAAGGCATTGCATAATCCTAACTTCCTAATCCTAACTAATATTATAAATGCGAAAGTGAGTTTGTTTATTTATTTGTTTGTTACGCGTTCACGCCACAACTACTCAACGGATCATCATGAAATTAGGCATGCAAATAGCCTATGGTATGGAGAAGGACATAGGCTACATTTTATCCCGGGAACGCGGGTGAAACCGCGGGGGACAGTTAGTAACTAATATTATAAATTCGAAAGTGAGTTTGTTTGTTTGTTTGTTACGCCCTCACGCCTCAACAACTCAACTCCTATGCGGTCTCAGAGGAGTTTCCTTTCGCGGACGCTCACACTGTGGAATGAGCTTCGTGATTTTCCCAAAGAAGTACAGCATAAATTCTTCAAAAAGCATGTGAAGGTCGCGAAGGACCTTCACATGCTTTTTGAAGAATTTATGCTGTACTTCTTTGGGAAAATCACGAAGCTCATTCCACAGTGTGACCTTCGCGAAAAAATAACACCCCGCGTAGGAGAAGCTGCAGCCAAGATCAAAGTGCGGACAATGGCTTCCGTGCTAGCTAATGGATTCAAAGAGCCGAAAAGTTGTAACCGCCTAACGGTTGACGAGGCTCTAATGAACCACTTCGGATCCATTATTTTGGCAACTCGGCTTTCTGGTGCTAGCGAAATTGTCCTCATCGGAGATATCAACCAACTACCCTATATTGACAGAGACAATCTGTTCAATATTCAGTACAACAGACCAAACCTGGTAGCCAACATCAGCCAGGAGTTGTTATGCACGCATCGGAACCCAATGGATGTAGCGTATGCCCTAAATGAGATATACTCAGGTATATACTCCTCAAAACACCACGTACACTCCCTGAAGCTGAAGAGGTACACAGACGCGCAAATACCTAGCACCCTCCCAAACACCTTATTCCTGGTTCACACCCAGGAAGAAAAGGCATCCCTTACCAACCAGGGATACGGGGCTGCCACGGGCTCACGCGTCCTTACCATACATGAAGCTCAGGGATCTACGTACGAGTCGGTAATCATTCTCCAAACAAGACCAAAAAGGTTGCAAATCCACGAGAGTGTACCGCATGCGGTCGTAGCAGTGTCGCGTCACACTGTCAGCTGTGTATATTACACAGATGACAGTGATGACGCCATAGGTAGGTTCGCAAAACGGGCGATGGCAGCAACAACCGACCAAATCCTCTCTCAAAACCTAAAAATGGCCATGAAAAATAGAGACAATAATGTCGTAGAAGCTCAAATACGCGCGGGGATTTCCTCCGGGGCAAACAAGCAAGCAAACTAGACTGTAAAATGCAAACTGTAGAAAATATAAGTAACAAGTTTAATATTATATTATAAATCAAAATAATAACAATAGTAATATGTAGTGTAAATAGGTATTGTAATAAACACATAAAAGTTAATAATATGTATCCTAGATAGTATAAATTAACACAGTATATATATAGTATGTATAAAAATAATGAATATAAATGTATTAGAATAATTTATTTATTGCGCGGACCAAGATGTCCAAATTGTGAAAATGTAAAAGAAAAAAAAAAATTTGTAAAACTTAATCTAAAAAGAGTACGGACCACGTGTCTGTAGTAAGTAGTTTAAATCAATAAAAAAAAAAAAAAAAAAAGCATGTGAAGAGATTTCTGCAGGGTCGGCGACGCGCGAGTGTTGCAAGCGTCCATAGGCTACGGTAACCGCTTACAATCAGGCGGGCCGTACCTACGCTTGTTATATAGTATATCAGTTATCTGGTTTCCGATCAGATAACCATGTGTGAAGAATGTCCCAGAATGCTTATTTATTTAATTATAAGAGACCTGCCATGGTCTCGCTAAAAAGCCACAAAAACGGCGTACTTATTACGGCGTTTTTGCCACGCGTACTTATTAAGGCGTCTCATCAAAATTTATAAATCTCCACATAAAATAATCAAAGACAAAATTTCACAACAAAGAAAAGTCGATAGACCCAAACAAAAGCTTCGTGCAAAGTTCAAAACACCTTATTTCCCAGCGTCTTCACACTATAAGAACACGTAAGTAACGTCGTATGGTGCTTTCCCACGGGACGCGTTAATATTAATATCCAGTTCCGTTCCACTCCGCTTGCGACCTTGCGTGAACACCCTGTGTTGAACTTGCTTCAACTCGCTTCAGCTTGGAAGGCTGGATGGCAATAAATTATGCTGATTAGTAATATTAAGCGTAGAATTCATATTCGACGATGATTCAGTACAGAGTACAAAAAACCGGCTCTAAAATATTATACAACGGAAAGAGTATAATTGTGCCGACTCTGTTGTAAATCGCACTAAATTAATTTTAGTCACATCTCATCTCTTTCTTAAGAACATTATTGAAAAAGGATAGAACATATTTTAAGTTGTCAAATTAATCTTTGCATCGCACTAAATTAATTTTAGTCACATCTCATCTCTTTCTTAAGAACATTATTGAAAAAGGATAGAACATATTTTAAGTTGTCAAATTTATCTTTGCCGTTTTATTTTGCGTGTATTTAGGCGTAACCGCGATAGATGGCGACTAAATTTATATTGAAAACAAGCATTGGATTAATTTGACAGGACTAAATTTCTTACATCCTTTTCTTATGTTCTTTGTTAGAAAGAGACATAGTGAGATTAAAATTAGTTTAGTTGTGAACAACAGAATCTGGGCCAATATCTACCCGAAAGGGATTAGGAAAAAAAAACAGCTCAAAATAAATTACTCAATAATTATCATAATATCAAATGTTTACTTTCATCTTTCTTTCTTATTATATTAAAATCATAACCAACCTATCACGGCTCAATGAGGATCATTATCTTTTGTGGCTAATCTTCTTTATATATAAAGATTCTTCTGCACGTGTGTATATCACTGAACTCCTCCTAAACGGCTGGACCGATTTGAATTTTTTTTTGTATGCGTTTGGTTGGCGCCCTGGATGGTTTAGATTCACAAATCAGCCCGGCAGATGGCACTGCAGTTGATAATATAACCTAGATACCGGCTGCAGCGCCAACTGCCGGAAAATATTACTATTGAAATCGCGCGGTTATACGTGCTAAATCCATTACTACTTTAATTATATTCAACTAAGGTAGAAAAAAATGGCAACAAAGACCCAACAGAAAAAACTGAATAAATTATCTGACAATAGTGATAGATTCGCGCCGACAGGTGAACAAACGATGTAACTGCTGACAGGATACCTTTATACCAAGTCTAGACCAAAATAGAGCCTGAAAGATTCAACATGATCGATGAGGGATTGAGTCTGATGGCCAAAAATTGATGGCCGCATTTACTTTCATTCCAAGATATTTTTTTCTTGTATAACAAAGGTAGCAAATGATGATTAGCGGTTGCCCTACCCTTGGGGTATCCCCTAAGGGTTAGGTTTTCAAAGTCGGTGTGCCAGCAGCGCAGCAGCTCAGATTACAGAACAAGTCAGATGGAGCGCGCGGAACACGGGAGTGAGGCCAAAAAAACAAATACAAATTGAAAAATACATTCATATTCATATTCATTTTTTAATTGTAACAAGTACACATACCTGTTATTCGCTTTTGAATTTGTATTTGCTTTGTTTAACAAACTTTATTTAACGTGAAACACTTTCATTTTAATAAATTTTGTTTAAACAAAGCAAATACAAATTCAAAACCGAATACCAACTATGTGTTTTTCAATTTATATTTGCTTTTTTGGCCTCACTCCCGTGTTCGCGCGATCTATCTGCCTTTTGTACTGTAATCTATGCGCAACAGTATCATTTAGTGGTCAAGGATTACTAGAAAAAGCTTTGTCGAGCGTTAATTTTTTTTTTAGTATACAATAAAAAAAAACAATATATTAATGGATCATTGCATATGTAATCAATTTCAATAAAAAAACGTACCATTATTTTATTAAAAAAATCAAATCTGCCTTTAAAAAAAATATCAGGTACAAATCCCACACCACCCAAGTGGATAATACCGCTCATTTGTTAAGGATTCACCTATCAAATTTCCTTCCTAACCCAACCATTACACACAGACCCTTGTATCACCTCCAATTTGCCTTTAAACTTTCCCGGTAAGGTGTAAAGGGAGGTCATTGAAAACTGGTCGGTGAAAACTGAAATCCGATTCATAGGAATGTCGGATGACATGTTGCGGCTAAGGTTTATACAGGGTGTTCTCTATGTTGCTGCATACACGCTGTTACATAATAACTTGCAGGTAAGGCGATTATCACACTGCCCGTGCCTACGCGCGTACTTGCGGGAGTGCAGATCTGCAATATCATGCGGGTTTTTTACGCACCTACGCGCGTAGTTGCGTTCTGTGGATTCACGGCGGCTCTGACTCATTCCATACAAAATCACGCATGGCACTATGAGACTCGGTGTGCCATACCTTGCGTCTCGCCCCGCACCTACGCGCGGGGCGGGGCGAGACGCATGTAGGCGCGTGATCTGCATGAACGCGCGTAGATGCATTTTCAGTGTGTTGGACTGTGCGTGTTTCCTATACAAACGGAGATACTTACAAGCAACGTTAAAAGACGCATTCACGCACTACTACGCTGCGTGGTGCGGGGCAGTGTGCCCGCCTAAAACTTTTGATCCGGATTATACAGGTTGTATTTTTTTATGTATGGTCCGGACGAAAAAAATGGAATAGTTGATACTAAATTTCATATTATAGTAAAACTTGAAAGTTTGTGCGTAGTTATTTTCAAACATCGAATACACGAATGACGTCATAACTGAATTCCTTATAGAAAATTTCCAACTGCAAATGCTATTCCTAATTCTATATAGGTAGTTCACATACAAAATACTTATACATTCGTACGAACAACATTGCACTTTAGCTAAACAAAATAGAGCTTACAATAGAAAAGCTATTACCCCTTATAGAATTGCTGGCACAGCCGTTTGCATACAAAATTGAGTTTTAAAACTGGAACGTTGAAGTCTAAATTTCTAATTCGAGTGACTAAAGATTTGTCGCAAGGGATTTTCACTGTTATCTAGAAGATTTAAGGTTGGATTTGAGCTGTGAATTTATAAAATATATTTCGAATAGCATTATTCGCCCCGATGCAGTTGGTAATATTGTTATTGTGTATTTTCTCACGTATTTTCAGTTGGTTATAGTCTGAGAGGTTAGTGTCAAGTGTAAATTCAAATACTTATTGTCTTAAAATTTTTGTTTCCAACTATCAACAAATATTGACGAAATATTATATTGAAAAATAAATAATAATTATCTTCTTAACGTCTTGATAATCTTAGTAATGTAATTTTGTAATAATAAGGTGTTTTTGAATTTAATGAATTATACAGCATTATTAAACTTTAAATATTTTCTCTAATCTACTAAAAATAACGTTCTATAGGTACGTTTTTCAATTTTGGTAATAAAAGCTATTAGTTGTTGTCTAAAACTTTTATTATTGAGTACGAATAGGAGGAAGTTTACTTTTTAATTAAAAAATTTAAATAGCATTTTAATCTCAAAACTCACGAAGACATTCCAAAGAGTCTCTAGCACACCCCAAGAACAAAAGAAAATAAAACAATACTGTGCCTTGACTACATAGAATGAAATGCAACTCCAGTAGAGGCATCCAACGCTTTAATGTTTTCAAATGTATTCACCCGCCAAACGCTGCCTAATTAACAATGCTGAACACCTTCGGATGTACAAACTGACAAATGTAATGGAGCGCATTGCAGGGAAAAATAAGGGTAGATGCAGAAATGTGTAATGTTGTAAGCTCATTATTATTTTATAGAGATTTTGCGGTTGTGCTCGATGTTCCAATTTAAACGATACTAAAAATCGATGGATTTTCATTTCGATGATGTATCAGTTGTATCTACATAAAATGTAATCAGCATAAAACCCAAAATAAGTTTGAAAAAGATGCCATCTCAAAATATCTACCATAAATTATTAAGTCTTATTTGAAACCTTTATTTTGTATGTTATATTCTACAGCAAAAATAATTATTCAAACTATTCACTAATGACAGAATAATAAATAAATACATTTATCCATCATAAAATTCACATCCCGGAATATTTCGGCCATGAGTTGATATTTTATAACCAATTAACCGGCAGCGAATATTCTCTGGCCTGGACAGTAATTACTTATGTAATTCCATGCCTCATGTTACAATTCACATTTTATTATTATATAAAAGGTCAGTTGTTATTGATAAATGAAACAAAATAATATTTAATTCGTTCATGAATATAATATATTATATATTGACACTATTTCGCTCAAATGAACAAACCACTATTGAAAAATTATCTGGGTGTGTAAAATGTAAATTAAGAATAAGAAAGAAAGAATTTAATTAAAAATTAAAAATTATAATGAAGTTATAATGAAGTATCAAATAGATTTTTAATATATTAATAAAACTACAATCAAATAAATGTCATAAAAAGTCAAAAATTATAACCATTCCTCTGTAGAGTAACTTTAAACGAGTGAATCGAATTCGATTTTTACGCACAATCATGCACAAAAGTGTTATCGGTGCACAAAATGGCGATGGCGTCGGGTTATCGCGGGCCACATACATTCTGAGTCGCGATTTTACGACACTCGCCGCGCGTCGCACATCAATTCCGTTTTGTTTAACGACTACAATGAAATTTCATTGTTGTGCGTCATTGTACCTAAACGTTGATTGAATTTTTACTCCAATTTTCCTACAAAATCGATGTAAAGTTACTATAAAGTGCCTACCGAGCCTTGACCATCGATAAAATGTTGTTTAACTATATTTCAAAACTACAATTTGGGTACACATGAGGACGGAGCAATCAGGTTGTCTACCTGATTGCTCCGTCCTCATGTAAAATTTCTACCCGTACGTTATCAACATACCGAACGTACGGACATAAAGTTTTGCAACCTTATTTCTTATACGGATTGCAAAGTCGTGGAATTCCTTCCAGCATTTCAAAACTCCTTCAACCATAGAGATATTTAAGGTTAGAGTGAATAAGCAATTTCAGGATAAATTTGCTCCATTCTTGACCTCGTCATTGCTTTTTGAGGGCGGTAGCTCATTTAATTATAAACAAGGTAAAACAATTTATATTCATTAAGTCGATATCTCACATTTGTTAATCAATTGATTTGAATTTATTGCATTACTCGCTAAAATACTAGGTACGAGTAAGAAAGATTATGTAGGATAAAATCAAATACCACGATTTAATAATATCTGTTGACATGTTAGTTGTTGTAGTGAAACTGTAAAACGTTTGATCAATTTATTTCAAATATTTTGTACGTCATATAATAATACTTAAAAGATATTTAATAGCTATAAAATAAAATAATATTTCAGAATCTCACCGAAAAGAAACCACAAAAAAACTTTGCCAATATATCAGTCAAAACCCAAAAAAACTAAAACAAAGCTACAACTAGCGACCTTACTTTCATCACACAGGACAGCGCCGTGGGGAGTTAACAAATTCAGGTGCGTTCCGGATCGGCGGTTTGATTTACACGGACGCGGGGTCCGGCAACAAATCACTACACCCTTTATAGGCGCACAGTAATTTACGGGCACGCTACGATTGGACCGGATCGGTGTACATGACGCGCGGCTTAATTTAGATGAGCCGTAAGGACCAAGGTTCGTTGTCATGTCTAAACACTCAAGTGACTTATTGGTACAACTTGTAGCAGAATTGACATGGATTAGGCCGACAAAGATTCAACAGGAACAGGAGATTCAAAATGAAAATACTAGTCTACGTATATCAGCCAGTTTTCGTATTGAACAAATAGGTGTTTTACTAACTAAATAATAATGATAAACTTGTATTATGCGCATGTATGACGTGGTCTTTTACTGCTGGCCGCAAAAATAAGCTCAGAGTCACTCAGCGAGCTATGGAACGAGCTATGCTCGGAATTTCTCTACGTGACAGGGTCAGAAATGAGGACATTCGTAGGTGAACGAAAACGACGGATATTGCTCGTAGAGTTAGTAAGCTGAAGTGGCAATGGGCGGGCCACATCGCTCGAAGAGCCGATAACCGCTGGGGAAGAAAGGTTCTCGACCACAAACTGACAAGCGCCGAGCGGGACGATCCTCCACCAGGTGGAGGTCAAAGTCGCTGAGTGCCACTGGATGCAAGCGGCCCAAAACCGTTCTAAGTGGAAGTCAATGGGGGAGGCCTATGTTCAGCGGTGGACATCCATGGGCTGAAATGATGTGCATGTATTGTTAGAAATAATACCGAACGCATGGCAAAAAAAATGTCAGAAAGCTGAGAAGCAGAAGATTTGTACTCACGAAAGGACATTAGCAATATTAATATGATTACCAATATGTTACAAAGACGAGAAGCTCTTTAATGAGAAGGTGCACGATAATAGATTTTCAATTTGAAAATACCGAAATACTCAGCCAGGTGGGTACCACAAAGTACCCAACACAGAGCAAAGCTAAAGTTTATAGACTAATAAACAATTCTTAGAAGCCTTCAATAGGTTTTAGGATTAAAAGCTTTGCATTAATCGACTACATCTTATAATTTTTGAGTAAACAAATGACATTGTGATGTCTACAACTTGAAATTGAAACATTGAGATAATATTTCTTAGAAATTTGTCTGCAATAAGATCGCATCAAACAAAACGTCTTTTATATTCATAGTAAAGTCAGATAAATGATTAATATTGCTTTGAAACCTTTATTAAAAATATTTGATATTAGTTTCGACGAAATTACTAATAAAAGGACCGCAGTTAGAACCTACTGAAGCTTAAAGGTGCTGCTTGTGGGGGCTGGTCTGCTTAAGTTTGCAATTAATTTACTTATTAAATATCGATTCAGTCTACTTTGTAGTTTTGCCGCCGCTCCGGGGCACGCAACTATTGTCAGTGCGATTAGAATGTAAATATTATGTAATGATTCTAAGCTTGTTTTGAAAAGAGTAATTGCTGAGTTTATTGCCGGCTCTTCTCAGCAAATGCAACCTTCCGAACCGGTATTAGGGTATTAGAGTCAGACAGTTCATAAGTGCTTGCGAAGGTCTATTACAATAAATAATGTTGAATTAGTATTCCAAATTTTTATAAATATAATATTACTTGCGAACTAATTATTTGATTGGCCGTCTGACAGATTAAAAGAATTGACGTTAATTAGTTCGAAGGGAAGTTTGAAGTGAAATAAGGAAAGTCTTTGATAAAGTCAACTCCTACATAAAACTGCCGAATAAACTTTACATCCAAGATGGTGGTTTAAAGCAAATCTAGCAAAACCAAGGTTATATCTAAACACATATAGCCACAAGAGTCGAGATTACCTTAAAACCTAGGTTTTACAAGACTCATGTTATAAGAGGGTAGACTTTTATAAGCACAAAATGAAAAGCACATACCACGTTCTGAAAATGTCATATCAGCGACACTTATACAGCTTAAAGTCACATAAAAGCTCTCGTGTCACGTCAAAATCCGCATTCATTGGGTAATCACTCGGCGTCGCGTACGGTTAGCATAAAAACCGATCCCTTACAGTGACTAATGACAGTAGTTTCGGTGAACACCCGACGCGGCATAAATCAACTGTCGGGTCGGTACAGTCAGCAGATACGGGAGATAGTTACAATGTAGAGATTGCAGGCAAATTTCCAAATGATAATGATTAATTTCTTTGTAGTTTTGTGATAAGATGCAGATCATGAATGGTTTTTAAAGGTGAGTTTAGTTACTCCAAAATACATCTAAAAATGAAAAGAAGAATACCTAATATACAATCACTAGCATTGAATTTGACCCAAGTTCAAAATTTGATACAATAGAAGTGTTTTCAGCAAATATTTTCTCTATTTAATGTTGATTGAACGCACTGTTTTGGGTATCATTTAAAAGATAGAAAACTCGAAATATACGCCACAAATGTTAATTAGTATGGAACAGTGTAATTTGTTTTTTTTATATGAATATTGTTTTTTTACTCTGAAAATGACAAAAATTTGCAATTCCATATTTAAAATAACTACAGCGTCTGCAAGCTGGCTCTTTTAGCTTTGAAATGATATCAAATGTAGTGCAAAAAGCTAATATTAAAGAAGAGAAAACTAAGACGATTTGAATGTGAAAGGTAAAGGAATTTTATCGATATTTTGTCTAGTCAAAAATAACATTAACATTGCAGCAATCACAATCCTGCCTTGTAATTATAGCCTTGTGCTAACAGGCCTATTATTGAAAAACAAATCATAGGTAAATTATCTCTCTCCATCGACGGGGAGTCAATCCTCACGCATTGAACGAACATAATCTCGCACTGTAGGAGCTCCCAATCTAGCGCTCAGGCTATGAAACGAGCTCCTTGTCATGGTACCCCCTAGGAAGTCCAGCATGGGGTTCTTCAGGAAGATATTTCTGCAAGGTCGGAAGTGATAGGCAAGCATCTGTAAGCTACAGTAACAGCGTTTTTTGCTACAATTGTATAAGAAAAAAGATGTCTTTCTTAAATTAATTGTCTTATGATCTCACTATAGTAAGTCATGATGTGACTGAAACAGTTAACCACACTATAGAAACTAGCATCTTCAGAAATAATCCGACTAAAATTAAGACGGCCTACTTTTTCCGACGCTACAGGAGGTGCGTCACCTAAGGTGGCCGCGTAATATATCGGTGTTGGTGAACTAAAGTTACACACAAGTTGGCCGGCTTAATTCGTAACAGGTGTTAGCTGGTACCTAACTTGAGCACTTAACATGATGTATAATACTATGGTAAGTACCTTGACGGATTTGTCATAAATAACCAATCCGTCAGCCGAAGAAATAAAAAAAATACGGTATCAATATCTTGTGACATTTTTCAAACACCGTCGTATTTATGATCCCATCTAACTGATCTAACACAATACTTTATAAAAAAGAAATAAACCTTTTTTTTTACTGTGAATGTAGAATGCTTCCTATATTTGTGGAATGTACACTAGGGTGGAGCGAAATTTTTTTTTCGGTTGTGCGTTTTCTAATAGTGAAAAATTGGTGCCTTTTAGACTCAAATTAATCTATGCAAAATATTATTTGATTTGATTTAGAGTAATAGCCTCCGCAACGACATTGAATTTTTGAAAAAAGTTTTTTTGTAGACTTCATTTTGATGACATGTAAATGTATGAAATTTTAATAAATAGAACTATTTTATTCCCAGAAATTATTGCAAATATAGTTTATTTTCAATAAAAAATAAAAATAATGCATAATATTATCGTCATGATCGTAGAATAATGTCGGTTTTGAAAAAAATACGGAATTCACTTTTTACTATATTTGGATACTTCATTGTCTAAATATTATTACTACATGAAAGAAAAAAATATATGTATTTTGGATTTTAAATTAATCAGTCGGTAAACTGACGGATTTGATAGAAGCTCATAGTAAAATGACGCTTGTGTATATTCGTCTTTGTACGACGCGCGGGGATCATCCGCCGCCCCCTCCCTCACCCGACGAATCCGCGCAATCGCCACTATTCGTCGAACTCGCCCACGCGTTGCACCGGATTATTTGATTTTTCTTTAAAATTACAATATTTTATCTTTGTTAACCTGTTTATTAATTATTTCGTGGCTAGTTTTTCATATGACATGTTATAAGGTGTGTCACAATGAAAACAGGACGATCAAAGCTTATGTTAAAACTTGTTGAAGAAACAAGTAAAACTGGACAAAATACGAATTTTACTCATGAAGACTGCATAAGTGAGGAGGACTGCATACCAGGGACTCCAGGTAAGTTAATGAATTATGTATTAATAGTTGGTATTATTTAATTCTTGTATATATACAAAATTTTGCTAAGTAAATAATTATAGAATCGGTTCTGACTATCCGTCGGTCTTCTACGGAAAATTATAAATCAATTTAAAATTCAATTTACATAAAAATAATATTGCTATCTGATAAAACAATATTCTGTTGAAGTTTGTGTTATATCTAACAAGATTAGAACTTTCGTGTTGTATGTAACTATACTTTATTCTTCTATGGACACGATAGTGACGCATGTTCACAACCGACGATATTCTGTGGACACTCTTTATTGTCTAACGGTCGTATCTGACCATCCCACTTTTTTCTTGGATCTAAATTCACTTCCACCTTTATTCTATTGAAAAACAATGATTATTTGTATATATTTAATATATTTTTTTATGAGAAAATGATCAGATCGAAGTAATAATTTACCTATATAAATAAAAAGAAGTAAATTTTATTATTTGTATAGTTATGAATATTTTTATTGTGAATCGTTTTCCGGTTTTTAGTAAACGTTGACCTGCTATAATAGTAATTTATATATATACTCACATCTTTTCAGAATGCCATTCGCCATTACCCCCAGGAGCACGCAACGTAATAAAAAAGATGAAGGACGTTTATGAAGACGTATTTTTCGACGACGCACACGGAACAAGCGAAATCATAAAATCTATAGATGAAAATATAAATCCGAATATACCATCACCTAATCTTCTTAGACAAGATCCTTTTATGGCCGTGTATCAAAATGAATCCTCACCATATGTACTCCCGGCAGAAAATCAGCATGGTGTCGAGTCCTTCTTAAATAGCTCAGATTTAACCCCTTTAAATACCTCTACCTTGATATCAGATCTGTCACCTTTCCCTGAACCGATTAGCCCGGCTGTTGACAACAACAGACAAACACCAATGCCATCACCAGCAAAAACACATGAAGTATGTAACGATTTTTTTTGTCCCAATCACGATGGTGCTGACTATAGCAACTGTCCATCAATCAACACAATTGTCTCTTCATGCCAGTCATCTCCAGCACCTCTAATTCGATGTAGAGGTAAAAAACGTGTCCGAAATTATAAAGATTGGAAAGAAATTAAGCGAAAGCGCTTAATGAATGCAGGAAAAGAATACTCCTCTAAAAAGGGCGTTATTGTACCAGCAAAAGCTATAGGTAGGCCTTGCACGTGTAGATATAAATGCTACACTATGTTGACTCTAGAAGAAAGACAGGATGCATTTGAAAAGTTTTGGAAATTAGGTGATCGTGAGAAACAATGGTTGCATGTTGCGAATTATACTACAAAACAGAAGAAGAAAAGGGGTCTTCAAAGAGATTTAAAGCATAATCGTCAATTTACTTACAAGTATTTTTTGCCAAAGGACTCATCAAAAATAGAGGTTTGTAAAACCATGTTTTTAAGTACATATTCGATTAGTGAAAGGTTAGTTCGGACAGCTTGGGATAAATATGACGGAAGCACTTTGATTGATAAAGATATGAGGGGAAAACATAAAAATCATAAACGGATTGTTGATGATGAAATGGTAAAGTCGGTTTGTGCCCACGTCAATTCATTTGTACCGGTAGAATCTCATTATAATAGAGCAGCGTCCAAAAGACTATATTTAGATGGTTACTTGAGCATCGCTCGGATGTTTAATTTATACAAAGAATGGTCTGAACTTAATAATTATTCAAATACAGCTTCTAGTCTTAGACAGTACAGAGACATAGTAAACACTCATTTTAATTTGAGTTTCCATCTACCTAAAAAGGATACTTGTGACCAGTGCCACAGTTTTAAACAAACACAAAATCCATCTGATGAGCTTCGAGAACAGTATGCAAACCATTTAAATAGCAAAAAAGTAGCTAGGACCTTGAAACAAAATGATAAAAATGACGCTATTAATTCTAATGAAAGCATTATTTGTGCTACCTTCGATTTTCAAAAGGTTTTGACGTGTCCTCACGGGCAAATGAGTGTATTGTATTACAAGCGGAAGCTGTCATGTTATAATTTCACCGTTTACGATATGGTGGGCAAACAAGGTTATTGTTATATGTGGGATGAAGGTGTTGCCAAACGTGGGGCCAACGAAGTAGCCAGTTGCGTTTATGACTTCATAAAGAAGTTTGTATCGAAGGGTGTGAAAGAGTTTCGATTCTGGTCAGACAATTGCGCTGGCCAGAATCGAAATCGGATAGTATTTAATATGTATGCTTATGCAGCTAAAGAATATGATATAACTATAACACATAGGTTCCTTGAAAAAGGACACACCCAAAACGAGGGGGATTCAGTCCACAGTGTGATTGAAAGGGCTGCTGAGCATAAAACAATTTATACACCAGATGAATGGAAATTACTTGTACGTTGGGCTAAAGTAACAGGGGATTCTTATGAAGTTATAGATGTAAATCAGTCGATGGTATTTGATTTTAAAGATCAGCTAAAAAATAAGAACTGGGTTAAAAATACAGCTAACAACAAAGTTACTTGGACAGGCATAAAAGAAGTTAGTGTTGATGGGACTCAGAGCAATAAAATCCGGTACAAATATGCTTTATCTGATGATTACATGACCCTTGTACTTCGAAAGGAGACTAGAAATTACAATACTCCAACCTTACACAAAGCTTATGTGGGTCCAATTCCGATAAGTAATGATAAATATAAGGATCTTATTAGTCTTTGCGATTCCTCAATAATACCTACCAAATACCATAACTTTTTCAGAGGTTTAACTCATGGACGTAATGTTTCTGATGATAACAATGAATCTGACTGAATATGTGCAATTTATACTTTTTGATAATTATATTTCTAGTTACTTATTTTGATCTCTATAGTTGTGGTTTTTATGTTTTTATTCATTTTTAATTAATATTTTTACTGATCTATATACCTACTTATAAGAATGATTGTGATACTGGGTATAGCTTTGCTAATATAAATGATTAGTATGTATGGTTTAGATTAGGTACTAATATACCAAAAAACAGAAGCTTTAACATTATGGTCTTCTTAGTCTGAGCAGTACAAAGATAATGCTTTTGATAATTACTTAATGTAAGCTTAATACTTACTATACTTATTGATTAAAAAAATACAACCAAATTTTAGTCTGTGTTTTATTTACTCATGGTCAAAATAGAATATGACGGATAATATATCCGCCAAAATATTTCTCAGTGAGTCCATAAAACATGATCGGAAAGTAACATCCTACTTTATTTGAACAGTAAAATTCCGAAGAACAATGTCGGATAATACTATGTGACTGTGTTGACTCCAAAGTAAAATGAAACATGTGATTTTTCAAGAAAACTGTATAATTATAACTTGATATTTTTATTCCGTTTTAAAATAAACCCTATTTTTCACTTTTATGCCAATTTTCACAATTACAGATTTAGAATTAAAAAAGTTATGTCAAAAAAACTAACTTAATTATTTGAAATGGCTGCCCTCTAAAGTTTGATGTATGTCAGATCCGTCACTGTTCTACGATTATGACGTTATGTTTATAATTAAAATTATAAATAATTTATTTATGACATTGGTTCAGCAAAAAGAATAGAAATTGCGATGACAGGGTTTCTATCACAATAAGGAATTTCTCAACACCATCTTATGGGAATCGGTTTTGATGGACTAATGTGAATACTGGCAAGTATAGGGTGTTATAAGAGTGCTTGAAAAAAAGCCACTTTATTAGATAATTTGTTTACTTCATCTACATAAACGAAAGTCCTTTTAGACACAAGTTTCTTTATCTGA
Organism: Polyploca ridens; assembly: GCA_951394255.1. Classification (NCBI taxonomy): domain Eukaryota; kingdom Metazoa; phylum Arthropoda; class Insecta; order Lepidoptera; family Drepanidae; genus Polyploca; species Polyploca ridens. The sequence continues at coordinate 9,037,622 of OX596269.1, read as the reverse complement.
CGCGGATACTTCGGGGCCGAAGTCTTGAAGAAGATCATTGGTAAAAGCACTCGAAGGATTGTGAACAATTTCCTGTAAAAAAAATCACCGTATTGAAGGACAATTATTTCCAGAAATGGCTTAAGATTAGTACAGATCATCAGTACTTGCACAAGATAGTCTCAGCGGTACTTTCAGGTGATTTCCCAGAAGATCTTGCAAACAAATCGCCAAGTAAAACGTCACATGCCCCACGTGCTAACCGAATACTACATTTGTATGCAAAAACAGAGACACCATCAGAAAACTTGTCAACTTTGGCTACATTTGTTGTAAAAGTTTACGCACCATCTTTGTTCGACATTAAAAATAAACCATCATATAGAGATGGCAAGCGACACTTTTTTAACATGATTAAAACGTCCTGGTACCTGCCAGAGAATCTAAAAAAGGTTTATTGATCCTGTCATTCAATGTAATAGCTATTTTACATATCCCGAGAGCATTCTCTTTACAATGATAACTGATGACAGGAAGCACATTAGAGGACTGATAGCCCGGCACATATTAAAGACACGCAGGGTGCCTCAACCTTCAACACCTAGAATGTTAATAAATTTCAATGGTTCAATATATATTGATTTAATAAATTGGCAGTAAATATTAAATGAACCATCGATTATAACAAACTTGTCTGACCAAGAAATTCAGTCCATTGTTGAATCAGATGGTAAGGGTGGAGTGTTGTTTTTAACTCTTCCATGCCATACTCAAGCTGTTTAACGGGCTGTAAACGTGATGATGGAAGCTGCCACTTAAAAATGTACAAAAAAGTTACGATTAGGTGCAATAAAAGCCAGATTGGTATCACGGAAAGTAATGCCAAAATTAGAGACAAAAAGAGATTTTCGAGCAAATTAATTGTTTTTTTTTTAAATATTATTATTATATAAAAATGAAGTATTTTTGATTAAAGATGATTAAAAATATCTGAATTATATATTGTGTATCATTTATCACCCATTTACCATTAATTTCAGCCTAATAACTGGCCATAACTGAACTAGACTTTTTCCACTCAATAAAGAATTTTGAGGTCAATGCGGATGCGGAGGCAGAAGATATTAATCAAATTGATTGAAAATTTATATTTATATTAACTTTAATATAACGCACCAATCCCCCTCTATTACAAATAAAAATTAAATCAAAATTTTTTTTTCATACGTCTGCGCTCCACCCTAATGTACACTTTGCACATACTGGAAAGCGCCGAACGGGATGCCCTCCCACCAGGTGGACCGACGACCTGGGGCTCTACCGCGTAACTTTGGTGGTAATCGTAACGAACACTATTAATACATTTCATCCAATCAGGGCCCGCGAATGGTCATCGTCGCGTCATATCACGTGCGCGTCATTGGATGAAATAATTAATGGTGTTCGTTACGATTACCACCAAAGATACAAAATAGCCCGGCTGGTTAGAGTCGCTGGGCACCGCTGGATGCAAGCGGCCCAGAACCGTTCGAAGTGGAAATCAATGGGGGAGGCCTATGTTCGGCAGTGGACATCCATGGGCTGATATGATGATGATGATGATGACTACACTCTATAGCAAATAAATGAATTTGAATTTAGTGGACTGACGATGGCTTGTCTTGATTTTTCCAAATTATAGCGTTTATTCGCTCAGTTTGTTTTATTAATACAAAAAAAATGATACAGTTTCGCCAAACTGCACAACATAGTTTGTTGGCGAAAGGCGAGGAGGGCAATGGCTGCCACACGCGTCATACTTGTGAACAGGTGCTGCTTGTGGGGGCTGGTCTGCTTAATTTTGCCATTTATTTATTTACTTATTAAATATAGATTAAGACTACTTTGTAGTTTTGCCGCCTCGCCGGGGCACGCAATTGTTGTCAGTGAGATTAGAATGTAAATATTATGTAATGAATCTAAGCTTGTTTTGAAAAGAGTAATTGCTGAGTTTATTGCCGGCTCTTCTCAGCAAATGCAACCTTCCGAACCGGTATTAGAGTATTAGAGTCAGACTTTTCATAAGTGCCTGCGAAGGTCTATTTGAATAAATGATTTTGAATTTGAAAAGAGGCGCTCGGAATACACAGTATTATTCTCAGTTTAAGTGTATTCCTAACCTGTGGTAGATTCAACAGTAAGAACCTACTACTTAACGTTTTATGAACGTTAAATATGTTCTGGATTAACACATAGGATACTTTTTATCCCGGGAATACATACGATCCCCTGGAAATGCGGGTGAAACCGCGCGACAGTTAGTAATTAATATAATTATTTTTACTTATACTTACTGCAGTACAAAACCAAAGAAATTGATCAGGAAACCATACATCATTATTTTTCCTCGTATCGACAGGCGTCTAAATCTTCAGTAATAAATCAACGCCTGTCAGTGGGGAGTTCCATGATAATGCTACTAATTATTCCATGTCACGCGGACTTAATGTGGACACATGAGGTTTCAGAAAATAAATTAATTAGTAAAATTAGTGTATCTGTATTTATAGTTATCCAAGCATCAAAAGGAAAAAACAGAACCGTTATATACTTTCTCTGTCTGAAACTTGGTGCTAAAACCTTTGGACTTCTGATTGACTACTTCTTGGAATATTCTGTGTAATTATACAATAAATATAAAAATGGTACCCACATCTCCCTTTCTAGTCTACCTTTATAAAAAAGCCTTCAGAATTGGGAACGTATGTGAACTAAGAATGACATAATGAAGCAAGATTTAAAAAAAGCTGAGTAAATTCCACATAAAACTTTTTGTCTTACCACCGACAGGGAAAAATCTGGGCGTAGTACTGTTGCGTCATTTCTTATTTGTACAAAAATAAAAAAGGACACCAGGGTCCGTTAGGCGTAATTGTATTATTAAATTCCACGTCTAATTTTATTTTCTTTGCCTTAAGACTGTTTTTCCTACTACTGTTTGTTTTCGAACTCACATAGAATACGAGTTACCTAAAATTAAAAAAATATCTAAATTCAAAATCATTTATTCAAATAAACCTTCGGCGGCAAAACTAAAAAGTAGACTGAATCTATATTTAATTAGTAAATAGCAAACTTAAGCAGACCAGCCCCCACAAGCAGCACCTGTTCACAAGTATGACGCGTGTGGCAGCCATCGCCCTCTTCGCCATATTGATATACAGGGTGTTTTTTTTGTTCGGCGACAAGCGACCCAGGAGTGGTAGTACAAAAAATACATATACGAAAAATGGACTATCGACCCTGGGTCGCTCGTCACTGACCAAAACAACGACCTGTATGAAATAAATATTTTGATTTGACTGCAATTTGAATACACATTTGTTAGATATTTACTAGATATTTATTCATATTGGTTGGATAATATTATTATGGTAGAAGGATTGAGTGATGTGGCAACACTGACCATAACGCAAATAGCAAAGCATATAAAAGTGAGGGTATTTGTATTTGTAAGAGTTAGTTTTTCACAAGCTCTCGAGCCAGACACAGATCAGTACGATCATTGTTTTACCCGGTTCTGTAACTTATTATAAGTTAAGACTAAGATTGTGAAGTGAAGTGATTACCTAATTAATTGTAATATTATAACAGTAAACCTATCGGGGCCCATGAGGAGTTTGTTGCGTCGCTTCTTCTCCTCATACGGGAGTTTTCCGAAGCGATAGTATTACGTTGTTTCATTGCCTGCACTACGCCCACCGAATCCTGATACCACAGAACCTTAATCATGGTGTTTGTATCGCTTGGCAGTCGCTGACGCTATTACATTGAGTATTCAAACGTTACTGCTTGGTGTTCTACACCCAAGCAGTTTCTGAAAAAGTGATTGCTCACCAAAAACTAAAAAAAAAACCTTTCGAGTAACACAAGTAGCATTTGGATCAAGTCTCCGAGACAGACTGGTCGGACAGAACTAACTGAATTATCGACATGATTAGCGTCGAACTCGCTTCACTCACGTTGTACAAGTGATTATAGGTATTGGTTGCTTTGGTAGTGGTCACATGGTGTTTCATTCTTTATGAGTTTTATTGACTGTAACTTTCAGGACCGATAGCGTGACTGTGTAATGGTCGAAATTGAATTAGAAGACGATTGCTTGATGAATTAATAATATTTACAGTAAAAAAGAAATAAAACAAAAGTTTCTAACCTTTGACACCCAAACTAAGAAAAAATGAACTTGTATTTTGGGTGTCAGTACTTTTTTTTATACGTCTAAGTCAGTAAACAAGCATGCGGCTCGCTTGATGGTAAGTGGTTACCGTAGCTACATGGACGCTTGCAACACACGAAGCATCGCGCACTTGTTACCGACCTTTCTCTCCTCCCCAATGAGCTCTGGCCACCTTACTCACGCGCAGGAACACAACTTTACACAACATAAAGTTATTTGGCTGCGGTCTTCTGTAAAGTCCTCCACCTTACAGAATACCGCAGCCAAATATCTTATAACTACCTATTGGAGCTACGCTACGCTCGACCTCTCTGAACTCTCTAAATAGTGGTAGTACAAGTGAAATAGAAATGGTTATTAAATGTAAAAAAAAACTAAATACCTAATTCTAAGAGATTCTAATACGTAATTTGGTGTATTTTGCATTGTAATTCGCAAGCCTCGTAATCCCTTATTAAGGCCTCATTGTTGCTTTAATCAACACCAAAAAGGAATTAAATACAACCACCAATTCAATTTAACTCCATATAAAATCAACCAGCCCTATAATTTAAATTAATTCAACTTCTCTAAAGATCTGCACAATCAGAAATCGTACAGTGCAAGCCAAAAAGCATTGATCGGATACACGCGCGAGCAAAATAACTGGGCTGCGAGCATGCGTTCAATTATTACCAAATTACATCCTACCCAATACACATTACAGTACAAAAGGTTCCAATTAAGCATTTTTGAGCGCAACGTTGCGTTCACGTGATTCAGCGCGTGTTTTTAATTAACAAAATGCATTATATATCGTTTAATTTTAAGTGTATATTTTTGTGTGGCCGCAAATTGTCATTTGGGTCTATTGGTCTATTGTGCTTGGGTTTTATTAATTTGATTAATACATCATTATGAACGTCAATCAGGACTGTTGTTCATAACATAAAGTTATTTGGCTATTCTATCTATTCTATCTGTGTGCTAAATTTCATCTAAATCCGTTCAGTCGTTTTTGCGTGAAAGAGTAACAAACATCCATACAATATTAGTAAGGATATTATGATAACTATCATAAGTTTTTGTAATTTATATTGATATCAATACGTTCTACCATCAAACCTCTAGCTCGATTCAGTCCATCCTCACACATTGGAACCAAATTGGTCAAAACTTCAACTTACATAACTAGTTTTGTAGATAATTTTTTTCAGTGTTGTGAAAGGTCTTTGCCGCAGTATGAGGTTCTTCAAGAACACCCTTCTTGAATAGAATTTTTACAGGTTCTGTAACATGCGAGATACCACTGGTATTGCAGGTGTCAATAGGCTACGGGAACCACTTACCGGTTGAGCCGTACGCTAGTTTGCCGAATTAGGAGTATAAAAATAACTATACCGTGCCGAACTAAGGTTTTCTTATGATGTTTTCTTTCACCGAAAGCTCCAAAATTGTAGGATTATTAGAAGTCACGCTATTTGAAGTTTTAATGTAGCAGTTGGCGCGGTCTACCCATCGCGCCGCAGGTCGTGGATTCCCATACAGGCCATGTGTGCATGAACATGTTTGTATGTCCTGAGTCCGGGTGTAAGTATGTAGGTATATTAAGTATGTATTTACGAACAAAAAAGTAATATATTTAGTATATCAGTTATCTGGTTTCCATAGTACAAGCTCTGCTTAGTTTGGAATCACATAAAGGTAGTGAATTCCCATACAGGCCATGTGTGCATGAACATGTTTGTATGTCCTGAGTCCGGGTGTAAGTATGTAGGTATATTAAGTATGTATTTACGAACAAAAAAGTAATATATTTAGTATATCAGTTATCTGGTTTCCATAGTACAAGCTCTGCTTAGTTTGGAATCACATAAAGGTAGTGAATTCCCATACAGGCCATGTGTGCATGAACATGTTTGTATGTCCTGAGTCCGGGTGTAAGTATGTAGGTATATTAAGTATGTATTTACGAACAAAAAAGTAATATATTTAGTATATCAGTTATCTGGTTTCCATAGTACAAGCTCTGCTTAGTTTGGAATCACATAACCGTGTGAGAAATGGCCTATTTATTTATTTTTACTACGCAAGTCATCCATTTATCCGTCATCCCAGCATTTAATCCCATCATACATCTTTTTTCAAATAATAACATGTAAACAAAGTGGAAACATGTTACGAAACTTAGCAACAAAGTATAAATAATTCAGAAACTTGCCGACTTCAAAGTACAAGCGAAAAGAAAATATTTTCAATGATTACAGACTTCAGTAGTGAAGAAGGGTTGCGTCAAAAGTTTCTGGCTACCCTCGTCACCACGATGACGTCACGATATTGATGTTTATACTGATAATGCATTGAACTTCCCTTGTAATATAATTTGTTATGAATTTAAAAAGATGTTAGATCAATTTACATACTCGTAACAGAATTTTTATAGTTCCATCTCTTATGTCGTAAATATATACTTTTTATTATTTGATTTATAATAAAACCGACCAAGTGCGAGTCGGACTCGCAAACGGAGGGTTTCGTACAATATTAACGTGTTATCGTATTGCATTTCAGTATGGGGTGGCTCAAGTAAAACATATATGCTTGAGGTAGAAAGAGCCCAAAGAATGATACTGAAGGTAGCCCTTTTTAAACCTAGACTATTCCCTACTTCATGTTTGTATAAAGAAGCAAAGGTTTTAACAGTTAGACAACTTTACATACTAATGACCATCTTAAAAAAACACGGCAGTATATGTTTGTCATCTATTAGGGATAAGGATGTCACTAGAAGACACCATGAGGTGTGCAAAACTCTGGCAGTAAGAACATCTTTTGCTCAAAAGTTTTACAATTACAGAGCAGATTTACTTTATAACAAAGCCAACAAATTACATTCTATAGTTAAGCTACATAAAATGGAATGTAGAAATAAAATTAGAGACTGGCTTTTGGAATTGGACTACCAAGAAACAGAAAAATTATTATACTGGGACTCCTAATTTATCTATTTGATATACGCAGGATATTTACATACACATGCAACCACACACACACTCACAGACACCCACACACCCACACACACACACACACACACACACACACACACACACACACACACACACACACACACACACACACACACACACACATTAACTTATCTTTTTCTTATTTATATTCTTTTGTATAAACCGACTTCATTTATTTATTTTTTTGATAAAGCATGTAAAAAAGTCTTATTTTAGGAAGTTGTTAGTACCTCTCATTATAAAATGTTTAACTAACTTAACAAGAACCTACCAAGAGGGGGAGCCAGGAGACTCATAGCACAGGGAAACCTAGTTTGAGCTCCTGTCTCCCACAGTTAAATGTACTTACCTTGTTATATTTTAAAAAATTGTTCTTTTGTTTATATGTGGGAGTGAATAAATAATTTATTATTATTATTATTAACTAGCTCATTGTGCTATGAAAACAAAATACCAAAAAAACGTTTGTTGTATGGTCGCCCCCCATTAATTTTTAATATTATTTCAATTTTTATTTGTTGTTATAACGGCCATAGAAATACATATTCTCTGGAAATTTCAGCTGTCTACCTATTACCGTTCATGAGATACAGCCCACTGACAGACGGACGGACGGACGGATGGATGAACGGACATTGATTATTGGAATAAAATAATATATAACAATCAAATGCCACATGTATATAAGAGCATCTTGAGACTGGCTCGACCGACTTAGCAGATTCAAATTTTTTGTATTCGTAATTGTCAGTACAAGATTTGTATGTATGTTTTTTTTTTGGAAAATGTACCTGATATGTCGAACTTAACCAAAGCAACGTCGGGCATGTACATCTAGTTATATATGTTGCTGGTTTCGATAAGTTCATTGTTATACAACAAGAATTGGACGGTAAATAAGGCAATTTATCAATAACACCGTACAAGAAACTTTGGACAGACCCAAACAAATGTACATGAAAAGGATTGTATTGGAAAATTTATTGTTCATTTTAGGGTACTGTTTAAAGATTAAAGGGGAAAGAGAACCAACCAAGAATATTCCCGAAATATATTCGGGGATAATATTTCGGACCAGTTGAGCTGAATTGTAGATCAATATAAATTCGTTTGCAACGGAACTGTACAAATTTGAAATGTATAGTTCTTTCTATGCAGTATTTTTTAAACAAATAGACAGAAAAAAGTGTATTTAGAAATAAATACTCCGGCAAACAGCCAAATATTGTTGACCACCGTCAGGGCAATACGGATTCATTCTTGATATGCATTTCATGAGTTTTTAAATTTGACACATTATTTTAAATACCAATTATGTGGCAAACAAGCATACGGCCCGCCTGATGGTAAGCAGTCACCGTAGCCTATGGTCGCTTGCAACACAAGGGGTATCACTCGCGCGTTGCCGACCCTGCAAAAATCTCTTCACACCCTTTTTGAAGAACCCCATGCTGTACTCCATTGGGAAAACCACGGCGGGGAGCTTATTTCACAGTCCGAGCGTCCGCGGAAGAAAACTCCGTTTAGCCCACACAGTTCGAAACAATTCTGGTTTCAATGTGTGAGGAATGGGCTCCTCGTCGATGGCTAGAGTTGCGAAATTAAAATATTTTCAATTTTTCGAATAAATTATAACAGATTAATTTTATATCCGGAATCATTTAAGCTCAACGGATCGTGCTTGACCATATTTTTTATGAGTTATGGTCTCCCATCGGTACAGTAAAGTTTGGCCAAGTTTTCCCTATTAAATAAATAAATAAATAAATATCCTGGGACATTCCTCACACACGGTCATCTGATCCCAAACTAAGCAGAGCTTGTACTATGGAAACCATATAACTGATATAATACATATACTACTTTTTGTTTGTAAATACATACTTAATATACATAATTACGACCAGACTCAGGACATACAGACATGTTCATGCACACAAATGCATGTCCTGTGTGGGAATCGAACCCACGACCTGCGGCGCGTAAGGCGAACCTTAACCAACTGCGCCAACTGGGATGTCAAATTATTATATTTGCCTATTGTCAGAAAATATTTCAATACAATGAAACGTAATGAATTCAGAGAGTCTTTCGGTCAGTTCTGAATAAGTTACCAAGTTACCTTTTGTTGCATTGTGTTAATTTGTAATAACACCTTTGTGTTTAGTGTAGTCTTTGCGAGTGACTCTTTTTATGTTTATGGTATTTTCAGTGTAGTACCACTGGATTCTTTTGTTTTTTGGAAAATCTTCATACCTGAAACAAAAGAAAATAAGTTTTTGTTAAAAAAAAATTAAAACAATTTGTTTTGTGACTGTACTTTTTGTTGACTGTACTTGCATTGTCATCCATTATACTAATGTATAATGGATGACAAATATCAAGTCAATCCGACTGCTGGAAGTGAGTGAAATTCGACTTGCAAGATTCCACCCGAACAAACATACATACATACATTGCAAGTTAAAAATAAAAGCTTGTAAAATATATAGTCGTGCATGTTTTTGATTGTGATAGATTTATTTAATAATATTATAAACGGGCCAAGTGCGAGTCGAACTCGCACGGAGTGATCCGTACAATAATAATTAATTATTAAACTTTGTGTTGGGTCTGTAAGTCATGGTTTGGATATTGATACATAGATAGGTTTCTGGAAGTTGCACTTGAGAGCCAGTTCTCTTCAGCTTTGTGTCCTTATAGCTATCGACTACGGTGGGATAATGGTGAAACAAAAATCTATACATTGTATAGTAAAATAAAAATGTAATATAGGAAAAAAGCTACCCAAGCTTTCTTAACGTTTGCAACCACAAGACGCCGGGAGAATTTCCACCCATACGTTGTCGACATCCCGCGTACCCGTACACAACGCTTCGCTTCATCGTTTCTTATACGAGCAGCAAAGGAGTGGAACTCTCTTCCGGGGTCTGTGTTTCCCGACACCTATAACCTAGATGTAGTTAAGGCCAGAGTGGATAGGCTTTTTCTGGGTAAGCGTGCTACATCCTCGGCCTCGTCATAACTCCTCATGGGGTCAGTCGAAGGTCAAACGCAAGCCCATTTAAGATAAAAAAATGATTAACGGAAAAAAGTATTTTTAAGCAAAAAAGACCCTCTTCATGGTGATCTGAGTTCTGCAATGGAAAGATAAAGTGTCTGATTAATGTGTACATTATGAAATCCCTATTCTTTAGCATTTCCACGATTCATCGTCTAAATCTTATCATTTTTCTCATAAATTAAATTATGTTTCTTTTAAAATAATTGGACTGTTTTACAAAAAACTTAAACCGACTTCAAATTACACTAAGAAGTAATCAAACCCTGATCTGATGATAATGGGACCAAACGGGAAGTGTACCCTTTCAAATAAAAAAAGAATTTTCTAAATCGGTTAATAAATGACGGAGTTATAAGGTAACAAACATAAAAAAAAAACATTCGAATTGAGAACCTCCTCCTTTTTTTGAAGTCGGTTAAAAATCGTAGGAACTAGGCACTCACAGAAGTCCAAGAAAAATGTGTACAATTTCAATAAAACACAAAAAAGTTAGAAACCAATTTTTTCCTCAGTCCTTAGAATTCATTCATCAACGACGAACAATTATGTTCGAAAACAATACTACAAAATTTTACGTCACGCAATAAATTGACAATAGAATTTGGACTGTGTCTCAATATAATAAAGCTTCAAGTTCATTGACAGAAGTACACAATCGTCAGAAAAGTACAATCGGTAAATCATTAACCTGACCGGCCAATTAACGATAACTAATGGTTCTCGACACGCTAATATTCAATTAAAATCAGTTTTATGCCTACATTTACTTTTTGTAAACCTCTTTTATTAAGCTGAAATAAGCTTTAAAGCAATGGAATAAGGTATAGAGGTTGATATGACAGAAAGTATAATTCTTGAAAAGGTGATGATTAATCGTAATTTCGAGGTACCGAATAATAAGAATTTTGGGGTGTACAGAATGGAAAATAAATAATCTGTCGGAGTCATCAAATACTTTAAGCAACTTCAAGCTAAGTTTTGTATATTTTCGGGGAATTCAGAATATACTCTGTGATATCATCGATAAACATTTTTTAATATTTCCTCCAGTGTAGAATTTGAGGTTTTTTTTACAGCTAGAGTTCAAAATCAACCTCGGCGTTATCATCGCTATTTCCAGACTCTATATTAGGTATTGAATTATTATCCACATTACAAAATTCAACTAATACATAGTTACATACAGTACCCAACTGATATGGCTTACCGATGTACCTGCGCAGAAGATACATTTTCAAAGCACGGGAAACGCTATTGGTCGGCAGCTGCCGCCATGTTAGCGCGCGCCGTGCGGAAGGGCGTAACTTGTGAGTGAGACGGAACTAACAGCTGCAGTGTATTATGAAACTTATAGTAGTGATCTAAGGTTGATTGTAAGTTTTAAGCATTCTTTCGTTAATCTTCGGGCCATACTTTCATTTCTGTGCGAACGAAGATTCACGACGCGCCTTATCAGTTGGGTACTACTGCACATACATATCGTTGCGCCTGTCTCCCATTGAGGTAGACTAAGACGCATAGATTTTCTCTTTCTACCACTTTCCCTTACAATATTGTTTCTTTTGAGAGAGACGTGGAGTCTATCCTCACATACTGGAACCAAAACCGTCTTATTACGAAAGATGGTTTTAGCCATATTTAAGAGAAAGCCAGAAAATTTATATTACGAAAGAAGGTTTAAGGACTTCAACCACTAAGCCTGGCAGCCACGTAGTTTATCTAAGGTGACAGATAGTTGACATGCATATGACAGACTCGTTCGAAGTTATTTTATTGAATTTCTTGGTTTCAATTCTATTTTGTATTAATTTGCTACTGAAATGGACTTCCTCGGCGATATGGATTTTGACAACGGATATTCTGGAGTCAGTGGGAACTTCTTGAGAACCGACCCGGCAACCAATTCGTTGCATGATTATGGATTTCGGTTCCAATCAATACAAGTTCACTAAACCATTTTTGCTGCTTGAATTGTCGAGCTAGAGAAAGATCGTCTTCCGCAGGACAAGTTGCTTGTGCTTTACGCAGTACGCTGTTGGGCTCCAAAAAGAGGTCAGTTCCCATAGTTGAACCAAAAATCTTAAATGTGAGGTAAATATCATAGTAGTAATATATATAACTAGCTTTTCGCCTGCGGTTTCACCCGCGCTCCCTTCTTTACCCCTTACTTACCCTACCTTACCATACCCTACCCTATAAAAGTATCCCACCAGTTTTCAGCCAAATTGGTTCAGCCGTTCTTGAGTTATAAATAGGGTAACTAACACGACTTTCTATTATATACTTATAGATATATATTTTGATTTCAGATACAAGATTATACAGCTGACCTACATGGTGTTTCTCAGCCCAGCATAATTAAAATATTATCCTTGCAATTAATTAGTACATCCTTCCTAAAGATGAAAGCAACCAAATGCAAGGCTCCTCATAACACTGTCAGTGGAAATAAAAGAATGTGATATTATAATCAAAACAATTTATTATAATAAATTATTTATCTGTATATTTTTAAATTTTCCTTTCATCAATTATACATTGAGCTATTATTACTACGTATATAGAAAAGCTATCATAAGCAAAGGTGATGTCCCATTTTTTAGAGTCAACTAAAGTTCTCTTTAGCGCTCAAACAATAAATTAGTCGTCTAAGCAGACAGTAGAAACGCGTAGCGCTATCAGAACGCTTAAGGAGTATACTGTGTAGTACTGTGCTCCTCGACACTCTTTCACCATCCGTGTCCAGCTGCCTTCATCACATAGGTGATCGGGCTATGTGTCCTGCCCACTACCATTTTATTTTATTTACGAGTTCAATAGCGTCACATGAAATCTTAATCATATTAAAATGTTTGATTGCAAATCCGTTCACAATGTGCTGAGCCTCGGCAAGGTACCTTTGCGATTATTGTCTGTGAACTTCTGTGAATGATTGAGAAATTATATTTAATTCCTATTTAGTATTATTGTATTGTATTTTAATACAGGAATGACATATTTAATACCATTTCTTTATTCGCTTTTACGAAGTAAATAAATCATAATCAATGACATAATATTTTTTTTATAAATTTTTTTTAAACACCATAGACATCATGGACAGTTTCGTTTTAAGCAAACGTTAGGTCTATTTTTATGAAACGAATTATTTTTTTCTGTAATTTTTAATAACGCTCTTTTTATCAAAAATATCTAAATTAAATCAGTATAATGTTTTATTTATCCATCTACCTTATTGATCTAAATTTATGATGTATATACTTATCTATATTTAAATATTTCGTAATAAAATATGAATGAAACGAAACATTTCCGTTCTCATTATAAAAAAAGGTGTTATACCTGACTTGAGACTAGAGCTAACAATACCAGGTCAATATCTTAGCCTTTGGGTCTAAATTGACTTTATTACAAAAACATTTTTTTCCGTAGTCTAGTGAAACTGCCTGTCATTAGAGGTGTGTAACTCAGCTCTGAACCAGCTCAATGAATCAGATCACACGGGTTTGAGCCGTTGAGCTACAGCTCAACAACAAAATGACTAGCTCACGGCTCAATCCAACTCCTATTGTATCTGCGACTCCCTCCATAGATTATTCTTGTGATCATATCTACGAATTATTATTTCGTTCTAAAACATATAAATAATAATTAATTCAATAAATAAATATGTAACATATATAGATAATATAAAAAAAGACAAATAATTCCAACTCTGAAGTATGAAAAGAGCCGCGCGAACGAATCGCGGCAGCTCAGCCGGCTCAATTCGGTGCGCGGTACGTAGTGAGCGTGTGCGCGCATCGTGGACTATAGGTACAAATTGAGCTGATCTGCGAGCTGAGTCATTGAACCAGCTCACACACCTGAGCCGTGAGCTGTGATGCAGCTCGCGTATTTTACATTACACACCTCTACCTGTCATAGACAAAATAATGGACATGAATATGTTTCGTTTCATTCAGAGTTCTTACGAACGTTATAAATAAAAATAAAATATTATTATTTTAGAAATAAAGATATTATTATTACAAGACTATAGCTAGGTATGAGCCGAATAAATTAGTATTAAGTCATTAAATCATCAAACGATAACATAGACTATTCCTGAGATACAGGCGGTATAAACAGAAACACGCAACTATCACTTACCTTTTTTATCTTATGGAGTAATCGTATTAAAATTATCGAGACAGATATAAGTATAAAGTTTGCGTTTTGAAACTCCTATGAAAATCCATATTCTATGACTATATCTTATACTTCTCGATCTAATCAGATACACTATTTCAGACTTACTAAAAATTATTGTCATAATAGAAAGTTCACAAGAATATAGATAATTATAAGCTCGAGGAAATTTTCTATATTATATTTTGAACATATTTGTAGTAAATATGAAACGTAATTAAGAGTAGAAGAACATTTGAGGTACCTAGGCGCCAGCAAGTTGTGATAGGATTTGCAATCAAACATTTTATAACAATACTACCCTACCCTGTAGTGCTATCCAAACCTACCCTACCCTATCTAAACCATCCAGGGAGTTAATTCTATTGTACGTGTGTATGTCACTGAACTCCTCCTAAACGGCTAGACCGATTTGAATGTTTTTTTTTTAAAGTATTTGGGGGACGCTCTGGATGGTTTAGATTCACAAATCAGCTCGGCAAATGACGCTGAAGTCGGTATCTTATCTCATGAAGGTTATATTATCGACTGCAGCGCCATCTACCGGGCTGATTTGATTTGGTTCCAAAGATCTTGGGGGCTGTGGAAGACGATTTTTTACTAGATCGACAATTCTAGCAGCAATTCGTTGGTGAAATTGTATTGGAGCCGAAGTTCATCAGTATCCAACCAACTTGATTCGTTGCCAGTTTGATTCCATTGATTTTCGGATCATCCGTCGTCAGAATCCATATCGTCAAGCGAATCTAAGCCCATTGTAAAAGCAAATTTATCGAACTGAATCCAGAATAGCTTTTTCGATTACAAAAATCAGGAAAAAAACAACGAAATTACATCAAACGTGTCTGTCATTTCACCATAAACTTTAAAAAAACTAGGGGGGTGCCTGGTTTGACGTTACGCCACCGATATGATGAGGCTTATTCCTTAAACCTCATTTCGTAATATCAAATTTATATAAACCATCGCACATAATGGAATTGTTTGACTGGAATGAAGTAACCGAAGGTTAAGTTTTAGATCTGGCTTTGCTATCGCTGGCCTAAAGCCTGGTTTAACGCATTTTTTGTAATAAGACTGAAAAGGTCTCGCACTCTGCGGTTTCAAAAGATCTTTCTAACGCGGACTCTAAGGTTGTGGAATGAGTTCCCCGCCGTGGTTTTCCCGACGGATTACTGCATTGGATTCTTCAAGAAGGATGTATAGAGATTTCTACAGGATCGGCAACGCACGAGTGATATCCCTGGTGTTGCAAGCGTCAATAGGTTATGGTACCCGCTCACCATCAGATGGGACATAATGCTGGCAAAATTGCTTTATTTATAACATCTTTTGTATTTACACTTTTGTAAGACAAAGCACCCATCATTATAAAATATTCTGACATAACCTACATTCTAAATTATTCTACTGCTACTACTACTCAAAATCTACTATCTACCAAACTGGAACCAAGCCGCAATAGACCAGAAACAATAATATCAATACGAATCGGCCTAGCAGCGGTAACATTAATCTGATTGATCTACAAATCCCCGCCCTGATTGGATTGAATCCTGTAAAGTTCCATATTAACCAAATGTCTATGTAATATACATAGACTTAGGCACAGAGGGTCATTCACGATGCGATGGTTTTAAAATATTAACCAATAGGATTGCAGGAAACTGACGATATTTAAATTTTATGCAATTCTATTGGTTAATTTCAAAGGGATGATCAGACTTTCAGGTGTCGTTTTTCGGAGACCCTCTGACATATTCACATTTACATAACTTCTCCTTTCCGCAGAACTCTACAAGAGACTAATTCACTGGCCTAGATTGTGTAGGCTTTACATGACGATTATTTGGCTAGATATCGCAGGTGGAACTTCTTTTTTTGTAGGTAGCACAATCAAAGCTGCCTAACCTCCATGACGCTCTATGCTAGTACTTGGTAGTGTGTGGACCTGTCTCTGTGACTACCGGCATTGAGTCTTCTCTCGACGCCTTTTTAATAGAGGTAGGGCACAGTATCTCCCTCCCAAAATTGGGAGCAGCCCGACTGGGGAAATACCTCCACCGTACAGGAGATCGCTGTCAAAAAAGATCACTTTAATGCGGTTTTGTACGCTGTGAGCTAGGTCACCAGGGCTCCAGGAGGAGGGCCAGTACTATCAGCATGCGGGGATCATCGGGACGTAGTACCAAATGACTGCGCTCTGTCTCTTCTACTGCTAGAATAGCAATTCCTACAAACACCTTTTGAGTCTGAAAAGATTGGCAACGCGCGAATGATACCAATACATGGTGTTGCGAGCATCTATAGGCTATAGTAACCACTTGCCATTAGGTGAGCTGTATACTGGTTTGCTACCTAAGTAGAAAACCGGCCAATTACGAGTCAGACTCACACACGGAGGGTTCCGTACAATAATGATAATAATGTAACTTTACTCAAATTGATTGTGAAATTAATAGTAGGTGAATTTTCCCTTTACTTGTGCTGTAAGATCTTGCTTTTAACAACTATTGACATGAATTTTTGTACTTACAAGTTTTCGCGAGAATCAAAATTTGCCCATAACTTTTTATCGTGTTGACTCAGGACCTTGATTTTTATACACCTAATAGGGACTATAGACCTCAGTATCTGGTATAAATTTCAACTTGCTAGGTCCACCCGTTCCTGAGAAAATTGGTGTTGACATACAAACAGACAGACGGACAAGAGAGTGATCTTATAAGGGTTCTTTTTTTTACCTTTTGAGGTACGGAACCCTAAAAATATGTCTGGAGAGATCGAGCTCACACATACATAGTCTACTCGTAAAGCGATGATGATTTTTAGCGCAATTTCTCGTGCGCTATTTTTAGCGGTGGATTTTTGAACCTTGTTTGTACTTTAGCGTGCGTATTATTGAATATAAATCAGTATGACTTTTATTTTTACACTAAAATTATAGCTTATTTCGTGGAAAAATATCACCTCTCTCTACCACGAGATATCGGTACGGATATCAGGCGAGTGACGTCCTCTATCCGACTTGATAAATGATCGCATGTGAAGGAACATCCCTTCACACACCAAAACCAACCGTGGCCATTAAGAAATACAACACAATTTCAAATACCTACCAGATTTGTATTGAAAATTCGTTCCTATTTCGTGCGGTGTACATTCCAATTTTAAATACTGCATGTTTCTCTATTCTATTCAAGTTATGTGAAGGATTTACTGTCCAATGTCGAGAGGGATAAAGTTTAATTTCGAGTGGACATGGTATATGTCGGTATATTAGGGTAAAAGACTGCGTAGTTGACACCAGATAATTTATATTAGAAGGAACATTTAGACTTTTTTTGAGTACGCTTAGTTAGATGGTAGAGTCAGATGGAAATTCAGATGAGAAAAATTCCGGTTTTCACTTTCATGTACTTTAAATGTAAATAATTGGACTGTTTTACAAAAACCTTAAACCGACTTCAAAGTAAGAAGTAATCAAATCCTGATCTGATGACAATGGGACCAAACGGGAAGCGTACCCATTCAAATAAAAAAAGAATTTTCCAAATCGGTTAATAAATGACGGAGTTATGAGGTAACAAACATAAAAAAAAAAAAAAAAAAAATACATTCGAATTGAGAACCTCCTCCTTTTTTTGAAGTCGGTAAAAAAAGCTTTGCTTCAATCGTTCCGGCTATCCAATTACGAATGTATGCTCTTTTGGTAGTTTATAGTTATTTTAAGAAAAAAAAAACCTATTTTTTTGGTTTTATGATAGCTTTGTAAAGGTGACGAAGAAAAGACGTGAAAAAAATTTATTTGTGTAGATTGCATTTTTTCAAAGCTCCATCACATACAACGCGTCAAGCAGAAAAAAATGCGGTTTTATTTTCTCAATATTTGATATGATTTAGATTTTAAAAACGAACTTATTTCAATGTATTTTAGAACTAATCTGCATTGTGTTTGCACATATGGAATATATTGTGGCTACGCTGCAAATACTTTCAATACCTTTACTGAGAAAATTATCGCAAGGTACCGTATATAAATATCTAAAAATACAGGATTTTCATATTATTTTATAAACCACAAAAAAACTTCCACAAACACACGCGTGGTGCTTTGTGTAACCCGAGCAACAAGCGAGCGTGTACACCATATCACCGAATGCATAGATTACTTACTATTATAGGCGCCCCAGATACAAAATGGAAGTCGCGAAGTTATTGCGTAAAATCAAACACCGGGGCCGTATGTACCCCACGCGTGCTCTCTAGTGTTTAAAAGGTGCACAAAGTTTCCTCTTCATGTATAAATACAAAAACATAATTAAGTGGGCCCTTCATGGCCAACGCAACTTCAACGCACGCATAGCCTAAAAACTTGTACTTTCATCCAACGTAATGTTTGACTGCGAAAAAAGAGAGACAGCATCAGAGCCGTCGGTTATCAGTCATTCATGATTTCGCATATCATAAAACTTGTTCCAGGAGTATACTTCTTGTGAAAAAATCATACAAGTTTGTGAAAAAAAAGTTTGTTACTTTGAATCTCCAATATATTTGCAATGTTGGATTTGAAATGTTTTATTTACTTTTTACAATTTATAAGTACATTAGATATGGCCAAAGTTCAGGTAAAATTTGAGCAAAAACGCTGTTTTTCGGAGGCTTTTTTTTAATTTCGCCTAGATGCACGGCTAGATATAGTGCACAATATACTTATTTGTTCAAAACATCTAACGAAAAATGTTTAACAACGCCATAATAAGTACAGAGGTTTTATATGAAAAGTATGGCGACTTGAGTGCTCTAGACGTAGTCAGCGTCATAATAAAAATACAGTATGAAAACTAAGATCAAATGACTCAATTCACTGAAGTTTCTCCGCCATCTTTAGAGTTTGTAGGAACTCACTTTTAGAAACATTACTTGTTTGTTTCTTATAAGTTTTAATTAAAAACTTGTTTCATTAAATGTAAATTGAGCGCATAATAACTCAGACAAAGTTATATGTACTCTCACAGCTTTGTCTGCATAGTTTTGTGAATGTGTTCTAGCGTATGGAAGACAGACTTTACAACTCTTGAGACAGTTCTCAAGAGTTGTCACTTGAATAAAACTAGAGGTCGTTCATGAGTCGAAATTCAACTATAGTTATCACAAATAAATGAACTAATAATATGACTTGACACTGGCAAAAATAAGTCCGAAAAATTATTTGGTTGTCATACTACAAAACTAAGAAGAAGATAAACAAAAGAGTTTTATGTGTGTGGTTTGTCAAACGCATGGTAGTAATGTTTTGCATTGTAGTGTGTAACGTTTTAGGGTTCCGTAACTAAAAAGGAAAAAACGGATCCCTTATAGGATCACTTTGCTGTCCGTCTGTCTGTCTGTCAATACCCTTTTTCGCAGGAATGCGTGGAGGTATCAAGCTAAAATTATTAACAAATACTCAAAAGTACTGTCCCTTGGAGCTGTGGAAAAATCAAACTTCTAAGCCAACGCAATCAAAAGATACAGCCGTTTATGCTGCAAATTTTCGACACTTGCAAGGGAATCAAAACTTACTGGGTACTTCCCGTGAACTCAGAGTTTGGTACGAAGTAACGTCTTGTAGCACAAATAAAGGAAAAATTTCAAAAAACATAAATTTTTAGTTATATCATATAATAAAAATATTTTTAATAATTTTAAACTTACTACCCCTTTCCTCATGAACGCGTAGAGGTATTAAATTGAAATTTCATATATGAAATACTCAGGTCTATAATACCTTTACTTATATACCTGCAGGTTTGTACGGAACTCTCGGTGCGCGAGTCCGACTCGCACTTGGCCGGTTTTTTTTTATGAAAATAATGTATTTAAAATCTTTCCCATATAAACTTTAACTATGCTTAATTTCACACTCCTACGTGCGCGCAATAGTTAGTTACTCTTGAGTCGACAGATTTGATTGGCCGTAGCCTTTGTCGATTTATTATCAAGCATACTAATATTAAACCCGGTGGTACACTATTAGGCGGTTAACACACTGCCCCGCACCACGCAGCGTAGTGCGTGAATGCGTCTTTGTAAATCTCTGTTTGTATAGAAAAGACGCACAGGCCAACACACTGAAAACGCATCTTCGCGCGTTCATACAGATCACGCGCCAACATGCGTCTCGCCGCGCAAGGTATGGCACACCGAGTCTCATAGTGCCGTGTGTGATTTTGTATGGAATGAGTCAGAGCCGCCGTGAATCGCATTAACGCAACTACGCGTGTGAGTCAATTCAATTCAATTCAATTAAAAATCATTTATTCAAATAGACCTTCGCAGGCACTTATGAAAAGTCTGACTCTAATACTCTAATACCGGTTCGGAAGGTTGCATTTGCTGAGAAGAGCCGGCAATAAACTCAGCAATTACTCTTTTCAAAACAAGCTTAGATTCATTACATAATATTTACATCGCACTGACAACAATTGCGTGCCCCGGCGAGGCGGCAAAGACTACAAAGTAGACTGAATCTATATTTAATAAGTAAATAAATAAATGACAAACTTAAGCAGACCAGCCCCCACAAGCAGCACCTGTTCACAAGTATGACGCGTGTGGCAGCCATCGCCCTCCTCGCCATATTGGAGGGAAGTGAGCGACCCGTCACACGACGCCGCCGCAAGCAAAGACCTTAAAGTGAGCATGACTTACTTAAGTCTGACTTAGAAATAAAAAAAAATACTAAAGGGAAGCTACTAAACACACAATTTGTTATCACTGTGACTATTTACAACTTTAGATTAAATATAATTTATATGGAATAGAATATAACAATTAGACAGACATAAATCGATGAATTTATATCAAAACAAATAAACGAACATTGAATTGAATTAATTGTAATAAGTAATTTTTTTTTTTTTTTTTTTTATACCACTTAGGTGGCAAACAAGCATACGGCCCGCCTGATGGTAAGCAGTTACCGTAGCCTATGGACGCTTGCAACACCAGGGGTATCACTCGCGCGTTGCCGACCCTGAAGAAACCGCTTCACACCCTTTTTGAAGAACCCCATGCTGTACTCCATTGGGAAAACCACGGCAGGGAGCTCATTCCACAGACCGAGCGTCCGCGGAAGAAAACTCCTTTTAGCCCGCACAGTTCGAAACAATTCTGGTTTCAATGTGTGTGAATGGACTCCCTGTCGATGGCGAGAGTTGCGATGGTGAAAGGTAGCTGTGGGCATCAAGTCGAATAATTCCTTAGAACACTCTCCGTTGTACAAGCGGTAGAACACACATAACGAGGCAAAGTCTCTCCTCAGACTGAGTGGCTCTAAACCGCTTGTGAGCTCGGGATCGTCAACAATTCTGATGGCACGTCGCTGAACCGAGTCTAAAGGCCCCAGCTGGTACTCAGGAGCTCCCGCCCATAGATGGCAGCAGTACTCCATATGAGGCCGGACCTGCGACTTATAAAGTTGCAGCCTTTGCCCCGATGTGAAGTACTGCCTCGCTCTGTTGAGCACTCCAAGCTTTTTGGATGCCAGCTTAACCTTTTCCTCCAAATGACTTCGGAACATAACGTCGCTGGAGATGTCGACGCCAAGGATCCCGATGCTTTGACTGATGTTCAAGGAAGTGTTCTGGAATTTTGGAGCCACAGACCATGGGGTTTTCTTAGCGGTGAACGCGCAGGCTTGAGTCTTGGTGGGGTTGAAATGGACTAGGTTTAGTCGACCCCAATCGGAGACACTAGTTAGTGTACTCTCGATTTCAGACACCAGCTGTTCGCGGCTTTCCTCCACCTCGGAACGAGGGATATTTGCACGGCCCGTGTATTGAGCGTCCCCTGTACTGTCGTCCGCATAGCAATGAATGCCGTCAATAGACAGCATATCATTGATATGCAGAAGGAACAGTGTTGGGGACAGCACAGAACCTTGCGGGACGCCGGCATTTATGTCCATGCTATCGGAGCAGCTACCATCGACGACGGCTCTTATGCATCTGCTGGACAAAAAGCTGGCGACCCATTTGCATAATCCCTCGGGAAGCCCGTATGCTGGTAACTTCGTGAGAAGACCCCTGTGCCAGACCCGATCGAACGCCTTCGCCACATCTAGGCTCACTGCCAAAGCCTCACCTTGACTCT
The DNA here is from genome assembly GCA_951394255.1 of Polyploca ridens. Classification (NCBI taxonomy): domain Eukaryota; kingdom Metazoa; phylum Arthropoda; class Insecta; order Lepidoptera; family Drepanidae; genus Polyploca; species Polyploca ridens. The sequence goes on along the minus strand of OX596269.1, from coordinate 9,015,028 downwards.
CGATGGCGAGGGACCAACGGTGCGTGAGATACACAAGGAGGTCACCAGCTGAGCGACTATGGCGGAAGCCATATTGTCGGTCGCTCAACAACTCGTGATCCTCCAGGTATCTCAAAAGCTGCGTGTTGATCACACGCTCCATGACTTTGGAGAGAAGGGAGGTGATAGCGATAGGCCTGTAATTCGTCGGGTCTGATCTGTCGCCCTTTTTGGGCACTGGGTGCACGTGGGCAGTTTTCCACGAAGACGGGACTTCCTGTTTGGTGTAGGAAAGTGCGAAAAGACGCGTCAATACTGGACACAATTCAGGAGCACACTGCTTCAGCACCACTGCCGGTATGCCGTCTGGCCCACTCGACTTATGGATGTCCAGAGAAAGTAATTCCCGTCGGACCTCACGTTGGGTTATGCTTATCTCCGGCATGGAGCTGGCACACCGCGGGATGGTAGGCGGTGTGGCACCCCCATCATCCAAAGTCGAGTTCGAGGCAAAGAGAGAGCCTAAAACATCAGCTTTCTCCTTAGCACTATGGGCCAAGTTTCCGTCCGGCTTACGTAGTGGTGGCAAGGTCGACTGGCAAAAGTTCCCCTCAGCAGCTTTGGCAAGAGACCAAAAAGCACGACTTCCAGAGGGAAGGCTAGTCAGCCTCTCACCAAACCTGCCGACGAAATCGAACTTAGCCCTGGCAATCATTTAGGTTTAAGACATTTATTTCTCAAAAGATTACAAATCACTTCACATGAGAAATTAAAAAAACTAAAGTAATAATATAGTGTTGAGCGTATGTTGGTGGATGTCAAAAGAGTTAAATAAAAATATGAAAAATATAGTAGGTACATGAAAAAAAAACCAACAATTATACAGACAGGTTACACCACCAAAGACAGTTAATCGACAGTTAAACAGCTAAAAAATTTCTAACATTTCCATGTCTTAAAATTATAGTTTATGTTAAAATAGTTCACAATAAATAATCAATTTATAAATAGCTAAAACATGAAGTAAATAAAAAGTCATTACATATGAGAATAAAATTAGTATAAAATTATTTACAATTAATCAATTCATTATAATAATATATCAATTTAAAATAGGTAAATAGGTACATCAATACATTTAATTAAAATAGTATATATAAAAAAGAAAAATGTAAAGTGTATAAGCTAATTCCATATTTATAGTTAACAGAAAACATTTAGGATGTGGCGTTTCAATGATTTTTTAAACGTGTACAATGACTTAGATTCCTTAACATCTCTAGGTAATTTATTGTATAGCCGTGCTCCCTCATACATTATATTTCTTTTACCAATATTAGTCCGTGGCATATAAAGTATTATGTTATTTGCTTGTCTTGTAATCCGTTTTTGTATTTGTATTTTTTTAGTAAAAGTTATTTGGCAATGTATGTCACGGTTCAATATTTTTCTTATCAAAATGCACGTGTTATATATGTATGTATTTGAAATATTCATTAATTTTGTACTTTTATAAACTTCTCTAGTCGGCGTTCGGCGTTCATAGCGGAACAATAATTTTATGATTTTATTTTGTGCAGTCTGTAAAGTATTTAAATTAGTTTTGGCAGCCGTGCCCCATAATTCAATCAGGTAGTCGATATGGGGTTTGACAAGGGAATTATATATTGTATAGCGTACATTTAACGGTAGACAACGAACTATGTTGCGGAGAGCGCCAGTGAGTGATATTATTTTTGAGCGTAGCTTTTCAATGTGCGGTTTCCATGATAAATGACTATCCAAAGTTAGGCCAAGGTACTTTTCCGTATTTGATCGTTCCAAAACGACTCCATTAATAGTAAGAGGAAGATAGTCATTAATTTTCTTATTTTTTGCAGTAAAAATCATGTAATTTGTTTTAGATGCATTTATTGTTAAAAGATTTCTAGAGAACCACGCTTGTATTAGATTGAGGTCACTTTGAGCTTGTTCCATAATAGAACTTATGGTCTGACCAAAATAAAATAAACAAGTATCATCGGCATATAAAGTTATGGAACCTTTAAGTCCAAGCTCATGTATGTCATTGATGTAAATCAAAAATAGCAAAGGCCCCAATATTGAACCCTGGGGCACACCATATGTTATTAATTTAGCACTACTTGTATATCCGTCTATTTTGACGACTTGATGCCGATTTGAAAGATATGAGTTAATAATTTTTAAAGCATCATTAGTAACACCGATCCGTTCTAATTTGTCCAATAATAAGCCATGGCTAAACGCTTACTGGATCTCGAGGCAGCGTTAAATTTGCGTTTCGCATCTGAGATGTTAGTAATTATCTGTAACCTAAAAAACATACCTTATAATAAATAATAATAACATAGGTACTTTGAATTAAGTTGAGTGCGTAAAAAACCCGCACGATGATGCAGATCTGTACTCCCGCAAGTAAGCGCGTGGCGCGTGGCAGTGTGATAATGAGTAAAACCGAGGAATCTAGTACACACAAAACGTGATAATGTCCCTTTAAATCACAATTCAATCGCAGAATTATATTATTGGACATTGCAATCGCCAATATATTGCAAAATGGACACGCACGGTTAAATCCCGGATTAATAACCGACAATGGCAATAAAACTGGCCGCAAATATCGTGGCTATGTGTTAAATGTTGATGAATTTATGCAAACAGCTGAATAATTAGCGGGCACACTAAACTGAATGGTATCAACGAGTATTTATTGCATTATATTTACAAACGTTCATTAATTTACACAAATGCGTTGGTAATCCGGGATTTGATGGTGTGATGTTGACGGTATTTTGTTGACGTGTGTGTTTTTTTTTAAATTAATGGCTCCTAGTTGTAGAAACAATCCTTTTTTGCTTTTTTTTAATTATTTACTTTTTTATATTGCTAACAAAATTTTAAAATTGACTTTTTGGTGGTAACTTGCAGAGTGACGTTGCGTTTTCGTTTTTATTTTCATAAACTCGTGTATTTTGAGTTTTTTGAATGTTATCGATGGTATTTTATCTAAATAAATATCCATGTGCACCAGTGAAGTGAAATGAATAAATTATGTGTATCGTGACTTTTCAGGTTGTCTCAAATAGTCCGTGAAGAGTTTTAGTATAATTTACCACCATTGTAGTAAAACATGACTTATGGACGGTGACTGAGTGAGGACTAATGTGGAAATGATTTATTGTGACTGGAAACTATAATTTAACTTGACACTGGCAGAAATAAGTCCTAATTTGGATTTGGTTGCCAAACTTAAAAAATATGAAATGAAATACATAAAAAGGGAAACTTGTAACCAAACGGAAAACTCCCTTCTTTCTAATTTATAAAATAAGCTTATTTTTTGTGATGTCTCCTACTGAAACTCCTACAAACAAGTATTACAGCAACATTACCGTGCGCCTTCTCGACCGTCCGTACGTAAAGCCAACTTCTCACATTTGGCAACCATTTTTGAACAATTAACCTTTTTAAATAGCCTAATTTCGTATGAAAATAGGTTAGTCTCGAGTTCGCCAAGAAGTTAACACATGCAAAAATGACCTTTATCGTGGTGCGAATAAAGAGGTTTACGGTGTAAGAATGTGTTTGTTTCTATATGCAATCCGAGACATTATGCCTCTTGTTTCGAACAATTATTAAATTTGTTAATTTCTTGTAAATGTCTTGGATGGGTACTGTAAAAGATTTAAAAAGTTGTTTGAAATATTTGTTAAAATGAAAATGTCATATACGTAGACATTGCGTGGGCTGGTCTGCTTAAGTTTCCTATTTATTTACTTATTAAATATAGATTCAGTATACTTTCTAGTTTCGCCGCCGCGAAGGGGCACGCAATTGTTGTCAGTGCATTTAGAATGTAAATATTATGTAATGAATCTAAGCTTGTTTTGAAAAGAGTAATTGCTGAGTTTATTGCCGGCTCTTCTCAGCAAATGTAACCTTCTGAACGGGTATTAGAGTATTAGAGTGAGACTTTTCATAAGTGCCTGCGAAGGTCTATTTGAATAAGAATACGTTGTTTTTTTTGCTGTTTTGGCCTATGTTTGACCAAAATCATCTTAAAAAAAAAACTTAAAAAACTCAAAGCTACAAGAACTACAATTGAATATATCAGAAACCTACTCAGGAACATAATTTCTGTTTTAACTTCCATCAATATATTTATTGATAAACCTCTACCCAGTATATTGACATCAGCAAAATATAACTAAAGCCCAGTCGTAAATTAATGAAAACTGCTTTTTTTATTGAGCTTTGTTTTAATGATGGTAAAGTTTATTTTGCATTGGCAACACAGGAGCGTGTAAGGAATATTACGTCAATCATTATTAAATGTGGTTGAGGTAGGGTTAACAGCTTTTGTTTTTTTTTTATTATTCGTAAAAAGAATGTATACAAAAATGAATTAAAAATATCGCAGAATATTTTTTGAACATTGATATTTTTTCTGACAATTTCGAATTACTGTACCGTTTATTAATAGCATCTTATATTGTACCTAAAATATTTTATATCGAAATACTATTTCGATATAAAAATCTTAGACACATTTAAAAATTAATGGAAAACAAACCTATACATCGTGTTCATAAAACATAATATTTTAGCCAAATTCATAATATCATATTAATTTAAAGGCAAGTCAAGCCGAGTTATAAAGCAAATCTGTCAACTTCAATTAGGTAGGGGTGAATACAAAATAATCCCGCGGTCAAATCTACCCCGGGGCCGGTTGTGGGGTACAAAACGTCCCACTAATGATGCCAACGACAGGTGATGGCTATTAATTTAATAATGCAAATGTATTTGGGCATACAAATCCATTTTTATTTATGTTACCTAGACATGTATGTCCTTGAAAACAATATGTCAGTTTGCCCTGTTTAAATTAAAAAAAAAAAATAGTCTGAAATTTCTTTCAGTCATATATAAGGTCCTAATAAATTAGTGAACTTCCTCTTGAGGGATGAATGTATAGGTCAATAGTAATCAAAAAATAATATTAGAAAAATAATCCGAGGGAAAATAAACACTTCTTTGACTTGTATGGAGAGTCTCTGTGCAAGTCATAGACCACTGGTCCTAGAGACATGAAATTTAGAGGATATTTGAAATTCCACCCCTAAGGGGGTAAAATAAGGGATGAAAGTTTGTATGAAAGTCCGTAAAATTTCGTGTTTAGGCTGAAGATTGGAAATGAATGTATACGTGTCTCAGCGTTTTTAATAATTCCACCCTCGAAGCGAAGTTGTTTTGTTTTGTTTTATTGTTGTAGAAAAATATGTCATTTGTTTCCTGTAGGCCAAGCGGGCGAAGCCGCGAGCAGAAGCTAGTAAATAAATAAAATCAATATGAAGTTGTTACCTTTATAATCATTTGAATATTAAAAGGATACAAATATAATTTATGAATGCAATGATGGATTTATTTATCAGAAGTTAATTAAGGGTTGTCCCTGCTTGCAGCTCTACGTAGATCCCGTTTTGTGGAGTCCCGTTGGGATACCAAAATAATCCCGCTTTGTATTTAAGACCCGAAGGATGTTCTATTTAGAATTGAAGATACAGCAAATTTAAAGTAGTGAATTTAATAAAGCAAATTATTCATTGTAAAGTCCGGGATTGTGGAGTAACGGGATATGTTATTTTTTTTATTGTACACCCTGTATTTTATGTATGAGCGTTAAAAATTACGGTCACAATGAAAAATGCCATATTTAATTCAATCATTCACCAGTCACCCTTCTACATGTCGCCGGTGGGACACGTCTAATTTAATTTGATGCAATGTTTTATTGGATTAGGACGGATTTATTATACAGGCTGTTGTTTTTGTAATTTAAATCCCGGACAGCGGGTGTAAGAACGGGACTTTGCGATTAGTTGTTGTAACTTTGTTTAAGTTTTATTTTACCTTACTCAAATATTTTGACATTGTAAATTTGTCAAATTTGAGTAACAAAATATTATATGTAATTTGTTCTAAATGTATGTAGGATCGTGGGAATTTTGAAGAGAAATTCAGGGATTGAAATAACTATCTCCGACATTATACAGGATGTCCCACGGCTATGCCACATGAAGGGAAAGTACCTTAAATATTGTAGATGGATCATTTTACTGAAACAAGACATTATCTTAATTTTAACCGCGAATTTTAACATTTGACGTGAAATTTTGTTCAGAATAATTGGTCTGTTTTACAAAAACCTTAAACCGACTTCAAAGTACACTAAGAAGTAATCAAATCCCGATCTGATGACAATGGGACCAAACGGGAAGCGTACCCTTTCAAATAAAAAAAGAATTTTCCAAATCGGTTAATAAATGACGGAGTTATGAGGTAACAAACATAAAAAAAAAGAAAAAATACATTCGAATTGAGAACCTCCTCCTTTTTTTGAAGTCGGTTAAAAATGAAAAGCTAACGTTGGCGTAAGGACATACAACTAACATTATTATAAGTACAGTATTACCCAATTTATATGGCGCGTCGTGAATCTTCGTTCAAACAGAAAAGAAAGTATGGCCCCGAAGATTAACGAAAGAATGCTTAAAACTTACAATCAATCTTAGATAACTACTATAAGGTTCATAATACACTGCAGCTGTTAGTTCCGTCTCACTCGCAAGTCACGCCTCTCCGCACGGCGCGCGCTAACATGGTGGCAGCTGCCGACCAATAGCGTTTCCCGCGCTTTGAAAATGTATCTTCTGCGCAGGTACATCGGTAAGCCATATTAATTGGGTACTACTGTAGTCTGTACCTATTACTAATAGTATTAAAAATTTTAAAATTCATGGTCTTCCTCTTATTTCTGATACTATGTTATTTAGCAAAAAAATAATCCTTATGATGAAACCTTTCGATCGGTATGATAAAGCTACAGAGTAATTATTTTTCTCATGTAACGGATTCGATTCCCGGTTCAACCATGTACCTATTTAAAAATCTATGAATGCAGTTTAAATTGTTTTTTTAAATTAAAATAATGTCTTGTTTCAGTAAAATTTTCCATCTACTTTCCCTCCATGTGGCAAAGCCGTGGGACGCCCTATATACAGGCTGTTGTTTTGGTCGGCGACAAGCGACCCAGGAGCGGTAGTACAAAATATATATTCCCCAAAAATTTACTTAATTCCATTAAATACTGTAAATATGTCGAGAAATACCTTATTCAATTTGAAATAAAATTACCGCAAAGTATGGTTACTAGGCTCGTGCACAGACTAGAGCTAGGCGCAAGCCGCCATCGCCCCACCCTTTTACTCCCTCGTACTCCCGTTGAGTATTATGTCTACACTTTAGCTTATTACATGATTTTCAAAAAAAAAATTATATTTTTGTTATTAAAAAAAAAGTATTTTTTTTATATTTTTTTAGCACCAGTATCATTTGTATTATTGACCCTGAGTCGCTCGTCGCTGACCAAAACAACGACCTGTATTTGCTTACATATAATATAAGAAGTTATTATTTCTAAATATTTAGATAGGTAAGTACGTAAAAAACCTCGATTAATTAAATGTATTTAAATATACATTTATGTTTATGGTTGAACAACATTTTCTTTGATGATTATTAATCTGACAGAACGTTTTTACATAACATTATTTAGACAAAAATACATGGGGAAAAGCTTTTATTTATATTAAATTGACAATACAAGAAAAGCGAAGGGGGATTTACCTCCGCAAAACAATAATAACATTGGAAAATGAAAACTCGTGGAACATAATACATTTACATATGATAAGCGGACCTTTTAAGCTCCTTTGTCTCATAGAACACATGTACGTCGCTGATACGAACGTGTATCCAAGCACCATTGCGCTGGACTCTAAGATGCTGCTTTTTTTAGCGCTGAATTTTGTAACAGCTTCTTAGAAAGTTTAAGTTAATCAGTTAAAGAAGCACCAAGAAAGTATGTATGAAGGACAAAGCTACCAACAGTTTATAAGTCGGCCTCACTGAGAAGAACCGGCAAGAAACTCAGCAAGGTTACATTTTAACATATTTTTTGGGCAATTTTTTATATTGTATAAAAAAAATGGGAAATGGCAATTTTTGTGACTATAACAATTAAGATTCTATAGGCAAAAGTAACCGCTTACATACGTCTGTTTGCGAACTTAGTAATATAACAAAATGAGGTAGGTACTAGATAATGGTGCTGATTCTGTTGTGTACAACTAAACTAAATTTAGTCTCACTATATTTCTTTCTTACAAAGAAAATAAGAAAATGCTTATTATCAATATAAATTTAGTCGCCATCTATCGCTGTTACGTCTAAATACTCTCAAATTAAATCAAAAAAGACTAATTTGATAGCTTTAAATTATGTTATTCTTTTTCAATAATGTTTGTAAGAAAAAGATGTAATGTGACTAAAATTAGTTTAGTGCGATTTACAACAGAATCGGCACCAACGACCTAGTTTATTGAGGCCTGAAATAATTTCATATAAATTCGTATAAAAATGGGTTTTAAAAGTATAGTTAACCTGTACAAGCATACAAAATAATGATAAGTGCATCATAAAATAAAGTAGCAGCAACTACCATCAAATAAACTTAAACTATATCACGTTCGTGATAAAAAGTAATTTTGCGAAGCGCTATTTTATCGGCTCTCTCGTATAGACACAGAGTTTATTTGTGTGTGTGTATCATAAATTACGGGGACGTGTGTGGAAGCCTTACTTCACTTCACCTTACTGTATTAAAATCGGTTGATGAAAGTAAAATGTCGGCGTCATTTTTTCTAGCTCAGCGTAATGAGAATTTTCTGAAAGATTGCCTTTAAATGACGACATTTTTGCAAAACCGAGATAAAACTACTTTTTAACCGACTTCAAAAACGGAGGAGGTTCTCAATTCGAATGTATTTTTTTTTATGTTTGTTACCTCATAACTCCGTCATTTATTAACTGAATTGGAAAATTCTTTCTTTATTTGAAAGGGTACGCTTCCCGTTTGGTCGCATTGTCATCGGATTTGATTACTTCTTAGTGTACTTTGAAGTCGGTTTAAAGTTTTTGTAAAACAGTCCAATTATTTAGAAAGAGATCGAATACGTTCTGCGATATCGGCGGTCTCTCCACGTTCCCACCTATTGTGATGGATGGAGTGTCAGTACCAGTCTGCTCCTACTTTCGGTACCTCGGATCACAAATACAGAGCGATAGGTATATTGACCGTAATATAAGGCAGAGAATCAGCTCAGGTTGGATGAAACGGCGACAGGAATAACATGTGATCCACGGATGCCTTTAAAGTTAAAGGGAAAAATTTATAAATCCGTGGTAAGACCTGTCTTAATGTATGGTTCGGATATTGGGTAGTAAAGAAGATAGATGAAAGAAGATTGGATGCAGCTGAGATGAAGATGTTGAGATGGATATGTGGAGTGACAAGAATGGATAACATAAGGATTGAGTACATAAGGGGAAGCTTGAAAGTAGCGCTAATGACTGAAAAGATGAGAGGGAACCGTTAAGCGTGATATGGACATGTTATGAGGAGAAATGAAAGTCACGTCACTAAAAGAGTTATGAATATGAAAGTAGATGGATATACGGGAAGAGGAAGACCGAAAAACAGATGGATGGATTGTGTGAAAGATGATATAGGTAAGAAACGAGTGGATGCTGGTATGACGTATAGAAGAGACGAATGGAAGAAGCGTACATATTGCACCGACCCCATAATTGGGAACAGGGCAGGCAAATGATGACGCCTCAAAATTTGATATAGTCAAAAAGGTCAATATGTTTTTTTTTTTGCCAGTTTAGTTACATATTATACTCCATGAGAACGACATAAGGATTAGCAATAACACATACTTCTAAACAGTTAAGAAGTTATAATGAAGTAAAAGAAACAGATATACACCATATTTAGGTGTAAGACAAAATAAATGGTCTCCTTCGTAAATTAATAAACACACCTGAAAATATGATTTATTAAGCAGTTGTGTAAGTATAAAACCAACAACACTTATAATAATCATGGTTTACGTTAAACCACAGAATACATAGTAAGGGAAACTAATTTCATAAGCAAAAATAAAACTAAAACCTTTATCATAAAATCCGTATAGACTAGCAATATTCTACTCACGGAGAACGCGCGCGTTTACGTATTATGTGCAATGTTGCAAATGAAGGAATTATTTTAAGTGGGGCCCCGGATCCGGGACACTCTGGGACGCGGAGAATCTTGTATGGGCCGCTTATCACACCAACGTGTAATCAAAGAGAAGGGTTAGCGCGTGAGGGTGAAATTGGATTTTGAGTATCCGTGTTGAATTTATCTTTTGTTCTCATGTGAGTGGATTCCAAGATAATGAGATTGTAAGACAATGATAGATCAGTGATAGATTCGAATCCTTCAATGAGCTTGACGTTTGGGTAAAGGAAGACATCGGTTGTAGGGTACTTTGTAGTACCCGTCTGACTGGCTACCACTCTCAAGTTGAGAAGCTTAGAAGGAACTTGCTCTTGTGTGCTTACCACCTTCGGCCACGTCATCGCTTACCATGATGAGATTGTAGTCAAACACAGACCCATACATAGTAAAAAAAGTGGATAATATTATTATGCGGGTGGCGTTTGTTTCATACAAACGTAATCCTCAGTTTCTTCTCTGAAAATCACAAAAACTTACCATTTTTAACGCCCTTATCAGACATCCAGCGAACAAATTTGCTGAATATAAAAAAAAAAAAAACCTACAGACTACAGCCATAGCCAAAGTCCTTCTTATTATGTTTCTTGAAAAAAAAATTAATCGATCCAATTTTGGAGGAGTAAATCGGGGATTACGAAATAGCGATTTCGTCTAATTTAAATAGGTATAATCGGTCCAAGCTGCAGTCATCTCTATCGGCCTCGGGCGGGATAGATCGAGCACAGCGCGATAGCAATATATATGTTAAAAACCTTATTTTACAAATTTCTTGCATCCATCGTTTCCTCTTAGTTTGAATGTTCATCGAGGATTTTTGTACTTTCTTCTGGTTTGTCAATACTTTAGAATTTAGATAAATGCGTGTCAATTGAAAGTTCAAAAAGCAATAATAATATCTCAGAGTATATAAATACTACGTACAAGTAATATAATTGCAGTATTCTCTTCCTACAAGTAATTTTATATCGCAAGAAAAAAGGACTACTTTTTTAGTCTTACTTCTTGTTTATCTGTCTTTGCATGCAGCATACATTTTGGTGTGAGACTCGCCCCGACTTTAGCACTTCGATATTTTTTTCTCTTAAAAAAGAACAAATGCAAAGAATATGACATGTTAAATCTCCAACGCGCGGCTCACAAGGATTTGCGAGTACAATTCAATGTGAATTCTAAGGGGTTCGCTTAAGTACTCTTATCAGATTAATTCAAGTGAAATAGTACTCCAGTGTAAAGGTTTTTAGTAACTAAGCATTGAATTTAGAAATAGTATCATCCTGTATGCGTATTAGACAAATATTTTATAGACTTCTTAATAAAACGCTATATAACATAAACATGTGATCTGTGGATGTAAATTCAGACTTAAAATTTAAATGGATAAAGTTCAAACTCAAATTTATAAAATTTAATAAAACAAGGAATTATAAAAAAGAAAAAGAGCAAATAGTATGGAAGGCGTCTCGGATCAAAACGTCGGGATATTAACGAGAACCCTTTACTGTTTCAGACTTGCTTACTCCACTTAACTATGTACCTAACTTGCCTACACCTCAAGGTTTTAGTGTATGGTATAAGCTATTAACTTTAACCGTTAAACGTGGTATGGACATGTTATGAGGAGAAATTAAAACCACGTCATTTTTATATGAGAGTTATGATACGGGAAGAGGAAGACCGAAAAAGAGATAGCTGGATTGTGTGAAAGATGATATGGGTAAGAAAGGAGTGGATGCTGTTATGACGGATAGAAGAGACGAATGGAAGAAGCGTACATATTGCGCCGACCACAAATTATTGGGAACAGGGCAGGCATATGATATACAAGCTATTAACTTTAAGACAGTCAAAATTATCACTAAGCACAAAAATTTACCTATTTTATTGCTAAGTGTTAATTAAAAATTTACTTGGTATAGGCCGTTTGACCACAATATCACCATGATAAGTGATATTATGTGGCCGAAGCACACAAAGCCTAGAAGGAACTGGCTCTCAAGTGCAGCTGTCGGAACACACCGACAGGTGCTTGGCGACAGATTTACAACTTGAGGGAGGTAGCCAGCTAGATGGATACTCCAAAGTACCCTACCACAGTGGTATGGTTTCCTCACGATGTTTTCCTTCACCGAAAATTCAAGCTCATTGTAACATTCGAACCCGGGACCTTCGTCTCCATATCCGACTACACTACCACTGAGTTGAGGTAGTTGTAAAAGTCGAGAAGAAAAATACTCTTGACTTCTAATAGATTCAATCTTTCAAAACGGCGATGTTAGTCAACTTTGTGTGTATCTTTGGACATTATTATCCACCATTGTGAGATTGTGGTCAAATACAGGCTAATAGGAAACGAAAATAACTTAATTATTCCATCAAGCGGGCCGTACGCTTGTATCTACTTAGTCATATAAAAAAGACCATATACTATGATAAATTTGACAATTGACAGCACGTATGTGTAATAAATATGCTTAATTGTCGCAGAAATTTCCATTTCTGAACATAAGCCTCCTCAATAGATAGCTACAACGGTCCAGGGACCCAAGTCTGCTATTACAATTGACTTCCAATGAACTATCAGTGGTGTCAAAATTGCCACATTTTACAGTTTTGGTAGTCTACTAACACAAGAGTGTCATAATGGTGCCATAATAGCTTTCCGATGATTTTCCACTGAAACTACAATCGTGCCATAATGTTCTTTTAGTTTTCAGTTTTTGTACTAAAATTCTTTTCGTTCATTATGAGATCATTATGAATTAGTACATCGGCTCAATGATAATGGAGTTGCAATAGTATCGTGTCTGTGTGACATTTTAGCAGACTTGGCCCCCTGGAGTAGTTACCCGCTAATCGCTTCTCTCTTAACACCCTGTACGATTATTTCAGCTATCAAAGTTAGGGTTTACCTTTTGATTGTTAGCGTTTACAGTTTTGCTTTCGTGGCTAGTTCCGATAGGCAGCAGTTTCGGAAACGTTTGTGATTGATCTTTGTTTTTTTACGCGGTACCATGGCAAAGGTCGCAATAAGTATTTTATACACGCTAGCTGAAATAATCAATTGCTGTATTTCTTCTGGATTTCCTAAGTACGAGGCTTTGGGAAATTAAGACTAATACTTTGCTGAGCGGATGGGAATTCAAATTGGTGTAGCTTTTGACTTGGATATGGACGCAATTGTTGTCAATGCGAATAGAACGTAAATATTATGTAATGAATCTAAGCTTGTTTTGAAAAGACTAATTGCTGAGTTTATTGCCGGCTCTTCTCAGAAAATGCAACCTTCCGAATCGGTATTAGAGTATGACTTTTCATAAGTGCCTGCGAAGGTCTATTTGATAAATTATTTTTTAAATTTGAATTTGAAAGCAGTGTCCAAATAGTATTCAAGAGACCTTGGTAGTCTACAGATTTGGGTTGATAAGCACCTAAAAATCGAATCATAAGATACTGAAAAGTGCCTGGAAAACTTGCTGCATACATTAAGTCAAGTGAGACAACTTTAAGGTGATGTGAAAAAAAAAACAAATTACCCGCCCCATGTTGGGCGGGTAATTTGTTTTTTTTTTTTTAGCTTTTATTGTTTTTTACCTTCGTAGAACAATATGGCTAAATATTACAGTGATTAGCGACCGTAGAAGTTCATTTTTGTATAATATGAGCCATATTTGAACGTTTCTCTAAAAACTGTAAAACTGACTATGAAACTGACTACTGAAAAAAAATATCAATTACACAATACGTCCAATGAATTACTACGGTCGCTAATCACTGAAATATTTAGCCAAATTGTTCTACGAAGGAAAAACACAATAATAAATAACACCACCCATTCTGGCGGATCACCTACCGCTTAAATAATGATATCAAAATCAGTATGTTTTTGTTTTCTGCACGTACTATACAAAAGAAGCAGTTTTTCACAAACTGCAGTTAAAACACAAAGTTAACCTAATTCAAACCTCGCGAGCCAAGGTTAGCTCCCTCCGCGATGCTCGTAACTCTCGATCGTAAAGCCCCCAAAATAAAACCTCGGCCTTGGTGGAGTTATTAGATGGTCACGGGTTCGACTCCCGTGCCGTGCTACGATTTTCTTTGCAGTTAATTTTATGGTATCGTTCAGATCTTGGGTATTTTATATTTGAGATTCTTTTTGTAAATTGAGATTAAGAATTAAGTTCTAACATAAACTTTATGTTGGAAGTCAGTTCTGAAAATAATGCGAAGAAAAAACCGGCTACATTTTTATTATTTTTAATTTAAAAAAGCAAAAGATGAAAAGATAAGGAAATGCCTTTTATTAAAACAGCATTAGGAAGCTTTGAACTAAGCTAATTATCACCATCACTCCTTTCAACTTCCAAATTTACCAAAATCCCTCCTTTCTCCAGTAAATTCAGACAGGTCAAATTCCTTTCAGAAAACATTATTTAAGGAAACTTGGAGAAAAAACTGAAAACTGCGTGAAACGGTCACCTTTTCCGGGTCACGAGCGGAATTCATTAAAACTGGCTCGCTGAAAATTAGCTAACTTTGACAAATCATTAATCTTGTCAGAGGAAAAATATGGGACGACTGGTTCGGGTGTTTTTAAGGAAGAAAATTTCTTAAAGATTCAGCAGAGTTTCACGTCACATAATAATATAGTTTTATTATATGAGAACCCATAAAGCAGCTATAGACCTGTTGTCAAGGGCTTTTATGACACTTTTTATGTGAATATAAAATATTATCTCGGGTGCTGGTTCAATGATTTTAACGGAGTATACGACTGATCTTTATTTCTCTACTTCTGGGGTATATACTCAACATTGTAGGTCATAAACTACGAAGAAAAATTAAGATCATATACAACTAAACCTAACGTCCACTATTATTAGTTTCTGACGAACATCAGTCAAGTTTCTTATACAGGTCGTTGTTTTGGTCAGCGACGAGCGACTCAGGGTCGATAATACAAATGATACTGGTGCTAAAAGCTAAAGTGTAGACATAATACTCAACGGGAGTACGAGGGAGTAAAGGGGTGGGGCGATGGCGGCTTGCGCCTAGCTCTAGTCTGTGCACGTGCCTAGTAACCATACTTTGCAGTAATTTAATTTCAAATTAAATAAGGTATTTCTCAACATATTTACAGTATTAAATGGAATTAAGTCCATTATTGGGGAATATATGTTTTGTACTACTGCTCCTGGGTCGCTTGTCACCGACTTAAACAACACCCTGTATACACAAAATTAAGAAATAAATATACTGCAAATAAAAGACACAAACGAAATAAAAACTGTGAAAGATTGTCCAAAACGAAATACATCATCTGAATACATAAAATAATGTAAAATTGAAAGAACCTTTTTTAAACAGCAGCCAGCAAGAAAAATGGTATCATATCCAGAATCTTTGTTTTTAACACTTTAAACTATATTTTTGTGAAAAGATTTACGCGCTACATAAAAGGAAGTAGAAACGGAAAAACAAAACACAAAACGGCACATTTCCCAAGAAATATAACTGCAATATCAAAAGTGTATAAAGCCAAATCTTTTGTAAACCATACACCGTAGGTGGCCGACATAGTTCTCCATTCCAACCATTCGTGTTTGGTCTTATTCCTGATAGATTTAACTAAATAATACAGTTCATTATAAAGTGGTACGTGATTTCAAGTCCAGTGTAACTTGACACGTGATGAACGATCTTGGCTCCCACGTTCCGAATATTCTAAAGAAAGGACGTGGGACAGGAGAGGTCTCTGTAAAATTGACAGTAATGAACGTTGTTTCATGACGGAAAATTGCACCCACAGGACCCTTGGGCTAGCATCGTTTGGGAAATATGTGGTTTTTGTGAACAACGTTCGGTAAAAAGATAATATTACAATGAAGATATTATTTTCCGAGAAAACAAAAGGGAATCTTGGCCAGTAAGTACATTAAGCGCCGGATCCTTTTTAGGTGAGCTGAGTATCACATTCCAAGGGTTAGAAGACGCGTAAAGTGTGCGATATAATACTTATTAATACTTACTCTTAAAAAGAAAGTAGGTAATTGAGGGCAGCAAGGAAAAAAGGAAAAAGCGTATTAGTAAAATTTAATTGCCATGCCTTCAAGTGGAGACGAGACTCCTCCATTTGCCTGCGCAAAGTCCTGACATTCTTTGGTCACATAGCCAGAGTCTGGAGACAACCTCGAGCAGCTGATGGTGACCGGGAAGGTTGATGGCAAACGTCCAAGAGGGCGCAGACCACTCAGATGGTCGGACCAGATCCTTGGAGACGAACTGCCACGACGCTCTTCACGACGCCAAGGACAGACACAACTGGCGTAACGTTATACGTGATAAAATTAGTTCACGGGGGAATCAAGACACACGAACGTTCGAATCATAAATGGTGCATCCACGCTACGCGAACCGAGCACTTATCGACCCTCTGTTCGTTCGTTGTTCGCGATGTCAAGTGTGCACGTAAACCGAGCCTACAACACGAGCGTGATGCGAACTGTATTCGTCAAACAACTGATAATTTGCGGAGCGCAGTCGATAGCGAGCCGAACGCTCTTTCGAGGCTCGCAAGTCCGTCCATGCTACCCGAATCTGAGGGCCTGCTACGAAAAACGATACATGATAGTCCGATCATCGTTGTCAATAGCATAGAATAGCGTCATTTATGCCCAGAATTCACAGATGTAAAAATGCTATCATAGCGAGTCTGGCGGAAAGACTGACACAGACGTCAATGTACACACGATGGGTAGACATTGCCATCTGAGACAGAAAAAAAAAAAAAGAAGCCAAACATAGTCAGATTGTCCAAAAAATATATAAAAAATGTAACCTTGCTGAGTTTCTTGCCGGATTCTTCTCAGTTGAAGGCCGAGTAAATGTGACCTTCATAAGTGCCCTTCTGGGGCCTAAATTGAATTAATGGCTTTGACTTTGACTTTGACTTTGAATTTAAGTCATTTCTTGTGCACCTACTCAGTTAATTATTGTTATTGTTAGGCTTATTCTTGTGTACCTATATGGATGTATGTCTGAAATAAAGTTTTTTTTTTATATTTGACAACGATGATCGGACTATCGTGTATCGTTTATCGTATTCGTAGTAGCCCCCCTGTGCTTCACCTGTGCTCGGCTCGAGCTCGTCGACGTATCTATTTATATTATATTGCACGTTGCATCTGGACGTAGCATAACGTTCATAAGTGCCTTATCAGGGCTTAAACTGGATAAACGAGATATAATTAGCATTATTTGCATTGTCAATTCAGTAGCAGTTCTAAAATAGCTCCCAACTCACGATTATTACAATAAAGCGTACTCAATCGTTACAAACTCCAATATAACTTGTATTGTCAGTTTCTCGACACGTCTCGATAATGGAACTTTCTCTAACTATTAAGTCGACAAGTCTCTGGATGTTTACTATTGTTTTAAAAGTTCTGCAGTTATTACACTAAGTTTCTTACGTTTTATCTTCTACAACAGTTTATATTTAGCTTCTTCTATTTTGGAAGTATTGTCATCATAAGACTATTTCATTACCTCTTTTTTTATAGCACTAAGGTGGCAATCAAGCATACTGACTGCCAGGTACTGACGCATTTTTAAGTATGTATTGGCCTATTGGCCACCATGGTCAGTGATGGCCGAAGGTGGAAAGAACACAAAGCCTAGAAGGTACTGGCATTCAATTGCTCCGATAGGTCCTTGGCGACAGATTTTCAACTTGAGGGTGGGAGCCAGCCAGAGTGCTACAAAGTACCCTACCACCATGCTATGGTTTCCTGACGATGTTTTCCGAAACGAAACTCGAACCCTTCTTCTCGGCATTCGACGTCGCTACTACTGAGATATCGTTTTGCAACACCATGAGTATGGCGTGGTGCAGACCCCCCTCCTCACAATCTTCTTGAGGTGTTAAGAAACAGCCGGCAGTGGAAGTGATACAGCGCACACTGCCAGCACGTGCCTTCACAGAGCTCCGATGATCTCACAGGAACAACACAGAATAATAATAATAAAAAAAGAGTTTAAAACTCATGTCAGGTACAAAAGACCTAAGCAATATAGGTTGAACAGGCCCCCCATTAAAGCATGTAACATGTGACATTACCGAGACAAAACGACCGGGTTTTAATACTAACCGTTTATATACTGGGTAAAGTATTAGAGGGTTAATTTTAAAGCTCGTAAAACTTTAGTTGTGCCTGCCTTACTTGGAAATTTTCTGCTCCGTTGCTATGGTGTTTGTAGTAGGTATGTAGTATGATGAAGCGCTTGTGGTGTACGGTACTTGGATGGGTGACCGCCTAGTGGTATTCCAAATCGAGCGTTTCCTTGCTTCGGAAGGCACGTAAAGGCGTTGGTCCCGGTTATGACTTTATTGTGATGGTCGATAAGCTAATTGGATGGCTCCCAGGCGGCTTAAAAAATTCCAACAGTAGGTTGAACACTAGCCTCCACCGATCCGGAGTGGGCATGCGAGGTGAAGTATTGCCCATTTCTTTTCACCCTCATTTGTGTGCAGGAGGCCTGTGCAGTGGGACATTATAGGCTGATGATGATGATGATGATGTATTATGGTGCGTCCATGCTACGCGAAGTGAGCAGGAGCCAAGTATATGTGGAGCACGGATTCGCGTAGCGTGGACGGACTTGCGAGCCTCGAACGAGCATTCGTCTCGCTCTCGACTGCGCTCCGCCCGATTGACAGTTTTTTCACGAATACAGGGATTCGCATCTCGCTCGTGTTGTAGGTTTCATGTAAGTCCACACTTGACATTGCGAGCAACGAACGGCTCCTGCTCGGTTCGCGTAGCGTGGTCGCACCATATAGTTTCAAGTTGCAGCGATATAATTGTAAATTTATTTTGTATATATTTTGCAGGACCAATAAACGATGGGGTACACGAGTTCTTGACTGGAGACCATGCACAGACAAGGGAAGTGTGGGATGCCCGCCCCTTTGCTACCCGAACCGATGATCTGTGACACTGCGGTGGGTGGATGTGGAGGGGACTGGAAGATGTGGTGACTATTGGGAGAGGTCTTTGTCTAGCAGCCATCCACAGGCTGATGATGATGAATGAAAAATGCTCTGACTTGCAGTGCTATCCTAATCCTAACTTATTATTATCCTAACTGCAGAGATGGTATTGAGAAGGACATAGGCAACTTTTTATCCCGGAAACGCGGGTGAAACCGCGGTCGACAGCTAGACATTATATACCAGACATTAGTTTCCTTAGTATAGCCTCTGCTTAATTTGGATTGGTATCAGATAGCTGTGCGTGAAGTATATATCCCGGAATTAATAATGCTGAAGTCAAAAGTCTAATAAATTTAATCCCCAAATCAATTTTTAAAGCACTTAGATAAGACTATAAAAAAGAAATTTAACGGATAGGCACCCATCGAATTATGTATTCCCAATTTGTGAATTTCCGTAACGGTAGAAAAACGCCACGTCACTTAATCCGGGTGATTTCCTTAAAATATACGGAGTTTTTTCTTTGAAAAAAGTTTCTTTTATCTTGTAGTGTGAGTGATTATAGGGGACATGATGGCAGTTCGATGGTTGCCAGTTTTAGCTGGTTGTCACAATAAAAAAAGATCTTACCAGTTCAAGAAAATTCTGTCTTTACCAAACATGGATCCTGGCTACTGCCCTGTTTTATGCAATTTTTCATACTAAACTAACTATCCACGGTCACGCTGACAGAAATTGGCTCTTGACTAGGAGGGCTGGTTTTACAAGCTTTATAGATTACGGTAACCGCTTACAATCAGGCGAGCCGTATGCTTGTTTACCTTAGTAATAAAGTTCAGTCAACAATCATCATCGCACAGCAACAATACATCAAAATTACGTCTTTAACTCAAAAACAATATGTTTTATCGTCTCTACCATTGTATATACTATAAAGACATTTTGCACGACTAAATGAAGTCTTGGCTACGTTTTTACGAGCATAAATCCCACTAACGACACGACACGACAAAAATGTCACGAGCACGTCGTTCCGTCGACGTACTAAAGACTCGTACATTCGCGGCCTAAGGCCTCTTCTACGTGACGACTCAACGCGATTTGAGTATTATAATTAGGGTTACGTAGCCAAATGGCAGAAAACGGAACCCTTATGGATTCGTCATGTCTGTCCGTATGTCACAGCCTTTTTTTTCCGAAACTTAGTAAGTATATGTATTCTGTGAACCGCATTAAGATTTTCACATAAAAATAGAAAAAAAAAACAATAAATTTTGGGGGTTCCCCATACCTTTGGGGAGTTTTCTGCCGCGGACGCTCAGATTGTGGAATGAGCTCCCCGCCGTGGTTTTTCCAATGGAGTACAGCATGGAGTTCTTCAAAAAGGGTGTGAAGAGATTTCTGCAGGGTCGGCAACGCGCAAGTGATACCCCTGGTGTTGCAAGCGTACATAGGCTACGGTAATCGCTTAACATCAGGCGGGCCGTATGCCTGTTTGTCACTTAGTGGTATAAAAAAAACAGAGTATATAAATACTACGTAAACCCAAAGAACCGTCAAGTCAATAAATCAGCCGAGCATATATTAGAATCTGGATCAAACCACTGGATGGAACTTCATGACCCCAAAATCCTCTCCACCGATCGTCATTTCTATCCCAGAATAGATCGTGAAGCTATTGAAATAAAGAAATATCCAAATTTCAATAGGGAAGATGGTTAAAGGTTATCTGCTGCGTGGAATCCAGTAATAAGAAAATGTTCACGCCGTGACTTTCAATCGAGAATCTGCGTTGATACAGTTAGTACGGTGTACCGTGATCGTGACAGTTGTTTTACAAGACCAAATGCGGGTAGTTGGAAACAACTCCCGTTCATCGAGACGCTGATACCCGCAGTTTCCAGTTCACTCGTGACCACGATCAATGCAACTTGATCGAAACGTCGAGGTTAGTCAAAATTAAATTTATTTTTCAGCCACGCAAAGTGATCTTTCAAAATCTATCGCAGATTGAATTTTAATTTGGTTACACAATGAATTTATTATATTCTTTTAATATTAAAACACAGATTTTTTTTACGGGCCTTTGTTTTACTTACGTGATTGGAATTTGATCTTTTATTACCTGAAACGAGATAAAAAATATTGTTAATATTAATAATCAACATTTGTTTTAAAAACAGAGTTCCTAAAAATGGTTTTTTAGGTCGGATGAGACAGTCACTGCATTTGGGCCGCCTTTTTATGCTATCACTTTTTCTTTTTATTATTTAGTGTAGTCATTTCGGTAGTTTTACCTAGAAATAAGTTTTCCGGGAGCTTTAGTAATTTTAAAAATATCGACGTGTTCTTTTTCGATTTTTTATCTTTGCCGCCATTGAATTATTACGCTTAGAAGCGAAGTATCGAACAAAAATCCTCGCGACTCGTAGGCCACTTGACAACCAATGTGTGCGTGAGTACCATATAATTACACTCGCTGGCACGCACACAAGCGCACGAGTAATGTTGCAAGCTAAACGAAATTTTTCGGTAAAATTAACCTTCCGATACTAGTGAATGAAATTGGAAGTAAGTATTCATAAAATTAATTAAATAGTCTAATATATGTTCTGCGTCTTAGATAATTTATCTTATCATAGACACAGGCCTGTTATTTATTTATTACTAGTTTAATGGTTATGTTTCATAGTACTTATGTCGGGTATTTTAACATAGTAAACCAAGACAATGTGCAAAGCTATGAACGTTTTTACACCCTAGACGAATATCTTAAATATGACAAAACTTGGTAAATAATTATATAATTTGGACATCTCATTTAATTTAATTTGATTATTATTTTATTATATTGTATTACATTAATTATTAGATTCAATTTAAATTTATAATTTTGCATGCTATTCTGTAGCGAAAGGTGTGATAACACCTCAATGTTACGACATTTCTGGCGAAATAAACAATTTCATTTCAAAACGATCGTACAATTTGTAGTAGGTATTGTTGGTAATGATAGGTTTCATATATGATAGGTTGTATAGAAAAAGAAGATTAAGAAGTATGTAGGTATTTAATTATCATTATCGTATAAAAGACGAATAGCTAACCATTTTTATAATATCTAACTGAATCTATACTAATATAGTATTAATATTTATAATACAAGAAACCGGAAGAGTTTTTTGTTTGTTTGTTTAAACGGGTCAATCTCTGTAAAAAAAACTACCTGTAAAACTACTACTGTGTAAAACTACCAGTCTGATTCGAAATTATTTCACTAATATGAAGCTACCTACATTATCCCGAGTATTATAGGCTACTTATCCCAAGAACGCGGGTGAAACCGCGGGGGACAGCTAGTCAGTTATAATAGCTATAAGTAAAAGAAACAACTTATCGGACTCAATTACTTACTCTACTTCCTACTCTAACAAAATCAGTATCAATTACGTAAAACAACATAAATTCGCACACAAACAGCTGGCAACACTTTGCTCGAAATCCGAGTGAAGAATTTTTATTTTTGAATTTTGTTATTTTAGATGAATTACGCAATAATATTAGTGGCTTATCTATGGAATATTACAGCAGAATTCTAATCTTTCTTCCTTGATGAATTATGAAACCATTTTACTGCACAAACCGTCATATTTATTATTTTTCTGAGAGCTCCACTCACTAAAACGCCAGTCAGTACACTGACAGCGCGGCGGTCATTTGGAGCCATTATGGCTCCAATTGAATGGATTGTGTTTCGCGCGTGTACTTTGTTTCTATGTGTAATAATTCAATGTTTGCCGCTTACGCCATATTGGAAAAATGGCGCCCAAAAGTATTTTATCACAATATATCTCCTTTCCGAATCATTTTACCATGAAAATAATTATGTTACCTAATTTATGTTTTAGTTGTATGTCACGAGTACCGTAAAGTCTACTTGAATACATGTTCTGGCCAAAACACTAATTTCCAACGCCATAGGGTGAGTGGCGCGGTTTTTACTTATGGTATCCCCAGGTTGCAATTGCAATAAATAGTTTTCTTTTTACTTGAGCTACCTACTCCATTTATCACTGTACGATGATACGACAGTTAGTTTAGTTAGGCTAAAAACAAGGATGTTAAAAAAGTCGGATATCTTCTCGCTAACCAAACACTGTGTCACTCGAGTCGGCCACCACGCTGTACGTACGCACGGCTACAGATCAAGCTATACATTTCCAATATAAGCTGACCTCTCATTGTAGAGAAATCCTATACAATGCGAGATCAGCTTATACTGGAAATGTATAGCTTGATGTGTTGCCGTGTGTACAAGCCGGCACGCACACATTAGTTGAGCGCGAGTAATCGACTCTGAGTAAACGGAGACAGAGTCTAGTTTCCCGCGGAATAGGGGTTTTTTGTTAACCAGAATATGTCCTCCGTAGTCTGTGGCTAAAAATGTAATTTTAATTAGTAGGTAACATAAACAATTTTTTTTTTCTACAAAATGGGGTTCTTCAAAAAGGGTGTGAAGAGATTTCTGCAGGGTCGGCAACGCGCGAGTGACTCCCCTGGTGTTGCAAGCGTCCATAGGCTGCGGTAACCGCTTACCATCAGGCGGGCCGTATGCTTGTTTGCTACCTAAGTAGTATAAAAAAAAAAAAAAAAATAAGTAAATCATTGGTTAAAATATGTCATGGGAAGCTCCAATCAGATGTGCTTCCAATTAACACGGAATAATGAATCTGAGATCAAAAGACCCAGTTCGTGAGCCGATGCAAGAGCCGGCTGTACCGCTGTTGACTAACTGAGTATAAACGGTTAAATATAGTGTCTGGAAATGTTGGTCATTGTTGGAAAGGTCGAGGGCTGGAGATCACGCGGAGGATCCCCTACTCGATGGACGGATCAACTAAGGGAAAAAGGCGCCAAATTGTACGACCTGGTCCAGTTGGCCACCGATAGAAGTCGCTGGAGGCAAGCCATCCACGCTCTATCAAAGACGTCCGGTGATCACGATCTTCAGCCATGAAGAAACGACCACAGAGAGAGAAATATAGTGTGGTGTCTATAAGAATCTTGCTGAGTTTGGTCCATACTATTTAAAATCAGTGCAAAAGCACTGACTAGTTACAAAATTGATTGCTCGGTATACTCTAAAGAGATTTCGATGTTTAGAAACTTTCGGAAAAGAAATTTCGACCATTTTTGGACCAATAGTAGGTCCAAAAACGCGTGCTCACTACGGATCGGTGGAGGTAGGCTAGTGGTCAACCTACTGCTGGATTTCTCTTCGTACTGCTATCAGAATTAAGTCATAACCGGGACCAACGGCTTAACGTTTAACCAATGTTTAACCATACCAGTTAAACCATAGTTCAACCGGGCCTATCACTCGTAATTAACTTGAACAATACGTTTTCCCGCGCGGCACATTCACCTACAAATACTTACGTATACCCACTTTTTCATCAACTAATGATATACCACTGTTACATGGACATACTCGTATCCTTATAATGTTCAATATTAAGCTTATAATAGGCTTATTTTGCTGACGTAAGAGGTATATAATAGGCTATTTTTGGAGTGATTATGTAAAGTGAAAAACATGTCACTTTTTAGGGTGCGTACCCAAAGGGTACCAACGGGACCCTATTACTATTAACCTATACCTTCACTGTCCGTCCGTCTGTCTGTCTGTTTGTCAGCGGTCTGTCACATGAACCGAAATAGATATACCATTGAAATTTTCACAGAATGTTTTCTATTGCCGCTATAACAACAAATAATAAATATGACACAAAATTAAAGGGGAAGAAGAAAAGTCTTTATTTGCGAGTCCAACTTCCACTTGGCCGGTCTTTTCAACTTATTAAATTATTATTAAATAATATTATAATTAATTATTATTCCATTTATTCATCTTTCAACTTATTTTTACATTTTTAAATATAGATATATAAAAAACAATAGATATATTTAAAAGTATATAAACAGATCCCCACCGGCATCGGGAACAGGGTCCTAGGTACCGGTGGTCAAGGCTCCAGAGAGAGGAGCTTTCTCACTATGCGTGCCGTTTCCAAGAGAACTGCCTTCTAATCTTATTATTATTATCAAAGCCTAAAAACTCACGAAAATGGACGCATGTAATGCTAGCATAATAATATGGAAGATACTTCACACCGTTATTATTCTAAGCTTCACACGGTCTCTGATTTTTTCTAGCCAGTATGGACATATTCTCAACTACAGCTCTGAGAGAAAAGCGCTGAACGTAAGCCATGAGCTGAATTTTGATGAAAATAAAAGCGGAATAAAAAAAGTATATTTTCATAGATTATGTTTTTTTTAGATTTTGCACTGACAGAACAAATGAATATCTTCATGACAAATGTATATCCTTAGCGGGAATTAAACCCAAAATAAGAGAGCTAGCCTCGCTAAGAATTGACAAATAAATAATTGGACTGACAAAAAACTTAAACCGACTTCAAAGTACACTAAGAAGTAATCAAATCCTAATCTGATGACAATGGGACCAAACGGGAAGTGTACCCTAAATCATTTTCCAATTCGGTTAATAAATGACGGAGATATGAGGTAACAAACATTAAAAAAAAACAACCGAATTGAGAACCTCCTCCTTTTTTTGAAGTCGGATAAAAACATAGTACACAAGAATACTATAACACAAAACACAGAATATGACAACAAAATTAATAAACAAAAAGAAAACTCGTAAACGTAATTTATCCCTTTACCAAACGGAGCATCAATTTAGCCAATTTTTAAAGGAGGTATAATGAACTGGTAAAGCCACAATGGTACGTAACGAGCTTTGGGATTCCATCGGTATGCTTTGGGGGCAACGGATGCCGAAATGCGAGGCAAATGTGGAGAGGGACAAATTGACCAAAATTATGGAGTTATTGGCTCGACAAAATAAAAGGAATATAAATGTTTGTAGTACCTAACTGATATAGCGCATCGTAAATCTTCGTTCGCACACAAAAGAAGGTATGACCCGAAGATTAACGAAAGAATGCTTAAAACTTACAATCAACCTTAGATCACTACTATAAGGTACATAATACACTGCAGCTGTTGGTTCCGTCTCACTCGCAAGTCATGCCCCTCCGCACGGCGCGCGCTAACATGGCGGCAGCTGCCGACCAATAGCGTTTCCCGCGCTTTGAAACTGTATCTTCTGCGCAGGTACATCGGTAAGCAATATTAGTTGGGTAACATTTAAATTCCTTTTTAGGATTAACGGGACCCTATTGCTAAGTGTCCGCTATCCGTCCATCCGTCCGTCTGTCTGTCTGTCAGTGGGCTGTATCTCAAGAACCGTAATAGGTAGATATTTGGAATTTTCATAGAATGTGTATTTCTATTGCCGCTATAACAAAAAAGAAACAAAATTAATGAGGGTCCCATAGAAACGTCTTTACGGAATCCTTCGTGTGCGAGTCCGACTCGCTCTTGGCCGTTTTTTTCAACATTATCTGCAATGTTGCTAAAGATTCATCACAGTTTCCTTTTTTTTTTTTAAAGTCCTTGATCTTGCTGACTGAGGCTGTCTTTCTTCGAAAGTGAGCTCTCTGCAGGCAGATATAGAATTAGATTTAGTTTGTATCTACATCATTTAACATAAAAGGTTCTGCGGTCTGAAATTACTTTTCTTTGCCTTTTCGTTAAGTCAGTGAAATAATTGTCTCGTAAGAAGGGGACGACTTCTTAAGCTTGTAGGAAAAAGAATTAAACTAAAAATATTTTCATGAAACCACAATTTTTCATACGGTACCCTAAAATGTTGTGCAAAAGAGACAGGTAAAATGAAATAAGCAAACAATTGCAACATCAAATAAATTATTCTAATGAAATCCCTTTCCATGCTTCCCATTTTGTTTCCCAAATGACTTTCAATACAAAATCAATGACTTTTTAAGGAGTCAAGGAAGTTGCTAGAAAGTACTTCCAGGTTGTGGGCAAATTCAGAAGCGATAGCGAGACATTGTGTAAAGTAATTTTACCCATAATTTTAAATGCCGCCATCATTCTGGGAACGTTGCCCTCTGACAACGAATATTTCATTGAATTTTTTATATTTGATAAAGTTTATACAAAACTAGCTGCCCGGCGCGACTTCGTTCGCGTGGTGCTACTCTACCCTACCCTACACTTTTTTTTTTTCGTGGGGAAATCCTCATAGGATACCTGACCGCCCCGGGGGTAGCGGCTAGGTTATGCCGGACTTTTACAGGCTAAAACCCCACGGTGGTCGCCATCTGCGCTGTAGAGAGGGGGCGGGCTCTCGTGTTGAACCTGCCGTACCTGCTCACCCCTCCCAGCGCGGCGCTAAGATAGCTCGTCCCGGGGGAAGTGTGATACCTCCCCCCAGCACCCTCGCTGTGCTATCGCACGATGAGTCGTGACCACGTCGACCCATCGTCCTCCTTGGGGTCGCTTCTGGACACATAGGGCCCCCACTCTGAATCCCACAACCCCAAAGGCCACATTTAGTCGCCTTTTACGACAGGCAGGGGAACACCGCAGCTGTTATTCTAAGCCCGAGCTACAGGGCAGGGGGGCCGCGACGAGACACGTTTGTGCCCCGGCGGCTTCGCCTCCGGGTGGGATCGGCCCTCTCCCGATCCCGCTCAGCAGCCTCCTTCTGGACCATTACGGTCTCACAGAAGGAGGCTACTGCTCTCCACGCTGTATCCCCGCTCAGCATCGCCGACACGACTGCTGGCAGGGAGAGATTCCGTCCAATTTCTTGGACCAGGATCCGCCGCTCGGGTTTCCATGCAGGGCACACCGCAAGCGTGTGCAATGCGGAATCCTGGTCGCTCCCACTGCAGTGGAAGCAGGCCGCCGTCGCCTCACGTCCGATCCTATACAGATAATCACCGAAGCACCCATGCCCGGTGATTATCTGTGTAAGTCTGTAGGTGAGTCATCCACCTTGTCGCTGCATCCAGGCCTCGAAGACCGGCAGGACTGCTCCGACGACACGTTTGTCGCGAATGCGATAATTCGCTCCTGCCGTTTGATCGCCTCTTCTGGGTCGCCTCCACCGCTCTGACGGACGATGCGAATCCGGTCATAAACCCTTGCATCTATGTCCGCCAGAATATCAAGTGGCGGAAAGCGAGCCAGAATTGTCGTCGCCTGAAAGGATACTGTGCGGTATCCTCGTACGACCAGCCTCTTCGCCCATACGGGCGCCCCGTAAATTGCAAACAAATATTTTTTTCATACATATCTATCGATTTCATATAATTTTATCGTTGATTTAATGTTCACTCACAAATTTTCATGCCGAGTTGTGTATTAAATTAAAAGAAATCAAAAATTAAACATGTAGTAATTAGTAGATTATAGCCACAAAAAATTATAAAAAAATTACATACCTACGGTAGGTTTATTGGTTTGTCCCCGACTGCAAAACCTTATAAAATTCAAGTTATATTCAAAATTAATTTTTACTTTTCAGTTTTTTCCGTGGTTAAATTTTTTTGTTAAAAAGTTTTTATATTAAAAATATTTCTACTTTTGGTCGTGTAGCAAAAAACTTATACGATAACAATAATAGATCTAGAATCTATCCACACAATTACAGAACTAAAAAATTTACCATATTTTCAATGTTACAATTTTAACAACTGTTGAGTGACTAATTAATTAATAATTAACATTTTGGTTAATTATTATTCGTTTAATCAAGTAATACAATTATATCTTTTTAAAAACTAAAACAACTACTAAATATTTACAATACTTAAATAATAATTAAAAGAAAATCCTATTTACAAAATATATCTAATCTAAATATTAACATTTTATTTAAAATACTTAAATAATATTATCATATTAATAATGCATTTCATATTATTAATTAGATATTTATTTAACACACCTGTTTCCTTATTTTGTCGTGTAATTTGAATACGTATGTACACAAAGTATATACGTGCATGTAGGTCTTGGCGGGCATTGTCAGCGACGGAGACGTCACGATTGCAGTGGCTCCGGCAAAATGAAGAAGATGAGGAGGCAAAACTGTCTCTTCGTTGACGAATCGCGAATCAGTACTCATCCAGATAACCGACGTATCCGTGTCTGGAGAAGACCTGATGATTCTAAAAGGCAAAGAACTGCCACTGGAACCGTTCAGTAAGGCGGGAAATCGGTGTCCTTTTGGAGTGGAATTATGATTGGAATTGTCAGACCAATCCGAGTAAACCATGGGCACCAATTCGTACTGGTCGATGATAATGCGCCGGCACATCGAGCTAAACTAGTCAATGCTACTCTCCGAGAATACGATATCACAAGGTTAGACTGGCCTGCCGGCTCGCCCGACTTAAACCCAATCGAGCACGCGTGGGATGCTCTTAAGCAAGCTGTTTGGAATCGTCAGCCACCTACCCAGATAGTGCCAAAGATCAGAGAAGCCGCTATTCAAGAATGGGACAGGTTGCCGCAAGAAATGCTGGATAACTTGATCCTCAGCATACCCAGAAGGATCTCCGCATGTGTGCGAGCCAGGGGAGAAGTTATAATATATTAAATAAAATTCTTCTATTAATAAATTGTTGTAAAAGTTTGGTTAAACGATATTTTTCTTTCCTACAAACTTCTGTTACAATTACATTAAGAATGAATTACTCAATTTTTGTTATTAAAAAATAAAAACAGTTTATTTTATATCGATAAAATGTGCATCGCACCCGTCTCTTAATCACAAAGTAAGTGTCTTAATCTTATGTGTCCTTGAGTTAGCCGATCAGAGAGCATTGTCGGTGATGGGGAATTGGCGGAATAGATTTCAAGCAAAATATACGTCATTGCGCTTTTTACCCGACTGACCCGGAAGGAGGGTTATGTTTTTACCCGACTGACCCGGAAGGAGGGTTATGTTTTTACCCGACTGACCCGGAAGGAGGGTTATGTTTTTCGAGTGTATGTATGTATGTATGTATGTATGTATGTATGTATGTATGTATGTATGTATGTATGTCTATTTCTTTGTGCCGCTCTGCAGCCTAAACGGCTTGATGGATTTAAGCATATGAGGTGTCGTTAGATTCGTCTTGACTGGGGGAGTGTCATAGGGTATATTATTTTTATATGGCGCCTAAGAATAAAAAAATAGGGGGGGTATTAAAAATAAAAGTTTCGTTATTATAACAATATGGGTATCAAATGAAAGCTTGTAAATATACCATTCCATATATGTATATATTGTAATACTTTTATGCTACCATTTTGACGTAAACTGCAAAAAACCACGTTTAGTGCAAGGACAGTATGTAGGTACTGAGCGCTTACCGTACGTAACACACAGAGTTGCGACGGTTGTTAGTGTTACTTTACCGTACCGCTCATTTACTTACAACTCATTCTGTATAAAACTAAAAAGTCTGAAATAAATTAAATTATTAAAAGAAACAAAAAACCCGACTGCGTAAAACATAAATTAACTGAAAAGAGAAAAACAAGCTCTTAAATCTATAGAATTTTGAATATAACTTGAATTTTATAAGGTATTGCAGTCGGGGATAAACAAATATTACAAAAAAATACATACTTAGGTTATTGGTTGTCCCCGATTGCAATACCTTATAAAATTCAAGTTATATTCAAAATTCTATAGATTTAAGAGCTTGTTTTTCTCTTTTCAGTTAATTTATGTTTTACGCAGTCGGGTTTTTTGTTTCTTTTAATAATTTAATTTATTCGAGTGTATGTATGTATGTATGTATGTCTATTTCTTTGTGCCGCTCTGCAGCCGAAACGGCTTGATGGATTTAAACATATGAGGTGTCGTTAGATTCGTCTTGATTGGGGGAGTGTCATAGGGTATATTATTTTTATATAGCGCCTAAGAATAAAAAAATAGGGGGGGGGGTATTATTAATAAAAGTTTCGTTATTATAACAATATGGGTATCAAATGAAAGCTTGTAAATAGACCATTCCATATATGTATATATTGTAATACTTTTATGCTACCATTTTGACGTAAACTGCAAAAAACCACGTTTAATGCAAGGACAGTAGGTACTGAGCCGTTACCATACGTAAATCACAGATTTGCGATGGTTGTTAGCGTTCCTTTACCGTACCGCTCATTTACTTACTAATACAACTCTCTCTGTATAAAACTAAAAAGTCTGAAATAAATTAAATTATTAAAAGAAACAAAAAACCCGACTGCGTAAAACATAAATTAACTGAAAAGAGAAAAACAAGCTCTTAAATCTATAGAATTTTGAATATAACTTGAATTTTATAAGTATTGCAGTCGGGTTTTTTGTTTCTTTTAATTTGGGTTAATTGTTCGATGACACTGATAAACAGACAGACATAATTTTTATATTATATCCAATTGATCACATATGCAATATTCAAATAAATTTGTAGCATGAAAACAATCTGTTATAAAAAGAAAAAGCATATTTCTTTTCTTTAAAGACCATTATAAAAGACATTCGGTATATCAAAATAAAATATTAATTTCATTTTTAAAGAGAATATTTGTGTTCAAAAATTTGCATAACAAGTAAACTGAATTAATGTACCACATGTTCCAAATTTTACGGGTACATCATTTAAATATGTGCAACAATAAAATTTTAAGGTGTATATAATTGATACAGTAGTCCATATAAAAATACATATTAATATGTAATTATATAATGTCAATAATTACGCAAGCTCCAAAATATATGAGTATGTAGGGGACAATCAAAATCTGGGACCACAAACGAAACAGTTTTAGTTGCTGGTATGAGATACTTACGAGTCGTGAACATTTTGATGGTGTCTAAATCCATATTGAAAACAAGCAATAGGACTAATTGGACAGGATTTGAATCATGTTTTTATGATTTTGACGAATGTAAACCGGCTCGGTCACCACATTTTGTCTTGTGGCAGAAATTCGGGAAGAATTCCTCGCCACTCCAGCCTTAATGATATCATACGTCGGGCGTTTAACACCGGCAACTGTGGGGCCATTTTGGAACCAAATGGCCTCATGCGTGATGATGGTAAAAGACCTGACGGTATGACTCTTATGCCTTGGAAAATGGGGCGGCATTTGGTGTGGGACGCTACTTGCGTATACACTCTTTCGCCGTCTCGTCTTCCTGGCACTCAAAACAAGGCTGGTGCGGCGGCTGAATCAGCGGAGGGAGAACCTCAAAAGGCGCAAATATAATAACCTTGACAGCGGCTACATATTTGAGCATTTTGGGGTTGAAACGCTGGGACGCTTTTTATTTAGGGCAAAGATTAAGCATTGCCATACAACGTGGCAATGCAGCCAGCATTTTGGGAACGTTGCCTACTGGTAGCGGCTTGATAGATTAAGGTTATCTGTTAAGTTTTTAGTTGTTATAGTTTAGTTTTGTTTTAGTTTATAAGTTTTTTTTATTTTTTTGTCTTTTAATAGTTACAATTAAAATACAAGCCTTATAAAAAAAATGTAAACCTATTATTCAAAATTATCTGTTTAAGACTAACTTACTCTGAAACAGAATATCTTATATTTCTAAATTTTTAAGGTGTTTAACAGTAGTACATTATGACACATGTGTGCAAAGTTGGTTATTAACACTCGAGGCGGTATTAAGCGATAAGTGAGCCGAGAGTGTAATAATCAATGCACAGAATGCACACGCATGTCAAACGACGTTTTTCAACATACTTGCGAGGAAAATACAGACATATATTTTTTGTAAGTACTTTTGTTGCTATAGCTGTCGTGTTGTGTTGTGTATCCTCAAATTTAAACTTTAAATTTGAGGATAAAGATCCTACACCATCATTTTGATTTTGGAGATAAACCTTATTAAAATGAATTATAACCATAAAAATGCATATAAAGTATAGGCTATAAAGGCATAGGTTTACTATGTCTTCACTCATTCAATATAATATAATTTAAGGCGATGATAGCTCAGTGGTAGTGACGTCGGATACCGAGATGAAGGTCCCGGGTTCGAATCCTACAATGAGCTTGAGCTTTCGGTGAAGGAAAACATCGTGAGGAAACCATAGCACGGTGGTAGGGTACTTTGTAATACCCGCCTGGCTGGCTACCACCCTCAAGTTGAAAATCTGTCGCCAAGCACCTTTCGGTGTGTTCCGATAGCTGCACTTGAGAGCCAGTTCCTTCTAGGCTTTGTGTGTGCTTACCACCTTCGGCCGCATCATCACTTACCATGGTGAGATTGCAGTCAAACACAGGCCTATAAACAGTAAAAAAAAAACAGGATTTAAGTCCGTTCTGGTTAGTAGTATCACAAACTCAGTTTTTTTTGGAAATACCTTGATATCTTATGCAATTTTCAGTATATAAAATTGAAGTATGTGTTCCATTTTTATGCATTCTCTATTTCCCCTTGCTACATTTTGATATAAATACGCACGTCTTAATGTCAAATTCACTTTCAACACAACCAAGAATAA
Organism: Polyploca ridens; assembly: GCA_951394255.1. Taxonomy (NCBI): domain Eukaryota; kingdom Metazoa; phylum Arthropoda; class Insecta; order Lepidoptera; family Drepanidae; genus Polyploca; species Polyploca ridens. Next base: position 8,981,370 of record OX596269.1, on the reverse strand, counting down.
GGAAATAGTTCGGTAAGCACTTTAATATTAAACCTATTTTTCATCATAATTTGCCAGTAATACTAATGTAAATAAAGGTAGACAGACCTGCCTTATATTTTCTGATGGACAAAATATACCTATTATATAGAATTGAGTAGTTTTAGTATGTACTTCAAACGTATAAATACCTGCTAGCTTGTCCCGTCGGTCGGCCATTTACAGGTACCAGGCTTGAAAAGTATGTTATGTACATAATGTACTTTTCTTAAGTCCTGAGAGCAAATTTTTTGGGTTCCGTACCCAAAGGGTGCCAAACGGGACCCTTTTCGTAAGACTCCACTGTCCGACCGTTCGTCTGTCTGTCAGCGGGCTGTATTTCATGAACCTTAATAGGTAGACTGTTGCAATTTTCACAGAGTATGTTTTTCTATTGCCACTATAACAACAAATAATAAAAATAAAATAAAATTAAAGGGGGTCCCTCAGGGGGTACAAGAAACGATTGTATAACTACTTGCTTGTTTATATAATGTATCACGCCTTGTTGAACTTTGGAGTATTTTCTAGCTGCTTTTCAACACCCTTCTATCACCCTTAAGTAAATCGTCGCTAAAATAGTATCTATTTATTTTATTTTACTAATAACAACACCTCCATATGGCCTCCACCATGCCTCCACCATCATAAAATCAAAATGTCAATCAAATAAAATATTAATAACTCGTCTCATGTATTTTCTGTTTATAAAGGTGATCTAACCTCATAAACCCTAATATAACATTACTGTGTACAATTTAGAATAAGATCATTTTGTATGTTATTTTATAATGATTTTATATAACCTTTATTAAATAAAGACATTTAAAAATCAAATCAATCAATCAAACAAAGAATTTAAAACGTCCAGAAGGATAGTCGTCTCTATGGGAACACGAAATAAACAAGCCATAATTGACAGTATTTAAAAGTAATAAGTTTAGGTAATTAAAAGTGACGAAATCGCAATACTTACACATGGAAGGTTAGTTTTTTAGTTTTTCCTTGGTTTTTATAAGTGTTGTGACAGTATTTTAATACGCAAGTTGACATTTTTTATTTAATCAGTACAGCGAGTATGACGCGATGACAGCCGTGCGCAGTACGAACTGAGAGCTATTTGCTCAGGAGCCCCTCAAGCGGAGCGATATTAAATGTCATGCTTTAGTAAGGCGGACTATCCATCTGGGTAGAGGCACGATGCCGTATGAAAATCTTTGCAATCAAATTAAAATCAAATAAAATGTCAATAATACAAACAAGGTATTGTTGCCATGGATACACTACGCTTCTTCTTCTTATTATTATAAGTTTGGCAACCAGTACTAATTTGGAATAATTTTGATCTTCGATGCGATGAAGTAAGGTCGAAACACTCGGTGAGCGAGTCGGACTCAAGACTCACACTTGGCCGGTTTTAAAATAATGATACTATAAGCGCCTTTGCACATTATAAGAAAATTTCTAATCATAAAATTTATGTATTAACTAGCTTGTGCCCGCGACTTCGTCCGCGTAGAGTATTCCTTTTTTATAGATATAAATCATTGTAATAATATAGAGCTTTATTCATGGCTATTGCCCGCAACTAAGTGAGATATTTAACAAAAGTTCAGGTAGATTGAGAGCTCACACGTAGGTAAGCATGCCACATAAAACTGGCCGTGGGAGTAACAATCCTACCGCAAATCAACTCCATCATATTTCAGAGTTTGTCGCTGTGATTTTTTAATAGTCATCGCGAAACAAACCTTGATTGCAACTGCAATCTTTTAAATTCAAACGATAAGTCATTTGGGATTAATGGTATACGCGGCACGAATACAGAGACAGTATTCGTGCCGCGTATACCATTGATCCAGGCAGATCCAGTTAGTATTTTGGGCTCAATAACATTGCGGCGGAGAGCTGTTACTTGGAGTCTAGTTCCATTGCACAATTTTGGAGGCCGTATATTTCTAAGCAACATGACAGGGGCACCTACACGCAACATAAGCCTATGACATGAAAAATCCCGGCGGATTTAGAGAGTTTAAAAATTCAACAGGATAGTTTACTCCATATTGACCATGGTGTCAACAGAATTATAAACTATTTCATCACCTTCGAATTAATTTATCAACATTTTTTTGATGGCAGCGGCTTGGTCGTTTTTCGGAGTCAAAATGGCTCTCTCGCATAACCACTCCATCGGTTTGTGTTAATATTGTTAATATTTTTAACATCAGGATAAATTTTGTCCATAAGTTCCTCAACTGTTGATACCACAGTACTTAGTACATAACTCATCTAGTGTTTGTATCAGCCCATCTATTTGTGGAAAGTTTCCGTTCCCGATTTTTAGGAGAAGATCTGAAAATCTACCGGCAGAAACTTCACCTCTGAGATGTACTCTCGTGTTTCGACTAAGCTTCAGCACGTCAATTGAAGGCCATAAGACAGATCTCTTGATGCATGCTTTGATATCATCTGCGCGCGTTCCTTTGGGCACTATCGGTAAAGTCTGGCGAAAATCACCGGCCAGCAACACCGTTACACCACCCATTATATTTTTAGTATTGCGTATGTCCTGCAAACTCCTATTCAAGGATTCAACTCCTCTTTTGTGCGCCATCGTTATTTCGTCCCATACTATTAGTTTAGATATACGTTCATAGTAAATTTAGTGATGTATACTTTGAAATGGAAGAACTTCGATACATAACTTTAGCCCCCTTTTCACCGCTTCGGGTGTGGAATTATCAAAAACGCTAAGACACCTATAAATTAATTTTCAATCGTCAGCCTAAACACAAAATTTGAAGATCCTGACTTCAAAACTGACGGAATTGCATACAAACTTTCATTCCTTATTTTGCCCCCTTCCTTAGTGGATGCCTCCACTATATAAGGTATCTTTGTGCAAAATTTCAAATCTCTAGATCCAGCGGTTTGGGCTATGCGTTAATATATTGCATACAAACTTTCATCCTTTATTTTACACTGTTAGGGGTGGAATTTCCAAAAATCCTTCTTTAGTGGATGCCTACACTATATAGTAATACATTTAGTGAAGTTTACTTTGAAATTGAAGGACTTGATACAAAACTTCATCCCCCTTTTCCTCCCTCCGGTGGTGGAATTATTACAAACGCTGAGATATCTATACATTAATTTTCAATCGTCAGCCTAAATACAAAATTTGAAGATCTTAACTTCAAAACTGACATATTTTCATACAAACTTTCATCCCTTATTTTACCCTGTTAGGGGTGGAATTTCCAAAAATCCTTCCTTAGTGGATGCCTACACCGTATAATAATATACATAAATAAATATAATACATTTAGTGAAGTTTACTTTGAAATTGAAGGACTTGCATACACAACTTCACCCACCTTTTCCTCCCTTCGGTGGTGGAATTATTACAAACGCTGAGATAACTACACATTAATTTTCAATCGTCAGCCCAAACACAAAATTTTAAGATCCTAACTTCAAAACTGACGGACTTGCATACAAACTTTCATCCCTTATTTTACCCTGTTAGGGGTGGAATTTCCAAAAATCCTTACTTAGTGGATGCCTACACCGTATAATAATATATTTAATGAAGTTTACTTTGAAATTGAAGGACTTGCATGCACAACTTCATCGCCCTTTTCCTCCCTTCGGTGGTGGAATTATCACAAGCGTTGAGATAATTATACATTAATTTTCAATTGTCAGCCTAAACACAAAATTTTAAGATCCTAACTTCAAACCTGACGGACTTGCATACAAACTGTCATCCCCTATTTTACCCTCTTAGGGGTGGGATTTCCAAAAATCCTTCCTTAGTGGATGCCTCCACTATATAAGGTATCTTTGTGCAAAATTTCAAATCTCTAGATCCAGCGGTTTGGGCTATGCGTTAATATATTGCATACAAACTTTCATCCTTTATTTTACACTGTTAGGGGTGGAATTTCCAAAAATCCTTCCTTAGTGGATGCCTACACTATAAAGTAAACATTTAGTGAAGTTTACTTTGAAATTGAAGGACTTGCATACACAACTTCATCCCCCTTTTCCTCCCTTCGGTGGTGGAATTATCACAAACGCTGAGATAACTATATATTAATTTTCAATCGTCAGCCTAAACGCAAAATTTGAAGATCCTAACATCAAAACTGACGAACTTGCATACAAACTTTCATCCCTTATTTTAACCCCTTAGGGGTGGAATTTCCAAAAATCCTTCCTTAGTAGATGCCTACACCGTATAATAATACATTTAGTGAAGTTTACTTTGAAATTGAACGACTTGCATACCCAACTTCATCACCCTTTTCCTCCCTTCGGTGGTGGAATTATCACAAACGCTGAGATAACTACACATTAATTTTCAATCGTCAGCCTAAACACAAAATTTGAAGATCCTAACTTCAAAACTAACGGACTTGCATACAAACTGTCATCCCCTATTTTACCCTCTTAGGGGTGGAATTTCCAAAAATCCTTCCTTAGTGGATGCCTCCACTGTATAAGTTATCTTTGTGCAAAATTTCAAATCTCTAGGTCCAGCGGTTTGGGCTGTGGGCTGATATATCAACAATCAGTTTATCATTTTATATATTAAGATATGCACTGCACGGTGTGGTATAACCACCAGAGCGACTGAATGTCTTATAAGACATGTCTGATAAGACACAAGACATTTTTCTTATAATGTGCAAAAGGGCTTAGCATTCCACCCGCGGTTTCACCCGTGCTCCCTTCCTTACCCCCTAAGAAATGAAAAAATTCCAAAAATCCATTCTTATAGGCTATAAAAGCAATTAATATATCCACACTTTTCAGTTAATCGAGAAACGAAATCCCTTTTTGCCCATTTTTGAGAAACCAAAAACACGTATTTTTTTATTTTCCATCTTAAGTATTAATATCGAGTTCAGGCGCCGATCCCACAGAAAGAGTTCTAGAGTTCCGCGTTCAGAATTACGAGTTCCGAGTTCCGCGTTCACTGTAATCTATGCGGCGCCTTTGATCATTGCTCACAGAGAACTCGGATTTCAAGAGGACGCGAGTTCTGTCGGAGTTCCATTCTCTAAAGCCATTATTTTAAATTGTGAATATTTTGCAATTCCAATAATATTACATACATGCGTGTCGAATAACCTTATTTTTTTAATTTAGTTCTATCCGACTTAAATAAAAATGTAATAAAAAAAAATTGCATGGCACGCACATACAAGGTTACATCGTACGAATATGCAACGCGGCACTACGTAGTTCAATTGATTTTAAACAGATGGCTGTACTGTTTACTTGTATGAAGAAGTATTTTGCAAAATGTTCCGGACACGCATCCATGGTTATATAAATCACTGACTATGATGGAAAAAGCGAAAACGACAAACACGTCAACTTAAAAAAATAGGTCCGCCATCTGATATTCGTAATTAGCTCGAGGAAAATCTAAAATTAATACCCATTTTGATTTTTTCATGACTGAAGCGACTACCATCTTACATGACATAATCGTCATTAGCATTAAAAAAACCCTAAAAATTCGACTTGTCCACCGTTGCTTTTGATATATCAGTATCTACATACTCGTATTCAACTATTGACTGATATTAATTACCATGGCAGTTTTGAGTTCATAAACTGGCAGGACAGGCAACACATAAAAAATGGCGCTTACTCAAAATAATTTATTTTCGAAACATTTCAATGGCTTATATTTCAGGAATTAATAGGAAATATTGTTACTTACCGATGAAAGGTGAGTTTTTTCGTTGATCTAGATCGGTCCATGTAGTTTTTACACACTTTTATCACACAAAACGACATTTTGAAACAATACAATTTTGGTGTATTTGGTTGTGTCCCAGTGACGATTTAGCCCCTAACAGTTAGGGACTATTTTTATCGAGGCGTAAACAGCTTTGTAGCTCCGTCTGGATATATCATTAGTCAAAGCTTGGTAAGTTGCAAGTTTATAAACCCAAGGAATAAGATTTTTTCATACAAACAAAACCCCCCTTTTCAACCCCTTAAAGGTCGTTATTTTTTTTTTATACCACTATGGTGGCAAACAAGCATTCGGCCCGCCTGATGGTAAGCAGTTACCGTAGCTTATGGACGCTTGCAACACCAGGGGCATCACTCGCGCGTTGCCGACCCTGAAGAAATCTCTTCACGCCCTTTTTTGAAGAACCCTATGCTGTACTCCATTGGGAAAACCACGGCGGGGAGCTCCCAAAAACCCTTTCTTAATGCATGCCTAGTTGCCTACGTTGCATTAGTGCATTAGAGTATTAAAGTTTGACAGATAGATTTTATTCATAAGTGCCTGTGAAGGCCTATTTGAATGAATAAATTATTTCATTTCATATAAAAGGAAAGTTTCAAGTTTGTAGCGCGTGAGTGATGCCTCGTATGATGCAAGCTTCCATATGGCTATACGGTAACAGCTTAACATCAGGCGGGCCATATACCTGTGTCGATAGTAGGGTACATTGTAATCGTCGCCTGGGTGGCTACCACCCTCAATTTAACAATCTGTCGCCAAGCACCTACCGGTGAGTTCCAACAGCTGCACATAAGAGTAAATTCCCTTCTCTAGGCTTTATATGCTTACCACCTTCGGCCATATCCTCACTGACCACGGTGAGCTAGTGGTCAAATACCAGCAGCACTATAAAGTTTTGTCAAGGATAACATTTGTCACGACGTGGCTTGGTTGGCTTGGCTATCAGCTCAACTATCAGCCTACGACCGCAGCATTCAAAGTAGTAGATAATGCAGTTGAAGAAAATGAAAATTATGACTGTCTTCCATAAAGTTTTATTGTGTAAAAATAAAGAACTGTAACAATGACAAAGAAAATATGATATTAAACACTTGTATAGATATTATTACTGAGAGAACATTTGGGACACAGGGAAGTGGTTTTATGAAACCAAGGAAATTACCCCAGCTGGGTTCCAGTTTTTATATTGATGCACTGGTAAAACATATCACATTAAATATAATACTAGGACATTTAAACTTTTATAATAAATATATCAACATTGACTTTTATTTCACTTTACAACAGGTCCACTTGTAATGAGTTGGTTCTCAATAATGACCTAGTTGAATGAATGTCTGATGGACATTCTTCATTCAAAAATTTGAAAATAAGAATATTCCAAAATTTGAACATTTGAAAATTGAATAATATGTAAGTTTTGATATAATGTTTGTGACCAGAAGCAATAATTGAAATGGGTGAGGTCGCATCGTTACAATGTTAAAAATTAAACTCCGATGTGGCTTCAAAATCCGGGATAATCACGTATATGAGCATGTTGGTGATGAATTTGTATTTGTTACAGCCATGGCAGGGGAATCAAGCGCGGCGCTGGCTACTGTGAAAGCATGCCAGGCAATTTTTGTATCTTTAGCGGGTTTGGGAATATACAATTTCGATTTTCTCAATACAGTCACCACCGTTTCAAGTGAGTTTCATGATTATTTACTTAGGGGTAATTCTGTTAGGTGCTGGTTCGAAATGGACCGCAGCAGGCAGCACCTGCAGGTGCCACATCACTACTTCTTTCTCTTTAATTTCTATGTCTGACTATGAGCGACGTGTCGTTAGCTACGGAAGGTATTTCATAGTAATACATGGAAACCAGTAGTGACGCGGCGATTTTGACGCCTTCTGATGCTGCCTGTGGTCCGCTCCGAAACGGCACGTTTAGGCAATATACGCCAAGCCTTGGGAAAACCCGGGTAAAATGCGGGGGGCAGCTAGTGAAGAAATAAATTATAGATACCAGAAAACACTAACCTCCTTACTCATAAAGCGTTATTTACCTAATAAACCGATTAAATGGTCACACAAGGTCACGTTATTTATTTGACCATTTAACTTTTAATTACTCGCGTGGGGTCTGACAGATCCCAGAGGGTACTTAAACATTCATATTTCTGAATCCACCTTCTTGGATTTTCTGGTTGCTTCCTGAATTGCAGTGACCTTCAAAACTAGTAACAGGCATATTGCTGCTTAGTGCGGTTTTAGTAGGAGAATGAAATTGGGGTCTCACAGACCTCAAGCGAGTAATAGCGTAGTAATTTTTTATGTAAACTTTGTTCGTAATATTTTTAATTATACTCATAAAAGATGGTAATTAGTTAATTAGCTTTTGATCATTTCATGCTGTTTAGGTTCAAAAATTTCATTTTATGTGACATTTTTGTTTGTTGGTATAAAAACAACGATGGCTCGTCAAATCCAAGAAAATCAAAATAAATGCGTCTGCTTGATGAAGGAAAAGAAGCATTCGATAGTCCTTCTGAAAGAGAAACTGTTGAAATGGTATAACCTCATCAGCTAGCTCGATGAGGGATAAAAACGCTTCTTTATCTGCAGCAAAAACACCTGCGGCAAAGTGAAGAAGATGGCATCCTCATATTTTTTCCAAAAGTTGGCCAACGTGAAATTCTTGGTGGATACCATATTTGTCAAAGATTTAAAAAGAATAACGTGTAACAAATGCCATTATTACGCATGGAATGTGTATCAAAGCATGATATGCCAAAATTGTTGTGATCAAAGTAGTGCCTAATTAAATATGATTTTTCTGAGCTAAGTTGTTTTAGTAATTTAAAGCGTAGTGTTTCAGTAAATTTGTATAAGATATTTACCTTATCTAATACCTTATCAGATTTCTCATGTATTTATTGTTTTATTAATGTTTGAAAGTTGGGGTCTGACAGACCCCACGCGAGCAGTAGTGTGAATTTTTTAGCGCGAGTAACTAAGGGTTAATCAGTAGGATTAGTTAAATAGCGTTTATGAGTAGGGCTGTAAGTTTTCAAGACCAAAATTAAGGTTAATAAAATTTGATTTTGACGATTTAAATGATATTAAAAATGTTTTATTTTTAGCCAATGCGACCTTTGACTATGTGGTAGTTGGCTCTGGCACCGCAGGAAGTGTTATCGCAAATAGGCTCTCCGCAAATAGTAACAACTCGGTACTGGTAATAGAAGCTGGTGGCCCCCCTGGAATAGAATCAATTGTAAGTAGCTAACATTAAGCATCAGTCTTTTGCAGTCCACTGCTGGCCACAAGTATCTCTCTAGACATGATCCTTTGATGGATGTGACCGACCCTCTCCAATTTAACTAGCTGTTACGGTGTGTTATCCTTATCACCTATATTTTAGTTATTTCTGTTGACGACATTTCTTTCCTAAGCAATGTTGAAGTTATTCTGTATTTTAAAAGCAAAATTTCAGCTTCCAGGTCTGTTCACGCTATTACCTAGATCAGACTCCGATTGGAACTACACAACCGTAAACGACAATTACACAGCTCAAAATCTTCAAAATGAGGCTGTTAGTTTAACAGCAGGTAAAATGCTTGGAGGAAGCAGTAGCTTACAACACATGATACACTTTCAGGGATGTCAGTATGATTTTGAACTCTGGGCTGAATCAGTCAACGACCCATCTTGGAACTATACTAACATTCTAGAATACTTAAAGATAAGTGAAAGACTGGAAGATCAGACTATCCTTAATTCATCTTCCAGCTTTTATCACGGTCTGTCAGGTAATTTGAGGATAAAAAGAGAGGAGAATGAGGCAAATAAAGATATCTTACAAGCTATGGCTGAACTAGGATATGCAGTAAAGGATGATGTAAGTGGACCATTGCCCTTTGGAATCTGCGAGCCGCTACTTAATATAGCAGATGGTATAAGGCAATGTGGGGCTCAAGGTTATCTGAAACCTATCCAATATCGTACAAACTTAGACATTTTGACATACGCGAAAGTAACTAACATTCTCATTGATAGTAACAACGTTACTACTGGTGTTAAGTATGTTGACTCGTCTGGTGTGACGAACTTTGTGTTCGCTAACAAAGAGGTAATTCTTTGTGCAGGAGCAATAGGCACTCCACATATACTGCTAAATTCAGGCGTCGGTCCTAAATCTGATTTAGAGGCTGCGAGCATCTCAGTTATAGCAGATCTGCCAGTAGGAAAATCTCTACGTGACCATTTACCCTTTCTAGTCCTTATTTTAGTGAATTCGACAGCCATTACTGTTTCTGGAAACCCGCACGAGTTTCCTGTGGGTATGACAACAGCATATATAGACTACGATAATGATGGATATATACCAGAATATCAAGTAATAACTCTAATGTGTCCGCCTGAATCGGCGGGATTACAACAGCTTTGTTTGAATGGATTCCAATATAAGGAGGAGGTGTGTCAGAAGATGTACGACGCCAATTCTGATTCTAATGCATTATTAGCTATTATCGACACATGTCACCCGCTTTCAACAGGAACGGTGAAATTAAATACTTCAGATCCGTTAGGCCCACCTATAATTAATACTGGTATAATGACAAATGAAACCGACGTGGTGAACATGGCGAATTACATAGAACATTACTTGGAAATATTAGATACTACAACCTTTAAAGCCCTTGGTGCTGAGTACTTGGATTTGGGCTTATGCAATGATACCACTAAAGGTTCGACGGAGTATTGGCAGTGTTATGCTGTGGCCATGTCGGCCGTCATGTGGCATCAATCTGGAACTTGTTCTATGGGTTCTGTTGTGAATACCCGACTTCAGGTCTATGGCATTGAGAATCTTCGAGTCGTCGACGCCAGCGCAATGCCTTCCTTGACAAGCGGTAATATCAATGCTGCAGTTGTCGCGTTGGCAGAAAAAGGCGCTAGTATGATTTTAGCAGATAACGGTACAAATTAATAGTTTCTTCGCGAGTCTTTTTTGTCATTTTTTGTTGTTTTTCATTTGTAACTGTTATTCTTTGCAAAACAGATTTTATACTGTTATTTTTTTATTTACTGGTACAATTTATTTTATAGTTTTTCTATTGTAATTGGAACTTGTTGCGGAATACTTATTGCATTGTTAATTTATATCGTTCATTTACTTATGGACACAATATGATTAATGGTGTTACAGATGTACTTTTTATTTTTTGTGAAATTGTTTAATTTTGATTAAGTTGTGATGTTTTTATTGTTTTTACTGATGGCTGTAATATTTTTAATGATTTTTCATTTGTTATTGTTACGAAAATTATTATTTTCTATTGTTTTGTTTACAGACGAATACAATTTTTTATGTTTTTTATTCGTTAAAACAGTTATTACATTTTCGTTTTATATTGTTTTTTTTTTCTGATGGGTACAATTTGTTTAATTAAAAAAGGTGGTGGTATTGTTAAATTTTATTCAATAAATATTACAAGTTATTTTTGGAATTTAATTATCAAACCAATTAAAAACATTTTTTTTAGAACGGCGGCCACGGTACACTAAAATAATATGTTCCGTTATGAAATATTTCAATAAAAATTCGCGTCCTGTCGTTTTCAATTCGAGCAGTGAAAACGAAGAAAGGACTATCGTTTATTTATTTATTTTATTATCATGGAAACAACAGCACTTAAAATTAAAGGTACAGTTTGAAACATACTTTTAAAACATATTGCCAATTACAGTTTCCTTCATTTTAAACTATACAAATCATCATTTTGATATAATTACGAAAAGCAAAAGTGAAAATAAACCTTTGCAATAACAGAATAACTACAAATTACATGATATTTTTTACATTTTACAACAATTAATTTAAATAATAAAAAGCAAAGAAAGAAATGATATACCTAAATATTTAATTTGATTGAGTATGTGTGAGTATGTGTTTGTGTATGTGTTTGTGTATGCGTGTGTGGGAAGGTGTATCCAAGAAACCTATGATGATATATTTTGGTTGCTATCGTTGAGAAGTAATATGACATGTTTCTTGAAAGATGCCTTAGTTTGATGGAAGATATCCAGTGATGAAAAAAGTTTGTTGTAACTATTCATTGTGCGACAAATGACAGCATTTTGAGCGTAGTTAGAATGGCATAATGTAACATTAAACATTACAGTGTGTCTTGTGCGCTTTGAAGGTACGTTCAGGTTTAGGAAAGAGGACAATAAATCTGGGCTGTCAACTTTTGAGTTACACACAACATGCATAAACATCAACTGGAGTAATACTCTTCGATTATGTAAAGTCATTAGTTTATTATGTTTACAGGATTCCTCATAATTCATATTTCTATGCTGTGTTCGATAGTTAAACGACATTATAAATTTTGATTGGATTCTCTCAATATCTTTTGTGTATGTTATATATAACAATATGTTATATATAATATATGTTGCAATATTCCAAGATACTGCGTACGTAAGAATAATACAGAACTTTTAAACATACAGGGTCCGAAAAAGGCCTGGTTACTCGTAATATAAATCCCAAGTTCTTGTATGATTTTTTACTATAGCAGAAATATGATCAGACATTGTCATTTTGGAATCAAAAGTAACACCGAGATCTTTTGTCCTACTAGTGTACTCTATCGGTGATATGTAGACACTTAGATACATTAACGCTAATACGATTGTCTCGATAATATTGACAGAATCGGTTTAAATCATTTTGTAATCCTTGAGCATCAGCAGAAGTCTTTATATTTGCGTAAACTTTTGTGTCATCAGCGTACATGAGGAATTTAGCTGACTGCAAACAGATTACTACATCATATAAATATGACGCATACAGTAACGGCCCCAAAATTTAACCCTGCGGTACTCCTGAAGGAACATTGATATAGTCAGAGCGATAACCAGCCACTACCACAGCTTGGGAATGATTCCTTAGGTATGAATCCATCCACCTGAGAAGGCTACCATGCATTTCGAGCTCCTAAAGCTTTCGTAATCGAATAAAATGATCAACTCGATCAAACGCCTTCTCAAAATCTGTATATGTATATGACGTCGATTTGAAAACCCTTGTCCATACTAGAAAGTATATCATTTGTAAAGATGGCAAGGCTGGTATTTGTGGAACGACCTTTTACAAAGCCATGCTGCTCCAAAGGAATGTGACGAATGATTATAGGATATACATGTTTGTGGACAATTTTTTCCATTAGTTTCCCAAGTACGTTCAAAATAGATATTGGTCTATAGTTTTCAATCAGAGTTTCTGTTCCTTTTTTATGAATTAGCACTATATAAGCTGATTTCCAAATATCAGGGAAAAAACCTTCATTGAAACATTTATTGAAAACTATTGTCAACGGAGCAGCTAAGGATTTCATACATTTAACAAAGAAAATTGGGGGAATTCCATCACAACCGGCGCCTTTAGAGCAGTCTAGCTTCATAAGTAATTTAATTACGTCAACAGATGTAATGTGTATGTTACAGATGATGTCTTTACACAAAGTATTATTAAAATTTACTGTAAAGTTACCATATTGAGGAGCAGGGGGGCTGAAATTTCTGCAGACAAAATCATTGAATGCATTGCAGATATCTAGCTGCTTACACAAAGAATTATTTAAGTATTGCATTTCATGTGGATAACTAGAATTGGTTTTTCTTTTTAACCGACTTAAAAAAAAGGAGGAGGTTCTCAATTCGAATGCATTTTTTTTTAATGTTTGTTATATTTCCGTCATTTATTAATCGATTTGGAAAATTCTTTTTTTATTTGAAAGGGTACACTTCCCGTTTGGTCCCATTGTCATCAGATCAGGATTTGATTACTTCTTAGTGTACTTTGAAGTCGGTTTAAGTTTTTTGTAAAACAGTCCAATTATTGATTTAACATAAGTCCATAAATATTTCGGTGAAGTTTTGATTTTATTTTGTGAAAATTCTAGGTATGATGTGAAACATTTTTTATCAAGTTTTTTAAGTCTAGTTCGTAATAGTGAAAAAGATTGGTAATCATTAGGGTTCTTATATTTTTCCAAAGATTGTGGTATTTGAATTTTTCTTTAATAAGTTAGATTTGATCTTTACTTGGAGTAGAATACAAACAAACCTAATAAATGTATTATACCTAATATCATTGGTGCAAGTTCCAAATTCAATTGTTTTAATCTCGACCCAGGGGCCCAATTCTCACTTCCCTCGAACTAGCCTTCGAATCGAACTTACGGTTCGAGTCCTATTCGACTGCAAAATTTCGAGGGGCGGAGTCAATTCGAACTATCCCGACCAATCAAAAGACTAGTTGAGTGGTTTTCCTTCTAAAAATGCCGGCCTCGAAATTGCCGGAATAACGTAACGTGATTAACACACGATAAAAGTTCGAATTCGTACTTTTTTCGATCGAGCGATCAATTTCGATTGGCTGAGAATTGGCTCCCAGGATAGGATATCGTAGCAGCTGTTTACGCCCACCGCGCTTCGTAGCCGTAGCAGTGAAGAGGTGCGCAGTGTAGGCGCTCGATGACGTCACCCGTAGTTGTAGAGGCTGCGATCTTTCGTAGCACTGTGTGTTGCCGCTACAGTATCTCAATTATGTAGCGAATGCTTACATCTACTTGACTCAGTATGAGCACTTCTTAAAGCGGGTTCCAGACGTACAGTTTAACTGGACATCCCTTTATCCTACCAGTTGTCAGTTTTGTGCTACAGACGCAACGATTGAACTGCGCAGTTCAACAACAGAGGATTTATTATAGTTCAACTGTACAGTTAAAACTAAGTCTAGAGCGAACTTAATTTAAAATGCACATTAAACGTCATCGCCCACTACGTCAGCACCGCTCCATCGCAGCAACGCCTCGGCATCTACCTTGCCATGCAAGTCAGGACTTTAAATCGTATGCGTTAAAGTAAATTTTACAATGTCTAAATAAAATAGTGAACGCCTCGTGGCAAGCGCGCTTGCCGCTACAAGCCACTAGTCCTGCTGACCACTCGCTTCCAGCGAGCGGTCCGCTCCCTTGCTGCGTGACGCCAGCAAGCGGTATCTTGCCATAGCCGCGCTACCAATTTCCCCGGCGCCGCGCCGCCCGCGAGCTGCCACCTCGCAGGCGGCGCGCTGGCAGCTAGTGGTTGGACTGAGTTGAGGCGGTGCCGAGGCGTTGCTGCGATGGAGTGGTGCTGACATAGTGGGCGATGACCTTAAGACATTACCGCCAGCCAGGTTCATACAAGATGAAGTATATTCTTCTGTCTAGTATAATTAAAACGCCCAGACTCAGAACAAGCAGACTTGCTCATGCATATTTGTTTGCTCAGGGTGGGAGTAGAATCCGTCTCCAGAGTATAATATTATGTTGGGTAGTCTTGATTGTCAAAATAAGTATCCAAAGTAAACAAAACACCTAATAGTTGATAGGCTTCGCCTTCTTTTATTTGTAACAAAGGATTAATTACTGAAATGCCACTTGGTCAGCTGGCTGGCACATTGGTTGGTTGGATTGGCCGCCATCTTTGTCACCATGCCTGTTTTTTGTGTATTTTTTATGTTTATATTGTATGATTTTAATTATCATTTTCTTGTATCTGTATGTTCATGATCACATGAACGTGGGCCTCGGCTGAAAACCAGCGCGAGGGTCAGTTATTTGTCAACTGTCCTAAGCATATGCTGAGTCGGGATCCATTCCTGGCATCACGCAACATTGCATTACTGTAAAAATTTTCATTGTTTGTCCTTTCTATATTTCATATTGTATGTCATATAATGTTGTGTGTTGTCATGAATTAAACATTTTTTCTTTCTTTCTTTTCTTTATTTCTTTCACTTAACCCCTTAGGAGGACTGTCAGGGGGGATTTGTGGAATAATTAGCTTTGTCAATTCCAATTTTCCCCCTAAGGGGGATTATCAAGGGGGAATTTTGGACTTTTTTTTTAGATTCTGATCGAGGATCTTCTTTACAGTAAAACGAGGAGTTGCCCCTGTTTGGGTTTTAAAATATAAAAATCAATAAAATGAATGGCGGACGTAGCTGTCGACCGATCTCAATAAGAAGAAAAAAAATCCATGTTAGATGCACGCGGGGAGCCGCAGACAGCCCGTTCCGTTTCTGACAGATATTTGCATGAACAGATTCCACTATTCCCCCTTAGGGGGGATTTTTAGGGGGGATTTTAGGAATAAGCCAGATTTAGGAGCGTCATACTTGAGAAGCGCTTTTCCCATACAATCAAACTGACAAATGACTACATAATCTTTATCTTCATGACTTTAATTAATTCCTAAGGGATCTTATATTTCACCTAGATAATAGTATCCTATATGTTATTCCATATTATGATCTATCCGCGTGCCAAATTTCATCACTATTTATACATATCGGACATATATCGGACATTCCTCACACACGGTCATCTGATCCCAAACTAAGCAGAGCTTGTACTATGGAAACCAGATAACTGATGTAATACATTTACTACTTTTTGTTTGTAAATACATACTTAATATACATAATTACATACAGACATGTTCATGCACATAAATGCATGTTCTGTGTGGGAATCGAACCCACGACCTGCGCGTAAGGTGAACCTTAACCAACTGCGCCAACTGGCCCGTCAAAAACTATTGAACCGTAGAGGCGTCAAGAGTAACAAACAAACAAAAAAGTATTGTACTGTAGGCCTGTAACAAGAAGTATAAAGCCCGTGGAGTGCGCGTCGACACTATTTTGTTTCAAACACAACTCACCGATTGCTATGGGGGAACCGATTTGATTGGCAGGCGCAAAGGAGACTGGTGGTTATTTATAATTTGTTTGAGTTTTGTAATCGAGATTATGGGTTCAATTTTGAAAAAGAAAGAGTTAATATGATTTTAAAAGCAAATTTTTTAAATATTTACTGGACTTTGAAATTAATAAAGATTTGAGTACGTTTCTTCTATATTTTTTTTTGGAATTTCATTGTTTTTGGTAATAAATCTCCGTCTGTTATCAATAGAATTAACGAAAATTAACATATGCGTTAGAAATCATATGTTTGGCGAGTGCGGTATCTCCGCACGCGCTCTCCACGGGATTTATACTTCTTGGCCTGTAATGATAGCTGAAATTTGTGTAAAATATGTAAATAAAATAAATAAATAAAATTAATTCCGCATTAATTATATCAGTAAAAGAACTAAGATAGGTTGACACTTAACGAGCCAGCTAGCATGGTTGGTAAGATCCATTCCTATCACGCTGCAGGTCGTGGATTCGATTGCCACCCATCAAAGTCAAAGTCAAAGCCATTTATTCAATTTAGGCCCCAGAAGGGCACTTATGAAGGTCACATTTACTGAAGTTACCACCGGTTCGTAACTCGGCCTTCAATTGAGAAGAATCCGGCAAGAAACTCAGCAAGGTTACATTTTTTATATATTTTTTGGACAATCTGACTATGTTTGGCTATTTTTTTCCAAATCCATGACGTGCATGTCCTGAGTCTGGGTGTAATTATGTATATCAGTTATCCGGTTTCCATAGTACAAGCTCTGCTTAGTTTGGAATCAGATGACCGTGTGTGGGGAATGTCCCAGGACATTTATTTACTTATCGATTTATCCCAAAAATACGAATGGAAGCTTTTCTGTAATACAGGTCTTCCAAAGACATCAGTCTTTCACACCTGAATTTCATCTGGAAACTGTATCAATGTAATAATTATAACTTGCCTTTAAATACCTAGCAACCACTATTCACCAAGGTATTAACCTTCAAAATTAAAATATCTTTTGTATTTTATTCAAAAAAAATTAATGCTTTAATACTTTTACAATATAATAAAATTAGCATACCCGATAATATATTTTTTGCAAAAATTCAATTCACCATATTATTCAGATTTCACGGCTAATTTAAATGTATGCACAAAATATAGTAGGTAGGTAGGTGTCGTTATGATTTTTTTGGAAAAAAAAAGTTATAATTATGTTTCAATAATTATGTCAGCCCCAAAAGAGTATATTGGGGATTATTAGAATTGTAGACCTGACACTTAATCTATACAAAAACGATGAGCTATGTATTGCAATATACCGCCTAAATTGACGGGACAGTTAGCCCGGTTGGTTAAAATTCTATCTATCACTCCATAGGTCGTGGGTTCGATTCCCATCTAGTTTTTTTTAAATAAATGTCCTGTGTACACGCGGCTAACTGATCCCAAACTAAGCAGAGCTTGTGCTATGGAAACCAAATAACTGTTAAAATACATATACTACTTTTTGTTGTAAATACATACTTAATATACATAATTACACCCAGACTCAGTACACACAGACATGTTCATATACACAAATTCATGTTCTGTGTGGGAATCAAACGCACCTTGTCTATGCATTTGTGTGCATGAACATTGGATAGGGTTACCACATCCAAAACTAAAGAAAGAATTTTTAAGTAGTAATTTCCAATGCTGTGACACGATGCCTTAATATACTCTCATTCTGTTTAATTTTGCACCATCTGCTTAAATAATGCAACATAATTAAAATTTGGGATTTTCAACCGAATTATAATAAGGATTTGTTTAATCAGGTGTGATTGATACGTAAAGTAAAATGGGGATCTAAAAAACGCACATTATTTTATCCTTTTTTATACTAATAAGGTAGCAAACAAGCATACGGCCCGCCTGATGGTAAGCAGTGTAGCGACATCTATCAGCCATCTATCAGTAACACTGAAATAGTTCACACACGGAAAGATAGATGGCGTGGCGCCACATTATCCTGCCCAAATACATCCTGCATCGCGCTTGCGAAGATTTCTCAGCGATCTGCATATATACAACTGTCCGACATGTACAGTTGGACCGCGGTCCCCAGGCACGATGACCCAGCCTGGCGGAAGATCTTCCCTTTTAAATGGAGGTGTCATCCACCGTGCACATCCATAGCAGTTATCGTAGAACTTACGCATTGCTAACTCTGAATAAATAGCATAGCAAGCATAAAAAAAAATATTACCAGCCTTTTTGAAGAACTTCCCCATATTCTACCCTCCCTTTGGAAAATCCCAATAACCATGGCTCTAATTTTAACATGTCCCTTATCATCACGAAGAGAATTATAATCCTTGGCATCCAGAAGCTCGGTTAGCTCAATAGAACCAAACAGTAGTTCACATATCGGGGCAAAGACTAAGTGTAAGTCCGAGTTACTTACTAAAAATATAAGTCTGTTTTTTCCTCGCAAGTGTGTTGAAAAACGTCGTATGAAACGCGTATGCATTGATTATTACACTCTCGGCTCATTTATCGCGTTCGCCTGTAATTACCAACTTTGCACACATGTATCATAATGTACTATTATAATATGCCTGGATACGAGCAGGAGAGCTGTTTGAGTCGATTGAGTGACGTGCCATCAGAATCGTCGAAGATTCCAAGTTCACAAGTGGCTTAGAGCCTTTTGGAGTCTGAAGAGAGAGAGAAGACTTGCCTCCTCATGTTTTTTCAAACGCTCGTATAAAATGGGCAGTCTTCAAATGGGAAACCCATCCCCACACATTAGTTTTAAAATTGTCGCACACTATGCGAGGTTGTTTTCCAAGGGAGTATGTGGCGTGGGGTTCTTTCAGAAGGGTGCGAAGAGATTTTTGCATGCGATTAATACTCTTGCCACAGATTACTAAATAGTTACTACGTAACTCTTGCTGTGCGTGTTGCAAGCATATATGGTAACCGCTTAAGGTAGGTCGTAAGCTTCTTTTTAACTCACTGGTATACATATTTATATGAGACTTAATGACATCTGTCAAGCCATCGTAGTCTATACTGGCTCCGAGAACATCAAAGGCGATAATAGCTCAGTGGTAGTGACGTCGGATAACGAGACGAAGGTCCCGGGTTCAATTCCTACAATGAGCTTGAGCTTTCGGTGAAGGAAAACATCGTGAGGAAACCATAGCACGGTGGTAGGGTACTTTGTAGTATCCGCCTGGCTGGCTACCACCCTCAAGTTGAAAATCCGTCGCCAAGCAGCTTTCGGTGTGTTCCGATAGCTGCACTTGAGAGCCAGTTCCTTCTAGGCTTTGTGTGCTTACCAAGGCCATAAAAATAATATCTTTTGACGAGCCAGTTAACGCAGTTGGTTAAGGTTCACCTTACGCACCGCAGGTCGTGGGTTCGATTCCCACACAGGACATACATTTGTGTGCATGAACATGTCTTTATGCCCCGAGTCTGGGTGTAATTATGTATATTAAGTATTATATATTATAGTATTATATTATATCAGTTATCTGGTTTCCATAATACAAGCTCTGCTTTGTTTGGGATCAGATGACCGTGTGTGAGGATTGTCCCTGGACATTTAATTTTATCTTTAACTGCTGTTGAACATTATAAAAAAAAGGTAATGTGTTCCATTTTTGTCCATTGCCGATCTCCCCTTACTCAATTTTGATATAAATATGCACGATTTCATGTCAAGTTCACATTCAACTCGAAGGCGAATAAGAAACAATCCGGTAAGTTTGATTTTATCAAATAATTATTTTCGGTTACAATTAATATAATCGAATGTTCATCATATTTTATCATCATCTCTTGAGCTAGGTTCATAATGCTGCTTCAAAATATTATAGGTTCAATATTGAAATGGGGCAAAATCTATTTGGTTTTATAACTTTTACATAATTTTTTATCGATTTTGGTTCGAAATATTCAGCATCACGAATTTTTTTAAATATTACATCTGAAAGTATCTACCTTGTAAACTCATCATCTCATCTACCTGCCCTGTTCCAAGTCATCTGTCGTCGGTGCACTATGACTGTTTCTTCCATTCGGTCCATCTATCCGTCATATCAGCAATCACTCCTTTCTTATCCTTATTTTCTTTCACACCATCCATCCATCTCGTTTACTGTCTTCCTCTTCCCGTTATATCCATCCATTTTCATTCAAGTCAATCACAACTCTTTAAGTCACATGGCTTTCATTCCTCCTCATAACATGCCCATACCACGATAAACGGTTCCCTCTCAACTTTTTCATCACTGACGCTACTTTCAAAAAGCTTAGATTTTGTGGAAAGCTTATATTTTTTTGTAACACTTGTCCCGGGGCTTAAAAGATGATGGTATTTTATTGCGATGATGATCATTTAATAATTGAATACTATAGAGTCAATAAATTTACCTATATTCAATAATACGTATGCAAAATCTGAACCTGTTTGCCCCAGAAGTTCGTCAATCTTTTCTAGTCCCGTCTGGACTATGGCCTCAATCTAACTTTTATTTTCACTGTGTATAGGCCTGTGTTTGACCGCAATACCTTAGCCTTAAAACTTGTTAAACGGGTTTTTTTCATTTAAGAAATTAAACTTATCTGGCTATGACTGAATATGTGTTGTTTACAGCAATGTCGGGGGAAGCAACCACGGTGGCGGCTTCTGTGGAATTACTACAGTATGCGCTTTATATTTTAACTGGTGCTGCGTTAACTGACTACGCATTCCCAGCTACAACCACCATTTCCAGTAAGTTTAATGATTTATTCAATAGTATTGATGATTCCCTAGGTAGGTACCTAACTATACAAGTCTCAATTCCATTTCTCATTCAATTCCGGGCTCATATCATCTATGGGCGGGGATACCTGGATATTAGCTTGATCCTTTAGACTCGGTTCAACGACACGCCATCAGAATTATCGACGATCTCGAGCCCACAAGTGGTTTAGAGCCCCTCAGTCTGAAGACGAGACTTTACGTCCTTATATATGTTCTACCGTTTGTACAACGGACAGTATTCTGTAGAATTGTTTGACTTGATATCCACGGCTACCTTCCACAACACAACTCACACATTGAAACCAGAATGGTTTCGTATTGTTCGGTCTCAAAGCAGCTTCCTACCGCGGATGCTCAGACTGTGGAATGCCGTGGTTTTTCCAATGGAGTACTGCATGGGGTTCTTCAAAAAGGGAATGAAGAGATTTTTGCAGGGTCGACATTGTCGGCGACGTGCGGGTGTTACCCCTGCCCTGGTGTTGCAAGCGTCTGTAGCGAACCACTACATAACGAAGTTCACACGCCGATAGATAGATGGCGTGCCGACACATTATCCTGCATCGTGCATACATCGCGCATACAAGCCCACTACATCCTGCATCGCGCTTGCAAAGATTTCTCGGCGATCTGCATATATACAACTGTCCGACATATACAGTTGGACCGCGGTCCCCAGGCACGATGTCCCAGCCTGGCGGAAGATCTTCCCTTTTCAATGGAGGTGTCATCCACCTTGCACCTCCATACGTCCATAGGCTACGGTAACCGCTTACGATCAGGCAGGACGTATGCTGGTTTGCTACCTTAGTTGTATACAAAAAAACTATAAAGTAAAATTATACAAAATCTCCC
This sequence comes from Polyploca ridens, assembly GCA_951394255.1. Classification (NCBI taxonomy): domain Eukaryota; kingdom Metazoa; phylum Arthropoda; class Insecta; order Lepidoptera; family Drepanidae; genus Polyploca; species Polyploca ridens. The sequence goes on along the minus strand of OX596269.1, from coordinate 8,959,139 downwards.
CTTTTCACCCGCTTAAAAGTGGAATTTACAAAAACCCCTTCTCAGTGCTCGCCTATATTATTATTATAAATTACTAATAATTACGTAATTATGTGAAAAGTTCAACAAAGGCTTTAAATAATGTAATTTTTTAGATAACACGTGCTATGACTTCGTCATAGTTGGTGCTGGCTCCGCAGGAAGTGTACTCGCAAATAGACTTACAGAAAATGGAAGCTACTCGGTATTATTACTAGAAGCCGGTGGCAACCCTCCGTTACAAGCAACTGTAAGTACTTACTTAGCTTTCAGCATCAACTTTATCAGCCAACTGCTGGTCACAGGGCTGCTCTCTTTGATTCATCCCCTTTCTATCCTTTGCCATTCAACACCCATTTCAACACCCGGTTCAACGGTCTCAAAGATTCTACACTAAACTTGCCAAATTGTGGTCTCAAATTCAAATAATTTATTTCAAATAGACCTTTGCAGACACTTATGAATAGTTTGACTAATACCGGTTCGGAAGGTAGTGGTAGAGAAGAACCGGCAATAAACTCAATTACTCTTTTTAAAACAAGCTTCGATTCATTACATAATAACTTTTAAAATCTCCACCTTGACTCGCATGCTACATTCACGGTTCGTCTTTTGGTAGATGTGGTGGACCCTTACCCACTTTTGTCACCATTTATTATAACTTTAGAGAATATTTTTGAACTCATACTTATTCCTGAGCAATTTTGACGTTTTATAAATAAAAACTCATTTTCAGGTTCCAGGTGTATTCACGCTTGAACCTAATACAAAAATCGATTGGAACTACACGACCATAAACAACAATTATACAGGTCAAAATCTTCAAAATAAAGTCCCTATATTAACAGCGGGTAAAATGCTTGGAGGAAGCTCTAGCTTAAACCACATGATACACGTTCAGCTAAATCCAGCTGATTGCATACCCTGGGCTGCAGCAGCCAACGATTCATCATGGAACTATACTGCCTTACTAAAATATATGATCAAGAGTGAAAAAATGGAAGATCCGATTATCCTTAATTCATCGGAAAGCAGTTATCACGGCCAGTCCGGTTATATGAGGTTGACAAGAGAGACAAGTGCATCAAATATTGGTATCATAGAAGCCTTCGTCGAGTTAGGATATGAAGAGAGAAATGATACAAGCGGAACAAACCCCTTTGGAGTCTGCGAGCCGATACTTAACATAGCAGATGGTATAAGGCAAAGTGGAGCTCAGGCATATTTGAGTCCTATCATAAATCGTACCAATTTAAACCTTGTGACATATGCAACAGTTACTGAAGTTATTTTTGATAGTAACAGTACTGCTACTGGTGTTAAATATGTCGACTCGTCTGGTGAAACTTACTATGTGTGTGCTAACAAAGAAGTCATTCTTTCAGCAGGTGCAATAGGCACTCCATATATTTTGTTACAGTCAGGCATCGGTCCCAAATCGGACCTAGAAGCATTGGATATCGATGTTATAGCAGATCTGCCGGTCGGTAAAAACCTACAGGACCATATACCCGCTGTAATGTTTTTCACTTTGAATTCCACGACAGCCACAACTGCTGCTGCAAACCCACACATGTTCCCTGTGCCTATAACAACTGCATATAAAGACTATGATGGGGATGGATCTATAACAGACTATCAAGTAATAAATCTCGTTTTTCCACCTCTATCTTCGGGATTACTGCAGCTTTGTATGGTTGTATTCAAATATACTTCAGAGATTTGTCAGAAGATGTACGATGCCAGTGAAAGTAAAAACGTACTTTTCTCTATTCCCAACATGTCTCATCCAAAATCAAATGGTACGTTATCTTTAAATACTACAGAACCATCAGCCGCACCAGTTATTGACCTAGGTACAGTAGGTAGGTACGGTTTTCAAATAGTACCGACTTGACAAATATGGGCTTATACCTCAAAGATTTCGCACAGATTTTGAATACTTCATACTTTGAAGCTATTAATGCTGAGATGGTAGATTTTGGTTTTTGCAATGATACCACTTTTGGTACGACAGAGTATTGGGAGTGCTATGCTGTGGCCATGTCAGCTACTATGTGGCATCCAATTGGAACTTGTTCTATGGGCCCTGTTTTGAACAACCGCCTTAAGGTACATGGCATTGAAAATCTCCGTGTCGTCGACGCCAGTGCATTGTGTTCCTTACCAACTGGTAATATCAATATGGGAATAGTCGTTGTGGCAGAGAAAGCCGCTGACATGATTAAGAAAGCTTGGGGTATAAATTAATAAAATATTCTCTCACGACTTTTTTGTTTATGATTGTTATTTGTTGCGAATCAATTATTACATTATTGTTTTGACTATTTTATTTAGTGACAGGTACAATTTGTTAAAATATTAATATAAAGGGGATTTTGAAATTTTATTCAATAAATATTATAATTTATTCTTGGAATTTATTACACCTCCTACTAAAAACAATATCAATCACGATTGGCCAATCATTCAGCCCAAGAATAACTGCGACCTGCACCAGTACATGTTCTTGAGGACCTTTTATTTATTTCACTATGGACACAGTCATAAAAATCACAGAAGTTATAATCAAATTACCTATTTATCATTATCGACACAGGATAAAAATACATGTTTACGCATACAAAAGTGTATCCTGGGAAGAAATCGAACCCTTGTCACATGGCATGGCCATCAGATAGTATAGAACGTACAACTCTGTACAACCAAAGGATAGATGGCGCCACAAAGTAGGTACGATAGTTGCGATATGACACCAAAAAACCTACATCGCGCTATTGTTCTCTGAGCTTCATATTGAATATCAACATTTGACTTTTTGGATGTAATGATAGTATAGGTTTAATATATTGTAGAACAGTCAATCACACCAAAAACATTTTTATGTAAAATGTTGCCAAGACATAGCTCGCATTGCTAAAAAGTTATCAGATCTCATGTAGAGCCAAGCTTATAACTCTACATGCACTTATTCTACAAGCCTTAGAGCTTAGTGTAGAGTTTGTGAAGTTAGCAGATAAAAACACAAGATACAAGCAACACGTCTTCTAATCTGGTGGAAAGTTTGAAACTTATCTTTTCAAATAAGGATATACCATATCGTTCTTCCATAGAGTAACTAACTACAAGTTTTTTTAAAATTATGTTACGGAAACCTCGGTGAGCGAATCGGACGCAAGTGATCGCGAAACGGTGAACATGTAGGTCCATAAAGTTAATGAAAGAGTTGTGCGATAAATCATGAATGAATGAATAAAAGTATTACACATTTAGGAAGTGATACAATGTAGGCGGCCTTATCGCTTAAGCTTTCTCTTCCAGGCAACCTTTGGGTACAGGAAATAATTAATCATTTGCATAAGCTTAGTGTTTGATACCCTTGAGTAAAGACAACATAAGCTTACCAACGAGTACCATTACCATCCCAGTGAGGTATCCCGTGGTGCAAATAAAAAACCGTGGTGAATCCATCGGTTTCACCCACGAACGGTTTTTTTTACTAAAATAAAAGTAACTTTATTTACTCCTTATAACATAAGCTATTATCCAGTGAAAATCCCGACAAAATCAGTCAAGCTGTTTCGAAGATTAGCCAGAATAAACAGACAGACAGACAAAAACTTGATGAATTGGTTTTTTGGTATAAGTACAGTATATGCTTTTATATGCATTTAGTAAAAAGCTCGTCAAAAAATCCGCATAGATAATAAAAACTTTTTACCATTTTTTTTTATATTGCGTATTTGATAAACCTTGTTCATAAATCATAATTATTTATCTAATTTACATTTCATATAGTACAATAATTGTAAAAAGCTAATATTCAATTTTTCCAGTAAAACAATTAAAAGCATGTAACACTTCGTTGAACCTAGCTCGAAACATCGCTTTAGCAAAAAATACATATATTTATTTTATAGTCGAGTAGGATTGGTTCATTGAACCGAAATGAACCTAAGGTTATATGGGAGAAGGAAAAACAATGGAACGAATTTTCCCACGATTTTATACGAATAGACATACAAATCACGATTCAATTGAATTGGACTTTTATTGTTTTATAACTAAAGTTAAATATTCAACGTCTTTCTCTTGCCCTCGTAACTGTGCGATTTTACGCCTTGTGTATTCACAAAACAGATGAGAATCATTTGAGAAGACAGTTTGTGATTAGTTTGTATAAAACGCGGTTACCGCGTTCCCATACAAAATGCATCAATAATATAATGAGGTTCATACATTTACATGGTGAAGGTTTTTTTACATGAGATTATGTTTTTTGGAACTCACTTTTGAGATAAAGGAGTTAACTAATACTTCATAGCTTTCAGTGATGGCGAAGCACCGTAAATCAAGGTTTAAAGGTCACCACTAACTATATCAGCAACGCTTCGACGCAGCAACGGTCCGGCACCGCCTCAGATCAGTCGAACCACTAACAGCCAGCGTGACGCGTGGGCGCGGCGCCGGTGAAATTGGTGGCGCGGCTTTGTAAGCATCGGCTTGCAGGCGTCATGCCGTAAGGAAGCGGGCCGCTCTCTAGTTGCGCCTGGTCAGCAGGACTAGTGGCTTGTAGCGGCAAGCGCGTCAACTATTTTATGTAGTCATTATAAAATTTACTTTAACGCATACGATCTAAAGACCTCACTTGCATGGCAAGGTATTTGCCCAGGCGTAGCCGTGTCGATATAGTGAGTACCTTACTGGCGTATTTGTTTATGTAAAAGCATTGGTGTGTATTTTCCATATAATCTACTTGACATGGATTAGTCGAAATGAGAAAGAGGTACAGTAGTACCCAACTGATATGGCGCGTCGTGAATCTTCGTTCGCACAGAAAAGAAAGTATGGCACCGTAGATTAACGAAACAATGCTTAAAACTTACAATGAACCTTAAATCACTACTATAAGGTTTATAATACACTGCAGCTGTTAGTTCCGTCTCACTCGCAAGTGACGCCCCTCCGCACGGCGCGCGCTAACATGGCGGCAGCTGCCGACCAATAGCGATTCCCGCGCTTTGAAAATGTATCTTCTGCGCAGGTACATCGGTAAGCCATATTAGTTGGGTACTACTGTACTTATTTTGTTTTCTACTTTCTGTACAGGGTGTATACGACAATGCGACAATAAATGAAACCACGTAAAGTACTCATAAATACGATCAACTTTTACTATGGGTGGGACCAAACTTCAAAATTTATAATTACTTTACGTAGTTTCATTTATTGTCGCATTGTCGTACTCACCCTGTATAATCTATTTAGGTGTATATCTGGGTTACGATGTGTTGGGTATTAAACTTACGTACGGGTCTGCTTCAGTTTCTGAAGGTTAAATAATCATACCTGTAATAATAAAAACAAATTAAAGAAATTGTTTCATTATGTTTGTATGAATTGTTAATTCTATGAATTGACAAGCAGGCTGATGGAAAATAAAAAAAACCGGTAACGTGTGAGTCGGACTGGCACACGGAGGGTTCCATACAATAATAATAATATTAGATAACCCAAATTGACTGTGAAATGAATAGTAGGCGCAACAAACAAAAAACACCAAAGGAAGTTCAAAACAACAAAAAAGTTTCTTGTAGCCCTTTATTTTTTAATTTTATTACATTATTATTATTTATTGTTATAACGGCAATGGAAATACATATTCTGTGAAAATTTCAAGTGTCTACCTATTACGGATCATGAGATACAGCCCACTGACAGACAGACGGACGGACGGACGGGCAGTCTCAGTAATAGGGTCCCGTTTGGCAATTATTGTGTTATGTCGAAAAAGGTTTACGAATCAATTTTGCTTCAAGGAATGTGGTACATATCGGAATACCTCGGAGCTGATTTTCAATCGAACCCTTCTCGATACCACGAATATCCGAGAAAAACATTACTAATTGTCCCACGGCTTCATCCGTGTTCCCGGGATAAAAAGTAGTCCTTCTCCATACCATAGGACAGAGGTCGGCAACCAGCGGCTCTCTCGATTTAAAGTTGCGGCTCCTCAGTTCCATACGCAAAAAATAATAATTTTATCAAAACCCTTTTAAATAATGCATTTTTTTGCCCGTTTAAATTTGGAGTGCTGACGATCTTCGAGTCAATATATTCGTGCAAGCAAGCGTTCAAAATTTTTTTTTTTTTTCAAAAATGGGAATTTTTGTAAATTGTTACATTTGGCTCTTCCGTCTCAAAAGGTTGCCGATCCCTGCCATAGGATATATATACCATATCTATGGTATATCATCGCGAACAGCTCAGCGGTTTAGGCGTGATTTGTTTTCACGTTTATAATGTCGTCGAAGTATGGATTAGTATATAATACATTACTAGCTCCCCGCGGATTCACCCGAGTTCCCAGGGTAAAAAGTAACCTATATACCATAGGCTAGTTATAAGCTTCATCAAACATCATAACCCGGTCGATTTGAAAAGGCAGGTCAGTAACGGCGGTACCAAACAGCGGACAACTTTCCGTAACGGTTAGTTTATCCGCTACGTGTGTTTACATAGGCCAGTTTGTATACGTCACTTACAATACAAGTTTGTGTAAACTTTGAGTGAAAGGTTGTGGCTTGCCTCAAGTGAGAATAGGGTTAGGTAGACTTTTTAATAGCCAGATAAGTGATACCTAGCTGTTAATTTGAAATTAGAACAGTTTTGTTATAGACTTGTAGCGAACCACTACATACTGAAGTTCACACGCCGAAAGATAGATGGCGTGGCGCCACAACAACCTGCATCGCGCTTGTGAAGTTTTCTCGAGAATTTGCATATATACAACTGTCCGACATGTACAGTTGGACCGCGGTCCCCAGGCACGAAAACCCAGCCTGGCGGAAGACCTTCCCTTTTAAATGGAGGTGTCATCCACCTTGCACCTCCATAGACTCAGAGGAATATAACTCTGCAGGTATAACGCTAAACTATATAAGCTAATGTCAGCTATGACTTGACCCCGTTGTCTTTTTTTTTAACGAAGTCGGTTAACAAACGTACGGCCCGCCTGATGGTAAGCTGTTACCGCAGCCATATGGACGCTTGCAACACACGAAGCATCGCTCACGCGTTACCGACCTTTCCCCCTCCCCTATGATTGTCTGCTTGAATAGCAGATTAGAAATGTTATTCTTACACGTTTCCATTACAGCTCCATTTCGCTTGAGCTAATGTGCGTTGTCTATTAAATTCATAATGGTCTTCGATGCCATTGACTTAATAGACAACCAAAACTGTCATATTATCAATTTTGACGCCACTGATAGTTCGTTGGAACACAATAATTGTACAGTGCAATAAACTTATGGCCAGAGAGCGAACCACAAGCTCTTAAAACAATATTATTATAACTTTATTTGACTTTTGTCTTTCTTTGACATCCGTCGTCAAAACGGGACAAAAGACAAGTAGGGTTATAATAATATTATTTAAAAGCTTGTGGTAGGCCCCCTGGTAGGTAAAAGAGGAACCAATGACGCTATTATTCGCCATTGGTCTAAGTGAATATAACCACTACGTTTACTACGTTAGTTGTTTGCGATAACAGTGACTCTCTCACCGGGCCAGATAAGTTTGTGGGACTGTAATAGCATGGGCCCAGAAATAAAGAAATAGTGCCCGCCACCTCCCGTAACTTGGAAGATAACATGAAACATTGTTATTGTACGGTAATGGATGTCACGGAATCGTTCGACACGCGTGGGATTGCTGAACTAGTAGACACGAGTAACTGATCCCAAACTAGAGCGTGTTTAGAAACCAGATAACATGTTTATCTACATATAAAGACGAAGGGAGTGTGAGATTTCGCATAGTTAAAGTTTATATGGGAAGGGAAAGCAGCAAGATTTTTTTTTTTTCAAACTTTAATAATAAGACAGTCCACTTTAAGACCACTAAAATTAATTGTTACACCCAGACTCAGGACAAAAAGAGATGCTTATGCACATAAATATTTGTCTTGAGTGAGAATCAAGCCAGAGACCTGCGAAATGATAGGTGGAGTATATCACTATGCACGCCATTTGACCAGCTAGCATATACCTGCCATGTTCCTAATCATTTAAGGTCGGCGCAATATGGTATGCCTCCTTCAATTCAGCCATTTAATCCCTCATACCAACATTCACTCCTTTCTTACTCCTTCAAACAATCCATCCAATTATTTTCTATTTCTTTTTCAGTCTTCTTCTTCCCTTATATCCACTTTCATATTCATAACTCTTTTGGTCGCGCTTTCATTCCTCCTCATGACATGTCCACACAATAAACAGTTCCCTCTCAACTTTTTAGTCACTGACGCTACTCTCACAAGCTTTCCCTTATCTAGTCACTCCACCCATGTATCGAGGTGCAAGGATAGCACCTTCGTTTAACAGGGAAGATCTTCCACCAGGCTGGATCATCGTGCCTGGGGACCGCGGTCCAACTGTACATCAGTTGTATATATGCAGATCGTTGAGAAAACTTCGTCAGTGCGATGCAGGATGTTGTGGCGCCATCTATCTATCGGCGTGTGAACTTCATTATGTAGGTGGTAACTACATCCATCCCAACATTCTCATCTCAGCTGCATGCAATCGTCTTTTATATGGATAAAAAACGATTACATGCAGCTACCCGCTACTAAACTCTTCATGTAACATCAAGTGACGCTCAAACAGAACTCAAATGGTTCAGATTTAATTTATAATGGATGCTTTTCATTATTTACCCTCGAAACGATAATATCGGCTAGGTAAAATAGTATGGAGAGAGATTCAAAATTTTTTCTTTTAAAAGTCCTTCGCACTGACTAATACCAGTTCGGTAGGCTGCATTTTCAAAGAAGAAAATCGCAATGACAATACATTTATTTCTTGTTTCGGTAATTCAAGTATTTTCTTTCCTTTTGTTTGAAGTAAATGTAATTATAATCATCAAAATGCGTTATTTAAATTGAGCCTTTTAAAGTGAAAAAACATTGTCAATAATTTTGCACCACATTTTTTTTTTTACTATTTATAGGCCTATGTTTGACCGCAATCTCACCATGGTAAGTGATGATGTGGCCGAAGGTGGTAAGCACACAAAGCCTAGAAGGAACTGGCTCTCAAGTGCAGCTATCGGAACACACCGAAAGGTGCCACCGTGCTATGGTTTCCTCACGATGTTTTCCTTCACCGAAAGCTCAAGCTCATTGTTGGATTCGAACCCTTCGTCTCGGTATCCGACGTCACTACCACTGAGTTATCATCGCCTTAAAATACCACATATGTATAAAAAGCAACCTCCATACTTATGTCGCCCTACAAGTAATTCTTTTCAGTACACTTTTGTTATTTTTCAAAGGTTCATGAATCGAGCGATCGGGCTTTGTTTACTCATCCCTATTTACAAACTTTCCTGCACCTTTCATAACAAAAGGTCACTTTAAACTCAACCTTATTTTGTACACAATAAATTCGTCGTATTAGAATGCGGATGAAATTAAGTTTTTATTTTCATGTAATTTCGATTAAATTAGAAAAACGTTGGAGTACCTATATTTCTTTGTAATAGGTACGATTTTTCAAAAGCCGATTACGTAGAACATTTAAAGGCCTGATACAAGGACGTACAATGCTTTAATTAATCTTTTTTCGTGCAAAAAGGTATTTTGATTGGGGTCTATTTGGATAGATAGGTGTCGAGTAAATACCACGTACTTTGGTTAGCTTATAACCAAACTCAATTATGATGTATATTTATGATCAATTACTCAAAAAGTTCAGCAAAACCAAGATGATGCTTCTAAAAACGTCCCAAAAGAAAATTTACATCTCTTATTACAAGTCAGTTAAAAAAAATATTGTGATACACAGAAGACAGAAAGTACGAACACAAAAAAAAATTAACACCACGTAGCGAATAAAAATATTACAAGTACTTTGAACGATTACTTTTTCATCTGAAAAAAAAACTAATAAAAAGCTGAAAAGGCTCACGCCCGGGCAATATTTCAGATATTGGATAAAATTTAGACATAATAGTCGATACGTGAGACTCGGGACTACGAGACTCTACTTGAGTCTGGGATACGAAATTATTGGAATTTTATTTGTATTGACACATCTACATATATATTATTTAAACGGATTTTTTCGATTGGTTATAAATAAAGTATTGAACTGTATTAATACCAGAGGATTTTGAATCAAACATGCTTTATGTATTTTATTTTTATTATATGGGCATTGATTTTTTGATGAAAATCTGATGCGTAAAAAAAACTGTCTTAGAAAACATTTTTAGAATTTAGTATGTTTTATACCTAAGTTTGTTTTAATGGCAAAAATATTATTTTCGTAAAAAACTAGATACTGGTGCCGATTCTGTTGTAAATCGCACTAAACTAATTTTAGTCACATCACATCTCTTTCTTACGAACATTATTGAAAAAGGATAGAACATATTTTAAGTTGTCAAATTAATGTTTGCCGTCTTATTTTGCGTGTATTTAGGTGTAACCGCGATAGATGGCGACTAAATTTATATTGAAAACAAGCATTGAACTAATTTGACAGGACAAAATTTCTTACATCCTTTTCTTATGTTCTTTGTTAGAACGAGACATAGTGACATTAAAATTAGTTTAGTTGTGAACAATAGAATCAGGGCCACTATTTGTTTAATATTCATTCAAATTTCTTTTCTCTTGAATTAAAATTTCGAAACATTTTAGTATTAATTTTAATACAAGCCAGCATTTCAGTGGAGTTTTACAAAAGCTTTCACAAGAAATATCCACAAACCCGTGACTAGCAAACTCATAACGCCACTTCAAAGAACTTACGTCCAAGTTAGCGAAACTAGTGCGTCAGCACTAACTTAACACTAGACCGGTGGAAACTTAAAGCGCTTGCAAGCACAAAAGGTGCATTTGCCCAAAACCGCTGCATTTCTATTCTACAGATATGAATCTTTTTCTCTGTGTCCACTACGCTTTATGATAAAGTTACAAGCACTTTATTTGCAAATGGAATCTCATTTGTTTGAATTTGGAATGTTTAGAATTCGAAATTCGTATTCGAAATTTTAAAATTACAGTTGGTCTTTCAGCATAAGTACGTGGCGATAATCATAACAAGACTAGCTGCTAATAATATACACACCGGCACAATTAGCGGAACAGAAAAAAAAGTGAGACTATGAGATAATAACGCATATATTTGACGAAAATGTAATTAGACACAAAATAACAAATTGATTAACATCTTTTAACAACGACTTTGAAAAGTCTTCGTTATTTTTTATTGAAAAATAAAGAAATTTGAAATAAGTGAAATTTTTAGATGATTATGAACCATCACAAAAAATAAAAAAAAAGTAAGCATTAAATGATTTAACAATAAAATTAAAGCAAAATTAATAACGAGTGTTTCCCCCTCTTGCTCTGATTACGGTTTCCATTCGTCTGGGCATGCTACAGATTATGTTATCGATGATTTCTTGAGGCAACCGCTCCCTCTCCTCAAGTAATGCGTTTCCAAGTTCATTCAGATTGTTGGGGGGTGGCATTCTGGATTTAACCCTTCTTTTTAGCAAGTCCCAGACATGCTCTATCGGATTCATATCGGGGGAATTTGCTGGCCACTGCATCACCGGTATACCTACGTGGCTCAGATATGCCTGTACCGATTGTGCACTATGAGCACGAGCATTATCTTGCATTAGAATAAAGTGCGACGTTCGAGGAGTACGAGTAAGTGAGCGTACAGTTCGCAGGAGATTTGAAGAAGTTGGTTTAGGGTCGTATATACCTGCCAAAGGCCCAAAACTTGAGAGACATCACCGCGTAAACCGATTAAGCTATGCGCGAGAACATCGTCATTGGGATTTGAACGAATGGCAGCAGGTTCTCTTTACTGATGAGTGCAGAGTTCTTTTAAAACAGATCGATAGGAGACAGCGAATATGGAGACGCAAAGGAGAACGCCACATACAGTCTAATTTTGAACACACAGTGGCTTATGGTGGCGGCTCGATTATGGTTTGGGGAGGGATATGTTTGGGAGCTCGCACGGAGTTAGTGATAGTCACAGGAGGGACCATGACAGCAGATCGATACATCAGAGACATTTTAGAAGAACATGTTGTACCATTTTCCCCATTTATTGGTGACGACTTTATTCTAATGCAAGATAATGCTCGTGCTCATAGTGCACAATCGGTACGGGCATATCTGAGCCACGTAGGTATACCGGTGATGCAGTGGCCAGCAAATTCCCCCGATATGAATCCGATAGAGCATGTCTGGGACTTGCTAAAAAGAAGGGTTAAATTCAGAATGCCACCCCCCAACAATCTAAATGAACTTGGAAACGCATTACTTGAGGAGTGGGAGCGGTTGCCTCAAGAAATCATCGATAACATAATCTGTAGCATGCCCAGACGAATGGAAACCGTAATCAGAGCAAGAGGGGGAACACTCGTCATTAATTTTGTTTTAATTTTATTGTTAAATCATTTAATGCTTACTGTTTTTATTTTTTGTGATGGTTCATAATCATCTAAAAATTTCACTTATTTCAAGTTTCTTTATTTTTCAATAAAAAATAACGAAGACTTTTCAAAGTCGTTGTTAAAAGATGTTAATCAATTTGTTATTTTGTGTCTAATTACATTTTCTTCAAATATATGCGTTATTATCTCATAGTCTCACTTTTTTTTCTGTTCCGCTAATTGTGCCGGTGTGTATATAATAATGCTTTTATATTTTTTCTTTATTTGTATTGAATGAGCCAATACATCACTGTCGTAGGGTAGGAGCCTGGTGATCTATGGACCATTTTTAGGGTTCCGTAGCCAAATTGCAAAAAACTATAAGAACTTTACTGTTGAAACTTGGTAAGTAGATGTATTCTGTAAACCGCATTAAGATTTTCACACAAAAATAGAAAAAAAAACAATACATTTTGGGGGTCCCCCTTTTTGAACTGAAACTCAAAAAAAAACTACTACAAACCCATAAGTGTGGGGTATCTATGGATAGGTCTTCAAAAATGATATTGAAGTTTCAAATTTTTTTTTTTCTAAACTGAATAGTTTGCGCGAGAGACACTTCTAATGTGGTAAAATGTATTCGGATCCTGTATGGTATATATATATAATAATGTGTGCCCCCCCCCCCTGTAACTTTTAAAATAAGAGAATGATAAAACTAAAAAAAATATATGATGTAGGTACATTACCATTACGATTTAATTTCAAAATAGTAAAAAAAAATTTCGCAAAACTAAATAAATACAAAAGAGAGATAGAAGATCTTCGAAATTTTATTCCAGCAATGATTGAAACCAAGGGCCCTTATCGCATCGGCTAAATACACCAACAAATTTAACATTGCCGTCAATCTAATTTCTATAACGAAATAAATAAAGCTTAAATTCGTTTGATCCGACGAAATTCTTTGCTTGAACACCGAAAAATATTTTCCAATTTTCCTTTTCTAGTTACAACTCGTCTTATTTCAAAGTAGTAAGGGTTGTTTTTGATTAAGTTTCGTGTATTTACTATTGGTTTTAGCCGGTCGAGAGTGCAAATTGGTTCGTGCGTGCGGAACGGGATAAAGAGTACTCTATTTCGTGGGTGTTAAGAGTGATTTTGGGATCAGTGGGTGGTTAAGGATATTTGTGAGGTAAAATCGCTTTGTTTCTTCTAAATTAGGTCACGTCTCAGGACGTAGGCACGGCTGCATTCAGCCTCTGAACTAATGTAATATATTTACTACTCCAGCATTGATTCGTTCAGTGGAAAATTACATTTCCCTTTCCCAGATTTCTTTGTTGGGTTTTACTTTGGTGTTAGAAAGGAAATTTAAGCCATACCTATGTGTAAAAGCCTATACTGGAGTCAAAATAAGCCTCTAACAAACTGACGGATATTTTATAATATTAAAACGACTTCAATTTAGCTTAGGAATGATTTTTCCATCTACAATTAAGTTTTCGAGGAATCATTTTGAATTTATTAGTGTAAATTTCCTGTAATCTGTCAAACGGCAATTTTACTTCTCTGTTTATCCGAAATATGTGACGATGGGAAAATCGCCTGTAAACGTGTTTTTTTTTAATGTGAAAATTTCTCTAGCGGCGTTATGCACTTTTTGGGATGGGTAAAAAATTTTAAACTCGCGTCAGATGTCAAGTGACCCTGATCGAAAATTCGTAGTCATGGTTCGTAGTAGTAGTTGCAAATTAGACTGTATTTATACTGGGATTATGTTCAAACTTATAATATCCTCTAGCTAGCCGGAAGGTAGGTAACATTTTTGTTCCCATTTTAAGTTAATAAAAAAATCTTATTCAAAAGTATAATATGTACAATGTACATGTATCTTGAACTAGCTTTAATACTATGTGAAAAATGTCTAGTTTCAAAAATGCACAACGTTAATATTCAAGTTTTCACTTCTGCCGGCACTCCCGGAGTGCAACCCGTTGTTTTTTTTTATACCACTAACGTGGTTAATAAGCATACGGCCCGCCTGATGGTAAGCAGTTACCGTGACCTATGGACGCTTGTAACACCAGGAGTATCACTCGCGCGTTGCCGACCCTGAAGAAATTTCTTCATACCCTTTTTGAAGAACCCCATGCTGTAGTCCATTGGGAAAACCACGGCGGTGTCATCATACATTTTCAATAAGTTTAACGACCTTCAAAACAATAACCCTAGCTAAAATAAATTACTCACGTACACACATTAAAATACTTAATGTATCCTTAAAATACACAATGTATCCCATTTTAGCACAAGAGACATTTTAAGAGCTTACCATCCCCTACTATAAAAACTCACTGACGCGTCGCTTTAACGTCAATCTCACATCCTGACCGCGTATCGGGAGTTTATCAGCATGGCAATGATTCATTTCGACACATAACATCGTCTCTAATCTCTTTATCCTGCGAACTCTCCCCTTGTTGTTACTATTGGTTCTCGATTTGATTTTATGCGAGTTTGTTGGTGGAGGAAGATTAATCATATTTTGGGATGATAAATTAATTATGTTTAGTTACTTAAATGTGTATTAATAATTTAATGCACATATTACACATGTCAAGTAGATAAAGTAATTGTTTAGGACTACTCGTACGTTTGAGTTATTACAAATTCAATTTACTTTGGATCGCGGTTAAAAAAATAACAATGATAATTGTTATAATAGGACGCCCGTCCCTCGCGAGAACCAACGGTTAAGACCGACCGCATACTATAAGAAATTTTCTGTCAGAAATTTTCGGACGCCCGCTTGCTCATACATTTTTGGACGTCAGACACGTCAGAATTTTCGGATAGTATGCGGGGTCTAGAACAAAATGTATGAGGAAAGTGCCTTCCGGCGGGCGTCAGAAATTTTCTGTCAGAAAATTTCTTATAGTATGCGGCCGGCCTAAGTGAGATAGGTGAAGTGAGATGGAAAAACAAAATGTATTTTTATTTAAAACTAAGAAATATTTTTTTTTGTATCATAACTTATAGTTTATTTACAACATATAGGTATGTACAAAATATTGAATATTTCACTCACAAAATGTAGAAAGTTTACAAAATATTTTTGTAAAATGGTTTATTTTTACGCCGATTATTAAAATATTAAAACTATTACTAAGTAAATTTTATTTTCGAATTTTGTAGTCATAATTATCTGGTATGGTATCCATGGTAATGGTCTGTTAATACAAGGGTATTAAACGCACTTCACATTATGAGGAATCGAATTTTACATCTTAAGCTCTACATTTTACGGTTCAATGTTCATCATAAACCTCTTATTTGTTAACACCACATTTCATGATGTTTAACATTAGAAAAAGAGGCAGCATGGGATTCTTCAATAAGGGTGTGAAGAGACTTTTGTAGGTTTGTAGTAACCCCAAGCCCCCTAAAAGAAAGCTAAATCTATTATATATATTTTTCAATATATAGCAGATTATATATAATTCATCAATTCCGAATCTTTAGATGAATTAAATAAAAAAAAATTGCTAATAGTTCATAATAATTCATTTTTTCGAATGCAAAGCAGATTCTAGACCTACTTTGACTTTAAACCAAGAAGAAACCAATTCAAAAACGTTCCACTCCTTAAATAACTTCCCCTCAATTCGTCGATCGCATTTTATAAACGGCAATTTTCTATTCAACGGTTTACCTATTCGTTCAATTTAAAAATGTTCCAATTTCAAACATTCAAACACTTTTATCGACATCAAATAAACTGTGGAACAGAAACATTTTCTTTGGTTAAGAGGCTTAGAACTTAGGGAGGTCGCCCACGACGACTTTTTGCAGCGATTCAGTAGCGCATTTCGTCAGCGCGCGTTTGCATCGATGCAGATGCGATTATTTGTGGGCAATGTTTTTTACCAAATATCTAATGCGACATCGCACATATCAGGGACACGTGTTAGCATCACGACTATATCGCGACCTTTTTGCGACACCGAGAAAAATCCCTTTAGTAGTAATAATGAGCAATTCAATTCCCTATTATAAATCAGTCCAAAATCACTGCAGCTAAATGTTTAGTGTGTCCGTGACTTAGTAAATCAGGGCACATGTGTCCTTGGTTCAGCCAATTAGAGTGCATTGTCGAAGGTACGGAATTGGCGGAATAAATTTCTATAAAAAATTAACATCATTGCGCTTCTTTGGGTTAATTTTTCGATGTTTTGCGACTTTATCGATACTGAATCGCTACAAAAAGTCGGCGTGGGCGAGACTTCCCTTAGTAACTCAATGTACGTATGTTATATGCATGTAGGGGATGTGTGTGTGTGTTCAAGCAATAAAGATAAACTCGGTTAGATTATTACTGAGCGCCCTTCGCTGAGGGCTGCCCGATTGGTAAAACTTAATCCCGGGAATCTCAAAATACCGGGATTAAGTAATTCTCATTTTATGGCGACGTTTTTATTTATCTTAAGCCCGATCCTATTAAGTAGCTTCTCAGTTGTTCTGTCTGTCGTTTATCCTTAAGTTGAATTTGGATAAAGCTGAATTTAATAATTCTAAGAACTAAGATTCTATGTTGCAACATTGTAGTTTTTTTCGGCAACGCATTTTCACTTGGCATTCGATGAGAACGCATTAGCTTGGCTGCCAGCGTGTTGCGAACCTTGCTGACAGCAGTAGCAGCCTCAAGTATATTTACTTTATTGTATATAGCATCCCCTTATACAACTCGACTAAAATCCTCTCGTTAAAACATTAGTACCCCTTTTTGCCTCATTAGGGGTCGATTTTCGAGAAACCCAGAAACACGTGTTTCTTTATTTTCTATCTTGAGTATTAATACCAAGTTTCAATTTAATCGGACTACGCGGTAGGATTCTCCAAGTTGCGTTGTTGATTCAGTCAGTCAGTCAATCAGGAGAATTAATTATATATGTATAGATGATTATGTTTATAGTAATTATGATTAGGTGTGTCACTTGAGGTTTTGATTGAATATGACATAAAAATAAAAGGGGTTGCTACCCTGCCCGGCCCTATATTAATTAAAAGAAACAATAAATTACCATTTTAAATACAATATTAATAAGTGAATACTAATTAAAAAGAACTCATAAATCCCACTCTTTCTAAATTAAAATGTAAAAGATCTTTGACAACCCTAAGTAAAGGGGAAACGTTATTGTACACAAGGTTCAAATTGATACATCCGTTATTTGTTAGGAATGATTACTGTTTCATTTAATTGCAGCTTAAGATCTCTTCATTTGAAACACAACGAAATTACTTTTTATTGAAATGTGAAACATTAGAGAATACTTCACTGTTATTGTTTATAACGCCTGGGAAAAGAGGAAAGCTAATTTGACATTTGAATTTAAAGGAATAACGTAGTTTTTATGATTTCGGATATTTTTCGACTTTGTTAAGTATTTTTACGTGATATTAATACAATTTAGACATCATCATCATCAATTTGTTTAATTATTTTGCAGAAGAAAAAACTGCTTAGAACATTGTCTGTAGACTGACTTAATAACTCTTTGGCTATAACTTTAATTGGCTATACTATTCGATCGGCTTGATGGAAAGCGGTTGCCGTAGCATATTGTAGGCGAATATCAGCAGTTCCTATTTTAATTTCCTAAAACTTTTCGATGAATCGAATTGATATTTCCGGAAAGAAACATCAAAAGTATTCGAATTCGGAAATTAAAATAGCAATTGCGGATATTCGCCTCGGAAATTTTTGAATCCGTTTCCGATACCGAATCCGACGTTTTAAAATAGCCCTGCTGGTCTCCTTGAGGTTGAAGAGGTAATGGTATCGAACTGTACGGTTTTAAGGTCTCAGCTTATGGAATGAGCTTCCTGCTGTGGCTTTACCAAAAAAGCATAGCCTTCTTCAAGAAGGGTCTAGAGAGATTTTTAAAGGGATTAACGAGTGATACCGCCTCGATAGTTTTTGAATCCATTTCCGATATCGAATCCGAGCGTTTTAAAATAGCCCTGCTGTGACAGCAGTGGAATATTATGGGCTGATATAAAGCTATTGGCATCGTGTAAAAACAAATCTCATTATGCCAAATTTCATATAAACCAGATGCCAACAGCTACCTTCTACCATCGCAACTCTCGCCATCGACGGGGAGTCAATCCTCATACATAGGAATCGAAATAGTTTCGTACTGTGCGCTTTAACGGAGCTTCCTATCGCGGATGCTCAGGCTGTAGCATGAGCATCCCACCGTGGTTTTCCCAAGGTAGTAACACCATGGGATTCTTCAAAAAGGGTGTGAACAGATTTTTGCAGGGTCGACGGAGTGATACCCCTGGTATTGCAAGCGTCTATTGGCTATCGAAACTGCTTAACATCAGGCAGGCCAGATGCTTATTTGCTACCTTAGTAGTATGAGAAATTTGTTCATCCTTTACAACGCAAACATTTATTTATTTTATTAGGATAAAAATGTTTCCATTTTGAACTCTAGTAACATAACTTTTTCATCTTCTCTTTAACCAAGATTACGACGATAAATGACCTACCCACCCCCGGGTGTATCTCCTACGAGATATTTCACGATACGACATTATTTGAACAATGTTACGTTCTTTTATCGTTTCTGTACGTGACCCCGCCAGTTTTGCGCCTACCCTCTTTTTATCCGTCATTTTTCATAGTCATTGTGTTTTAGTTATGAGATTCGGTTTGGTTCGCTATTTTAATACTGATGTAATGTTATGCTTTATTTAAAGATTACACGTTTTTTTTTGGTAAATGATTTTGCCCCACGGAATAAGTTATTGGGGCTTTCCTCACACACGGGTATCTGATCCCAAACTAAGCAGAGGTTGTACAATATAATCCAGATAACTGTTATACTTCATATACAAACGTGTAACGGAAAGTTTATATCCATTACAGTAATCCACTCTTTTGGTACTAGGCGCTCAGATCGCGGAGGAGAAAATTTTATAAAGTAACGCACAGTAATAATGACCTTCGGATGTATATACCCTTTTTGTTACACCCAGACTCAGGACGAGCAGACATGTTCATGGTCACAAATGTCTGTCTTGTGTGGGAATCCACGGTTGTGGGCGGAAGTAGCGTAGACCCATGTTTAGAGATGACTCTAAACTTGGGTCTACGCTACTTCCTCAAGTAAGGCTTAACTTGGATTTTAAATGAAATATTTTTATGGGATTTTCTTCACCATTTCCATTGATTATGATTCATAATTTCACACCTCATCTCCCAATGGAGGTGAACGCATTTGAAATTCATAATTTCACTTGGAAGTGTCGAGGGATACTCGTTGTCGCAAATATTTCACATTGCGAAGGTAATTTTTATTCATTTCGCAGAGCAGACTTTATCCTATTGGGAATGTAAATTTACAAATAGCTTGCTTAGAAATTCGCAGTAATATTTCAAAAATAAACATCATGTAATTTAAAGTAACTTTATTTTATTTGATATTCGAGGTCGTTCGTAAAACACGGTCATCTGATCCCAAACTAAGCAGAGCTTTTACTAACCAAATAACCGATGTACTTACATTCGATAATGCAATATTTGCAAGCCTATCTGAACTCTCTCCACGTCAACCAAAAACGCCAAGAACGCATTTAAATGAATTGTTCGCTTCACATGCTATTTTAACATTATTACTTATTTAATATTGTAAAATGTATTTTAAATATATTACAAAAACAAACCCTTGCCGAGAGTCTTCTCAGTTCAAGTGTATTACGAACCTGTGGTATTAGGGCCTAAATTGCATAAACGATTTTTGAATGTTATCAATTACAACTCCTGTGCCTTTTTACGACAGCTACAAGCCTTACCTGATCAGGCTTTAGCATATCCCGAAATAGGCAAATGTGACATAAGCCAGTACTTATAAGATTTCCAACACCTACACAATTAAACGACCAGTCAATTCTCTCTTGCAGTTCACTTCGACATAACGATGTTAGCTGATCAAATTGTTACAGTCTACTTCACAGAGAAGATTCAGAGGGTGATGAAAGTGTCAGTGCGAAATATAACTAACAGACGAAGTTGGGATAAAAAAATCTATTTACTATTTACTGATCCATTATGCTAATCTGATGTTTCGGATAATAAATTGGTTTTGCGCAGTCTAGTTGGTTTTTAGATCTATGTGGGAGTAATCAGCTATCAGAGCAATTCTGTGATCGCTTTTATTTTATTCACCTTAGACTGGTTATATTTTAGTATACCTACCGGATTAAGAACGTGTTTTTTTTTTTAAAGATTTCTACAAATTCTCTTCACAAAATGTTATTTCTTTCCATCCTAAGTAATACTATAAATGCGAAAGTGAGTCTGTTTGTTTATTGCGCCTTCACGCCTCAATGACTCAATGGATCATCATGAAATTTGGCATGCAGATAGCCAATGGTATGGAAAAGGAATAGGCTTTTTATCCCGAGAACGCGGGTGAAACCGCGGAGGACAGCTAGTAATTCAATATATCTGAATTATTAGTTTAGAAAATGTCACTACTGGTAGAAGAAGAACCTCTTTTTATAAGAAGAAGGGGTTCAGAGCCTTAAATATCCTATCACCGTGATTCCACTACAGATTGACGAGCATCAAATTCAAAAAAATCACATTCGAAAGTCATTTATTCAATTAACGCCCTAATAAGGCACTTACGAACATTACAATTATTGATTCTATCGATCAATTATCGTTTCGTAATACACTTGAACTCAGAAGACTTTCGGCAAGAAACTCAGCAAGGATCTTTTTTTTAATTTGATGCGTATTCTCGAAATGAACTTCTTTATTAAGATGGTAGTGATTAGTTATTACCTACATTGATAAGAGAAGTAGCCCCGGAAATTATGCCCCAAACTACCTAACCTAAATGAAGCATCTTCAAAAAGAACAAATCCAAAATTAATTACAAAAAAAGCCCCAAAAAACGACAAAAGGTTGTGTCATCGTAGTACCATCACCCCTCATTTAACCGAGCCCCTAGATTATCCGATCAAATCAAATTGTTTCAGTCTGTTTCACCGGGGCCCCGAGACAGGACCCTTCGTAATACCGTGGGGTGATGAGTGCTATTGTGCATTTCCGCGTGTGCTTGTTATCGGTGTTGACTTATTACCAGTATCCGGTGATATTGAGGCACTAAAAGTCTTCTGGAAAATACATCATCTTTATATTTTAGATTCCTCTTTATAGCTTTGCTGACTACATCATTTTAATCTGCAAGCTTTTATTACTACGTATAGAGAAGCTATCATAAGCAAAGGTTATGTCCCATTTTTTAAGAGTCAACTAAAGTTCTCCTTAGCGCTGAAACAATGATTAGTCGTCTAATCAGACAGTAAAAACACGTAGCGCTATCAGAACACTTTTCACAACAAGTGTAGGCGGATGGCCTGACTTGAACGGAACATAGTTGTGATGTGTGGCGACTTCTCTATACATAGTAATAATAGCTCAATGGCAAATGTAATCATAAAAAGTCTTCAAGAGAACTCACAAGAGTCTCATATTCTAATTAGGTTACTACAAAGTAACAAGCATTCTAAATTTCCTTACGCTGTTTTCTTTTAGCAACAGACACATTTTATAAAGAGTATAGGCCAATAGATCAGAGCAATAGTAAATTTCATTGTCTGCACCCAAAGGTTATCTGGAAGAGATCGGTTCAAAAGATAAGACCGCTCATTGTACAGTAATAAACATTAGGTAAGGTAGGTTTCTTTCTACGGGTATCTTCTATCTGTGAATTGGTTTGAATTTACTATCACTATCACTAAAACGTGCTAATACCAAAACGGATAGTTTTATCACATTTATGTCATCTTTGCTGTATATATCTTTTATAGTTCAATACATTGTATAAGTTCACACATTCGGTTGGGGTGGTGCGTAAGTGATGCCGATAGTTACACCGAAGTGTAACATAACGATAATAAAACCATTATTTTGGTTACTAAGGGTAAGTCTGTATGTAGGCTAGATATGTCCGTACTTGAAAATTCTATTCCAAAGGCATTTACAGTAAACTTTGGAGAAGTACAGGAGATTTTGTGAAGTTGTACTAAAAGCGAACGATTACTGCGTAAATATCTGGCCAATCACTCGCAAATAAAAGGTAAGATGATTGTCAGTCGAAGAACAAACACAAAATATGAAAATAGGCGACTGCCATAAGTATAAAGCCCGTGGAGAGCGCGTGCGGAGATACCGCACTCGCCAAACGTATGATTTCTAACGCATGTTAATTTTCGTTAATTCTATTGATAACAGACGGAGATTTATTACAAAAAACAATGAAATTCCAAAAAAGAATATAGGAGAAACGTACTCAAATCTTTATTAATTTCAAAATCCAGTTAATATTTATAAAATTTGCTTTTAAAATCATATTGCCTCTTTCTTTCTCAAAATCTCAGCAGTCCTCCAGTACCAGTCCTCTGTTACGTTTGCTGTTATTTCTAATACAAATAATAATCAAAACCGGTTACAAAACTCAAATAAATCATAAATGACCACCAGTCTCCTTTGCGCCTGCCAATCAAATCGGTTCCCCCATAGCAATCGGTGAGTTGTGTTTGAAACAAAATCGTGTCGATGCGCACTCCACGGGCTTTATACTTCTTTAATGAAAGCCACGATTCACAACGTATAAACATAATATGTACCATAAGAAGAAATACAGTGGCACAAAGCGAAGTCCCGGGTTGGAATCCTACAATGAACTTGAGCTTTGGGTGAAGGAAAACATCGTGAGGAAACCACAGCACGGCTACCACCCTCATGTTGAAAATCTGTCGCCAAAGACTTATCGGTGTCTTCCGACAGGTGCACTTGAGAGCCAATTCCTTCTAGGCTTTGTGTGCTTCATGACAAATGTGGTTTTTAAATCCAAAGATGTCTAAATATCTTTAAGAAGTATGCTTAGCTTAAAACGTCTTGAAGCGGATGTAAAGAGTAAGTTTGTCTTTCACAACATGGGCAATTCTTTGGGACGCTTATCTATACATATAAAATGCTTTGTCCTGAATGACTGACTGACAATCAACGCACAGCCTAAACTACTGATCGTAGAGACCTGAAACTTGGAGGGTGTGTTCTTTGTATGACGTAGGCATCCGATAAGAAAGGATTTTTCGAAATTTTACCCCTAAGGGGGTGAAAAACGGGGGCAAAGTTTGTATGGGACAACGTGATTCCTTGGTCCGATCTACTTCAATTTTTGCATAAACATTCCTTAACAGAATTGATGGAAGACGTGTTTCGTATTTTATTGAAACTCATCGCCTAATGGGGTCAAAAAGTTATTTTAGGGGCGATGTGCATCGAAGTTGATATCAATACTCCTTAGTAGGTACTTTTGATTTAAATAACATTTTATTTTGACACACGTTTGAAAACTCAATCCGATTTTCACAGATTACAGAATAAGGCAGACGGAGCGCCCGGAATACGGGAGTGAGGCCAAAAAAGCAAATACAAATTGTAAAACACATACCTGCAGGGTTATTTAAAACGGTCGGATTCGTTATCGGAATCGGAATCGGAAACTTCCGAGACGAGTTTCCGACATGATAAAATAGTAATAAAAATGTATATTTGCACATTAAAAAACAATCAAAACTATAAGAACATCAATATTTATTTAACATAGTATGATTTAAGTGTTACAAATACTACCTAAATTAAAATAATTATATTCTGCATGATAGGTTAAAGCGCCCATAAAATTTTAATTTCCGAATTCGAATAGTTTGACGTTTCTCGATGGAAATATCAATCCGATCCATCGAAAAGTTTCCGATAGCTTTTAGCTGGCGGAATTCATTCCGAATTTTATTTAATGTTAGTTTTTGACCATTATTTAATATAAATGCATTATTTAAACATATATAAAGGTTAGTTGGTACTAAACGAAGTGTGTTGTGCCGATTTGTGCCCCTATTTTAAGTAAATAATGAATGAGAAAGGTCTGCAGTAAAAGTAATACCTACATACTCAAACTTCGTTGGAACTAAAACATATTGGTCACTACTCAATACCGTTACTCATGTTGGATGCTAGATTCACTACCACTAAAAGATCTACGGAATCATAAAATATTTGTTTTATTATACTCTCCTTGAATGTACTGAAAAAAAAAAGACATAGAGGGCGGGAACTTGCAAAGTGACGTTGCGATTTCGTTTTATTTTCAAAAAATCGTGTATTTTGAGTTCTATTGCATATTATCTGTGGTGTTTTATCCCATAAAGATCAATCCATGCGTACCAATGAAAGGAAATTAAATGAATTATGTGTATCGTGACTTCAAGTTGTCTCAAAAAGTCCGTGAGAAGTTTTAGTCTATTGACCACTATTTTACTAACACAGAAGACTTATGGGGTTTGTCAGTTAAGGTTATACAGTCAATTATTTTCAATATTGCCCCTATTTTAGCCCTAATTTTTAACCAATGTCTCGAACAGGGCAACTTTCCTGACTTAATGAAATACAGCAAAATTGTTCCAATCTTTAAATCGGGATGTAAAAACAATCCCTCAGATTATAGACCTGTTTCAGTACTTCCTGCATTAAGCAAGATTTTTGAAAAGATTGTGCTAAACCAAATGTTAAGGCATTTTAATAACCACAAGATACTCCATGATGATCAGTTCGGTTTTACAAGAGGTAAGTCCACTACGGATGCGGGAGCTAAACTTATTAAGCATATTTTTCAGGCCTGGGAGTGCTCACACGATGCTATTGGTATCTTTTGTGATCTCTCCAAGGCATTTGATTGCGTAGATCACCAAACGCTAGCTCTTAAACTTAAGTTATATGGAATTCGCGGAGTGGCCCTCGATCTTGTGGTTTCCTATCTTTCAGGGCGCCAACAAAAAGTAGGAATCAATGGTAGTGTGTCATCGGGCTCCTTAGTCAAATTAGGCGTACCTCAAGGCTCGATTTTAGGCCCATTTCTGTTTCTAGTTTATATAAATGACCTACCTTACATGGTGAAAGAACTATCAGATGTCGTTTTGTTTGCAGATGATACGTCTCTGATATTTAAAGTAGATAGAAAAGACAAAGACCTTTTAAAAGTTAACCACGCTCTGGAAACTGTGTCTCAATGGTTTGCTGCCAACAATCTAATGCTAAATTCTAAAAAAACTAAATGTATAAGATTTTCATTACCAAACGTACCAAAAGTTGATACCAATGTTATTGTGGACGGTACTAAACTTAATGTAGTAGATAAGACTGTTTTTCTTGGTCTGACCATAGACTGTAGATTGCAGTGGGGTGCTCACCTGGAAGCCTTAGGTGGTAAACTGAGCTCCGCTGCTTTTGCAGTCAGCAAAATAAGGCAACTGACGGACATTAATACAGCCAGATTAATTTATTTTGCATATTTTCATAGCCTTATGTCTTACGGTATTTTGCTGTGGGGTTCTGCCGCAGACTTGGAATCAATTTTTGTATTGCAAAAAAGAGCAATTCGCGCCATCTACTGTTTGGGGTCTCGCGAATCTCTGCGAAAGGTATTTCCGGAAATTAATATATTAACTTTGCCCTCTCAGTACATTTTTGAAAATATTATGTATGTTCGTAAAAACATTAATTTGTTTCCAGTCAATAGTGATTATCACGATAGAAACACTAGAAACAAAGACAAAATAACTGTGCCTAGATTTAGATTAGCTAAAGTAAATAAGTCCTTTCTTGGGAATTGTATCCAATTTTACAATAAAATTCCTCATAGCGTGACCAGTATGTCCTTTTTTAAATTTAAGGAACATATCAAAAAGCGGTTGTTGAGTAGGGCCTATTATAAAGTGTCTCATTATATTGACGACAAGGATGTATGGAAGTAGCTTCTCTCTGCACCTGCTTCACTTAGCAGCTAGTTCAAGGTCCATTTTAATTCTAAGTATGCTATTATTATTATAAGTTATCTTTTTTTTATTTTTTGTTTAATTTACAGATTATTACTTATAGTAATTAATTCAATTTAATGTTTTTCATTTATTTCTAAATTCTTCAATAGATTATGTCTGTCTCCTTAATTGTTATATTTTCTATACATATACCTAAATGATATTTAGTATAAACTTGTCAATAGTCACAGTGATAACAAATTGCGTGTTTAGTAGTTTCCCTTTAGTTTATTTTTTATTTCTAAGCCAGACTTAAGTAAGTCATGCTCACTTTAAGGCCTTTGCTTGCGGCGGCGTCGTGTGACGGGTCGCTCACTTCCCTCCAATATGGCGAGGAGGGCGATGGCTGCCACACGCGTCATACTTGTGAACAGGTGCTGCTTGTGGGGGTTGGTCTGCTTAAGTTTGCCATTTATTTATTTACTTATTAAATATAGATTCAGTCTACTTTGTAGTTTTGCGGCCGCGCCGGGGCACGCAATTGTTGTCAGTGCGATTAGAATGTAAATATTATGTAATTAATCTAAGCTTGTTTTGAAAAGAGTAATTGCTGAGTTTATTGCCGGCTCTTCTCAGCAAATGCAACCTTCCGAACCGGTATTAGAGTATTAGAGTCAGACTTTTCATAAGTGCCTGCGAAGGTCTATTTGAATAAATGATTTTTGAATTTTGAATTTTGAATTTTGAATTTTGAACACATGACGTTTATGGACTGTGACTTACAGTGCGTACTATATGAAAATGATTTATTATGTGACTTGAACTTAGGTATGGTATAACTCAATTACGATTAGGCTGTATGGCTTAAACCTGTGCCTGACTTTTGCGAATATTATAAAAAACAATTACTTCGACCTATCAGTCAGTTTCCGAAGTTCGATAAAACTAGAAAACCATTTTTTTATGTTTATTAACACAATGTAGACCTAAAATCTAAAATATAAAAAATAACAAGTATCTGTCTTTATGCATTTGATATGAGTGTTTAAATGAGGCCTTTCAACAATGAAAATCCGTAATCATTTCGATTTTATTTTTGTTTAGGTATACCATTTTCTACCATTATTAAAAACAAACTTTGTAAGCGCACTCCAACTTTCCGCGATCGGATCATTTCGATGAAGGTTTCTGATTCCGCTTCCGATTCCGAATCCGACCGTTTTAAAATAACCCCGCTGGTATTCGCTTTTGAATTTGTATTTGCTTTGTTTAAAAAACTTTACATTATTTATTTTGATTATATTTGATTTGAAAAAAAAAATACTTTATTTAACGAAAAACACTTTTTTTAAATAAACTTTGTGGTTTTTTTGGCCTCACTCCCGTGTTTCGCGCGCTCTATCTGCCTTTTGTTCTGTAATCTGAGCCGATTTTATTCAAAAACCTTGGTGCAATGCCATTACTCTTTAAAATTGGAATGTCAAAATAATATAAAAGAATATTTAAATCGGATTAGAATTCGAAACTTAAATTCTTTTTTGTTCTTGCATATTTGAATGAAAAACTTACCTTATGCCTTGATTTTCCTTGGAAATCTCTTAGGTTACCTACTTAGCGAATTTTTGCGATTTCTGTATAATTTGTTTGGAAGTCATTTTCACTATTTCATTAGAATATTTTGAGTGTAGTTAAATTAATTTATTTTTCATTTGTTGTTATAATAATTATATAAGATTCTTTGAGTTTTATTTGTTAGTGTATAATATTGGTATTTAGTTTTAATAGTAAAAATATCCGTGTTTGATTTTTCGGGGTGATTTGCATCGAAGTTGATAGCAATACTCCTTAGTGCTTTTGATTTAAATATTCTTCTATATTTGATATTCCAGTTTTAAAGAGTTTTGCATTGCACCAAGCTTTTATGTGAGTTCAATTTTTTTTTATAATATCGGATTATTTTTAAACATTTCTGTCTGTCTGTTCCGGTTCATAGCTGATGTTATAAGGAGTAACTTAGCTACATTTATTTTTAAAAAATACTTACCCCCTTATTCATAATCGCTTTTTAACTAAATCAGAGTAATAGTGTGCCCCGTCTCACTCTTTCGATCACCAAATGTCACGTTTCAGATAAAGACTTCGGAATTTTTGATAACTTTATTATGAATAAGGGGGTTAGTATTCCGCGGAAAAAAAAACAAACCGTCGCGGGTGAAACCGCGGGGGTCTGCTAGTATGTATATAAATGCAACCTTCCGAACCGGTATTAGAGTATTAGAGTCAGACTTTTCATAAGTGCCTGCGAAGGTCTATTTGAATTTGAATACTCTAACTGGGTCGCTGGTTTAGCCGTGAGCTTTACATTGGCTCTTCTGGCGATGGTGCCCATACCTACATAATCATTCAACTATTACTTAAACAACACTAACGAAAATCGGTTCATTTCATTCGTTTGAAGGATGTTGTAAATAACTTTTTAGAAAACGGTGTAACACCATCTCATTGTAAGGGGAAGCCACGTCTAAGAGGCATTATATTCTACAAAACGCAGCGTTTTCGCGACACACCCCATGTTCCCCTATCCTTACACAAGACATTCGCAACGATAGAATCTTTAACGACCGTCTACATCGCACCGCATACATCGCCGCGCCAGTTCAAAATAATAATACTCTCTTAAGTGCTGATGTGTTAATGTACATTGTGTTTGTAAATAAAAACGAAATGAAAGTTGCTGAGATGGCTGTTCCTACAATCCATACTACTATTGCAGTGATAAATGTTTTTTTCTGTCGCGATAGCGTTAGAGAGTGGAATTTTATTTTGCTCCCATTTCCTTCGAAGGGGGTAATGGTATATCTGATGATAATGCGAAGGGGAACGATGCGGTTTGCGAATAAATTGATGTTTTATAAAATGCGGATGTGGTTATTTTTCTTGGACTATTTAAAGGGTGGATATTTTGTACTAGATATGGAAGAACGAAGCCTCCTAGCACAGGTATTTATTACACTTAAAAGGAGATCTTGAAACTTGGTAAGTAGATGTATTCTGTGAACCGCATTAAGATTTTCACACAAAAATAGAAAAAAAAAAACATAAATTTTGGGGGTTCCCCATACTTAGAACTGAAACTCAATTTTTTTTTCATCAAACCCTTACCTCTGGGGTATCTATGGATAGGTTTTCAAAAATGATATTGAGGTTTCTAATATCATTTTTTTCTAATCTGAATAGTTAGCGCGAGAGACACTTCCAAAGTGGTAAAATGTGTGTCCACCCTCTATAACTTCTAAAATAAGAGAATGATAAAACTAAAAAAAATATATGATATACATTACCGTGCAAACTTCCACTGAAAATTGGTTTGAACGAGATCTAGTAAGTAGTTTTTTTTTTAATACGTCATAAATCCGCATTTACCTTTCATTCAATATTTTTGGCGTTTTTTTTTTCATAGCAAAGTTGAATTAGTTAATATTAGACGAAACCCTCCGTGTGCGAGTCCAACTCGAACTTGGCCGGTTTTTTTTTATTTATTACTTGATAAAAATAACAAGATGCTCTATTATAAAACCATATGAAACACCTTCAAGTGTCTAATTAGGATTCTAGCTATTTTCTTCTAAATGCTGTAAAGCCATAATACTCTCTCAACAAATAATGTCATGGTGTCCATCCAATGCCTTTGTGAAGATCTTGGGTTCAGTTTTTAATTAAACTGGAGCATTTGTAGGAGTAGTTTACCTTTTGGTTGTTGTAGGTAGTACGCGCCCGCCAGAGCTTCGACTTGAAAAGCCAGCATCGGCCAGTTCTTTTCTGGGCTCTATGCATTTTCGCATACCAAAGACGCGATTGTGGTCAAACATTATATCATCATCATTCAAAAAAAAATTCAAAATTCAAAATCATTTATTCAAATAGACCTTCGCAGGCACTTATAAAAAGTCTGACTCTAATACTCTAATACCGGTTCGGAAGGTTGCATTTGCTGAGAAGAGCCGGCAATAAACTCAGCAATTACTCTTTTCAAAATAAGCTTAGATTCATTACATAATATTTACATTCTAATCGCACTGACAACAATTGCGTGCCCCGGCGCGGCGGCAAAACTACAAAGTAGACTGAATATATATTTAATAAGTAAATAAATAAATGGCAAACTTAAGCAGACCAACCCCCACAAGCAGCACCTGTTCACAAGTATGACGCGTGTGGCAGCCATCGCCCTCCTCGCCATATTGGAGGGAAGTGAGCGACCCGTCACACGAATTTTGTCAGCAAACACATTGTCAGCCAAAAATGTCCCACTGCTGAGCATAGGCATCCTTTCATAAATGAGGGTGAAAATGGTGTGAAAGGCAATGGGCTAGTCCACCACGCGTACCCACTGCGGATTGGTGGAGTTAGGCTAATGGTCAACCTACTGTTGGAGTTTTCAAGCCGCCTAGGAGGCCAACTAGCTTAAAGACTATCACAATAAAGTGATAAACAAGGACCAACAGCTGTGCCTTCCTAAGCACGCAAAACGCTTGAGTTGAAATACCACTAGACGTTCCATCCAGGTAACGACTTCACCGGTGGTAACTTACCTTTGCCGATCGATTAGGATAATTATGAACTGATAATCATGCTACACCACGAGCGCTAAGCCTATATGCTCGGTCAAAAAGTCTATTACTTTACTTAAAATCGTCCTAAGGTCTTTAATAGTACAAATTGCATCCAGCTAGTATCTGAAAGATAAATTTTGTCGTAGAAACGAACCGGAAACACTGGAGTGGGACTAACAAATCACTGACCGACTAAATGCTCACTGAATGGTATTGATTGCGTTCTTTATGTAATATATTTCATTCGTTCAATTCGATGAGCCCAATTGCTTTTAGGATTGTCGCATGCACTTTTATTCTTTTATATAGAAGTAATAGAATTGTTTTTTAACTGTGTGGTCTGTATTTTTCGAAAGTATTTCCCAAAAATAAGTATTAACTAGTCTAATGAGGTATTTACTCAGAAAACACTGATTTATTCTAATCTTTTGAAGGTATCTTTATAGGTAGGCTTTGAGAATTTGCTTTGATTTTTTCCTCCGAAGAATTTAGTTATTTATGTTGTTTAGTCAAATCAAAATACTTTAAACTCTACCAGCCTTACTCATAAACGCTATTTAACTAAATCTACTGAATAAATGGTCAAATAAATAACGTCACCTTGCTGTCATTGTCAAACAATTTTACGCTATTTAGGTGACCAATTAATCAACTTATTAGATAAATAACATTTTATGAGTAAGGGTCTACTTCTTTACGTTTAAATAGTACGAATACTCTAATCTTATAAGTCAGGAATTCAAGACTTGTATTGGTGACAACCAACGAAAATCCATACTGTTTACTATTATAAATGCGAAACTCTATTTGTTTGTTACGCTTTCACGCCTTCACTTCTTAACCGATGGCATGCAGATAGCCTATGATATGGAGAAAGACATAGGCTAATTTTTATCCCAAGAATCCAGCTAGTATTAAATACAAACACAATACAAAACCATATTCTAAAAATGAAACAATTTCAACAGTTACAATTACTATCAGCATTCAATACGCGACCCTCCCTCGCCCAACAATGACTTGCATCCATCTTGCCTCAGATTAAAAGCTTCCTTGAGGGCCAGAGGGTCTCCGAATAAATACCACTTAAGCATGGAGTGTTTGCGATTACTATTTCTTATTTCGGAGGGAGGCTTATGTGATAGGATTCCTCTTGAATTGCTACTATTACTGTATGGTCGTGGAGTTGACAAATTATAGGCGAGGGGAGACTGGATCGATGACGTAGAAGTTATCGTAGATATTTTGACATTTTCATGTTTAGATCTATTGCTTAATTTTTTTACTGGCATCGAAATTTGCTTAATCTATATTTTAATTAGAAAATTTCAGATTTACGTCCTTGGCTCCCGATCTAGGAAATCAAGAGACAAAAGCTTCCCGTCAAACCCATTGCTTAATATGGATTTAAAATCTATTTAACATGGTCACCCGGGTCAGGCCATATTGAGGGTGAAACTCGTAAAGTTGTCCGAGGTATCGGCTAAATTGAGGTCACCCCGGGGACTGTCCGGTGACGTTTCGTAATTTAGAACGGTCGTAGGATCTAGCAAGCATGGTTTGGGATGTATAGGAGTAGACATACATCGAACAATATATGACTCATTTGGGATTTGTAAAAAAATAAGTAAGCAGGTAGACCGGTGGTGAGATGAGGTTAGAATCCAAAAAAAATATGCTATTATTACTACGTATAGAGAAGACGTCACACATCACAACTGTGTTCCGTTCAAGTGAGGCCATCCGGCTACACTTGTTGTTGTAGAACGATGAACGAAACGTGTAAGCGCCGTGAAAATTACGGTGTTTGCGAGAAAATTCTGATAGCGCTACGTGTTTCTACTGTCCACTTAGACGACTAATTATTGTTTCAGAGCTAAAGAGAACTTTAGTTGACTCTAAAAAATGGGATATAAACTTGATGATAGCTTCTCTATTCGTAGTAGATAATAATAGCTCAATTACTTTACCAAACAATATATCAACATAATTTGATCATAATAAAAAACTCGGTAATCTTAAAGTTATTAACGAATACCATACGTTACTAGATACAAATAACATAAGCTATTATATAACAATATCTAATGTAGATAGGTATATATATACGCTGATATTTACTCTAGAAATATTTAACGAAAAAAATCAATCAGCGCAAATAAGTCATCCACATAAATCCATCAATTTATTGACGAACACTCCACAAACATTTTTTTCTATTCATATATTGTTCCCAGAATCGAGTCGTACACCAAAGAAAATTGTAGGAATTTTCATATCACGCTCACAGACCTTACGGATCTCTAAATATAAACCGGAGCGACCTTTTCCCGAAAGCGCGGGTATTCAGCGACCTCAAGCAACAATAGGATCGATCCCACCTCACAATGGCTGAACACAACATTAAACCCCATTGTTTAGGCGCTATGACTGTATACAATACAGCGTTTGTACAACCTTAAATTTGATAGGAGAATTTTTGAGGCCGTAATAGCGTTGGTTTGTTTGATAAAATATTATTGTGTGCTTTATTATTACTGGTATTAATACTTTGTATCGGACTATTATAGGACGCGCGTCCCTCGCGAGAACCAACGGGAGTGTAGCGAACCAATACATAACGAAGTTCACACGCCGATAGATAGATGGCGTGCCGACACATTATCCTGTATCGCGCATACAAGTCCAGTATATCCTGCATCGCGCTTGCAAAGATTTCTCGGCGATCTGCATATATACAACTGTCTGACAAGTACAGTTGGACCGCGGTCCCCAGGCACGATGCCCCAGCCTGGCGGAAGATCTTCCCTTTTCAATGGAGGTGTCATCCACCTTGCACCTCCATAGGTGAAAAGATACTTTGTCATTTGATTCATTACTTGGCATTAAAATTATAAATGACGCCAAAGAATAAAATGGCTCATTTATTGGGAATAAAAGCTAATGAATAAATAAAATATCAGTTGTTTCAAAAACAAAGGGTGCCAAAGAAGCTATATACTTTTTATCTAATCGCGGTTAAAGAGATAAAAAATCTAAAGCTTCTTTGGCACCTTCAGAAATTTTCCACCCACCAGTAACATACTTCCTAGTAAAGGTTTTAACTCCTGATCATATACAATAGGGAAATTTTGACGGAAAAAACAAAGTAACAAAAGACGTGCTCAAATCGATAGGTTGATAAAAATATAATATATCCATAATATGTCTCATTTCCTCACTGCTTTCATAAAAGAAACCAAAACGCTCAACAACAAACCTATTTGATTGCTGATGCGTCGTTAACGTGTAAATTTGGTCACTTACATATTTGGCTCCCATCCTTTGGTCAGTCAGTAATTTTAGGGTCGACAAATTCCAACATCAAAGAAAGCCAAAATCACTCAATTGATAACAAACCTAACAGATCCTATCCAGAACGCAACGAGTCTTGCTCTTCTACTAAAATAGCTTTGACATTTTATAGTATGTAAAATTTAAAATTCCTGGAATTCACCGAGAATTTTCTACAGCAATCTAGGAAGGTAAGTCCACTTTTATTTAACTCGCCAAACACAAGTATTTCCAGCGGAGGGTCAAAACAACCGCAAACAAAACTCCACACTAGGAGCCTTCAAACAGCGGAATACTTGTTGAAACTATGCCATCTATTATTACGACAAACGACCGCTCTGATGACGTAGACTTACTGGATACGACAAATATTTTTATATTTGGCTTCAATCTCTCCATGAATAGTGACGATTCGCGTTTTAATTTGATCAGGCTTGGGATTTTCTGCTAACTCTCTCTCACTATTGGTTGACATTGGTATGGTAGCAAAGAAATGTTGGACTCTCAAATCCATCTGTTGTGACGTGATAGCTAGCAAGTATCAGGAGAGCCTTTATTTACTTTCACCTGTTCCAGTTCGCCTCTTCCCGGTTTCCAATTAAGTAAATCGGATAATAATGCAGTATTATTATAACATGGAAACGATCTGATGATGGAGCTGGAAAGTGGCCAACTTCTTTATTACGTCTGTATTAAAACTACGCAACGCCATCGAATTCGGGCTCGTTTGATTCGTCTTGACGAGGACTCTGGTTCTAGTGTCTGATGATTAAGTTGGTTCACTATTATATACTGTTAACATGTTATTAACTGCTTACCATCAGGCGGGCCGTATGCTTGTTTGCCACCTTAGTGGTATAAAAAAAAAAAAAAATATACAAAAGCTTGTTGAACATTATCCTCCTTATCAAGGTGCTCTAAAATGAAAATTGCTGCTAGGGCTGAGAAATGTGATCGAAAACAAAACAGTTTTACAAAGTTAGTTTTAAATAGCATTTTGGTTTCACTATTGTTATAACAGCAACAATAATGCTCGCAAATAAAGAATAAATTAGCATATTGCTTAACAATAGTTCATTGGCAACACAAATATACATGAAAAGATTCCAACTGTTTTCAATGTTAATATTTTTGTATGTTCAGTGTTTCAAGCTGTTCAATTAAAGCGTAACATATCGATATTTTGTTTACTTTTAATTATTTCGTGCAGGATACTATCAATCATTGTACGAAAATAATGTAGTTTGTTGAAGTATTTCACCAGAATTTGAGGGGAACTGATTGTTTTTCCAGGAACTCATGATATACACTTTTTTTTTGGGTACCGTACCTCGAAAGAAATAAACGGCACCCTTACAGAATCACTTTGTTGTCCGTCTGTCAAGGCCAAATTCAAAATCATTTATTCAAATAGACCTTCGCAGGCATTCACCGCGTTACGCTATTGGTCTGCACGGCAGCTGCCGCCATGTTAGCGCGCGCCGAGCGGAGGGGCGTGACTTGCGAGTGAGACGGAATTAACAGCTGCAGTGTATTATGAACCTTATAGTAGTGATCTAAGGTTGTGTAAGTTTTAAGCATTCTTTCGTTAATCTTCGGGGCCATACTTTCTTTTATGTGCGAACGAAGATTCACGACGCGCCATATCAGTTGGGTACTACTGTACATTTGTAGTTTCTAAGCCACCTCCAGCAAAAGAACATCAACACCCAAAACTTTCCGACCTCCACTAACGGAAAATTTGTCTCACTAACTGACAGTCGTATATTCACTGTGTTAACTTATTGACAAGCAAAATTAGACTTTACTACTTAAGTTTAGGGATATAACTTGTTAAGTAAGTACATTTTATGTTTATTGGCTCCTTTGTTTAGCTTTGGGTATCTAATTGAGTTGAACATTTAAGAAAAGTTAAGGTTTTATAAGTAAAAACTCGTAAATGATTTTTAATCAAATTTATATGGAAAACTAATTGTGCCCTATGGTTTCACTCGCGTTCTCGAGATAAATAGTCTTTCTCGATACCATCTGTATGCCAAATGTAATGATAAAGGTTCAGCGATTTAGGCGTGAAAGCGTAAAAAACAAATAAACAACCTCACTATCCCATTTAGGTAAGGATTAGGGTCATCGCTCACTATGTCAGCACCGCTCGATATGCTGAGGCGTAGCCGTGCTGTTGTAGTGAGCGGTGACCCTTATTCGTCTTACGATAATGCCATTAAAAAATTACCTGCCATTAAAATGAAACATTTTAGAAAATCCAATAAACTATTTGGAGATTTTATTTAAATAAATAATTATTGTTCCGGCTTCCTTCAAGTATCGCAGTGGCAATTTATGTATTGCCTTAGTTGATTGCCTTATCTTCGCACAAGGCGCAATTTATATTATTTTATGTAAAAACGCACGTCATCTTTCCTTTTTTATTCCTAAGCCAGCGTTAGGCGCATTAGCATCAAAAATTATTATTATATCTGTTTTAAAGAAAATTGAGTTTTATTGGCTCCAAGTATTATAGAAGATACAGTTTGGTGGCCCATGAGGGGACAGAAGAATATACAAAAAATCTATATCTAGAAGAATTTAGTAGCCGATAATATAAAACAAAATTTCAGAAGAAAAAATTATCTTGAAGAGGAGTTAAAAAGTGAATGAAGGATCAGTGAAGCAGCCAAAGCATCACACCGGCATCCATGAGTTAAGTGCTCTTCCTAAATCCCTAACCCAGTATTGCCTAGTACCTAACTACATAACCTATTACCTATACCAATTTACTTAACTATTTCTAGTACTGGACAACACTTGTGCAATTAAAGATCGAAGTTTAGATAGAAAAACATATATACTATTTAATAAACGTAACAATTAACTCACTATTAAGTTGAAAACTTAATATTGTAATATCTATGTTACTAGACAGGAGTATACTTAACCTCATATTAAAGATAGGATCCCTAAATTAATTAACTTTCTTTATTTAAATAAATAAACATTTTCTTCTAATCATCTAAATTATATTGCAGTCTAAATTAACTTAGGTAAAATTGAGAATTTTGTCTAAGTTTGGTGGCCCATGCAAATACTTATAGTACTACCTACTTATAATAAAAAAAAAATATATATTTCATTCGAAGATCTCGTTATAGACAATTATTTTATTATGTTATTCGCCGATTATTTCAGGGTCTCGCAATAACTTCAATTAGCTAAGCGAACACCCACTACGAGTGCATTGTCCCGTTATCTACATCAATCAGCTGTTCGCTGCAATCGGTTACCTGACTCATCGAGTATCACCGTTAGCGAGGAGCGTGAGATTGTTTTATTTATTTACTTGGTAGCTTAACGTTGTAATTAACTGTTCTTAACGTTGATGTTAGTTTGTTAGTTGACGTCTTAATTGAATTGCATTACGCCTAATTAAATAGTTACTATGGAATTAAAGGAATTAAATGTAAAACGCAGTTCAGTTAAAGGACAGATAACTAAATTTAATAAATTTTTAAGCAATATAAGCAAGCAAAAGAAACTTACAAGCATTGAATTAACCGAGCTAAAACTTAAACTTGGAAAGTTTGAGGCATTGTTTACAAGGTTTGATAATTTGCAGAGTGAGATTGAGGTTCGTAATTCAGATAATTTACCAATGGAACTTGATGATCGGGAGAGCATTGAACATGAGTTTGTGGTAAATATCGCCACTGCCAAGAACCTTATTGAAGAGCATAGTAAAATTGAAGAAGAGCAAAGACGTGAGTCATCATTTCATGAAGCAAATGCCAGTTGCTCTTTCGAAGATAGGGATCATGGCATGGGGATAAAATTACCACAAATACAGATTGCTAAATTCGACGGTGCATACTTCCGCTGGTTGGAGTTCCACGACACGTTCGTTAGCTTAATTCAAAATAATAATCGAATTTCGCCAATTCAAAAATTCCATTATCTTATTTCCTACTTGGAAGGGGAAGCGGCTAGGGTTATAGCCAACTTAGAAATTTCATCATCCAATTACGCGGAAGCATGGAAATTATTGTGCGATCGATATAACAATAAGCGATCGCTTACCAATCACCATCTTAATGCTTTATTCAACATTCAGACCCTGACGCGCGAATCGGAAAAGTCACTTCGGTTTATAGTTGATCACGTAACTAAAAATTTGCGCGCTTTGGCCAGTTTAGATCAACCAACTGACAAATGGGATATGTTGCTCATTTTCATGTTATCTTCAAAATTAGATAGCCGTACCCTCACAAAGTGGGAGGAGTATCGTAATACGCTTGAAGATATTCCAACTCTTAATCAATTTAATAAATTCTTAACAGATCGCGCAGATGTACTAGAGTCCATAAATAGAAACAAATATGAGAACAGTAATATATCCAAAACTGTACCTCCATTATCGAAAAACTTACCTACAACGTCACGTAGTTATGCGCCTAACAATAGTACCTATAATAATAAGGAAAGGGTTCCTTACACTAAATCATTCGCTAGTATGAATTTGCAAAAAACGAATACGTACCTGTGCATTATATGTGGTGAAAATCATAGAATATATGACTGTTCTACTTTTAAATCAAAGGGCATTCAGGAACGATTAGCTGACGTTAAAAAATATAAGCTGTGCTCAAACTGCCTTCGTCAAGGTCATCCGGTTAGTGAGTGTCGTATGGGACCATGTCGTGACTGCAAGAAAAGACACAACAGCTTGCTACATGACCCTGCCACAATGTTAGCCAATAGTACTCTTGTCGAGGAGTCGAATCCTGGAACTGTCGCAAACTTTTCCCACCAAAACCAAAAACAGGTTCTTTTGTCAACAGCCTTGATTGAAGTCATCAATCCTATTACAAACAAAAGGGCAAAGGCTCGCGCTTTATTGGATTGCGGTAGCCAATCGTCATTTGTAACCGAGTCGCTTATGGACAAGTTGGCTCTAAAGTCAACTCCTATAGATGCTTTAAAGGTTATTGGAATAGGTAACAACTGTTCTAATCATGTGGTAGAAACTTGTACCACACAAATAAAATCACTAACTACGTCATTCAGTGTACAATTATCATGCTTTGTATTGAACGAATTAACAAGCGAGGTACCTAAAGCTCGCGTCGATATTAAAGCTCTAAATTTACCTTCAAATATTTTACTGGCCGATCCAAATTTCCACCAACCATCTTCGATCGATGTTTTGATTGGAGCTGATATATTTTGGGACATTATAGGAAATGAACAACGCTCACTTGGTCCCTCAAATCCTAAATTACATAGTTCAAAATTAGGGTGGTTAATTTCCGGTCCCATGCATTCACCAAATTCATACAATGCCATACATTGCAATCATGCCTTTATTTCCCCAAATTTTAATAATGAAGTTGATAAAATGCTTCCTATATTTTGGAACTTAGAGGAAGTTCCCCAAAAACCTATTTTAAGCGAAAGTGACAAGTTCTGCGAAACACATTTTTTAATTAATACGTCTCGACTAAGTACAGGTAGATTTTGCGTAAAATTGCCTTTATTAGATTCTGCCGATTGCTTAGGGGACACCTATAGGTTGGCCAAAAAACGGTTTCTCAATTTAGAAAGGAAATTTAAGCGAAACCCCCTTCTTAAGAGTGAATATTCAAAATTCATTAAGGAATATGAAGATTTAGGCCATCTCTCTAAATGTGATGAGAAACCGAACCCTTCATATTTTTTATGCCATCACGCTGTCCTAAAGGAGAATAGCGAATCCACAAAGCTCAGAGTTGTCTTTGATGGCTCAGCACCCTCCTCTTCGGGCTATTCTTTAAATGACATATTGATGGTAGGTCCAAACGTACAAGACTCTCTTTTCTCCATTTTGATTAGAGCCAGGCAGCACAAGTACATTTTTACTGGGGACATAGAAAAAATGTACCGACAAGTAGATGTTGCTAAAGTAGACCGTGATCTGCAACTTATTTTATGGAGAAACGATGAGTCAGAGCCAATTAAAATACTAAAACTGAATACTCTCACTTACGGAACTGCAAGTGCGAGCTATTTAAGTACTAGATGTATTTACCAGCTTGGGGAGGAGTGTGATGATGAGCTTATAAAAAATATAATTCAGCATGATTTTTATGTTGATGACGTCATCACAGGTTGTGACAGCGAAAATGAATTACGATATATTCAAAACTCCATTTCTAAAATACTAAATTCCGGATGTTTCAACTTACGAAAATACAAAAGTAATCTGCCTACTCTTTTTCAAAACTCTAATTTAAATACTCAAGAAAATTTAACATTCAGCGAATCATCTAACACTCTTGGGCTGGGGTGGAAGCCATCTAGCGACAATTTTCATTTTCCTACGAAAGAAACACTGAAAAATGCCGTTGTTACTAAAAGGCTCATAATGTCACAATCATTTAAAATATTTGACCCTCTAGGACTACTAAGTCCATGTATAATTCAACCAAAAATGATTTTACAAAAGTTGTGGTTTCAGAAGTTACAGTGGGATGAACCTGTGCCGCAAGAAATTGAAAATAGTTGGAATATATTTTCAGAAAATATTCCCGTTTTGCAAAATTTAGAGATTCCTAGATTAGTTCTATGTAACGATCCGATTCACATAGAAATGCATTCATTCTCGGACGCATCACAAAATGCGTACGGTGCATGTATTTATATGCGATCAGTATGTGCCAATAATGAGGTTACGACTAGGTTGTTGTGCGCTAAGTCAAAGGTTGCGCCTCTGAA
This sequence comes from Polyploca ridens, assembly GCA_951394255.1. Classification (NCBI taxonomy): domain Eukaryota; kingdom Metazoa; phylum Arthropoda; class Insecta; order Lepidoptera; family Drepanidae; genus Polyploca; species Polyploca ridens. The sequence goes on along the minus strand of OX596269.1, from coordinate 8,918,052 downwards.
ACCGACAACAATGCCGCGTCTTGAATTGTGCGCTGCGCTGCTTGCCGCTAGGTTATGTAAATCTGTCGCAGACTCACTTAGATATAAACCGGCGCGCATGGTTCACTGGTGCGACTCAAGCATAGTTTTAGCTTGGATACATAATGATCCAAAGAAACTAAAGGCTTTCGTAGCGAACAGAATATTAGAAATTACTGAAATCACAAATTCATCGCAGTGGCGTTATGTTCCTACTGCCGTAAATCCGGCTGATTTGATTTCCAGGGGCATAGACGCGATAAAGTTAGTATCAATGAATTTGTGGTGGTTCGGTCCCAAGTTTTTATCTTTAGAGGAGACAGATTGGCCTATTTTAAATAAAATTAATATTGATATATTGCCCGAAACTAAATCTAATACAATAGCTATATCTGAAACTTCTGAACCTATAATTCCCTTTGAAAAATATTCTAGTTTTAATAAATTACAAAGATCGTTTGCATACGTAAAGAGATTTATACATAATTTAAAAAATCCTACAAGTAAACTTACAAATGGCCTTTCTCTCGAAGAGTTAAATAATTCATTTTTATCGTTATGTACTTTAGCTCAACGTAAGTCATTTTCAACTGAATATGACTTGTTATCTAAAAATAAACCATTAAATACTAAATCTAAAATATTAGCACTTTCACCGTTTTTAGATCAAAACCTAATTAGAGTTGGTGGGAGACTGAATGCATCTGATTATACTTACGAAAAGAAGCATCCCATTCTCCTTCACTCATCCCATCACTTTACTAAGCTACTTTTTGAACGTGAGCATCTACGTCACATGCATGCAGGACCACAGTTGTTATTAGCGACGGTTAGAGAAACTGTTTGGCCAGTAAACGGAAGACGCATAGCTAGACGTGTAGTTAATAACTGCGTGCGTTGTAGGCGTATTCAAGGAAAAACTTTGTATCCGAAAATGGGTGATCTGCCGGCTCAAAGAATAACTCCGAATTATCCCTTTATGTCTGTTGGTTTGGACTTTGCTGGACCATTTCACATTTTAAATCGGAAAGGCCGTGGTAGTCGCTTAATAAAATGTTATTTATGTTTGTTTATTTGTCTTCGTTATAAATGCTTACACTTGGAAGCGGTCAGCGATTTATCAAAGGATGCTTTTGTGATGACGCTCAGAAGGTTTATTGCACGTCGTGGAAAACCAGCGGAAGTATTCTGCGATAATGGTACAAATTTCGTAGCCGCTGCTAAGGAATTTGGTCAATTTCTAAAGTTAAATGTAAAATCACTGTCTGACTTTGCAAATCAGGAAGGTATTAAATTCTTTTTCTCACCAGCTTACGCTCCTCACTTCGGTGGTATTTGGGAGGCTGGAGTCAAATCCGCCAAATATCACGTCAAGCGAGTAATTGGAAATAGCCACTTAACGTTTGAAGAGATCTTAACTTTATTTGCACAAGTGGAGGCCATACTAAATAGTCGTCCTTTGTGCCCCCTTTCTTCCTCTCCTAACGACCTCCTTTCTCTTTCTCCAGGGCACTTTCTCATAGGAAGACCGTTGTCTGCGCTGCCATCATCGAACTTACTAAGCTCCAATGAAACCTACCTGAAGCGGTACGAACGCCTTGAAAAACTTCGTCAACATTTTTGGAACAGATGGCAAAAGGAGTACATAGGGGAATTGCAACAGAGGACAAAATGGAAAACTAACACTGGCAAACTCAAAATTGGTGATATGGTGCTCCTCCAAGAGGATTATGTTCCACCGTTGAATTGGCGCCTTGGAAGAGTAACTCGTCTATTTCCTGGACCGGATGGAATCTCCCGAGTAGCTGATGTTAACACCATGAGAGGCTGTGTACGGAGGCCTTTGGTGCGCATATGCCCATTGCCTACGGAAGATGAACTCCAGAGTTGAAAGGAATCTTTCAACGGGCGGGAAGATGTTCCGGCTTCCTTCAAGTATCGCAGTGGCAATTTATGTATTGCCTTAGTTGATTGCCTTATCTTCGCACAAGGCGCAATTTATATTATTTTATGTAAAAACGCACGTCATCTTTCCTTTTTTATTCCTAAGCCAGCGTTAGGCGCATTAGCATCAAAAATTATTATTATATCTGTTTTAAAGAAAATTGAGTTTTATTGGCTCCAAGTATTATAGAAGATACAATTATTAATAGCACAGCTGAAAGTATTTATTATAATTATATTCAGATAATTTTAATGATAATGTTTTGGATCAATATCATTTGATCAAAACAATTATACCAAATACAATAATAATAATAAACACATATGAATTATGTAGCAATAGATATAAATATATATTTAATCATGAATATTTACTTAAATTTATATTGACGTACGATCTGCAAACAATTACATTCAAAATCAAATATAAATAACATGAATAAATCTTCCACGAAAATGTAAAAATACCTTATTGTTTTCTTTCGATAATTTGCGACATGAAAACGTCTGGCATCTGTTTTGAATTTTAAATAGAATACATTGGTGACACAGCTTTATGACAGCCCCATCAGTCCAAATATTTATTTGAGAGTTTGTTGGCGAAACTTATAAGTTTGAATTGAATGAGCTTGAACTTTCGGTGAAGGAAAGTATATCTACCCGCTAGCTGGCTACCTAAAAGTCCCGGTTGAGAACTTGCTCCCAGTTAAGAGCTTGCTCCCGATTTAGAGCTTGCTCCCGGTTGAGAGCTTGCTCCACTTTGAGAGCTTGCTCCCCGTTGAGAGCTTGCTCCCGGTTGAGAGCTTGCTCGCCGATTTGCCCGCGTAAGGGTGCTAAGGCAAAATTTCGGGCCGGCATCGTCTTGTCAATTCAAAAAAGAAAGATAACTAATTGTTGAAAAACAGTCGCCAATTTACCGAACCATGTAATTCCTGTAGCTAAACATGCAAGCCAGTTCTTATCTAGGCGTTGGATGCTTACCACCTCTGGTCACACCAACACTTACCTCGGTGAGATTTGAGTAAATATAGCTGAATCCATAAAGCTGAATCTAAAAGTAAAACTAAAGAGTACAGGCATAAAAATAATACATTTACCCATAAACAAATGCGAGAGTGACAGGGCTTAAAATAGCCTGTGACAAGTAGTTATTTTTCTGCGATGCAAATGAGGGTTGACGCAAATATCTGACGCTAACGATGTTACTTGCGGACATTGGGCAGAGATGGGAAATTTGTTCAGCCCTGAACGGCCTGAGAGTGGAATGGAATCACAATTTCCTATTTTAGGTTGTAGGTAAGGAAAAATATGTCCAATGTCCAAAAGAGGATGTTTATAAAAATCATGTTTTATTAACAATAAGAAAAAAAAAACATTTTTATGCAGAAAGTATACAATATTGCGTAGTGAGAATTTTTATGAAGTTTTTGATTACAGTATCTATTTAAGAAACTTACCAGAAAATAATAAAAGCTAATGAAAAAGAAATACAATTCCAAAACAATGCAATCACTACCAATTTACACACAAAACGAAAAATCCTTTGTCATTCTCAAATATTACAGTTTTTCCCAAAAAATATGGAGAAAAATCTGATTGGAATGTAGGTACGTACAGGCCTTCCGTGGAAATAACACGCATTGCCTGGAATATTTGCTAAATTTAATATATAAAACATATGAATCGTTCAATGTTGTAGGCCTCGGGGATTTTGGGTAATAACGTATTATGCCATCAATGTAGGGTCAGCAGAAATGTTGTTTTATAATAAAGAGAAAAAAAATATTATGCATCAGCCTTAGTCAGGTTCAAAAGCGAAACTAGCCGCTGATCAAAATTTTTACTGTCATATTAAAGAGTATTATATTATTTTTACTAAAAATCTTTTATCAATATTAAGTATTTATATTATTATTAATCTTTGTATTAATCAAACAATCGTTTTTTTACTATAAAGTAAGACGTAAATTTTAAAGGTTAATTTTATTCACGCGATTCGCGTACAAAACACATTTTGAATATCTTAGTATGATTAGGGTAACGAAAAATCATTTTTTCATTTAGATTTTGTCAGAGTATATTAAACTTCAGAAATTGCATTTTAGATTAAACCTTTTCATAAATCTCAAAGTGACACGAAAATATTTCTTATAAAAATAAATATGTTTTTCAATTATAAAAGCAATTTCAACTTTACTAAAGGATTTGAAGAGTACTCGAGTTTTTTTTATAATAATATTAATATTAACGGACTTTCATCAACTTATTCAACAAGATATTTTTTATATTATTTAAAGTTTTGTAAATCCTCATTAAATGAGATACGATTTAAAAAAACTTACTTTTATACACAACAAGTTGGTAATAAGATTAATAATGAAATGTTGCTAAGTTAACTAGTTTTAGAAAGTTAAAATCCCTTGTCAAGAATAAAACAAATAAAAATCATGTTGAACTTAAGTTAAGATGCTTAAGTCAAGTTGTAAACTTGTTAATTTGTTTGAATATTTTAAAATTGTTGAGAACTTGCTCGCCGACTTGTCCGCGAAAGGGTGATAAAGCTAATCATTTTTGGCACTCAAAATAAAAAAAAAAACAAGATTGATGTACTCAGAGAATTTTCTTTTTTCAAAACGTGTATGCTGAATAACTGTTACTATGGCAACAACTCTGAAATAGCGACAAAAAAATCAAACCTAACATAGATTTTTAAAAATATGCCATCCCAAAGTATCGTTAAATATTTGTTTACAGCTATCCTGTGGTTTCACCTACATTCCCGAAGGATCGGATGTTTCTCTGGGACCTTTATCCCTTGTTTAATTCCGGGGCATGTTAAATATGCTGTATTTGCCCCCCATCACAAACAGCGACACAGACTTTCGCATGTATAGTATTAGTAGAAGTAACTATTTTTGATAAAGATTTTTTATTTGCACAAAGTATGGTAAACAAACTTTGCGCTATAATTGGCATGAAAAATATTAATATAATTAAAATTAAACTGTCACTTATTGAAATAATTAATTCAATAAGTGACAGACCACAATTAAAATTCTTAAAAATACTCTATTACATGACAAAATTAATAATAAAAATAAAATTAGTTTAATGTCAGAAAAATATGTAATAAAAAATTAAAATAACAATTGTAATAAACATAAATAAAAATATATCAAAAGGCAAGTAAACCTTTAAAGAAAATAATTTATATTATAAAAACTCTTTTCCATGAGCCACGTATATAATTTAATTTTTAATCGATTTAACATCGATGATATATTTTTAGTTAAAATTTATTTTTCTGCTATCGCTACAAGCGACCTCCTCACCTACGGAAATTGTAAAGTAAAATTGGGGTAGTCATTTCATAAATTGCATTTGACCTCCCCTCGTTGGCAATATTAAATCTGTGAATATTCGTTTTACTTAATATTGTATGCCATGTTGAAAATTATTTTATTACCTCTCGTTATATTATATGAATATAGGTTGAGTAATCTTGGGAAGCAATCTTTCGAGTTTATTGGTTATTAACTTTTTTTATTATTAGATTAATCAGCCTGTAATTCAAATGAAATGAAATGAAATAATTTATTCATTCAAATAGGCCTTCACAGGCACTTATGAATAGTCAAACTCTAATGCACTAATGCACGGTTCGGAAGGTTGATTTTGCTGAAATGAGCCGGCAATAAACTCAGCAATTACTCTTTTCAAAAACAAACTTAAAATTACATCAGATGTTTCCTGCGAGAACGAGCGCGCAAAGCTGACGTAAATTGGATTTATATGTAATTAATAGTTGCGCCCCGCGGTTTGACCCGCATTCCCGAGGGATGATCGTATGTTCCCGGGATAAAAAGTATCCTATGTCCAGAACATATTCTAGAAGAAGTATCCAGAACATATTCTATCAGCATGCCAAATCTAGGTCGTTGAAGCGTGATTGAGTAACAATCATATATCCAAATTCTCGCATTTATAATAATAATATATTATATTTATTTATTTAAATTGGATACCCAACAAATAATACACTTCATTCTAATCAACAATAATTACAGTTAATACATCTAGTACTTCTTCAATTACAGGAGATCAGAGCAAGCACATTATAAAGTGGGAAGGAGATTATTTTATAACTTATTATAATTTGTACGCGAATTTCATATTTTAAATAAAGCAATAAACATAAACTTTATGCACCTATCATCATCATCAGCCTATAATGTCCCACTGCTGAGCACAGGCCTCCTTTCACAAATGAGGGTGAAAGAATGGGCAATACTCCACCACGCGTGCCCACTGCAGATCGATGGAGGTAGGCTAATGGTCAACCTGCTGTTGGAATTTTTCAAGCCGCCTAGGAGAGCAACTAGCTTAACGACTATCACAATTAAGTGATCACCGGGACCAACGGCTTTACGTGCCTTCCGAAGCACGGAAACGCTCGATTTGAAATACCACTAGGCGGTTACCCATCCAGGTACCGACCACGACGGTGGTAGCTTAACTTTGCCGATCGATTAAGAACGGCTAATCATGCTACACCACGAACGCTTCTATGTACCTATAATATGTATAAATAAAAATCTATTGTAACATGTATGATGTAGCGTAATTTGAGAACGGCTCGACCGATTTCGCTGTTTATAGGGGTTCTGTACTCAAAGGATGCCAAACGGGACACTATTTAAAAGCCTCTGCTGTCCGTCTATCCGTCCGTCCGGCTGTATCTCATGAACCGTAATAGGTTCCTTCTAGGCTTTGTGTGCACCACCTTCGGCCGCATCATCACTTATCATGGTGAGATTGCGGTCAAACACAGGCCTATGAAGAATAAAAAAAAAAAAGGTAGACAGTTGAAATTTTCACAGATTGTATATATCTATTGCTACTGTATCGAACTAATCATATAAAAGAAATAATATTAAATATTAAAGGGGGCTCCCATACAAGAAACCTCTGTACTGAACCCTTCCTATGCGAGTCCCAATCGCACATGGCCGGTTTCTTATATTGCACTAGCTGTCTCGCGCGGTTTTACCCGCATCCCCGGGATAAAAAGTCTATAATACTCGGGGGTAATGTAGCTTCCTATTAATGAAAGAATTTTTCGAATCCGACTGATAATTCCAGAGATAAGCCCGTTTAAGGTGGCCCTCTGGCCGGCGCAACTTCAACGCAAGCATAGTCTAAAAGCTTGTTGTTTCATCCAACGTAATGTTTGACTGCGAAAAAAGAGAGACAGCATCAGGGCCGTCGGTTATCAGTCGGTAAATTCCGCTGATCACTCTCGGCCGCTTCGATAGGTTGTCATTCATGATTTCGCTTTCATAAAACTTGTTCCAGGAGTATACTTCTTGTGAAAAAATCTTACAAGTTTGTGAAAAAAAAGTTAGTTATTTAGAATCTCCAATACATTTGCAAGCCTGGTATCTAAATGTTTTCTTTACTTTTACAATTTATAGATACATTAGATATGGCCAAAGTTCAGGCAAAAACGCTTGTTTTCGGAGGCTTTGACTGAATTTGTTTCACACTTTTTTTAAATTACGCCTAGATACACGGCTAGATATAGCGCACAAGATACTAATTTGTTCAAAACATCTAACGAAAAATGTTTAACGACGCCATAATAAGTACAGAGGTTTTGTATGAAAAGTATGACGAATTGAGTCCTCTTAAACAAACAAAAAAACTCTTCCGCTTTATTATTAGTATATAGATTTAAATCCATACTTGAATTTTTTTTAGTAAGATAATTTACTGAATAAAACCTGTCATGAAGCCACTTCACACAATGTCATTTAATCAACTTATAACAACACAGTAAACTTTTTGATTAAATCTTTGTTTCGCATTCATTGAGTCACGAGCAACGTTAGTCAAACTTTCACTAATCTCAGTTATATGAACAAAGTTTGAGCATCCACGTGTAGTGTTAAGTTTCGGAAAATTGAGAGGGTTTCGTTGCTAAACGTTTAAACTAATTTCGTGGGAAGCATTTTGCTCAATATTAGCTAGATTACTGTTTTGGATAATGGAAAGAGATCCGATGACTATGTGTGAGAATATGTATCGAAATACTCTATTATATTGTTACTAACTTTCATCCAGGCGTTGGTCACGCACCAGAGGCATCCTTTTACCCAGGATATAAGTATCATTTTTTAACTTAAAGTATTATCTATACATCACACACACACTCACACTCACACACATACACTCACACGATACATATACATTATACACCCTCCACCCACTCACGAATACACTACTCATTTAAAATAGCCTGCATTATTTTTGTAAATTTAAATATTATTATTATTTATTTCAGTACAAGTATAATACAATGAAATTAGGAAGAGCGGGTCTCCCCTAACACAGGTTTTATAAACTTAAAAGGGGAGTCCCAACCCCTGTAATTTACAAACTTGTAATCTAATAAAGAAATTTTGAATTTTGTTTTTTTTTTTTTATACATACTCGTATGTGCCGAAATTTTCAAAGGGCTATGTTTGACCGCCATCTCGCCATAGTAATTGATGATGTGGCATGGTTTTTAGTACTTGTGTACTACAAAAGTATATAAATATCCTATTACCACATTACCACAGTGTTGTCACAAGTGGAGCACGAATTCGCGTAGCAGGGATGGACTTGCGAGCCTCGAATGAGCGTTCGGCTCGCGCTCGAGTGCGGTCCAGCAATTGTCAGTTTTTTGACGAACCCAGGGATTCGCATCGCGCTCGTATTGTCGGCTCGTTTACGTCCACACTTGACATCGCGAGGGACGAACGAAGACTGGCTCAGCTTGTGCTTGGGTAGTGTAGACGCATCATTAGAATTTCGATTCCTAACCATAAATCGAAAGATTTCGGTACTAAAAGTGTTCATACCACTAAGGTGGCAAACAAGCATACGGCCCGCCTGATGGTAAGCAGTCACCGTAGCCTATGGACGCTTGCAACACCAGGGGTATCACTCGCGCTTTGCCGACCCTGAAGAAACCTCTTCACACCCTTCTTGAAGAATTCCATGCTGTACTCCATTGGGAAAACCACGGCATGAGCTCATTCCACAGTCTGAGCGTCCGCGGAAGAAAACTCCTTTGAGCCCGCACAGTTCGAAACAATTCTGGTTTCAATTTGTGTCTCTAAAACTTGGACTACTCCCAATAAAGAACGTCTAAACGATAATAAATTTTAATTAATCAAATTCAGTTAGGTCTACTACAAAACAATGGTGCATTGCATACAAACATGGGGGCAGGGTTTCCATCTTCCAAATAGTAACGTTATTTTTTGTTCGTGCTGGTGCGGCCGGCCACGTGAAATTGAATATCGCAACCACTGGATTCGAATGTGCCCATACATCAGGCTTGAAGCATATTAGTTATTCTAGGTAGAGTTTGAACTTAGGATAACTTTAGGACTGATAAAAATAAGATTTTTATAAAATTTTAGGTTGATTAATACAATTTTTATGTTTTATTCAATTAACTAAACTACTATGCTGTTTATTACATATTATTAGTGGCTTATTATTAATTTCAATCAATTGAATGCAAATTATATTCTATTTATTTTAAGGTTGGTATGTAATTTAATTCCATTTAAACTTTTTAAAGGAGTATGAATTAATTATTCTACCCTTACTCGAAATACAATACTTTATTAAACAGTTCAATATGATAAAATGAAAGTTACTCGGGAAATTGCTATAAAAGAGACAATTTATTTGTCTCTTTTATTGAATTTGGTTAAAATTATTATAGCCTGCAATAACATCCATGTCCTAACGATAACATAAATGTAATCTATTTTTAACAAAAACTTCAAGATCAAATTGGGTAGACTTTTCCGGAAAGCTTACTGCTTTGACCTTTTTACGGGGTTGACGAAACCTAACTATCTGTTTTAGATAGTTTTGGATTTGATGCCTGAATGAGACTCGTTTCATGACAAAGATATTATTAAAAAAATCATCCTTTTTCTTTTATTATAAAATAAATAAATATCCTGGGACATTCCGTACTATGGAAAATAGATAACTGATATACTACATATATATTACTTTTTGTTTGTAAATACATAATTACACCCGGACTCAGGACATACAGACAGTTCATGCATACGTCCTGCCATGCCTTGTCCTGTGTGGAAATCGAACCAACGATCTGCGGCGCTATAGTTAGAGTCTTAACCAACTGCGCCAACTGGCCCGTCCATATTATACACAAACTTTATCCCAGGAATTAACAATAAAACTATTTTATGCATACACAGAATATTAAAACAAACCCATTGTAATTGTAAACAATGAAACAATAAGCTCCTAGCTCTAAAGTTTCCGTGGTCGCTATACATGGCGATACAGCGTCGGCGACACTAAAAAATCCCCGAAAGCTTTTAAGCTCACGTCACGTCGGTTTCGGTGGAGAACTGATTGGCGGTTGTGCAGACTGGCGCTTTTGACTTTGAAGTTAATTAGGTACGAATAATTTATGACAAATTTTGCCTATTTGAATATGTCGATTCGATTTATTCAGTTAGGGGAACAATTTGTTAGTAACTCATTTTGCATTGATAGACTAATTAATCCAATAACTGTGTATGTTATTTAATAGTGTTTGAAATTATAAGTTAATAATAAAAACGCGTTAGTAAACTTTTACTAACGTAAATTCTTTATACTCAGGGTACTGAGTGACAGTGTACGGGAAAGGTCTTGAAAGTATTTTTTTGAATATGTAATGTTTTGTAAAATCTTAAACAAAAAGTAGTAAAGTATCAATTCTATGCTAAATGAACTACTACAGTCGCTAATTACTGAAATATCTATCCATATTGATCTAAAAAGGTAAAAAACAATAAAAACTCTAAAAAAATCCGTCTCGGTACCTACTGATGTTTAACCTTAAGCTACGAAAGATTGAAAAGAAATAGTAATAACCTGGTTAGTTACCACACGTAAGTTGAAAATGTTGCCTTCCAACTAAATGTCTGTAAATTGTGAACCCAAATTCCTAAATAATACATAGAGAACGTTTCAACCGCCAGACTAGGTAGCCAACATCACAACTTTCTACGGAAATAGGTACGCTCTATCTGTACCGCATCGGTCCGCGGTAGTTTTTCCACGTGTCGGCCTGGCATCACTGGGATCTCGATGGAAATGGTAGTTTGGGATGTCAATTTACTTGAACTTTCGTATTTTAATTGCTTGTTTGGTTCAACTAGGGTGCAAGTTTTTTTTAGGCGGCTTAGCTATGAAAACGCGTCATACTTGTGAGCAGGTGCTGCTTGTGGGGGTTGGTCTGCTTAAGTTTGCCATTTATTTATTTACTTATTAAATATAGATTCAGTCTACTTTGTAGTTTTGCCGCCGCGCCGGGGCACGCAGTTGTTGTCAGTGCGATTAGAATGTAAATATTATGTAATGAATCTAAGCTTGTTTTGAAAAGAGTAATTGCTGAGTTTATTGCCGGCTCTTCTCAGCAAATGCAACCTTCCGAACCGGTATTAGAGTATTAGAGTCAGGCTTTTCATAAGTGCCTGCGAAGGTCTATTTGATTAATTGATTTTGAATTTTGATTTTTGAATTTTGAAAACGGAATTTCGACGAAGTATAAAATCTGTTTGTTTTATACCACTTAGGTGGCAAACAAGCATACAGCCCGCTTGATGGTAAGCAGTTACCGTAGCCTATGGACGCTTGCAACACCAGGGGTATCACTCGCGCGTTGCCGACCCTAAAAATCTGTTGCAAAGATCCTATCAGTTTTAGCAGTTCCAATTGACAATCTAAAGGTCTACGCTACGCGAAGCGAGCACGAGCTGAGGACACGTGATGCAAGAATTCGCGTAGTATGAACGGACTACGAGCATTCGGCTCGCGCTCGAATCAGCTCCGCGAATTGTCAGTTTTTTGACGAACACAGCATCGCATATCGCTCGTTGTACATCCACATTTAACATCGCTAGCAACGAACTAATAGAGGCTCGGCTCGTGTTCGGTTCGCGTAGCGTGGACGCACCATAACAAATTAAGGCGGCCCTCTGTGGCCGGCGCAACTTCAACGCAAGCATAGTCTAAAACCTTGTTGGTACATCCAACGTAATGTTTGACTGCGAAAAAAGAGAGACAGCATCAGAGCCGTCGGTTATCAGTCGGTAAATTCCGCTGATCACTCGCGGCCGCTTCGCTAGGTCGTCATTCATGATTTCGCATTCATAAAACTTGTTCCAGGAGTATACTTCTTGTGAAAAATCTTATAAGTTTGTGAAAAAAAAGTTAGTTATTGAGAATCTCCAATACATTTGCAAGCCTGGTATCTAAATGTTTTCTTTACTTTTACAATTTATAGATACATTAGATATGGCCAAAGAACAAGCAAAAACGCTGTTTTTCGGAGGCTTTGACTGAATTTGTTTCACAATTTTTTTTAATTACGCCTAGATACACGGCTAGATATAGTGAACAAGATACTAATTTGTTCAAAACATCTAATGAAAAATATTTAACAACGCCATAATAAGTACAGAGGTTTTGTATGAAAAGTATGACGAATTGAGTCCTCTTTAAGGACCATAGCCACATATGTTCACTTCTTCCAAAAACTGGAGTGACCTGTGCCGTGGTAACTTATAACCACAGCACCAATATTGGTTTGTGGTTTACACAAGCTAATAAATTAGGATTAAAATACTATTTTGTCTATTTTAAAACTCAATACTCGGCTATTGCGTTAGTTATTAAACTAAGTAATTGAGGTATGGGTTGAAACATTCGTTGGCAGTAAGTTCTGTATAAATGATATAATTGTTTCAATACTGAAATCGAAAAATATTTCTGTAAAGATTTAAGCTGAATTATCTGCTTAAAACTTAAATTAGACAGATATATAATTTCTAAAGTTAAATAGTAAAGGTACACGGTAGAATCTACGCAAAACATGTATGAAAAATTCGACCATAGACACATTTTAAGGAATATTATCTTGGCTCGCGGTTAAAAAAATAACAATTACATCAATTGTTATAATAGAATGCGCGTCTCTCGCGAGAACAAACAGAATATACATATATATAGATTTTTACCAAATTAGTGTCTATGGTAAATTCATAAATATTAAAAACTCACCTCTTTCTCCAACAACGCGATGACCGCCGATGACAGCCAAAAAGACAACTGTCAAAACTGCCTTCAACGCCATCTTGTATCAGTTACACTATACACATTACACCATAACATTGACACTTACACCGAACGCACTAAACTTGTCGCTAACGTAAATGCACTACACTGTCACTTAACTGGAACTATTTTACGGTCAGAACATGATGGGTCGATTGTCGTTCGAATTGCCTGCAAGGAAAACGGAAATATTTTAATAAAGTAATGTATTTATATTGTAAGCAAAGTCATTGTTGACGCTGTGAATGTTAAAAGAGACCGCAGGGGCAGTGCGAGTCAATATGTTGACTCGGAGGTTCATTTTACTTGTGAATTTAAAATATCTTTATCCACACCCATGCTATAAATCCTCTATTAAGTTTCCTGAAACAGTTAGCTTATTGCCAACATTAAAACATCCGGTGTCATGGTAACCATTATATCATCCAAAACAGTGTAATGTTGTACTGAATTTCATTATGCAACTCTTTTTTTTTGCTTTTTCGTTCCATTCCTTACTCATCAAACAGCCACATTCTCCGTGGTATCCTTATGAATTTCAAAAAAATATAACATTTTCATGCAGGCGCGTTTCACTATTAGACCAGGGTAGATAATTTTTGAAACCAAAAAAAATTACAGTAGGATGAAACCCATTAGAAAAGGCGGGGAATATGATCAAAATGAAAGGAAAAATAAATTACGGTCGATCCGAGTTCGGGAAGTGGGAGGGGGTGAGTTTTTAAGGGTGAAAAATGGTTTATCTTGATTTCCGGCAAAACTACAAGTCCTATGGAAAAAAGTTAAATGGCAAAGTTGTAGGCAATAAAAAGATCTACAACTTTTGTATTTGCAGATTTTTCACATAACCTCAAAATTTATGTGAAAAATTCAAAAAACCAAGTTTTTGGTTTTTTATTTATATCTTTTTCAAAAAAAAAAATTTTTCTACGAAATTTGGTGAAATCTTACCTTATTATGTCCCAAATACACTGTAATTTATTTGATTAAAAATATTTATTTTTTCGCTTCATTTTAATTTAATATCAAAAAAGCACCCTAATTTTCAATCGAAAATTCTGACGTCAAAATATCAGCTTTTTTCAAAAAGTTTGGGGGCTTTTTGTTCGTTGAAATATCTACTTTCTGATGGTGTAAAGAAAAATATACATTACTATAGGAAATATTCTTAGAAAATGCAAAAAATTGAAAAAACCTCAAATTCGAAAATTTTTTTTTAATCATTATGTACAATTTTGAGGTATTTATTAAAATTTACACTTTAATTACTCAAAAAACGTAAGATTTCATGTTTTATTGATAAACGAAAAAATTACAAATTAAAATATACTTCTATAATTAACAAACAAATAAGTTAATAAAGTTAATATTTAATAAGACATCTACAATATTTTGAAAAAGTTGTAGAATCTTCTTTAAATAATATTTGTAGATGCCTATTTATTGCTGTTTTAAGATAATTTATATACCTGAGTGACCTTCGGTGAATTTAAGCCCATTGTAAGTTATTTCATTGAGAAGTGGGGACGGACCTAGGAGGGTCTGGGCCTTACTACATACCTGCTATTTCGTAGCAGCTGTAAAGACCGTTAGCCAGTATTCGAGATACAGAGTAGTGTACAACATCGTTTTTAAAAATACACGTGCAGGCTGAGTTACTCTAAGTGATTTGTGAGAAATTTACTTTATTCAAAGAATCGTTTGGAATCTACATAGCAAGGTAAATACTATCTGTATTTTAATCTATATTAATCAGCTTCAAAATAAAAATAGTAATATTTTTTTTTATGAATAGTATGTTTAACGTAACATAACCTAAAAAATTGAAATTGAATGATATTTTAGTACAAGAATAAAAAAATAGTAATTTCGTTTATTTTATACAAACAGATTTAGTTATACTCATGATGTTAATGTTTCAAATTTTTTGTATTTATTGTCGATTCTCTTCTTGCTAGACGCCACTAAACGATTCAAAGCTGTTTTTTTTATTTCATACACTTGCTTGTCGTCTGACTTATTGCAGATTATACAAACAGATTCTTCCATACTGGTAATCTGAAAGGACAAAATCAAATTAATAATGCCTTCAAAGTTTTATCATGAGTATAACTAAATCTGTTTGTATAAAATAAACGAAATTACTATTTTTTTATTTTTTTTTATTAGGGACATAATAAGGTAAGTTTTCATCAAATTTCGTAGAAAAAAATTTTTTTTTGAAAAAGATATCAATAAAAAACCAAAAACTTGGTTTTTTGAATTTTTCACATAAATTTTGAGGTTATGTGAAAAATCTGCAAATATAAAAGTTGTAGATCTTTTTATTGCCTACAACTTTGCCATTTAACTTTTTTCCATAGGACTTGTAGTTTTGCCGGAAATCAAGATAAACCATTTTTCACCCTTAAAAACTCACCCCCTCCCACTTCCCGAACTCGGATCGACCGTAATTTATTTTTCCTCTCATTTTGATCATATTCCCCTGCTTTTCTAATGGGTTTCATCCTACTGTAATTTTTTTTCATTTTTTACCATTTTTGTAGGCTTTGACCCTGGTCTATATCACAGCGCCGTAATAAAAAAAAACTTAGAGGTTATTCAAATTCACGTCGTATCCCGCCATTTTGGTTCGATATTAGAATTGCAGAAATTTATTACTTTGTTGTTTACAAAAATGAACATGGGTGTAGATAAAGTCTTGTATGCAACTGTACATAATTAGTTATTAAAACCCTCATGTGATACTATTATCACACTCGCTTCGTGTGATAAACCCACATTCGTGTTTTAATACCTCTTATTATACAACAGTTGCATAAATAACTATTATTTAAGACCAATTTCATACAGAGCTTAAAATGCCCCGCGAATGCAATACAATATTATCTTCAGGGCAGAATTGCGGCTCCCCTGATGTTTACGGACATGAAGACGGATGTTTTTATTAGAATAATTCGCGAAAAGTTTCGAATTCGAATCGAATAAAATCGTGACAAAAAACAGCTCTATAATAAGGTGGTATAAGTAAACATTCCTTGTGACGTGTTTGGAAATTAATTCACTTGAGCTTACACAAGTGCTCATTTTCCTTTATACAGAGCTACGTCATATACTGTCCAAATTTTCAAAGCTGAAAGTACACATCTATATGAAGTACTTTGAGATCATTTTACAAATTGTGATCGATTTCAAGAGGAGAGAGTCCATTTTTGGAAGTATGAAGCAATTTCCGATTTTAAAATTATTCATTTCATTAGTATCTCCTGGCTAGATAGCAAACTTTTGCCCCCTTATTCATAAAGAAGTTATCAGACGTTGACTAGCTAAAATTACGAAGTCTTGATCTGACACGTCACATTTGGTGATCGAAAGAGTGAGACGGGGCACACTATTACACTGAGTTAAAAAGCGATTATGAATAAGAGGGTTAATACAGGGTGTTGTTTTGGTCAGCGACAAGCGACCCAGGAGCGTTAGTACAAAATATATATTCCCCAAAAATGGACTTAATTCCATTAAATACTTTAAATATGTTGAGAAATACCTTATTCAATTTGAAATAAAATTACCGCAAAGAATGGTTACTAGGCACGTGCACAGACTAGAGCTAGGCGCAAGCCGCCATCGCCCCACCCCTTTACTCCCTCGCACTCCCGTTGAGTATTATGTCTACACTTTAGCTTATTACATGATTTTCTAAAAAAAATTTTTTTTTATTTTTATTATTAAATAAAAATAAAGTATTTTTTTTTGCACCAGTATCATTTGTATTATCGACCCTGAGTCGCTCGTCGCTGACCAAAACAACGACCTGTATATACAACCTATCTAAGTCATTATCTTTATATATAAAATTCTTCTGCACGTGTGTATGTCACTGAACTCCTCCTAAACGGCTGGACCGATTTGAATGAATTTTTTTGTAAGCGTTTGTGTGGCGCCCTGGATGGTTTAGATTCACAAAATATCAGCCCGGCAGATGGCGCTGCAGTCGATGTAGGGTAGGGTAGGGTAGCACCACGCGAACGAAGTTGCGTATCTTATAATATTCTAGCTTAGATTTATGCATAACTACTTCCAATCGCATCATTTTATATGTACTAAGATTAAAAAGTATAATGTCACTCTCACAGTAGCCTGTCAGCCCATCTGCATGGGCCAGAATAACAACGGAAATCAATTGTTATTTTTTAACCGCAAATCAAAGGGAAAATGGTTTTTCGGATTTCTTAAAAGTTACTATGATTTTGTATCTAATTGCCCATTAGAATGATTCTCAGAAGTATTTTATGTTACCTACATTGTTATCGTATTATATACTAACTATATCCCACCAAAAACATTTTCATGTAAAATATTGCAAAGATGGAACATATGGCTCGCACTGTCAGAAAGTTATCAGATCTCATGTAGAGCCAAGCTTATAACGCCCTAACTCTACAAGCCCTAACTTCACAAAGTCTACACCTTAGTCAAAATATGTGGCTTGGCAGTTGAATCCTATTTCCCTTGGTCACGCCATAACTTGATAACGACTTTACCAATTGCATCCATATTTTTGTTAGAGATTTTGTATCCCGGGTACGCGGGTGAAACCGCGGGGGACAGCTAGTAATTATATAAATAAATATCCTGGGACATTCCTCACACACGGTCATCTGATCCCAAACTAAGCAGAGCTTGTATCGTAACTACATGCAGCTCAACATCAATAAGTGTTTTGTGGTAAGCTTTACCAGGAAAATGAATAAGTTCATGTTTGATTATTCCCTCGAGGGAAATATTCTTGCGAGGAAGTGCATTGCTAAGGATCTGGGGGTATATTTTGATGATAAACTTACATTTCATCATCACTATGACTATATCATAGACCGTGGTTCACGATTGCTAGGGTTTGTCTC
The DNA here is from genome assembly GCA_951394255.1 of Polyploca ridens. Taxonomy (NCBI): domain Eukaryota; kingdom Metazoa; phylum Arthropoda; class Insecta; order Lepidoptera; family Drepanidae; genus Polyploca; species Polyploca ridens. Next base: position 8,899,981 of record OX596269.1, on the reverse strand, counting down.
GAGATCTACAAAAGACTTTCGAAAGCCTAAGAGCTTCATCTATCTGTATTACTCACTCATTCGTTGTATTCTCGAGTACAATTCAGCGATCTGGTCTCCATTCTACAGCGTTCACATCGATCGCATCGAACGCGTTCAAAAACATTGCCTGAATATTGTCAGTTACATATGTGGCATGGGTCGTAAGCTTAATTCCTACAGCGAGCGGATGGAATACTTCCACGTGACCTCTCTAGCTGTGCGCCGGAATTATATTGAACTCAACCTACTTTTCAAAATAGTCAACTCCTTTTTAGATTCCCCTACTCTTCTATCCCTCATAAATTTCAATACTCGATTCAGGTCCCGTAATCGTAACTACAATATTTTTGCCCTTCAGGTATTTTCCAACAATACATCTTTCTACAACCCTATTATTCGAATGTGTCGCCAATACAATGAGATCCTTGTAACTAATAGAGACATCGATATTTTCAATGCAACATTGTGTCAGTTCCGAAGACAATTAAAAACTATTCTATTTTAGTTTAAGATTTTATAATATTATATTTTGTTTTAAATTTAACCATAGATTTAATGTAACGTAATACGTGTATACGTGTTACGTTAGTAGTACTTCTTGTTCTATATAGTACTTCTAGCGAATATCAATTATATATTTTTGCTATGATGCATCTAGGCATACATGTATTGGAGTACATTCCAGATCGATACCTTTAATTGTATGTAATTATCATGTATTGATTGTATTCTGTGTTGTGTGCTATAATAAATAAATAAATAAATTGGAAACCAGATAACTGATATAATACATATACTACTTTTTGTTTGTAAATACATACTTAATTTACATATAAAACATTTGAAGATCAAAGCTACTGAAGTTATTATTAGTTTGGAAGACAGTTGCCAACTGAGAAGAACCGGTAAGAAACTCAGCAACTTTTTGAATATTTCTAGACAAACAACAAGAGAAATATACAAAGATCTATATAATTCTGATTGTGTATCAAAGCTAAAAAGCGTACAAAGAACGTAGATTGTGTAATTATCTATGAAACTAAATATTAACATTTTGATCCTGTAATTTAAAATTTACAGAAGGATTTCACGTTTAATTGTAATTTTAGTTTGTAATATTCCGTTTCATATTAAACTGATAGTAATTACTGTTCTGGATATAATTATAGAAATCTAAATGTATAATGGAAAGAGTATATATATCCGAAACGGGTGAAGACACGCAATTGTTGTCAGTGCGATTAGAATGTAAATATTATGTAATGAATCTAAGCTGCTTTGAAAAGAGTAATTGCTGAGTTTATTGCCGGCTCTTCTCAGCAAATGCAACCTTCCGAACCGGTATTAGAGTATTAGAGTCAGACTTTTCATAAGTGCCTGCGAAGGTCTATTTGAATAAATGATTTTGAATTTTGAATTTTTGACTACATCAGGTATAGACTCTCTATAAAAAGTTTCAGCTCAAAATAAATTACCAAAATTTATTGAATTAAAATCATAACCAACGTGTCACCGCTCAATGAGGGTAATTATCATTTTGCGTCACTTGCTAATATTAATATACATTTCCCTTTCGCGATCTGTGTGCCTATAAAGAAGTGGATTACTGTAATGAATATCTTTTTTTATTACATTATTATTTAAATTAAGAAAATCAATGAAGGTCAATAGTATTTTTTTTTTTATACCACTAAGGTGGCAAACAAGCCTACGGCCCGCCTGATGGTAAGCAGTTACCGTAGCCTATGGACGCTTGTAACACCAGGGGCATCACTCGCGCGTTGCCGACCCTGAAGAAATCTCTTCACACCCTTTTTGAAGAACCCCATGCTGTACTCCAATGGGAAAACCACGGCGGGGAGCTCATTCCACAATCTGAGCGTCCGCGGAAGAAAACTCCTTTGAGCCCGCACAGTTCGAAACAATTCTATTATAATTATATTAATTTAGAGTTTGTAAACTGACTTATCAAAACTAGCACATAAGTTTTTAGTCATAATTTTATGCTGTATATAGGGTGACTGGTAATTAGTAAACGATACGTAGACACATGATTGTACTCATGATAACAAACAACTTTCCCAAAGAAACAAATAGGGATACATAACTAAATTAAATAAAAGCTGATGGTGTATTCTTGTTCTTGTTAGGTACTAAATATTATGGGTGCTAAGTAAATTTATAAAATGTTTCTTTGGGAAAGTTGTTTGTTATCATGAGTACAATCATGTGTCAAAGTATCGTTTACTAATTACCAGGCACCCTATATGTTGCAATTTTTGAATAAACCATATTCTATTCTTTCTTTCCTTCACACATTGTATAGAAATACTTAAAGAAAATGGCTTTCAAAATCATTAAAATCAAAAAGTCATTTATTAAGTTTTGGCCCTGATAAGACTTATGAACGTTAAGTTGGTGCATACAGTTGTATTTATCTGAATTTGACTTTGATATTGGGATACGACGAAGCTACCTATTTAGTTTATTAAAACAAAAGTACAATAGTACCCAATTAATATGGCTTACCGATGTACCTGCGCAGAAGATACATTTCAAAGCGCGGGAAACGCTATTGGTCGGCAGCTGCCACCATTTTAGCGCGCGCCGTGCGGAGGGGCGTGACTTGCGAGTGAGACGGAACTAACAGCTGCAGTGTATTATGAACCTTATAGTAGTGATCTAAGGTTGATTGTAAGTTTTAAGCATTCTTTCGTTAATCTTCGGGGCCATACTTTCTTTTCTGTGCGAACGAAGATTCACGACGCGCCATATCAGTTGGGTAATACTGTACTCATATTATTAATACTTTCACATAATATTCATCGTAGTTCTAACGTTGATTTAGATTTCTAAAGTTCTAATTGTACGAAATAATAATTACCCGCTTTGTAGGCGTGTATTTAATTGAAAATAGACAATTTCAGCTAAGGGAAATTGTACATCTTTGGATCGCGAGGAAATTGTGTTTGACACATCTAAGATTCCTGTTATGTTATTTTGTTTTTTTTTTCGGAAAACTATCAAGTTTTCATAATGAAACTGTATTACTACCAAAATTTTTAGAGAGGTAGAGCATAGCGTTTATTCGCTCAAAGAGCAGCTCGACTGGGGAAGTACCTCCACCTTACAGAATACCGCAGCCAAATAACTTTATGTTGTGTAAAGTTGTGTTCCTGCACGTGAGTAAGGTCGCCAGAGCTCATAGGGGAGGGGGGAAAGGTCGGTAACGCGTGAGCGATGCTTCGTGTGTTGCAAGCGTCCATATGGCTACAGTAACCGCTTACCATCAGGTGGGCCGAATGCTTGTTTACTGATTTAATCGTATAAAAAAAAATAAAAAAAAATATCAGGGTCTTCTATACAGGTCGTTGTTTTGGTCAGCGACAAGCGACTCAGGGTCGATAATACAAATGATACTGGTGCTAAAAAAAATATAAAAAAAATACTTTATTTTTTTTAAATAATAAAAATAAAAAAATATTTTTTTGAAAATCATGTAATAAGCTAAAATGTAGACATAATACTCAACGGGAGTACGAGGGAGCAAAGGGGTGGGACGATGGTGGCTTGTGCCTAGCTCTAGTCTGTGCACGTGCCTAGTAACCATACTTTGCGGTAATTTTATTTCAAATTGAATAAGGTATTTCTCAACATATTTACAGTATTTAATGGAATTAAGTCCATTTTTGGGGAATATATATTTTGTACTACCGCTCCTGGGTCGCTTGTCGCCGACCAAAACAACACCCTGTATTTAGCTAACTGTACTTGTGTTATTACAGTTAGTAAATAAATAATAAAGCTTCTCGTCATTAGTTTCTCAAACTATCTCTCAAATGGAGTTTAGAGAGTTTTTTTTTTATACCACTAAGGTGGCAAACAAGCATACGGCCCACCTGATGGTAAGCAGTTACCGTAGCCTATGGACCAACCTTGCAACAACAGGGGTATCTCTCGCACGTTGCCGACGACCCTGAAAAGAGTGTTAAAGTAATAAGTTCCTTATCAGGGCCTAAATTGAATAAATACTTTTTTTATTTTTAAAGTTTGTATGGAAGAAACCTAACAAATATCCATATCATAAAATCATAATTCAATTGATAGCGAATCCTAATAGCGAAACCGATAATGCTCTCCTAATTTGAAATCACTGAAGAAGATTCCAGAACCAAACATTATAATTCACGTAACGCCACAGCGTTATTAAAACGTTTCGTGTATAAAACTAACAGTCTCCACAACAAGAGAATCTTCTGCCCATAGACTTACGCATATATAGACACCGCGAGTTACATTTAAGTGAAAAATATTTGCTTTTTAAAAAGTGGAGAGGATGCAAAATGCAAAAATTTAGGCCATGTTTGTGTATTTAAAATGTCTGGCGTGAGAGAAATTTTGTATCGTTGTTGTTGGCACTTCGGTAAACGTTCGCTTCTAGGCTTTGTATGCAGTCACATCATGGTGTAAATGTACATTTAAGCATTATGTGGCTACAGTAAGATTGTACTCATGGACGAACCTATCCAAAGTTAAAAAAGAGGTTTAATCGCTTTTTAACCGACTTCAGAACAAGGAGGAGGTTCTCAATTCGGTTGTATGTTTTTTTTTGTTTGTTACCTCATAACTCCGTCATTTATTAACCGATTTTGGAAAATCTTTTTTTTTTGGTATGGTTATACTTCTTCCCGTTTTGCCCCATTGCCATCAGATCAGGGTGTTATTACTTCTTAGTGTACTTTGAAGTCAGTTTGAGTTTTTTGTAAATCAGTTTTTTTTGTCACAAAATTTTACGATATTGCGTATCTCTATAATTTTCAAGTCTGTAGTACTACCACAGAAATAACCGTGCGGTCAGTCGACTGCGCGTCTATTTATAAACAGTGAGAAAATTCGCTTTGCGCATTCTTTATACTGTGATATTGAAGCTTGATCAGAGAAAGCTCTAGACCGTGTCACGCTGGAATAAAGAATTGAAGAGCTAAAGACAGTAACTAATAATATAACTTGACACTGGCAAAAATAAGTCCGAAAAAGAATTTGGTTGTCATATGACAAAACTAAGAAAAAGAAGTTAAACAAAGAGTATATGTCAAACGCTGTATGTACGGTATAGGTCGCAACTGAATTTTAAAACAGTTATCCCCAACCGATTCAGCTGATCAGTTTGGATGGCAATGCAAATTGGGCTTGGTTTGAATAAAATTTGTCATTCAGATTAAATAAAATTCGACCACGTACTGGAAAGCGCCGTGAAGGACGACCTCCCACCAGTTGGACGGACTTGGTCAGAGTCACTGGGCGCAAAACCGCAAAACCGTTCGAAGTGGAAATTAATGGGGGAGGCCTATGTTCAGCAGTCGACATCTTTAGGCTGATATGATGAACATATAACATTAATGTTTCTACAAAAACAGAAGACCCTGATAGACTAAAGATTTCAACACCGGTAGAAGTTGAACAACCGAGTTTTTCCGAGCTTTTAGCGTAATTATATAAGTTAATCACAAGTATTCCTATTCATACAGTTTTGTTACTTAATTCACCGCTCAAATAAGGCTTCTTTTGTTTTTCATAAGCTTATACGTTCTTATAAAATACAGTCTTTCCCTAGACTCGTCATGAAATAATAATCTCATTTCTCTCACGATATTATTATATTTATATAAGATAGTTTACTAGATGGATACTACAAGGGGATTTATCATGTCACAATTACTTAACATCTTTGACGATTTACCTTATAATAAATTAGTACCATCAGAATTTTTATGTGAAATTTTTTCGCCGTGGGAGTAAAATTTTAAGGTCGCATTTGAGTGAATCTTTTTATATACGTAACTAGTTCTGTTGCTAGGTAACCATGAACGCAAAAACTAACAACGCTATTGTTCACTTAAGTCGTGTGTACCGAGTTGCACGCGCTCTTGTTTAATCGGCTTCAAAACAAGATTTTGTTAAAGAAAAATATTTTTAATACAAACTTTTTATTGTGACTGTATATTTTGTTGACTATACTTGCTTTGTCATCCAATATACAAATGTATACCAAATTTCAGCTCAATCGGACACTGAGAAGTAGGTCAAATTTAACTTGCAAGATTCTAATACAGACACCGGACAGGTGAAACTAAATAAAAGCTTGTAAAAAGGATTATTGCTTTACATTTACTTCAACTTAGGGAACAGTGCAAGCTTCATCAAAATCGGTTCAGTTAATTTCAAGATATGAACTAATACGTGAAGTGTGACGGCCTGGCTTATTGATACGAGCTCCGGGTGTGGTATCAGGTCAAATTCTAGTGCATATAGTATAGTTTGAAATAACTCTAATCTGACACTGTTTTGAAGTCAGCGAAACAGTAGGACGTAATTTTAACAATTAACATTCGCTGACTTCAAAGCTGTGTCAGATTTTATGTCATAATTTTTATTGTAGATTTTTTCGTGAAAATATCAAACTAGCAATAAGTCTATTTTTCTTTTTATCTTTTTGGTTGACTTAAAATGTTTGCTTGGCGTTTTAGATCTAATGTTCAACATCGTTAACAAGGCAATTACGTAGGTATGTAGAACTATTTACGTAACATTAGGACTCAATATCAAATGATAACATGATACATTAATGTAGATAGATAAATATCTACCCACAGACTACCCGGACGGCATTCTCGCTATTACAAAACTGAGGAACAGTAATGGCGGCGACTATTTATGTGTGATTTAATTTAGGGTTGCCATGTTAGGCTAAATTTACCCACTCTTTTATTATGTTATACCACTATTATACTCAGACAAATATGTAACGGTAGACAAGTTTAAATGAAAATTAAGTGTAAATGTAGGCAGAATATGCCGTATCATTTTAAAATGTTAATGGTGGCCAAATCTCGCTATGAAAATATCCTAACTACACATGCGAAAGTGAGTTTGTTTGTTAATTTTATTTTTATTCTGCTGTCATCCTTCAACTATCAACCGATCGCTAAAAAAGGGTCAAAGATTTTTGTTCAGCCTGGCATATTCATCAGGCGCCGTTTTTTTTTAAAGGCTGCTTTCGATGTAACCTTTATACATCGATTGAGGACACTCATACGAATATAAAAAAATGGCGTGCCTATTTCCATCACGTTAAAGAGTTCTTTGCAAAAAAATATCAATGTTTGACATCTTCAATAACCATGAAAATTTTGTCATTAAATGTTTTTTCAACACACTCGCTAGTAAAAAGACGTTTTTAGTATCTTAATGCAGCTTATTACGCACTAGTGCTTTTTACTTTACATTACCGCACAGTTTTATGATAGGTATAATCCCGATTATGCTACGTTTTTACCTCACTGCAAGTGATATGTGTGTAGACGAAGCATTCTTAATTTAAACGGGTAAAACTATTTGACAGCGCATCGCCGAAACAAAAAAAGAACCTGCGCGCCATGTTTGTTGACGTTCTCATTTGTGGTTAATCAAAAAATCTATTTAAAAAAAACTGCTTTTTCCTCGTTAGTGTGTTGAATAACGACGTATGACACGCGTGTGCATTGATCATTATACTCTCGGCTTCCAAATCGCGTTCGCCGACGGCTCACGCGCTTAATACCGCCGCGTCTGTAATGACCAACTTTGCACAAATCTATCACAATGTACTATTGCGCATTCTACGGTGCTAGAATAGCTATATTGATTTATTCCTACAAGTATTGAATTTACTGACATATCGGCATAACATATGTACAGCAGATATCCGTAATACTATTACATTAATAAATAAATATAATAAATAAATATACTGGGACATTCCTCACACGCGGCCATCTGAATACAAACTAAGGAGAGCTTGTACTATGGAAACCAGCTATAACTGATAAAATACATTATACTACTTTTTAATATACATAATTATACCCAGACTCAGAACTTACAGACATGTTCATGCACACAAATGCATGTCCGTTGTGGGAATCAAACTCACGACCTGCGGCGCGATAGGTAGAATCTTAACCAACTACGCCAACTGTCCCGAAAAATATAAAGCAATTAATATAAATCAGCCATACACAAAGCATACTCCGCGGAGCCCTAAAGCCTCTATGGGGGCTCTGCGATATTATGGCCAAAATACATTACAATGTATACCGGGTGATTCCCGAATCACGCGGTACACAGGAAGACAAGTTCAAAAAATAAATTCAGTTAAATAAATAATTCGAAATAGTTAATTTGATTACGATAGTCCAATAATTTCATTAATTTTAAATACAATAAGTACCTATATTTTACAACCTACGCGGTAAAATAAAGAATACCTACACATAAACTATTCTTTGATTATTTTAGGGCTCCATCAAATAATTCGCTTTCTAAAACGGGTCCGTTCGCCAAAAAAGATTAAGAACCACTGATATAAAGTATGTGTATAAGTCGCGAAAGTTTAAAATCAATTTATAATAAAATACATATTAATAATAACCATAAAATATAACATTCCCATATTTCGGGTAATTTACACAAGTGAATATTGGCAACACTGGCTTTGTGACAGATTATTTTGTTCTGGTGAATGAATATTTGTTTTGATGTATAAAATCAAAACTAAGTGATTGAATTATTAATTTACCTGTGAAACGTGATTCCTGGTATTTTTTTCCTCCGGTCAGTACGGTTTTTACACCATTTCACTACACAAGACATGCTGTATTTTAATATTTTACGGCACCGCAGACGTATTGACTCTGTTGACGTTTATCCGCGTAATGGCCGACTAATGTGTGAATGTGTGCGTGCCGACATGTACGTACAGCGAGGTGGCCGACTCTGAGCGACACAGTTTTTTGTTAGCGAGAATACATCCGCCTTTTTTAAATATCTGTGTATCTACCCTGGTAACACCGACAATATTCATTTTAGCAGATATTCCTCTTGTTTCACTTCGGTACACAGACAGAGACATGCTGTGACAGTCTTCACACACGGCTGTCTGATCCCAAACTAACCAGAACTTGTACATTGAAAACAGATAACTGATATACTACATACACCTACTACCTGTAAATATATTTTTATATTCAACAAATAGTACATACCCCGTTGATAACTAGATTTTGTATAGTGGCCACCTCTACCAACCTCTCGGTCATAAAAGACGGCACACTATACCAGGCAACCCCTTACGAGGCGTCTGGGACCATCTGCGGTAGGTCACGCCGCCAGAGTACTCGCCCCTGGTACTCAAGAGAAAATAAATAGTAGAGTACAAATTACATCCTCAAGTCTGCCGCTGCTTCCGATTAACGGCAAGGTTCCCAGAAGGCTGGCAGCGTTTCCTCTTTGGATAGCCAAGCTGATGCGTTGACGGAAAAAGCTCCCCGCCCGCTGGTCTCCGGAAGCCTCGATCAATTTTGATGAAAAAGCGCGAGCAAAATGGCAAGGTACGGACCCCCACGGTCCCATAGTCACGACCACAAAAGGCATATATATTTTTATAATGTCCAGCTAAGAAATGTTTAGATATCCAAAGTAGAAATTTGAAATTCTACAACCATACACGTAATTCTCAAAATTCAATTGACCGCTGTAAACTCTTAAACGTGGCTTAGCATACCTAAATAATTTCCAAATTTAATTAAACACATTACACATGCATACGTGAGATGAAAACGCCAGGCATTTAGGTCATTGAGCGACCTATATTAGCACTAGTTTTAGGCACCATCACAAATTGTTCGCTTGCTGCAGTTTTGGGCGCGTCTAATGGCTTCCGACCAATACTGATTGTTATGTTTACAAATTCCTTCAATTATGTTTAGACTAACTGGTTATTATTGATGTTATGGTCGGTTATTTCTGGAGCGTATGTTATTATCCTTAATAGTTTTGCATTTCATTAGGTCCTGTTTTTGTCTAAGGTCTTTCGATTAATCAAGTGCATCTGCTTGAATAACAGTATTTATATCATTATTTTTAGGTAACTCATCATTATTTGTTGTATCTTGTTCCATAACACAACACAGAAATCTTGTCAGTGAAACTAGTTTTTTTTTATTACCTATTCTAAGAAATCTGTAGTTTATTGAAGATTCTTTTAACACTTACTTACTTACTTTGGACTTATCTAATTTTAAAAAATCATCATCATAATTTTACGACTTGCCTCCACATTATTCAATAGGTGTGAAAACCTTTAGAACGCATCAATATTAACGCGTAGCCATAAAAGGGTAAACGGAAAAATCTTTTCAATTTCCATAAATGCAAATGAGAACTTAATAATGCACCAAAAACGATATATGGAATATTTAAAAGACATACCTACGCCGTATAATCCGTATCATCGTAATGGTGCTAAAAACATCGAACGGGCTTCCGGCTGCGGATTTATCCATTCCACCTTTCCGCAAGGGAATTGAGGTCAGAATTTTTGAATAAATAAAATAAAAACCTCCGTACCACGTCACGTACAGGTTAAAACAAACAGAGAACAGACACGGGTAGGTATCTCGGTGTTACAAGTTGACAAAAGCTCCATATATCCTGATATTAACTCCCTTTGTGGCTCTGTCATCGAATGGTGCGTGTTACGAGTTCGAGAGATAACGATATGAGGTTATTCAGGACCAAAATTTCGAAAATGTTGTGTTTAATCCTTTTGGACACGAAATTATTAATAACCTAGGTGTATATTATAACTTGGAAGCGAAAGAAAATGGTAATTTGTTTGAATTAATCTGTAAAGAAAAAGAAGCAGGAAAAATAGTTATTTCGATATACAACACTTCACAGACAAATGTATATATAATAATAACAATAACAAACGTAAAAGATTTCGCAATGTAGAAAAGGATCATGATTCAGTAATAATTAATGTTGCATCGTCTAAATGGATTTTGACAAAATTTTCTAACGATTCCTGGATTAAATATAATGATATAGTGTTTCTACCATAACTTCTTCCAATAATTCGGATAAAGCAGGAATCATTGTAAGTGTCTAATTAACGAAAACAACAGCCTAAAGTGTAAACAATACAGATTAAAATACCAAAACTGAAAGCTTACAATGTTGAAGAAACAGCAGTCAAACAAATTGTCCAATTTGGAGTCACGCGATATCAAAATCCGGCATAAACAAGGCATGATATCATTAAATAAAGTACCTTACTAGCTATTAATTAATGGTAATTTTCCCAACTCACTTAAGTAAGTTAACTAAGCGTTCGGTTAGGTTTGAAACATCAAAAATTTTGGAAAATGAAATGTGATAGGACGAAGTCATATTTTTATGCCTTTTGCGGTTGAAACCATGGGGGTCCGAAGCTCGTCGTTTTGCTCGCACTTTGTCATCAAAATTGATCGAGGCCTCCGGAGACCAGCGGGCGGGGAGCTTTTTCCGCCAACGCATCAGCTTAGTTATCTAAAGAGGAAACGCTGCCAGCCTTCTGGGAACCTTGCCGTTAAACGGACGTAGCGGTAGACTTAAATTAGTATATAGATTGTAATTTATACAAATTTGATGTAAATAAATAATGTTTCACAAAATTGTATATTCAAGATATGAATTAAAATTTTCATTGGATATGCAAGTATTGTTAAATTAATGGCTGACAAAATAAAAGATCTAAATCTAAAAATCCAAGCGACAGTAAAACTAAATGATGTGGCAATCTCTTGTGATATAGACCGATCTCCAAAAACAAAAAAGGAAACCATCACCACAGCAAACGACAGGTGTGTTCGGCAAAAATTGTCTTTTCACGGGTACAAACTCCCCTCTTGGTGTGTGCTCCTCCTATACCTGGCATATTGCTGTGCAGCCAAGCATGACGTTATATGCATGGGAGACTACCGTGTGAACCTTTATTTGGACACGGCTTTTGTTTTAAAACAGGTTTTAAAGATCATCATGAAATTAAGCTATAAAAAATGTGTGTCATAGGTGACTAATTTGAAGCTACGATTGTCTGAAGAGTTGGTCAGAATTCAATTTAAAATAGTAGGTAATGATTCCGGATATTCGTTACTTTAGGAAATATTTTCAAGAGATAAAAATATGCAACGGCCATTCGTCCATAATTCCCACGTGGTTTCAGCCGAAAATCAGCGTTGTAGTGATCTGCAGCATATTTCGAGCTGAGGCCATTTTGGACTCACTGTATCACACCCTAATTACTGTATTATGATTACTGCTTTTAGTTCCACTATGCTGTTTTGTTCTTGTGTCGTGTGTGAATTTGTGTATCCAATAAATACCATTTCATCTTTGTCTTTTATCTTTTATTACACTCTAGCACAGCTTTATAAACAACGCAAATTCAAACTCGATGGTTTTAGATGCATACAATTTTGCACAGAAATTGCTTATTTAACAAAAATGAACACTAAGTTTCCCAAAACCACTAAGAGAACAAACAAACAACAAAATAAACCGAGGATCTCGGCTGAACCAGCGGGCAGAAAGCTAATACAATATAAATATTCTTAATTAATAATATTGCGCATCACATGCACGAATCATAGATAATGGTAAAACCAGCAATTACTTGACCAGTTTTTTTTTTTTTGCTAAACACAAGATGGTTGTAGGTGTGGTAATGGATCCATAATTAATAATATACACTTATGCAAACTACACTTATGTCATGTAAGTAGTCCACTATGAAATTAAAACATTGATGATAGTGACCAATACTTTCCGATTATGTACCAAATACATCGCTACAACACCTACCTTATTTTAAGACTGGCAATACTAAATCATAGCAGATCTATGGGAAAATTTTGTATATTAGCAAAAAGGTTCACCAATGTAGCTTAATTAAGGCTCCTTTTAATAACCATAATGAAATAAGTTCATTTGGCAGTCAAATTAAATACGCCTTATTTTCTAGACTGATCACCATCCATTATTTATTTAGGATCAAATTAAGAACTTCTAGCACCAAATTGCCTTCAGTTCCATTATATAAATTTGATTAATGACAGAATGAATTTATAAACATAATTATTATATGAATTAATGGTTAAATTCCACCGTTTGTACTGGAAGGGGGGTACCTTTGTAATTATATGTATTTAGGTACGCAAGTGGTAAAATTGTATGTTTAATTAATTCAAATAATCAGTGTAATAACTTTGTTAAAAGTATAGGTACATTAGATTAATAACGACTTTGCACACATGTATCATAATAGTAAATTATGATACTTGTGTGCAAAGTTGGTAATTACAGACGAGGCGGTATTAACACACACGCATGCCATACGACGCCATACACACACGCGTGTCATACGATGTTTTTTTAACACACTTGGGAGGAAAAAAGAGACTTGTATTTCTTGCACTAGATTTTTTGATAATAATCAAACACACAATGAGAACGTTAACAAATATGGCGGCAGGTTTTTCTTTTTTTTACAGCGATACGCTATGAAACAATTTTACCCGTTTAAATTAAGAATGCTTCGTCTACAAACATATCAATTGCACTGAGGTACAAACTTAAAATCGGGATTATACATAAAACTGTGCGGAAATGTAAAGTAAAAAGCACTAGTACATAATAAGCTGCATTAAGATACTAAAAACGGTGCAATAAATGGCACTTTACGAGCATGTGTGTTGAAAGTACATTCCATAACAAAGCATCAACAATAACAAATAAACGATAAACACAACAACTTACTAAAAGCGTGAATTAAAGCATAAATAACGTTAGAGTTTATCGTATAACACGCAATAACGTTGTACGTAATTGTTCTCTTGATTATAAATAAAGGCAGGTGGCTTAATTAACTGTTGCCTACCCCTGCTTCGGCACTGTGTTTAGTGATGCTACGGTATTAAAGGAATTTTCGTGAATTTGTGGGATCTAAACATTGATTGAATCTTTATTTTGGCGATAGATAAATAATTTTCTTCATTTTGACAGTTAAATTTATTAAGGTAAAAACATTGAATTATTACGCTTAGAAGCGAAGTATCGAACAAAAATCCTCGCGACTCGTAGGCCACTTGACAACCAATGTGTGCGTGAGTACCATATAATTACACTCGCTGACACGCACACAAGCGCACGAGTAATGTTGCAAGCTAAACGAAAATTTTCGGTAAAATTAACCTTCCGATACTAGTTAATGAAATTGGAAGTAAGTAATGTTCTGCGTCTTAAATAATTTATCATAGACACAGGCCTGTTATTTATTTATTACTAGTTTAATGATTATGTTTCATAGTACTTATGTCGGGTATTTTAACATAGTAAACCAAGACAATGTGCAAAGCTATGAACGATCGTACAATTTGTAGTAGGTATTGTTGGTAATGATAGGTTGCATATATGATAGGTTGTATAGAAAAAGAAGATTAAGAAGTATGTAGGTATTTAATTATCATTATCGTATAAAAAACGAATAGCTATACATTCTTATAATATCTAACTGAATCTATACTAATATAATATTTATATTTATAATACAAGAAACCGGAAGAGTTTTTTGTTTGTTGGTTTAATCAATGAAATCAAAAAGTTGGTTGGGTCAATCTCTGTAAAAAAAACTACCTGTAAAACTACCAGTCTGATTCGAAATTATTTCACTAATATGAAGCTACATTATCCTGAGTATTATAGGCTACTTATCCCAAGAACGCGGGTGAAACCGCGGGGGACAGCTAGTCAGTTATAATAGCTATAAGTAAAAGAAACAACTTATCGGACTCAATTACTTACTCTACTTCCTACTCTAACAAAATCAGTATCAATTACGTAAAATAACACAAATTCGCACACAAACAGCTGGCAACACTTTGCTCGAAATCTGAGTGAAGTATTTTAATTTTTGAATTTTGTTATTTTAGATGAATTACGCAATAAAACTAGTGGCTTATCTGTGGAATAATTCAATGGGTAAAAATTAAAATTAAATTTGTTACAGTTTAATTGAATTTAATTAAACTTCAAAACAGTGTCAGATAAGAGTTATTTGATACTTTTTAGTGTACTTTGAAGGCGGTTTATTTTTTTGTTAAAAAGTTAATTTATTTTTGAATTTTTAGTTGCATCTATATGAAATTTCTATGGGACCATTTTGGTATAAACCCCTTTCGAACAAAAAGAATGATTTTGCAAATCCGTCTATATACGAGGGAGTTATGCCCGAACATACATAAAAAAAAAAACATACAAACATCTGAATTGACAACCTCCTCCTTTTTGAAGTCGGTTAAAAATAGTCAGAAGAGGTAAAATAATTGTACATTATGTATGATACATGTGTGTGCAAAATTGGTAGGTAATTACACACGAGGCGGTATTGAGCGATAAGGGAGCCGATAGTGTAATAATCAATGCACACGCGTGTCATACGACGTTTTTCAACACACTTGCGAGGAAAAAAACAGACTATTCTGCAATTAATGAAAAATATATTAAAGTCTGTTTTAGTTTAAAATACCAGTCTCTTTCTTATATATAGCATTACCAGTCGACCAAACATGGTGCGGACCGAACCGCTGAACAGAGGAAGACAGCGCTATGCGTTAAAAAGAGAACGTGACGCCTAACTGTACTCCTTTCTCTTTTTGACGCATAGCGCCGTCTCGCCCTCTTTTCGATAGTTCGCCGCACCAGTTTCGGTCGTCTGGTAGGTAATGCTATGAATGATAGGTTCATATGAAAGAGTGAGATAAATGCCCTTAAACAATTACGGCCTTATTCACAAACGTTATTTAACCAAATAAATAAAGTCACCTTGCAGTCATTGGTGCCGATTCTGTTGTAAATCGCACTAAACTAATTTTAGTCACATCTCATCTCTTTCTTACAAACATTATTGAAAAAGGATAGAACATATTTTAAGTTGTCAAATTAATCTTTGCCGTCTTATTTTGCGTGTATTTAGGCGTAACCGCGATAGATGGCGACTAAATTTATATTGAAAACAAGCATTGAACTAATTTGACAGGATTAAATTTCTTACATCCTTTTCTTATGTTCTTTGTTAGAAAGAGACATAGTGAGATTAAAATAAGTTGGTTGGGAACAACAGAATCAGGGCCAATTGTCAAACAATTTGACGTTATTTAGGTGACCACTTAATCAGTTTATTAGTTAAATAACGTTTTATGAGTAAGGGGTTTAGATACTAGGTCAGAATTGCTAATAGTTTTTTTTTTGTTTATACTACTTAGGTAGCAAACAAGCATACGGCCCACCTGATGGTAAGCGGTTACCGCAGCCTATGGATGCTTGCATCACCAGGGGTGTTACTCGCGCGTTGCCGACCCTGCAGAAATCTCTTCACACGCTTTTTAAAGAACCCCATGCTGTACTCCATTGGGAAAACCACGGCAGGAGCTCGTTCCACAATCTGAGCGTCCGCGGAAGGAAGCTCTTTTAAGACCGCACAGTTCGAAACAATTTTGGTTCCAATATATGGGGATGGACTCCCCATCGATAGCGAGAGTTGCGATGGTAGAATGTAGCCGCATCATCTTAAACAATTCTTCAGAACACTGTCCGTTATACAAGCGGTAGAATACACATAAGGAGGCAAAGTCTCTCCTCAGACTGAGGGGCTCTAGACTACTTGTGTGCTCGGGATCGTTAACAATTCTAGCAGCACGTCGCTGAACCGAGTCTAAAGGCCCAAGCTCTTTATTGATTAGTAACTTAACCTTGCTGAATTTCTTGCCTGTTCTTCTCAGTTGAAGTGGTTGAAGGGCCGACATACGAACTGCTGGTGACTTCAGTAGCTTTGACCTTCATAGGTCCCTACTAGGGTCTAAATTGAATAAATGGCTTTGACTTTGATATATTGAATATTTAATGTATCCATTTTTCAACAAACCAAGAACAATAAGATAATGTTCTAATAATAGTCATACCATAAAATAATATACAAAATAACTTGTAACATTGTCTTCCCAAAGCTCGTTGTAACTGTCAACCACATAAACTGAACCCAAAGTTGGACAACAGTTATCCTTAACAGCTATCGTTATCGTCCAAACAATTATCGTTATATCGTTTTATATAACACAGATATCAGTTGTTTGTTCCCAGTTAATTCTGCCTCGTTTCTATTTATTTTAGGTTATTTAGGTTAGTTTGATGTGACAGTGGGCGGCTTGTGAATAGTGTCTTACGTCAGATATTGGAATTCCCGTATAAAGTTTTGGTGACATGAATTATTTTTGGTATTTGTAGTGACGTCAGATACCTTACAAACTTCGTGATGAGTGTCCACCTACATAAAGAAGTTCACACGCAGGTGGATAGATAGCGCCACATGCTCCTACATCGCGGTGACGAAGTTAATTTCACGATTTGTCCAACATGTACAGTTGGACCGCGGTCCCCAGGTACGATGACCCAGCCTGATGGAAAATCTTCCCTTTTAAATAGAGGTTTCATGCATCTTGCACCTCCATAGTGAGCTAGTTATGCTTACCACCTTCGGCCGTCATCACATACAGTATTACCCAGCTGATAAGGCGCGTCGTGAATCTTCATTCGCACTGAAAATAAAGTATGGCCCCGAAGATTAACGAAATAATGCTTAAAACTTACAATCAACCTTAGATCTATAAGTTTCATAATACACTGCAGCTGTTAGTTCCGTCTCACTCGCAAGTCACGCCCCTCCGCACGGCGCGTGCTAACATGGCGGCAGAACTATTAAAATTGTGGCTGGTTAGATTTCAACAACAATTCCATTGAGCCGAATATGTATTCTTGTTTGTATATTTTTGTGCGATTTAAAACAGCCACCAGACGCCGCGCTATATTATAGAACCGTACGCGAGATTGTTTTAATAATTACATTGAATATAAAATTTCATTTGGAAATGACGCCTAGGGTGTGCGCCCATAAACCTATTTACTCTACTATTGAAAATCTCCTGATTCAAGGTTAAAACCAACTTAAAAACATTCCGTCCAACCTTCAAATTCATAATATTTAGCTCCTCAACTTTCAAGTTTAAAGAATATGATGTGATATCTAAGCAATTATTATATTTACCAGATGCTCATAAAATACCTTTTTGATATTAAATTTACTGAGAAACAGATACCCAGGTGGGGTAGTGTAATTATCTTTACACTAAACAGCTTTATTCGGTTCACTTCGTCGACGGGAAATGAACAATTTTAGGCGTTGGAATAAGTAATTTATTTGAGTAAAATTTGTATTGTTCCAGCTGATATTGGAAGTTATTTGTGTTATTCATTAAATTATATCGAAATATTTATATTAAAATAATTGGACTGTTTTACAAAAACCTTAAACCGACTTCAAAGTACACTAAGAAGTAATCAAATCCTGATCTAATGACAATGGGACCAAACGGGAAGCGTACCCTTTCAAATGAAAAAAGAATTTTCCAAATCGGTTAATAAATGACGGAGTTATGAGGTAACAAACATAAAAAAAAAACAAAAAAAAAACATTCGAATTGAGAACCTCCTCCTTTTTTTGAAGTCGGTTAACAAAATGGGGGAAATGCGGCACCGAGTTGATGCACGTTGGATTGTAGTCTTGTGGGTGAGCACTTGCGATCTGCGATATTTAACTGTAATTTTATAAATGTAATAACCTTCTTATTCATTTAAAAGTTCCGCTTTCAAGCGACTTACCCCCTTACTCATAAAGCGCTATTTAACTAATATACTGTTTAAATGGTCACGTAAATAATGTCACATTATTTGACAATGCCAATAGAGTGACGTTATTTACGTGACCCTTTAAACAGTATATTAGTTAAATAACGTTTTATGAGTAAGGGGTTTAGTGTATAAGGCTAGGCGTAGTTTTTTACATTGTTTAAACATAGTCTGAACAGATTTATTAGTGATGATTTAAGTATTCCAAAGAACCTATGTCTAGTAGATAGCCTGTGTGAACCAGTAAAAAAAACTATTATTTTAGGAGACTAAATTCCAGTTACTCTTACCAGATGGGAAGCTAATAATGTATATTGAATGTCTAATTCGGAGCTTTATGTACTCCTTTTCAAATTTACATGAATCTGTCTCCTGTTACATCATAGGCCGTGAGAAAATCTACACCCACGTATTTCATAAAGAAGTATTATATATCGAAACTGTCAAATATATTGAATATAAATGTATCTGAAATACATATTTGTATGTTTTCGCTGCGGAAAAATCTTATATTTGTGACATAATGATTTCATGTTTAATGTCATGAGTAATTTGTAGTTTACATGGCAACAAAAATACTCTATGGAGACACTCATAATTTGAGACACTCACAACCTAAATACTACTGCGGATCGTAATGCGATGATTGAAGCTGTGAAACCTAAAGAACAAAAAAATATAGGAAAGATGGGCAATTAGTAAGGTGTAAAGTCTATACTAACAAAATCGTAGCATGACGTACCACTTAAGTTTCGAGAAGATGACATGTCAAAGTATCTCCACATATAGCTAGAGTACGTTAGTAGTATAGAAATAAAATTCAATATCGTATGCACAGTAATTGTATAAGCTGTGGTTGACTATACTCACGGCTCCGACGGATATTCATTATATGACACACACGACATCAAAACGAATGATGACCAATGTTTACACGAAAGTGTACCAACTCATTCATTTTAAACTGGCATATGCTACGAACGATTATCGACCTTGCATAATCGTAATACGAGTTACAACACGTGTCAATGTAAATTTGGCGTAGTACAGGAATTGAATCGAAGCCAAATGGACCGGGAGCTGACATGAATATTTTCATTAAAAAAAGATAGAAAAAATAATTTGGCGTCGAAATGTACCGAACTATAATTACATGGTTGGGGTTACGTCATAATAGGGCATACTAATTTAAGAATTTGTCGTGTTCTCTAAGGCGCTACTTCCGCGAGAGAATGTATCGTAGCAATAGTATCGGCGTGCCATCAAATTCAATGGCGATACCACGAGTGGTTTTGACGATCGAAACGTCGCGAACATGACACTAATAATACATGCTACATGTTGAGTATGAGCATTCTTACACAAGCACAAAAAAAGCTAAAAAAAGAAAAAAAAAACAGAATGACAAGTTACTCCACTTTAGCTGGTGGAATTATTGTTCTACGATGGAGGTGGAATCATCATTATAACCTTTTTTGTGGAGGTAGCGCCCAAAATATTGCATTAAGCAAATTCCGATAATTACGGTGGTAAAAATTCAACTATTCAAAAAACATCATTTAAAATTATATATAGTCATAAAAATAAAAGAAGTATAAGACAATAATAATATAATAGATCCTTAACATAAACTAATAGCAAACCATAAAAATACACTAAAGACATATATTATTCGTCAGAGACAATCACGGGTACTAATGAAATTTAAAAGGAATTTAGTAAAGACTGCATAAATTTTGAGGCTATTTTATATTACATTTTATGTGATTTATCTCGCTGTACTCCCCCAACGAATCATTATAGTAATTACGGACCAATGACATGCTCTTTGCATTTAAGCCATTATAACTAAGTCTCCCCTTTTAGGCAAATCTTCTCGAGGCGTGGGGTTCCAATGAATAAAATTATTACTAAAATACATGTCAATTTACTGGAGGAGCTTCTAAGAAACGTGGAGGAGGTATAGTCTGTACGATGAATTGAAAATCTGCATTAATTAGCATTTGAAATAAATGTTATTTACCGAACTGATATTTTTTTTACTTGTTAGTTCGTTCATTCTTTTAGAAATATTAATTTTAATCCATATTTCTCCCAAAATATGAAACAGCAATACCAAAGCTATGAAAATTTAAAAATGCAATAGATCATGCTAAGGGATACTTTCAAGTATCCGACCTAATAACTACATGCTACAAAAATAACTTACAAAAACATTGTGCCGAATTCAGAAGCAATATTATGTTTACATTTACTAGTAAAGATAACATTTCCCGTTCAACATCGCATAGTTAAATTTCACGACCGTGCGATAGTAGAATATATTTGGGTATATTTAGATGATACTATCGTACATGCTTACGAGTTCCATAAGCTCAAGTTAAACATTTATAAAAATGGTGTTTGTTGACATAAATACGATAAAAAAAGTCTTACTACAGATTTAACATTGGATCAAACGAACTTACATGAATTATTACAAAAGGCTGAAAAGGAATAGGATGGTCCATCTGATGACTGTCGCCTATGTATGCCAACATTTACAAAACCAAGACTACAATAACTAAATTCAAAAAATAAATTTCTCTAAAATGAAAAAACATCTAACGCAGGTTTGTAGAAATACACCAGTATATTTCGACAACTAGATTATATTTAAATTTTCCTTTATTTAATTCCCATGATGACTCTACCATCTTTTCTGATCCATTACCAAGTCTAACTACATGTAGGTGATATTGTAAAATAAATGTATGCAAGAATAGCGTATGCGTCTGGCGTTGGTTAATAAACTAAACATCCGGAACCACACGTAGGAGGTGACCTTGTGATAGGATTGTCTGATGTATCGGATAATTTCCATAATATATGACGTATAGGAAAATGGCAACATGAAAATGTAATGAGAATAGGTGAACTAAAACTAGAAAAGTTAATAAGGCAAAAGAAAGGGACAATACGATAGCAACGTAAGTTTATAAGAATTTATTAAAATCGGTGATTAGTTTGAAAACTAGTTTTACATCACTCAATTACTTATTATTCAATTAATCACTTTAATACAAAGATATGGAGGGTTTTCAGTGCGCAAATAAACTTCAGACATTGTACAAAAGCATGAAAACGGTGAAACTTATACAATATCGCAAACCCGTTTCATTATTGGATAGCTAAACTAAATAAAATTTCGAAAAATACTCAATGAAATATTCCTCATAAACCGAAAGACTCATATGAAAAGTATCATCTTGGCTTATTGAAAGAAGAAATGGCGGTTTGCACTGTCCAGTGAGCTCGTAATTTTGAACTCTATCACCTTATGAATAAAATCTATAATTGTTTTAGACTGCGAAGTTTAAACATTTTTCATTACACTTCGGGGTTTATTTTGGAGCTACGTTTATTTTATAAGACGGTTTAAGTTATAAGATGAGAAATGGATGTGAAGTTTTGAATGTTTCTCTGATAGTGCACTGGTTGGATTTTTGAACCATATTGAAGGTGACTAATAGTGAAAATTCTATAGTAAAATAACAGTGTATTCGATAAACTAACAGTGTATTCGATTAGAAAGAAGACTTGTAGCTTAATCTAGCTGACATATCACTATTTTAAGTTAGTATATTTTATTAACTACAACTAACTAGTTAGGCTTCTTAAATATCCCTGTAAATATACCATATCCCTGAGACATTCTATACATAACCAATATAACCATTTATTGCAACTTTTTCTGAATAACGAAATCCTGCACCAAACATTTTTCACACAAAAATATTTACGTAAAGCTTATTAGGATTATACCTTTTCCAACTGCATACTGATATTTATGAATTGTGGAAACTTTAGAACTTAAAATGCTTACATCAATACCAACTGTTTATAAATTTACAACGTTTAAAAGGTAGATAAACCGTAGCTTGCTTAAATCTAATCTCAAGACACGTTTCCGAATCGACTGATCGGAAAAGATCGGAGAAAAATAAAACAAGCTACGCTGAGTCAGTCACGATCCCTAGTAATGAGGGATCGTCTTTGGAAAAGCATATTATTTAACAGATTCAATGAAAAAATCTCTATAACATTCTTAAACATCAAACCATTTATTCCGATTTCTGTGATCAAAACGATAATTAATTGACTATAAGATTTCAATAAAAGTTTATCTGATCTAAAATATTAATTCATATAAGGGATTTTAAATAATCTATCCTTTGCTTGTTGTGGATAGACAGAAAACAAAAATCCAACTCTTTATTAAAAAATAAGGTTTAAAAAATGAGCCAGGACACTATCTTTCAAAATTTAAAATAAAATACAGTGCAACAAAAGCTACTAGGAGAACCAATATTAAAGTCTTTAATGTCTGTTTAAGGCTTTTCAAGAATAATCAATTATTTTAATATAAAGCTACAATCACATTATATTACCAAATTATGGTAAGGCTGCCAGATTATAAACTAAATTGTCACTTAAATTAAATTGTAGTGAAGCTATACTCAATTTATGTTAATCTCATGCTTTGATACATCGATCCATGTAAAGCTCCCATAACTTGCACCATAACGCAACTGAGGTTACATTTGGCTGGCAGCCAAAACCCAACTGACCGTGCGTCGCATCGGCCTCACAGCATTATACCCACAGTTTAGTTTTCTTTGACTCCATTGATTACTCATAAGCATTTGCGAGGTTATTTTCGGCCTGGGAACGTGGGTTCAGGAAGACGAGATCGATATGTGTTTTGAAGTGTTAAAAGTTTGTAGGGTTTATAGGTTTGGTGAGTTATTTGTTGTGCCTATTGATGAGCTTATTTTTACTGCAAGTGCCTTTATACTCTTTTATCATGGCTTCTTTTCTTTTCACTGATTTATAGTTCATTACCCATATATACGTTATTAGCGTCTAAAAAAGCCCATCTTGAGGCACCAGACCACTTTAGAATCCCAAACTCAGTGCCATCTTCAAATGTACTAATAATACTTGACCGAGAAAAAAAATCTATTCCCAAATCTCCAAGATGAGTAGGGTTCGTTTGGCGATCGCAAAGCTAAGTTAATAATATTGAACGCGTAATATGGACATCCTTCGAGACCGGTAAAACAAAGCCCCTTTACTTTCGCCCTAAGTTTCGTAGGCAGTTGAATTAGCTAAACTGTCACTCATCCGGGTACTAACCGCATTAACATAGCTTAGTCTTAAAGATTGATCTACCCTGGCTTTGAATAAACCTACTCCTTTAAGAAATTCCATCAAAGTAATGCCTTTGATTTAAGACTGTAATTTTGCAGACAAAAAATTGTTTGAAAATTTAAATTAGTTGGCAGCATTTGGCTCTTAAATTCGTTCGTAAAAGGTCGTTAGGTTGGACGACGTTGCTTAAGTGTATTAGTTTGCTACTAGAGATTGGTCTAGACAGACTTAATGACTGGATTATAGAGCTTTTAGACATATGAAGCTATTTAAGCTATTTAGTCATAGAATAAGTGCAACAACCTCTTTAAAAATATTACTGATTTTGTTTCTCCCGTTCTCTTATTACGATTAGATTTATCCTTTGCTTCATGAAAGTAATTTCTTTTCAAAGTATTGTTTAAGAACTTGTAACAAATGGTGCAAATGGGTTATCTTTATTTTAATCTTCAATGACATTAAAAATGGTTGGTAACCAAAGCTGTTACGTTAGCAAAATCATTCCATTTGTCTTCCCTCCAATTTCAGGTTAAGTCTACCGCCTATCTTTATTGGGGTTGGTAAATAAAATCAATACAAAAGTCGTGACTATCGTACTAGATAAGATATTTTTCTACCCTTGGCTGGTTGAAAAATCAAGGACGCGACGTGAATCATTTCATAGAGAAAGTATTGGAAAAATAAAAAGAATTTTCGATCATAAAATAATGTAAAAAATTGGAACGCGATCTATCGAAGATACTAGAATTATAAATGTTGGTGACTATTTATGGGTCACTTTCAAAGACCGCTTAAAATTTTTAGAAAAATATAAATTAGGTAATAATTTTATTAGTGATGGTGACAAATGGTAGTAATTTCTGTTTAATATTTAAGTAGGGATTGTGATTGAATATAACTAACGTTTTCAACAAATATGTACAAAATACAATCTATATATAGAAAATTTCCTCAAGCCTGCCGCTGCTTCCGATTAACGGCAGGGTTCCCAGAAGGCTGGCAGCGTTTCTAACGTTTTACCTCTACTGTCGCTCGTAGTAGTAAATTACTCCGAAGACATAGAGACATTTCCGTACCTAATTTAGGAATCCGGACTAACTGGAATTACTTGTTTACAACGCCTGTTAAAAATCGAACTAACTGAAATCTAGACTTAATAATTCCTAAGCCAAAGAAATAAAGGCAAAACCTTGTATAGATATTAATGGCTTCGTGGAAGCATCCACACCAAGTCGCGCCGTGTCTCCTGCGCTCGCGTATTTATAAAGCACGCGGAGCGCGCGGTGCGGTGACCCAGATTGCGTATTATTGATGGTTAATTTCGGAATTTATTACCCCGAGCCGGGAAGGTCAGGTTGAAGTGATAGTATAGCTATTTATAGCGCTTGCTGCTGTTTAAGTAAACAAGGGAGCTTTTTAAGTCGGTGTTTATCGGCTCTAGGGTTAATAGTGTTTGCGGATGACATATAATGTGTGAATTATGTTACTATCGATTGGGTAGACTGTTTTAAAAGCTAGGGCATAAACGGCCGCAAATTATCGATAGTCAAGCTACCTATATTTAATCACATAGAAAAATCATCGGCAAGATACGTAGCCCCAGTCATCGATTTTATATAATTATGAATCAAATTTTTGTAGTAGAAAGACAATAGCTAAAGTATTCATAATTATTCTTATGGTAGTGGTCACTCCTATTAGGCAATTCCTAACTAGATAAGTAATTAAACTTTGAATGAAATCACTGTACTTTACAATTGAAGATGAAATAGCTAGCGGAAATAGCGGAGACGAAGTATGTTGAACAAAATGTCTCTTTTAAAATGTCGTTAGAAAGAGTGCCATATATTTTGTCTCAAGCTGACAGGCCGCACAAAAAGCTTGTAACTAGTCCCATAAGATCCGTTTTCGCATCCCATGATATCATAGTGACAGAAATAAATGTGAGCCAAGCAGTGAGTATGAATGAATCGATGCTATTCCCGGTTCGGAGGTCGACCCTAGCAGGTGATGTCAAAGCATACACATAGTATCACAGTAGGAAATAATGCAGTAAATCAAACATAATATTAGCAGTGATTTTAAAAAAGTGGAGGGCAGTATATTAAAGCAATGTGAAGTGAACAAAGAAAAGACTCGCAACGCGTCAACGCAGCGCAGTGATAAAGGTGTCAAATTAAACTCAAATCAAATGATATTTAATTTACTGATCTAAAAACCGATGATTGTTTAGGTATTTGGCACAATTAACACTAGAAGTCATAACATTACGGGTAAAATATACGATATTGTGAGTAATATCGGGAGATGAAATGTATATTGCATTTGACGACTTTTACGAGCATGTCAAAAATAAAACTTATCTAAACTAGAATCATAGGATTGTACCTAAGCAGTTTGGCAGCCACCAAAATTACTTCGAAATAATAATACTAAAATTTTAGTATCAAAGATATTTTCGTTTCTGCCTTTTAATTTTATTTTTATAAACGAGTATTTTCGGTTATTAAATTATACTGGGATCTTTGCCTACTATTTAATCTATATTTTAGTTAGTTTAAATAGTAAAATAATCTGTAAGTACAAATATTTGTCTACAGATATAGAACGTATAAAGGATAGGGTATATCCATAAAATTTCACGACTTCTTTGATACTAGGCGCACAGATCGCGAAAGAGAAAATTTTATAATAATATTAACAAGTGACGTGAAAAGATAATGACCCTCATTGAGCGGTGACACGTTGGTTATTATTTTAATTCAATAAACTTGGAAGCAAGATTTTGATATGAATTTTTGAGTAATTTATTTTGGGCTGAAACTTTTATAGATGGTCTACCTGATGTAGTGTCTTCACCCCCTTTGGATGTATATACCTACTGTATGGCTTGAGTTCGATCATATTCTTACCATGAAAAATGTTAATTTGGATGAAGGTGACCATGACCAATGCAAAAACCCTAAAAGGGAACGGGTCTCAAATGCAGCAGTCAGAAATACTGCTGAATCAAAAATCTACTGGAAGGAAATTCATTATAGATTTGTAAGCGTAATAATTTGATGCTACTGTCTTATGTACCTACTGTGGCCCTAGTCCCAGCTGTCTGGGCTCATATAGACAAACTGACAAAAAGTATCTATGTCTCGGCCTCGGATAAAAATGCACATAAAATATTATAATAGGGACCGATACAATCTTTATTATACCTAATGGTGCATCCATGCTACGCGAACCGAGCACAAGCCGAGCCAAGAACGAATAGGGGGCCAAGTCTGCTAAAATATCATACTGACTCGATACTATTGCAATTCAATTATCATTGAGCCGATGTGTGCAGTCTACTAATTCATAATGGTCTCATTGAAAGTAAAGAATGTTAGTACACACGGCTACACATCAAGTTATACATTTCCAGTATAAGCTGATCTCGCAATGCAAAAGGATTCCCGTACAATGAGAGGTCAGCTTATACTGGAAATGTATAGCTTGATATGTAGCCGTGTGTACAAAAACTGACAACCAAAAGATCATTGTGGCACGATTGTATTCAGTGGGAAATTATCGAAAAGCTATCATGGCGCCATTATGTCGCTATTGTATTAGTAGACTACTAAAACTGTAAAATGTGTCGATTTTGACACCACTGTTGGTTCATTGGAACACAATTTTAATAGCAGACTTGGACCCCTGGATTCGTTCGTTGTTCCCGTAGTGTGGACGGACTTCGGAGCCTCGAACGAGCGTTCGGATCACACTGAACAGAGCTCCGCCCGATTGTCAGTTTTTCACGAACACAGGGATTTGCATCGCGCCTACAAACTTATCTGACCCGATGGTCAAAAGAGGAACTAACGACGCGGCGACGCCATTTCAAAATGTCTATCGCCATGGTCAAAGAGAATATAAACACTACGTTTATTGGTTGTTTGCTCCACCCAATGTGATAACAACTCTCTCACCGAGCCAGATAAGCTTGTGTGACAACGAGCCTATATTACAGGGTACAGGCTCATTGTCACACGTAACATCGCGAGCAATGAACGAATTCTGTTCGTTATTGCTCGGCTCGTGCTCAGCTCGCGTAGCATGGACGCACCATAACATTACATTTTCATACCAACATTGGGTCATAATGTTTTATTTCAACGAAAATATTATTTTTTGTTACTGAAATAGAATTCTTGATGAAAAAATACAGATTATGTCAATGTGAAGGCAATAGTATAGGAAAAGAATAAACGGTAAGAAGTGGGGTTAGTGTTATACATGCATATTTCATGATACTAAGGCAGTTTTTAGGTTCCGCAAAAGGGAAAAACCAGCTGATCTCTACCATGACTTGTTACCAATAAGTGGATTACGTAACTTTATTGCAATGAAATTCAGATTGGAATAACCTCTGAATCGGTAGAAATATTACAAAATCGGAAATGGTTCCATTTCTAATGAACCACTGTTTGTATTTAAAGTTATCAGAACGTAAAAAAGTTATCAGAAAACCGCTATATTGAACCGATTTCAATTCGAAAATGACTGAAATTTAGTTACGTAATCGCCCCACAAGAATTCAAAATCACACAAAAAAAATCTAATTAGTGTATTATATAAGGGAACAGATATCGAAAAAATAGAACTGAAAGTTCAATTACTAAATCAAACTAGCCTTAATTATACATGGGTCACCTAAGCCTTAGAACGCCACTTAAAAAATATTGCTGCGTAGAATAAATTTCCCTAATTTGCAGTAGATCTTATACTATACAATCTCACCATGGCAAGTGATGAAACTACCGAAGACAGTAATCTTTCTTCGCCTTTTGAGAACCATCATGAACATGGGTCATATAATAGTATCGCACAATAACCACATGATAACAAACCGCTCGAACTAATAACCGTAGGGTGTATTCAGGTAATAATTCACAATTACACGCCAGGCTCACGTTAAAGGCATAATAAACTATCTCAGTTTACAGAGGCGTGGTGCTGGTGATAGCGTTTGGGAAAATGCTTATGATAGAGCGGGTAACAATTCTCTTGATCAGTGAGAAAGGGTAAAAAAAGGAATGGCTGATAGAAATTTCTAATAAAAGAAGCGTAGTACAAATTGCGCCTACGTCATATAATTGTTAATAAGATAGGCAGACGATGGATGAAACTTACTATCTTTTGGTACACAAAACCATAGAGTGTAGAAACTACATGCCCTTGATCATTAATAAGGTTATAAGATAAGATAAATATACTTTATTTGTACACCTCATAAAAAGTACACAAAAAGAAGAAAGAAGAAATAACAAATACAAGAAGAAGTGATACAAAACAGGAGGTCTCATCGCTTAAGCGATTTCTTCCAGACAACTTTTGGGTCATAGGATATATTACAATATTTCAGGTGTAGCACATAAGAATACACTTAAATGTATATTAAATCCTTATAAACTAAATAAATATGAATCCTAATAAATAAATAGACAAAATAATAAACGAATACATACTATTAAAAAAATACTTAATAAAATAAATAGTCATGATATAAAACAACAGAACTAGAAAAGTAAGAAAGACTGATGAGATGTCTCTTACCGGATCATGTGGGGTAAATTTTCATTTTAGGGGAGTCTTAAGCCCTTATAGGGACGAATATGATAATGATGACTGGTTCAAAGAAAATCCAGAAGCATAATATGTCCTTTATCCTTTTATGATTTGACAAGCTTTCACCCTGCAATTTCACATGAGTTGAATTTAAGAGAATCATTTATTTCTTCCTCTGCGGTATAAGAATAAGCCTCCATCGCACGTTTCTTGGGGACATTACGAATTCCAAATTACAGATGATAATTCCTAATCATTAATTGTACTTTTGACCCATTTTAAGAAATTTTGAGCACCAAGAGATACAGTGCTCTTAATTTCTGTAAATAAACTTGAAATAGATATTAAATACAAATTTCTACGTCAATTCACTTCACATGCAAAACATATTCCAATACATTATACCTTACGTCCATAGAAAATAAAATTCTCGCTATAACGGGTACCACACTTCAAATTTAGTGAATGCTTAACTCCAACGCTGCTTGACCTACATACCTCGCCTACGTCTGCATAAGCGCGCCTCAATTTTCATATGAAAAACTATCTGGTTCTACGAAATAATCCATATTTGAGTCAACATTTGGATGATATTTTTTTAAAGAATTTATTATTTTGGAATTTTAATGTGCTGAGAATTTTTAAACTTGTTGTTTATAAGAAACCTCTAAATCTTCGCATGATTGCTATTGAAATAGTTCTTACTATGATGCTAAAATTGACGTTAATCACCAAATTAATATTTATTTAAAACAAATATGTAAAAAATACAATTGATATATAGAAAATTTCCTCAAGCCTGCCGCTGCTTCCGATTAACGGCAGGTTTCCCAGAAGGCTGGCAGCGTTTCCTCTTTGGATAGCCAAGCTGACGCGTTGGCGGAAAAAGCTCCCCGCCCGCTGGTCTCCGGAGGTCTCGATCAATTATGATGACAAGGTGCGAGCAAAACGGCGCGGTGCGAGCTTCGGACCCCCACGGTCCCATGGTCTCGACCGCAAAAGGCACAAAAATATAGTTGGGTCCAATCGATGCGTATTTTTTGAATTTTGAATTTTCCGCACTGGCCGCAGCTGCCCCTGCAGCTTTACAAGTCGCCGGTAAGTGAGATGGCGCGAGTATATCGACACATGTGGCATCCCACACCAGCGACTTGCCGACACTCCAAGGGATCAAAGACATACCATCCGGTCTCTTGCCATAGCCCCGCGCAATACCGACTGGTTCCAGTACGGAAGGCACGTTAGCGACCTGCGGATAATGTCATTATATTTATTATAACTTTACGACAAATATACAAAATCCAATGGAATATAACTTCGAGGCTGCTACTGTTTCCGATAATCAGGCCCATTCCCAGCAGGCTGACAGCATTACCTCTTTGGAAATGACCTAATTACAACTTATTGGAAGTCCCACTGGTATTGTAAATGTCTATAGGACAGTACTTATTTCCTAACGCCCTTTGAGCCTCGAAGTATCAAAATTGTTCTACCTTTTTTACTTTTTCACTTTACAATATTTTTCATTCGTTCTTAAAGCTGTAACTTGCTTCTTGTAACTGTCATCCCCGTTGTAATAAGGTAAGGTTTTGCATAAATCATTGATGAAAATACTATTGTAAATCATGCTACATTTATTTTAAAGTAACATTATTGTAGCTTCAAACAAAATCATTTCGGGAAATGACATCAGATTTATGGGAAAATTATGGTTATGATTATCGTTATTCGGGCGTGATGACGTTGTCATATTTAATGGAATTTGTATTTTAAATTTTATCGTCGCTAGTAATTATGCAGTGTTGTGTAAAAATTATGCATGAATTGAGTGATTTTAGACTATGCTAACGTTGGCATTCAATAATGAGACTTATGTACTACGGTGTAATGTTTTATTCAAGTATATCCCACCAAAAACATTTTCATGTAAAATGTTGCCGCCAAGACATATGGCTCGTACTGTCAAAAAGTTATCAGATCTCATGTAGAGCCAAGCTTATAACTACATGCACTTACTCTATAAGCCCTAACTTCACAACCTCTACACACCGTAGTCAAAATTTGTGGCTTGGCCGTTTCGCTACCGTCACATGGGAGTATGGTGAAAAATGTATTCACTGTTCATTGCTTTTTTGTTATTCAATAGTTCTTATAGTATTGAAACGGTCAAGCCACAAATTTTGACTACGGTGTGTAGAGGTTGTGAAGTTAGGGCTTATAGAGTAAGTGCATGTAGTTATAAGCTTGGCTCTACATGAGATCTGATAACTTTTTGACAGTACGAGCCATATGTCTTGGCGGCAACATTTTACATGAAAATGTTTTTGGTGGGATTTCACTTCTTTTTTTTTTTGTTTGAAATTTCCAAGTTTTATAATTTTTTTGTTGTTTGTGTAGTAATACAAGCTTATATACCAAATTTCAGCTTTCTAGGACTTCAGGAAGTACACACGGCTACAGATCAAGCTATACATTTCCAGTATAAGCTGATCTCGCATTGTATAGGATTTCCGTACAATGGGAGGTCAGCTTATACTAGAAATGTATAGCTTGATCTGTAGCCGTGTGTACCCTATGAGTTTTGATGATCATCAGTGAGTCAGTGACGAAATCGGGGTTTTTTAGATATCAATAAAATCTAAAGTATAAGAGCTATGTTATTGAAACTTAATATGCTTAATAAGTTCACTATTGACATCATGTTCTGAGAATTTTGTTTATCTGGTATAATCCAAACCCAAGTTATGAGGGTTCAAAAAAACGACGAAGCGCTTCGAGAAAAGGTAGGTAGTGCCCTTTCGCTTCGCTTGGCTGTCTTGGCGGGGGGCACTCCCGTGCCCCCAGATGTATTTTTTAGTGTAGGAACAGGCCTAACAAATTTTTTATTGGCACCAAATCATCTATCACACAATGGTGCCGATTCTGTTGACCGACACTAGACTAATTTTAATCACATCACATCTCTTCCTTACAAACATTATTGAAATGAAAACGGATAGAACATCATTTAAAGCTGTCTAATTACTCTTTGCCGTTTTCATTTGCGGGTAAATAAACGTAACCAATTTTGATGGCGACAAAATTTATATTCAAAACAATTGAACTAAATTGACAGGACTAAACTTACATCCTTTTCTTATGTTCCTTGTAAGAGGAAGATATAGTGAGACTAAATAATGTTAGTTGTAAACAACAAAATCAGCAGTAGTTCTTGATTCAAATCTGAACAACAAGTATTAAATATAATCTATAACAGATGACTGTTTTGTTGTTAAAAGAACTCTTAAAGCTAATGTTTGCAGAAGCTACGCAATGTTTCCATTTCACCCTTGCTACTATACTTTTACTAAAACAATTTTAAAGCGATCTTAGCTCAGTATGTAGGTAGTGACGGTAAATGCCGCAGCGAAGGTCATGGGTTTAAATCCCACAGAAAGCCTTAACTTAAGGTGAAGGAAAACAACGTCAACAAATATAGCGATAACACGGTGGTAGACTATAACTCTACGCGAATGATTGGCTACCACCCTGAAATCGAAATATTGTATACGACATGATCTAGTAGCTGTAATTGACAGCCAGTTCCGTATAGTCCACTTACCGGCTTTTGACCTTACTTACCATGGTGAATTTTCATACAAAGTTCTCAATAAAATCGCCAGAGCTCATCGAGGAGTGGAGAAGAGCTGGTAACACGTGAATGTTGCCTCGAGTTTTGCAAGAGTCCATATGGGTACGGTATTTCAAATTTTCATATGTACATTTATAATAAAAAATAATTTGATGCTAGCATAGTTTACAATGTTAATAATTAGGAGCTAAATTTAATAGACTAATATGATTCAAGTTGCAAACTCACTGTGAAACTATCTGCAGCTGGCAACTGACAAGTAACTTCAAATGTTCAGAATGTTTGGTAACAAATTGTATTGTGTTTTGACGATAATACCAATATGGTAACTGATGATGTGGCTGAAGGGAGTAAACACACAACACCTAAGAGAATCTGATTCTCAACTCTGGAATACACCAGAAGGTGGTTTGGCTTGACAGATTTTCAACTTGACGGTAAGTCAGGCATATACTACAAAGAAGTCCATACCGTCCTTTGGTTTTCTCATGTTGTTGCCTCCACCTCAAGGTGAAATTCAAGGTGGAATTTGACTAAATAATGCACTTATGAATGTTACAGTTGACGACTCCGTTCGGAATACACTTAGGCGCTGGTCCCAAAGCACGTGGTTCTGAGATCACAGCTCTAGGTTCCGCGATCACTATTGTGCGAACAGCGGGCAGTCTGGAGTTCTAGATTTCTGCAATATTCACTAACACGTGAAAAATACCTTTTTATCTTCAAACCAAAAAGAATCGCTTGTCACTCAAATTTTTCCGTTAGCTCAGAGGTGTCTCGCCCTGCCATCTTTCGAGAAGGAAACTCCGACAAAACGTGCGTTTTCCTTGACCGCCGCGGTCGCATAGATTACAGTGGAACTCTAGACTGCTGTGAAATCGGCGCCTTAAACTGATTAGATTTCAATTTCAAAAGATGTAATAATAACAGTTTTACACATGATAACAGGAATTAAGAAATGAATCAAAAGTGTCGTCAAAAAAGAACAAAAGAAAAAGATATTGATAAGATCTAAGAAAAAGAAGCTTAATAAAGTTTACAGAATAGATTGATAAGTTTAGTTACATAAGTAATAGAAAGAACCAGACGACCAATAGATAATAAAGGTTTTTGTTCTATTCATAGACCTGATCACACAGATTAGCAGACACATCTGATAGGTATCTGTTGAATCCGTTTCATTCTTCTAATATAGTGAAATGAAAGAGACAGCTTATATGAATGAATGTCTTCCAAATAAATTGGAGCATATTGTTTTGGATTCTTTTATTACAGACTTATTGGCAAATTATAAACACATTCTAAATAGGCATGCCTTTATTAAAAGCTTTTATTTAGTTTCATCTGTCCCGGGATGTCAAATAAAGCAATTTAAATTTGACCCACTTCCTGGTTTCTAATTGAGCTGAAATTTTGCATGCACATGTAAATAGGATAACAATACAATATAATTATGACATGGAGCTGATCTTATGATGGAGCCGGAAGGTGGTCATGGCAAATCTGTAATAAAACGCAGCACCAGCGAGTTTGGGCTCGTTTGATTCATCTTAACAAGGACTCTGGTTCGAGGGTCAGATGATTAAGATGGTCGACTATTTTACAAAAATGCTTGGTTTAAAAAACCTCGGCTTCGGTTGTTTTGTTCTTTTTTATATTAGTTTAAAAAGCAGATGTTCCTTTACCGCCCATCAATAGACATAAGTAATACCACCACAACTTTAAGATCATGGTTGGAGATGTTGTGGCCCCCATAAGACTAGAAGGGATCTTACTATCATAAATAGCAGCTTTTTTATAAACCGGTCATAACATAGGAAGTAAATGGTTCATGCACTATTGTGAATTATTGTTTTACTAAAGGCCTGTGTTTGACTACAATCTCACCGTTGTATGTGATGATGTGGCCGAAGGTGTCAGAAGATACCGATAGGTGGAGACCGATTTCCAAATAAAGGGTGGTAGCCAGGCAGGCGGGTACTACAAAGTACCCTACCACCGTGCGATGGTTTCCGTCACCGAAAGCTTAATGTAGGATTCGAACCCGAGACCTTCGTCTCGCTATTCGACGTTACTACCGATGACCTATGCGTTCACATAGCATTATATAAAACCAGAGCAGA
Organism: Polyploca ridens; assembly: GCA_951394255.1. Taxonomy (NCBI): domain Eukaryota; kingdom Metazoa; phylum Arthropoda; class Insecta; order Lepidoptera; family Drepanidae; genus Polyploca; species Polyploca ridens. The sequence goes on along the minus strand of OX596269.1, from coordinate 8,864,755 downwards.
AGTAAGAAAGCTTTTTTGTAAAGCTTTAATGACGGACGAATGAAGCTGGACAGATAACCTGATTCAACCCATGAGGACAATCTATTTTAAACAGTGAACATTCTGCTAGATTTGTAAGAATTCAAAATAGGATCACCAAAATGTCAGCATTACGCAAAATCTGCTGAATCGTAATGCTACCACAAAAGTGATTGCAAAGCTAAAATTCCCGTTGAAATGTTAAACACAGCCTATATTTCTGAATCCCTCATTAAATAACCTATACAAACAGTATAAAATATCTGTTGGTCGATTCAAACATTTTCAATCGGGAACGGTTCCCTGACCCAGTTTTAAATTAAAATTCGTATCCGTCGAAACATTTGGTTCTCATGACATTTCACTATGTTTTACAGATGACTAATGCAACTATGTGTATTGAAATCATGTTTTATGATTTTCCGTGTCAAATAAACTATTTTAGCTGATGATTTAGATAGATAGATAGATAGATAACTCTTTATTGTACACCAAAAAACAAAAACAATAAAAAAGAGAACAAAATTACTTAAAAGTATTAAGTTTTAAGTATTTAACTATGTTGGAACGCCATAATGATTCGTTTTACACGAATAGTGAATATGTTCTATCAGAATATTGTAGACTAGCTCTCTCGCGCGGTTTCACCCGCGTTCCCGTCATAAAAAGTAGCCTATGTCAACCGCGGATAGTGTAGCTTCCCAACAGTGAAAGAATTTATCAAATCGGTTCAGTAGATTCGGAGCCTATTCAATGCAAACAAACAAACAAACAATCAAATCTTTCCTCTTTATAATATTATATATTAGTTAGAAAAGTAATATTGTAAGGGAAGATAGAAAGAGAGAAAGAGAAGATTAATGATCAATTAAACCTATCAAAAAGTATAAAGTAAACGTCGTGTCGTTATAGGTTGAGAATATAAGCGAAATCGACAAGAGCCCATCTCTTTATGAAAGACGTACGATTACGTGTGGTGCAATGTACTTTAAAACCCTTTATATAAAGTATTGGTAAAGTATATTTCTTGTAACTAGACTAGCCTTCGTGGGAGGTATCTTTTTGTGAAATCTTAGTGAGTTCCCTTTTTGTGAACGCCTAATGCTCGGTTTCTATAAACAAAAATGAATCGTTTTGCTTACCAATAGTAGGTTTTTTTTATTGCCTAACTGGGCATATAGATCATTTCGTAAGCTAATTTTACCTGTGATAGCTACTTCTATATGGGAGGGTCTGCTATGCAAAGCTTTGAGGTCTTTTCTTCATTATTAGTAAAGATATAAGAGTCTTAATTTTAAACTTATTATACTTTTTAAATTTATTATTATTATTTATTTATTAAAATGTTCCGTAAATTATAGGAATCATTATAAGAATTTCTTAGCTGTTATAAATTTTTCAGGTAGTGGACAAGTTGTTTAGATGAAAGATTTAATTTTGATATGAAACCCACGAAAAAGTGCAAAAACGTATAATTTAATAATTATTATTTTTTTATGTTTTTTTTTTGGAAATATTTTCGTATTATACGTATGAAAGAGTTGAGTAAAAAAATCCGAGCCTTTTAACTAAACTCAATTGAACATACCAAGTATGTTGTAGATATACACATTCTACCCATCAAAATATTGCTGATCATCTGCATGTTTCATATTAAAAACAATACATACAAGTTTCCATTATAGCCTAAAAACAAAGTACAACATGATAAACAAAAGCCTCATAACAGATCCCTCTATCTCCGATTCAATACCAAAAAGGATGTGAAAAATATTCTCAAAAAAAAACTTTCCCCCAACTTCTGAAAGAGTCGTGAAAAGATCTCGCAAGAATTATGATTAATGTGGCATGCTATCGATTCTGAATAATTACATCACTTTTGTGTAAACTTTGCTCTGTCATTGGCATAAGGATTATGCTAATAGAGATGGGAAACGACGTACTGAAATTAATTTTATCTAAATAAGGCGTTAATTCTTATCCATAGAATAAAATCAATTACTCTTCAAGCAATTTAAATAATAATAATAAATATCCTGGGACATTCCTCACACACGGATAACTGATCCCAAACTAAGCAGAGCTTGTGATATGGAAACCAGATAACTGCACATACTAGTATTTTTAATTACACCCAGACTCAGGACATACAGAGATGTTCATGCACACAAATGCATGTCCTGTGTGGGAATCGAGCCCACGACCTGCGGCGCGATAGGTGAAATCAAGTCTTAACCAACCGCAAATCAAATCAAAGCAGTTAAGCCTTTTTACTACATACATCTTAGTTCTTTATCAAAAGAACGGGATTACTGTCTCGTCATTGAGAGGACTCACAGTCAATATATTAAACCAATAATATGCGATAAATCTAATAAGTGACATGGTAACACACGTAGGTAAGACGTGGGCATATCTAGTCTAAACAACAAAATAAACTAATATTTTAGATAAAGAAAATAAAACACGATCGCATTCAAATAAAAATAAGAATAAGTAAAAATCATATTGTTCTATAATGTTTAATCAAATGTCCCATCACTGCGAGACATATCGCGAATCGGTAAACATCGATAAATTTGCACAACATTATGCTAATGCTATTCATAGTGTCGCGTCTTGGCACGCTAATATCGACAATTTTGCGCCGATAACAAAATTTGATGAATTGCTTTCTCCATAAACTAAAGAGCTTATATTTCACCAACTTGAACTGTATTTATTTTCGAATATTTTCCCGAAGAGGTTAGCAAAAACATGTATTTAGAGTAGGCTTTATTGTTCAGTAAATCATTATCATCAGCCTATAATGTCCCACTGCTGAGCACAGGCCTCCTGCACACAAATGAGGATGAAAGGGAATATGCAGATACTCCACCAGTCGTGCCCACTGCGGATTGGTGGAGGTAGTGGTCAACCTGGTATTTATTATTATTATTACTGTTGGAGTTATCAAGCCACCTAGGAGGCCTCCAACTAGCTTAACGACTATCGCAATTAAGTGATAACCAGGACCAACGGCTTTACATGCCTTCCGAAGTACGCGTTAAATCACTACCTACTCTTGAAGGTACTTTCAAGTTTTCAACGACACGACTTGCCTCTGTACTAAATTCAAGTCACAAATTGAAGTAGGATCGCGGGAAAGCTACTCTGAATCTGTACAAAATGTCTACTGTTCTTGAAGATATAAATTAGAGTCACGTCATGACTAGCGATGAGCAATATTGCTGTTTCTCGGATGATGACTTAGTCTTAGAGCCCAACCACTGTAATGAATCTAAGCTTGTTTTGAAAAGAGTAATTGCTGAGTTTATTGCCGGCTCTTCTCAGCAAATGCAACCTTCCGAACCGGCATTAGAATATAAGAGTCAGATTATTCATAAGTGCCTGCGAATTGAATCATTTTTGCGGCAAAAGACGTCGATAATATATGGAAAGTAGTGACATAGTCAGAAAAATATTAAAGTTTAGATGGTATTGTATCGCTATTAAAGTGTCTAGGATACTAAAAAAAATATAAAATTTACAATAACAATCAAAATAATAGTTTTAATATGCAATCTGGAAGTGGAACATTGGGTGAGATTTCATTTTCAGCTACACCTCGTCAATATTTTATTTGAATAAAACACGTATCATGTTTTAGATGACGAAATAACCAAAAATAAATAAATATTTCTTTATATAAATTTTCAATTTTTTTACACCTAGTCTCGCAGATTGTTCTAAAGAATAAACAAAACATTTTCAATTTATTTTGTTGACATAATTTCACCCTCGTCACTGAATATTTCCTGACCTTGGAAACCAGACTTTATCTACAGTATTAAATTTAATAACTCCTACAGAGCACTTAGTTCTAGGCACCAAAATATAAATCTTCAAGTTATATTAAGGGCTGTAGACAGGCGTTGTAATCAGGTCTGACTGACACGAAGGTCTAACTCGATATGACCTAGATCCTAGGACCGACAAAAGAATCATATTTTCTACTACGTAGGTAGGTATAGCCTAATTTTCTTTTATACCTAGATTGAATGTGAAAGGGTTGTTATCAGGTTTTGCGTGATAATATATTATCTGTATAACGTGTATAGATAATATATTAAATAAATAATGTATAATATAAAAGTACAAGATTTCTTTGGTACTAGGCGCACAGATCGTGAAAGAGTAAATTTTATAATAATATTTGCAAGTAACGTGAAATGATAATAACCCAAATAGGGCGGTGACACGTTGGTTATGATTCGAATTCAATAAACTTGAAAGCAAAAATTTGGTATGAATTTTTGAGTAATTTATTATGTGCTGAAACTTTTTTTAAAGTCTTTACATGATGTATTCTTCACCCCTTTTGGATAATTATACCCTTACGTTACATGTTATATTAAAAATCAATTGCTGTTCGTTAGTCTCTAAAATCAAAAAGGCTTGGCCGATTTGAATAATTCTTTTTTCATTGTCATCGCTGTAGTAGGTACAGGGATGGATTAAAAAAACAGGAATAACCTAAAAAAATTGAACTTGCTAGGAATATTATAAATACTTATTTTTTATCAATAAAACTTTTCATAACACAATTTTCTTAATGCCAATTGAAAACATATTTTTTTTCATGTTAGCTTTATAAGTAGTATTCTCATTTGTATTTTTTTTTTATGTTTTTCGATCATTTCTTATTTTCAATAGCTAGGTGTAATACAGGTGCTTTTACATTTGCACGAATGCAAAGCTCCAGAAATCTTTAAATAAACAACATTAGCCTATATTATATGAGAACGAACACGGTTCGTAAATATCATCGGAAATATCGTAATAAAATAGCGAAAGAGAATCATTCTAGCAGACATTCAGAGAAAAAATAGATTATTACACGCCGACCGAAATCGGACGGAGCGCGCCGAAAAAAATAATTCATCAAAAATAGCTTACGGCACGTCGGTAATTACGTTCCAAAGAAACACATAATTCGACACTTCCACGTCAATAGTAACTATTAACATCCAAAAACCATTTTCGACACAACCAAAATCTTAAATATAATTGAGGGTCACAGAAAAAAAACTGATATTTTCACACGTAATTTTCGCGCGGAAATGATAGTGACGTTTTACTTTTTTTAATATAAAATGAATACTAACACCAGGGTTATTGGGGTTTTGATTCCAATACGAAAACTCGGCGCGTTCGATTTTTGAATTCGAATTCCGCGCGCTACGTGCACACGGCGCGACGCGGTTGCCGACACTGGCTGGCTGGATTGCGCCAGGCCATCAGGGGCGCTTTTAATCGTGTGCTTGTATACAGGGTAGTTTCTACGTATGTGTGCGCGCTCTTCAGGTCACCAGAATTCGGTGAAGACAAGCTCTGAAGTGGCATGCCCTATTTCAGCTGACTCCTTTAGTTTTCTTTTTCAGTACCAAGAAAGTTTGATTACGTTTTTTATTCTATTTACAAACGTGTTCTCGTGGTCAGCGTTTGAGAGCTGCCAGTATAAAAGAGGTTGTACGTGGTTCTACTGATTATTGCGTTAGGTTATGTTTTCTATGCGATTGTTGTCTAGTTCTCACGCTAGAAACTTCGTCTATTGTTACAATAAGATATTGACATTTTGAACGTAAATCATAGTAGAGACAACTCTATGGTATGGATTTTCTTTTGTTATTTAATATGCACCTTGTAGTTTGTTATGAAATAAATCTCGTTGCTTCTTTTTAGGGTTCCGTACCTCAAGAGGAAAAAACGGAAATCTTAAAGGATCACTTGTTGTAAGTCTGTCTGTCTTTCAAAACCCTTTTTCTAAGGAACGCGTGGAGGTTTCAAGCTGAAATTCATACCAAATACTAAATCTACTGTCCCTTGAAGCTGTGAAAAAAAATCAAACTTCTAAGCCAACGTAATCAAAAGATACAGCCGTTTATGCTGCAAATTTTCGACACTCGCAAGGGAATCAAAACCTACAGGGTACTTCCCGTGAACTCATAATCTTGAAATTTGGTACGAAGCAACGTCTTATAGCAAAGATAAAGGAAAAATTGCGAATAACATAAATTTTAGTAACATATAATAAAATAATTTTAAACTTTACCTTTCCTCATGAACGCGTAAAGACATTGTAATGTTATGGATTTCACATGTTCTACGGGTTTGTCCGAAACCCTCGGTGCGCGAGTACGACTTGCACTTGGCCGGAATTTTTTTAATTGTAGTAATTTTTTCGATTTTCTTTTCGTTGCGAAAAAAATACTTGCCTAGAATTAATGAGGCATTATAGCCACAGACTATGTATAATTAAAACAAACTAGTTATACCTAGATACGAGTGGTGAACTAACTTCTCTCACTTTTCGAGTATTACAGCTTATTCAATTAATCTAGTTTTAGTTTTACCTAGAAATTTAACTAATTTAACTACAACGTACCGAGTCTAATACCTTTGAGAAAGTTTTATATATGAGTAAGTAATATTGTATAATCTTTTCGTAAAATAATATTTACTATTAAAATAAGTTCTCCCACATTTATATATGTAGTCTGCTTAAATATATCTAAAGAGTATGTACCTACATATACTCTTTGTTTTATTTTTATTATTTGAATTTAGCCGCAAGATTTTTTTTTTGTGGAACTGAAAAAAAAATTGACTTTTTGGCGGGAACTTGTAGAGTGACGTTGCGTTTTCATTTTTATTTTCATAAATTCGTGTATTTTGAGTTTTATTGCATATAAGTATTTTATCCAATAAAGATGCACCAGTGAAGTGAATTATGTGTTCGTGACTTTACAAGTTGTCTTAAAAAGTCCGTAAAAAGTTTTAGTACAATGACCACCATTTTACTAAAAAAATAATTGGACTGTTTTACAAAAACCTTAAACCGACTTCAAAGTACACTAAGAAGTAATCAAATCCTGATCTGATAACAATGGGACCAAACAGGAAGCGTACCCTTTCAAATAAAAAAAGAATTTTCCAAATCGGTTAATAAATGACGGAGTTATGAGGTAACAAACATAAAAAAAAAAAAAAAAAAACATTCGAATTGAGAACCTCCTCCTTTTTTTTTAAGTCGGTTAAAAATACTGGACAGTGACTGATAATGCGGACTAATAAAAGTGAAATTTTAAATAAAATGTATGCGACTGAAGGACTTTGTATCCATGGTCATGAAAAAATTAACAAAAAAAAACAGACAAGACTCCGAGTCTGACTCACGCACTGAGAGTTCCGAACTTCCTCAGACGTATAATTTCTTGGTTTAGGTCATAACCACGGAAAAATCCGGACCGCTTAACAAAATTTGTTTGTGAAGGAATTTTTATGATTTAAAAAATACTGTAGATGAAACATTTCTAACTAGCAAAGTAAATTTCCTGTAATATTTACTTCCACGTCTATCTACTGTAATTATTTGAGATATTTTGCTTTTTTTTTGTATTTTTCATCATAAGTCAAAAACAATAACTCTTACAGTGAATAAACGCTACGCTCTACCTCTCTTAGGACTTTAGCCCCTGGACTCTTGCGGTGGACTATGGTTGATCAACCTCTTTGTAAGGAGATGATAGCTCCGAGATAGTAGAAAAGTCCCAGGTTCAAATCCTACAATGAGCTTGAGCTTTCGGTGAAGGCAAACATGATGAGGAAACTATCACGGTGGTAGGGTACTTTGTAGTACCCACCTGGCTAGCTACCACCCTCACGTTGAAAAGGAGCGCCTTTCAGCCACTCATCACTTACCATGGTGACATTGGGGTCAAAAATTGGCCGAGACACAATGATATTATGATAAAAAGAGGTAGATATCGCATTAACGCACGCTAATTGTTGCAGACAAATTCAGACAATTGCCGTAATTTTGCTTAGCGGCTACATATAACTATCTCTTTCTGTACCATACGTTCCGTATTATCTATAGCATTCACCTAATTCAACAATAACTGAACGCCGCTTAGTATGATGGTAGCATATCTCTATTATAATATCATTGCCGAGACATAGTAAATAAAAGCTGTCACTTTTCTTATGATGATGGATTTATTTATAAATTGAAACCAGACAGCGATTCTATAACTAAATAAATTGTAATAAAGCCTAATTTCTTTTGTCTAACACAATTTGTGTGATACTCAAAGTCTGTGACATTAAATCTATAACCTTTAGTCAAGGACTTAGGTGCTAAAATAATAATGTTATATTTTGTCTTGCTCTACATTTTTATACGTCCGAAAATAAGGGTGAAGCCGCGGGGGTAAACTAGTTCAAAATTCCAAATTCAAAATTCAAAAATCATTTATTCAAATAGAAAAGTCTGACTCTAATACTCTAATACCGGTTCGGAAGGTTGCATTTGCTGAGAAGAGCCGGCAATAAACTCAGCAATTACTCTTTTCAAAACAAGCTTAGATTCATTACATAATTTTACATTCTAATCGCACTGACAACAATTGCGTGCCCCGGCGCGGCGGCAAAACTACAAAGTAGACTGAATCTATATTTAATAAGTAAATAAATAAATGGCAAACTTAAGCAGACCAGCCCCCACAAGCAGCACCTGTTCACAAGTATGACGCGTGTGGCAGCCATCGCCCTCTTCGCCATATTGGAGGGAAGTGAGCGACCCGTCACACGACGCCGCCGCAAGCAAAGGCCTTAAAGTGAGCATGACTTACTTAAGTCTGCCTTAGAAATAAAAAATAAACTAAAGGGAAACTACTAAACACGCAATTTGTTATCACTGTGACTATTGACAAGTTTATACTAAATATCATTTAGGTATATAGAAAATATAACAATTAAGTAGACAGACAGACATAATATATCAGTGAATTTAGATCCATAATATGGGCCTAAATTACACCGTCCTATTTTTAGGATCCTAACTAGGATGGTTCTAACTAGGAAGCAAGAAGCTACTTATTACACTACACTATCTTGCTTTCTAAATAGGACGCGGCAAAGAGATCCTAAAAATAGGACTGTGTAATAGTTACTTAATACTCTTGAAACAGTCACCAAATCTCCCATACTCTTCACTTGTCACTCAGCTCCCCTCATGGTCTCAGGGAACAAACACCTAATACATTAGCTGGTTGGAAGCGACTTGTGATTGACAGATCCATTTGTGAGCGCAGTTTTATGCGAAGCTTACATTTTGTGTGTATTTTGTAAAGGATGTTTCGAGATTTTAGTTACATGGTTACATTTAGCGCTCACAGAGCAGCTCGACTGGGGAAGTACCTCCACCTTACAGAATACCGCAGACAAATAACTTTTTGTTGTGTTCCTGCATGAGTAAGGTCGCCAGAGCTCATCGGGGAGGGAGGAAGGTTCGATAACGTAACGCGTGAGTGATGCCCCGTGTGTTGCAAGCGTCCATATGGCTACGATAACCGCTTACCATCAGGCGGTCCGTACGCTAATTTAGAAACTTCATCGAAAAAAAATGAATATATTAAAAATGTTACCCGATAACAGATCTACAATAAAAATTCAATACCTACACAGTTAGCTGAAATAGCAAAGATTTTCAAAACACTTTTATTTCTTAATTTAGTTACTCCAAAAATCCCAATACTTTGTATAAATAGACAAGAACCTACCGACTCCAAAGGAATAGAACTTTTTTATACAAAACTTTTTTTTTATCTTTTACACTTCACCGCACGCGCCTAACATCTGTTCGTCACCATAATAGTAACACAGATAAATTAATATCCATACGATTCTTATTTTGAACTACCAGTATGTTTATATACAACCTCGTTTAATTTCTACACTGTGGCTTTAACGGTTTCACACCACCTGTCGTGACGTCATATGTCAGGTGCGTGGGTGAAACATAATAATATCGCTGTCTCCCTCTTCGTCTTCGCAGGGTTGAATGGCACCTGCTGTTAAAGACAAAAAAAAAAATTGCATATTTGTAGTTTTGTACTTCCTTACAAAATACCGCAGCTTCTACATCCTCCAAAATAGACGTAGATTGTATTGACTTAAAATGCAATAATTGATATAATAAACCGCGCCGGGGCACGCAATTGTTGTCAGTGTGATTAGAATATAAATATTATGTAATGAATCTAAGCTTATTTTGAAAAGAGTAATTGCTGAGTTTATTGCCGGCTCTTCTCAGCAATTGCAACCTTCGGAACCGGTATTAGATAGAGTATTAGAGCCAGACTTTTCATAAGTGCCTGCTAAGGTGTATTTGAATAAATGATTTTGAATTTTGATTTTTTTATTTAATAGCCAGCCAGAGGTATGAACATATGTGTTGCTGACCTTTTAAAAAAAATGCACACGTGTGTCACACGACGTTTTTCAATACACTTGCGAGGAAAAAAACATACTTGTATATTTTTTTTTATACCACTAAGGCAAACCAGCATACGGCCCGCCTGATGGTAAGTAAAACCCCATGGTCTGTCGCTCCAAAATTCCAGAACACTTCCTTGAACTTCAGTCAAAGCATCGGGATCCTTGGCGTCGACATCTCCAGCGACGTTATGTTCCGAAGTCATTTGGAGGAAAAGGTTAAGCTGGCATCCAAAAAGCTTGGAGTGCTCAACAGAGCGAGGCAGTACTTCACATCGAGGCAAAGGCTGCAACTTTATAAGTCGCAGGTCCGGCCTCATATGGAGTACTGCTGTCATCTATGGGCGGGAGCTCCTGAGTACCAGCTTGGGCCTTTAGACTCGGTTCAGCGACGTGCCATCAGAATTGTTGACGATCCCGAGCTCACAAGCGGTTAAGAGCCACTCAGTCTGAGGAGAGACTTTGCCTCGTTATGTGTGTTCTACCGCTTGTACAACGGAGAGTGTTCTAAGGAATTATTCGACTTGATGCCCACAGCTACCTTTCACCATCGCAACTCTCGCCATCGACAGGGAGTCCATTCACACATATTGAAACCAGAATTGTTTCAAACTGTGCGGGCTAAAAGGAGTTTTCTTCCGCGGACGCTCGGACTGTGGAATGAGCTCCCTGCCGTGGTTTTCCCAATGGAGTACAGCATGGGGTTCTTCAAAAAGGGTGTGAAGCGGTTTCTTCAGGGTCGGCAACGCGTGAGTGATACCCCTGGTGTTGCAAGCGTCCATAGGCTACGGTAACTGCTTACCATCAGGCGGGCCGTATGCTTCACTCGCGCGTTGCCGACCCTGAAGAAATCTCTTCACACCCTTTTTGAAGAACCCCATACTCCAATGGGAAAACCACGGTATTTTTGCAATAAATGTCACTTTACGAGCGAGTGTGTTGAAATAGTTATGTAGGCAACCGTTGTATAATAAGGGGTATTAAAACACGAATGTGGGTTTATATAACAGTATCGCATTATGTACAGTTGCATACAAGACTTTATCTACACCCATGATCATTTTTGTAAACAACAAAGTAATAAATTTCTGCAATTCTAATATCGAACCAAAATGGTGGGATACGACGTGAATTCGAATAACCTCTAAGTTTTTTTTTATTATGGCGCTGTGGTTGTGGAACGCGCCTGCATGAAAATATATTTTTTTTAATTCATAAGGATACCATGGAGAATGTGGCTGTTGATGAGTAAGGAATGGAACGAGTTGCATAATGAAATTCAGTACAACATTATACACTGTTTTGGACTATGACAACCAGTGTTTTAATGTTGGCTATAAGCTAACTGTTTCAGGAACTTAAAAAGAGGATTTATAGCATCAGTGTAGAGAAATAATATTATTGATACAAAAAAAAATATTACCAGAAAAAAGAATCTAATCAAGTTGACAAACAACTTTTTATTACACACATAAATCTCTCCCATCGGAGTGACATGGCTTCCCAAGGTCTTTGGACGTATTACTACACACATAACGATGATCCTTTCCACTCTTGCATAGTCACGGAATGTGAGTACCTTCGTATTATAACGGAAACATGTATGACATATTGGTTACACGGATTTGATAATTTATTTGTAAGTATAGAAGTGACATACATTACTACTGGCAGGGGAGAGTAAAACTTATTATTATAGATATAGAGTCCTTATTATGAGATAATTAATTCATAATTATCAAATAGACAAATAGATTGATGATCAAAAGAAAATTCTTATTGCATTCTCTTCAATTCATACAAAGGTTGATCGTTTACTAACGATGACGATTTTCGACATCCATCTTGTATAGGGGGGCAGGTGATTTCGGATGAGTATAGTATACCGAAATCTGTGGATAGAATACACCATTAACAATAATCCTGTAAAGTTTCAGTAGTCTAAGTACAACCAATACGGAGTAATGACAATTTGAAAAATATCGCGTAAAACCTCTAGGGACAACCCTGATCAGCGCTGGATAACACTATCTGGTCAAGGAGTTTATAAAGTATCTGGATATTCAAGATAGCCCTCTGTTATGTGTGTGTTCATCAAGTTTGTCACAAATAATTTGGTTAGTTATTTTATTTGTATGGAAATTAATTTATGTTATTTGCCATTTTACAATATTGTTTACAGACTACAGACACGATGTTGGTTCTACAGTTTTATTATACGTAAAGAAAAATGTACATACTTTTTAATCAACAAGCATTCAAATACTTTAAATCGCAGTGATTCTACCACCGGTTCGTAATACATTGAAAGTGAGAAAACTAAATGTAAAAGTGTCAGGTATTTCACGGAAAATTCAAGCTCGTTGTAACACTGCTGCGTCAGGTAGACAGACGCTTCGATAACATAGTCCAATTTCTAAATTAAATTAATCACCAAGTCTACAAATAGGGTTTAAATACCCAAACAGACTGGCCAGACGATAAACTGTCCCGTTGTCAAGAAGCCATCTGATTCTCCTGGGAAGTCATTTGAAGTGTTACCTACTTAGATACAGCAGTTACCTTAAATGAATTGAAAGTTCCGTTGCTGAAACAACCGCCTATATCTCCCGTCTCTTTCTCTTATAATATTGGTAAGAAAACTAAGCCTTTTTAATACTGAGTTTTAGCTATCGTTCGGAAACTCCAAAAAGGTAAGATAGAGAAGTAAGCATTGCCTTACCATCTTATAAAAATATCTCAGGATGAGGCAAATGAAACCAAAATTCTATGCTTCAAACATTATAACCCTACCATTATCTATGACCATGCATATATTCATGTCAGTCTCGATAGATCTTCAGTTTTTTTTAAATAAACGGTAGGCCCATTATTTCTATACATCAATAATCTTGGCTTCATGATGAATCTCTATTTCCCTTGGTCACGCCGTAACTTGAGAACGACTTTGCCGATTTCATCCATCTTTTTTTTAAAACTAATTAGAAAATGTAAGAGAACTTAACGGTAGGGTTGATCGAGACCTCCGGAGACCAGCGGGCGGGGACCTTTTTCCATCAACGCGTCAGCTTGGCTATCCAAAGAGGAAACGCTGCCAGCCTTCTGGGAACCCTGCCGTTAATCGGAAGCAGCGGCAGGCTTGACGAAATTTTCTATATATAGATTGTATTTTGTACATATTTGTTGTAAATAAATATACAATAGTTTTTACGGTAGGGTAGGGTAGGATATGAAATGAAATGAAATAATTTATTCATTCAAATAGGCCTTCACAGGCACTTATGAATAGTCAAACTCTAATACTCTAATGCACTAATGCACGGTTCGGAAGGTTGCTTTTGCTGAGAAGAGCCGGCAATAAACTCAGCATTTACTCTTTTCAAAAACAAACTTTTTATTACATCTGATGTTTCCTGCGAGAGCGAGCACTTCTAGTAACTGAATAAAAGTGCTTGCTAACCCTAGTTTTGCTGTTCGCACTGTGGGCTTGGTACCATTTTTTCCAAATAAAAGTGGTATTCATTCAGGTCAAAAGTGATCAAAATCATAGAAGACATATTTTTGAAACTTATATTGTATTAGTCATGCTGAACAACTTTTACTATGGGACCAATAAAGTATTCTCAATTGTCTTTTTGCTTTTCAAACATACGTTCAACCTTCGTGGATCATAATGTGTGAAAAGTAAAAAATAATAATTGAGAATTTATGTATTGGTCCCATCGTAAAAGTTGTTCAGCATGACTAAACCAATATAAGTTTCGAAAATATGCCATCTCGAAATTTCCACCCAATACTGAGATGACCTGAGACCTTAAAGTTGTGAGAAAACTTTAATTCGTCTTCACATCTTGATATCAACAAACCTCATAAACTTAAAGTCACCGCAGTCAATCTCCAGTTCCAAACTGTTACTTATTTAAAGTAAAACGATCTGGATAAGTCCTCCGGGCCTCATGGGGCCTCAGCATAGAATATTCATAGGTAAGTCCCTAATGAGCGGAGGGAATTAAACCAACTATCTGGCGGTAAGCTAGTTAATGTTTAACCGTCTGAAATTTAAGGGTTGTCTCGTTTTTAGGGTTCCGTACCTCAGAAGCATCTCTAAAGGAAAAACCCGGCTAAGTATGAATCGGACTCGCACACGGTGGGTTCCGTACAATATTAACTAACTCAACTTTGCTATGAAAAAAGATACGCCAAAAGAATAAGTTTCTGTTATGTCGACCATTTTTTTATTTTTTATTAGTTGTCATAGCAGCAGGAGAGATACATATTCTCTGAAAATTTCAGCTGTCTACCTATTACCATTCATGAGATACAGACAGACTGACGGACGGACAACGGAGTCTTAGTAATAGGTTCCCGTTTGGCACCCTTCAGGTATGGAACCCTAAAAAGGAACCCTTATTTTATAGGATCACTCGTGATTCTGTGTCTGTCACAGCCGATTTGCTTAGAATCTACCGATTCTGTTGAAATTTGGTTTATATATGAACCATGATAAATGATTTTGGATTATGATGAGGGTTGAAAGCTAAAACTAGAAAAGTGTATGTTAAAGACATGTATGAAATAGCCCACATAATTATACGTTTCACTGGTACATACGTATTTTTTCATTGGAATGTTTTCAACTATATTTAATCACCAGATCGGCTCCAAAATCTGTTTTACAACAGGATATCCATTGATCTGTATCTAAAAATATAAGTATGTCACTCAGAACTAGTATTTTTTTTTTCATACACAACCCTAACATTCATTTTCGTCTCGTCTTACCTGGCTATGTTTCTCTTGTATAATTTCTTTGGGTGCGTTCATGCTACGCGGACCGAGGATGAACCGTGGACAGTGGACAGTGGACTTGGGAGCCTCGCGCTCGACTGCGCTCCGCCCATTGTCAGTTTTTTCACGACCACAGGGATTCGCATCGCGTTCGTGTTGTAGGCTCGTTTGAGGCTCGTTGTACGTCCACGCGTGACATCGCGAGGAACGAACGAATTCTGTTATTCGTGGCTCGGCTCGTGCTCGGTTCACGTAGCGTGGATGCACCATTAGGTAGTTTATTAATTGACTTAAAAAAAAGGAGATTATCAATTCGACACGTGTGTGTTTGAGAGAGGTAGAGCATAGCGTTTATTCGCTCAAAGAGCAGCTCGACTGGGGAAGTACCTCCACCTTACAGAATACCGTAGCCAAATAACTTTATGTCGTGTAAAGTTGTGTTCCTGCGCGTGAGTAAGGTCGCCAGAGCTCATAGGGGAGGGGGGAAAGGTCGGTAACGCGTGAGCGATGCTTCGTGTGTTGCAAGCGTCCATATGGCTACGGTAACCGCTTACCATCAGGCGGGCCGTATGCTTGTTTACCGACCTAGTTGTATAAAAAAAATAAAAAAAATGTATGCAATATTATTGGAACTGCAATATATTCACATATGATGATCTATTAGGGCTTCTAAACAAATATACAAAATTTCATAGGTCGAAATCGGTTCAGTAGTTTTCAAGATATGGACAAATATTTGTGACGGCCTGGCTTATTGATACGAGTTACGGGTGTGGTGTCAAAGGAAAAACATCTCAAAACCATTAAATTCAAATGCATTTAAGAAAAACTAAAAATTACGAAAAAAAAGTAATTTAAAAAAACGACTTCAATCAGTGTCAGGTTAGTTATTTCATACTTTTTAGTGTATTTGGAAGTCGTTTTTTTTTTAAATTACTTTTATTTTATTATACTCTAATAAACCTCTAAGGTATTAAAATGAGCAATACTAATTAGTGACGTAATAATAATATGTGTAATTAAAACGTTTGGTTCTAAAATTTTGTACGTTTAAACGTTTTCGCCTAATTTTAGCAGTTGAATTAATTTTCTTGTCAAGTTTACCTGTGAAAGGAAATCCTCCCTTTGAGAGCTTTGACACCACCCGAAGTAATATAAAGCAAATAATAAATTCCAACTTAGCAAATAAAGTCAAAAGTTTTTTTCGATTAAAACGAGTAATTACATAATTTCTATTTAAACAAGCATCCGAGTTTGCCAAACGAATATTTAGATCAAAATTTCAACCTCAAACAAATCAAATTAGTACTAATTTAGAAACCCGCAATATTGTATCTCCGCTAATACAACTTTTTATTGAATTTATTAAGCTTTCTATTTATCTTTATTGTTAACCTTTTAATCTCTAATTTAATTATAATGTGTTTATTTCGCAAAATTTGCCGCTTTTTTGTTTCAAATTAATCGTAATAAATACCCTGGGATATTCCTCATGCACCCGACGGCTACCTGATCACATTCCTCACACACGGCTACCTAATCACATTCCTCACACACGGCTATCTGATCACAAACTAAGCCAAGCTTCTACATTATTATTTTTAGTTTGTAAATACCACAGATTACTAAATAGTTACTACGTAACAGATAAATCACTCCATATAAAATTGACAATACCTACTGCTATAATAGCCTACTCTTTTGAGTCGCTAGACGCTGCGAACGAAAATGAACCTAAACTTACGAGCGTAAATTTAGTTTTGCTTTGTAGCTACTCGCCGCCGCGTATATAGAATGGATTACCAGGGATGCCTCTGTCGATAAAGATCTCAGTAAGTATTTACAGTACTTACACTTTATGAAATAAAAAAATAAAATGCTTTTAAAGTTTCAGCATGTACAGTTGTTAAAAATAAGAAAAGTTTTTATTTTTATATAGCTGACCCGGCAAACGTTTTGTGCCATATCGGTGCGACTTCGTTTGCATGGTGTCGAACGCTATACTAGGGTATAACAGGTAGGGTAGGGTAGGTCCTACCCTACCATACCCATAGCGGTATGAAATATACTAATCATAAAAATCAATTGAGCCTACTCGAAGGAGTGCGACCACAAAACACCATGACACGAGATTTTTATAATTTAAATATATAAATAATGACTAGCTCTATCCCGCGGTTTCACCCGTGATCCCGGAAATAAAGTATATTAATGATAGATTTTTCGAATTCGACTGGTTTTGCTTTATTATGTTAATATAGTATATTTAGATTAATAATTTAATTTATTATTAACTAGCTGTTCCCCGCGGTTTCACTCGCGTTCCCGAGATAAAAGTAGCGCTATAAACCTCACGGAGCCCGAGACCTTTCCAACTAATGCAAAACCGTGGAAATCGGTTCGTGCGTTCTGGAGTTATAGCGTCAGGAAGGAAACCCCGACTTATTTTTAGATAGTAGATTTAATTTATTATTAATTTAATTTATTATTAATTTAATTCCCTTAAATTAATAATAAATTATTAATTTAAGGGAATTAAATGATTATTTTTTTATAGTTCAAATATCCTACAACCGGGATTCTGACTCATATTTTGTTCAAAGTTTACAATAAATGTGACATCTAGATCTTTTACATAATTATAAAAGGAATCTAAAGGTACTTTAAACCTTCCATAGAAAGAACAACAAACAGTTCGAGCGAAATATATACGTACGAACGCGCCACGCGGCTGTCGATAACCAACTGAGAAATGGACTGGTGACGGTCCGGCGGCCGGTAGGCAATTATCGCGCGCAAGTACATGGAGTGAAAGATGCCTGCCTATAATAAACATAATGACGATCCAGACTTAGTAGGACATGCACCTATAGATGTGTTCCGACAGCTGCACTTACGAGCCAGTTCCTTCTAGGCTTTGTGTGTGCACCACCTTTGGCCACATCGTTACTTACAGTAGTACTCAATTAATATGGCTTACCGATGTACCTGCGCAGAAGATACATTTTCAAAGCGCGGGAAACGCTATTGGTCGGCAGCTGCCGTCATGTTAGCGCGCGCCGTGCGGAGGGGCGTGACTTGCGAGTGAGACGGAACTAACAGCTGCAGTGTATTATGAAACTTATAGTAGTGATCTAAAGTTGATTGTAAGTTTTAAGCATTCTTTCGTTAATCTTCGGGGCCATACTTTCTTTTCTGTGCGAACGAAGATTCACGACGCGCCATATAAGTTGGGTAATACTGTACCATGATGAGAATTTAGTCAAACATGTTACAGGTCTATTCTTATTTTAATTACAACGGTCGGAATTCACCGTTAAAATATACTCGAGACCGATATTTGGTGAAATTTCCACCACCTTTTATTATATCCCCCAAAAAATATATTACTAGCGACATCTAGTAAAACAATCCGGTACCGAAGGCTTAAATGTAAATCTATATTAATTAATCAACCGTATAATCCTAATAATAAGACCCTTTATTCAATATTAATGTAAACGTAGACGTACCATTAATTAAGCTAAATTCGATTTAATGAACGTGGGTATAGATGTCACATTTTGATAAAGCTTCTTAGTACTAAAGCTTTGTGAAACTGATCCATGTCCAAATTCAGACTTCTGGGTAGTACCGGGTACTTTTGTAATTAAGAATATTTTTTACTAATTATTTTGTCTTTGTAGGTTTTAAAAAACAAAACAGTATTTTATTTCGCATTTTATGAACTAGATAGATTTTATTTATCATTTTAATAAATATTAGGAAAAAAAATACCGACTTAAAAGTTGGTTTACACTGAAAATTATTAATTAGCGATGTACGAACTCTTATATAAAGTCAGAGTTCTGCGTTCCGGGTTCACTGTAATATATGCGGCTTTTGATCATTGCACACAGCGACTGCGGCGGTCAAGGAGAACGCACGTTGATCTTTGACCGCAGAACTAGACTGCTCGCTGTGGGATCGTTAGACCTACAAAGCAATTCTGGCTCTCAAGTGCTACTACCGGAACACGGATAATGTGGAAGAAGTTGGTAAGCACACAAAGCTTAGGGAACTACCGGTATAACATTGTCTTTAATTTTTAATTTGAAGATGACTTTTTTTATGTTTGAAAAACTACACTTTAAGATATACTAAGATTTCAGGTGATGAGAGACTTGATTTTTTCCCACGTCAGTTGGATGGGTATAGAATCATCCCCTCTAAGATTTATCATCATCTTTCTAATTATCAAAAATGATTAATAAATTAATAAGTTCTTTATTAAAAATTACGTTTTTATACAAGCTTTTTTTGAGTGACTGTACTTTTTATTAACTATACTTGCATTGTCATCTACTACACTAATGTATACCAAATATCAAGTCAATCCGACCACTGGAAGGTGAAATTCGACCTGCAAGATTCCACCCGAACAAACATACATACATACATTGCAAGTTAAATAAAAGCTTGTAATAAAAATAATTAAGAACCAATCTAAACCGTCCAAGAAAAATTACTCAAAACCTAATGGTAAAACTGTCCCATTCCAAAACAAATGAAGCCACAGAAGTTGGAACGCAGTGGTTATATCTGCGAGTCACACTGGGCCACGGCGGGCCACCGCTCCGCTCGGAGTGCTCCGTCGTGATATCGGCTAATCCCGTAATTTGTTGCTCTCAGCAATCTACCAAACGTCACTTATAAGGTTAGTGCATATAGGTTCGGGATGACGAATTTTCGGTACTTATGGGAAAATAATGTTTTTATATAAATGCGAAGTACGCAATAATTCATTGAGCTCCTAAAACAAATTTTAAGTTGATTTTAACCGACAATAAAAGTATTTCTCATTTCATTTTATTTTGTAAATGGTAAGCTATTTTTAATATTCTCTGTCAATATTTTAATTTCTCAATATTAGCACTGAGATAAGTGGAGCATGTTGGAGCTATTAGAGTCATTCTTATAAAATAATGTCATGATTTAGATTTAGAATCTTTTTTTTTTTACTGTTTATAGGCCTGTGTTTGACCGCAATCTCACCATGGTAAGTGATGATGCGGCCGAAGGTGGTAAGCACACAAAGCCTAGAAGGAGCTGGCTCTCAAGTGCAGCTATCGGAACACACCGAAAGGTGCTTGGCGACAGATTTTCAACTTGAGGGTGGTAGCCAGCCAGGCGGGTACTACAAAGTACCCTACCACCGTGCTATGGTTTCCTCACAATGTTTTCCTTCACCGAAAGCTCAAGCTCATTGTAGGATTTGAACCCGGGACCTTCGTCTCGGTATCCGACGTCACTACCACTGAGCTATCATCGCCTTAATCTATCTTAATCTATTGGATTCGGTTCTATTTATTTGCAAAATGATGTAACATGTTATTTTGTATACATTTATTTGACAACAAAAGTTCTTATCAACCAATTACTAGTTATAAGTGAAATAAATTGTGATATTTTAAGGTAAAAAAAATGTATGTATAATCATTTTAACAATAAATAATGCGCGTACTAAGTAATGATGACTCATTAGTATTTACTTTGTAAAAAGTGTTAAGCACGACATAATTAAATGTAAAAAACGAATGTATAGTCACCGAATCAAATTAAAAATATCAGCGTCGCACGTGAATATGTGGCCTAACCTAAGCCTATGAATTTCCAAAATAAAATCATCAATAAAAGCTTGAAAACTAACCTATTCAGCTCATTTCGTCATTTTCGGCATCAACCACTCCTTTGCTTCGGCATCCGCTAGTGTACAACTGTCTTTACACAAGAGTTAACTGAGCAATTCCTCTCGACTGCAGTGGCTCAGCGCGAGAGCTATCGACGAAAACTAGCTTAAGTTATGACGTATGTATGTATTAATTTACTGGTATACAGAGCGAATTTTTCAAGGGGGCGTCGTTGGGTAAATCCGAAACTACGGGTTTAGTATAAAAGGCTCAAAGGAGAACTACAGACTCGCCGTTGATTCTACTAAATATGCATCATTCGATTTTTGAAAATTTAAATGGTGGCAAAAAAAGAATTTTGCAAATCCGTCTATATACGACGGAGTTATGAACATACATAAAAAAACACATAAACTTCCAAATTGATAACCTCCTCCTTTTTGAAGTCGGTTAAAAATATCTGTTTTTCTGGTTTGGCATTGAATCGGTTCGGGGGTGTGTGTGTGTGTGTCCGAACGAAGGTCTATTTCTGGCCGAAGCTGAAATATGGCTACAATCTTTGGCCAAAGCCGAAGCCGATGCCGTAGGTTTAATAACCCCAAGAAATGCAGTTCCAGATCGGCTAAAAATTAAATTAATAACGATTTTTCAAAGTTTATGTTGTCTGTAGATGTTTCCCCATAAGAAAATTAGTTACATTCACATAATTAAATTGTTTTGATTATGTAAATGTCTTAACCAAATAGCAAAATCAACATAAGAGATTACAATTAAAGTGTTATCTCAAAAGATCTCATCCAGGCAAACTTCAGACAGACTATTTAAACTATTATCTTTTGCTATAAAACCTCTCAGAGATCGCGATTGGAGCGTATTACCTTAATTCCCTTTTTATCGTATAAAAACTAATTATATTATCTTCGTTCAGCTTACGAGGGTGCTTCAAGATTTTCTCATAGGTAATTTAATTTTAAAAGTAAACCTAATTCATGCTTTTAGTAATTTCTCGTTAGTACAAACATCGCTTGATGAGGACTTTGATTTGATAACATAATTTTGATTTGAAGGAGTGTAGGTATCTTTATTTCGCTCGATGAGCAGGTTTACTGAGGATAATACCTACTATTTGCCTCTCTTTCTCTTTTTCTCCTTACAGAATCATCATCATCAACCTATAATGTCCCACTGCTGAGCACAGGCCTCTTTTCACAAATGAAGGTGAAAGGGAATGGGCAATACACCACCACGCGTGCCCACTGCGGATCGGTGGAGGTAGGCTAGTGGTCAACCTACTGTTGGAATTTTTCAAGCCGCCTAGGAGGCATCCAACTAGCTTAACGACTATCACAATTAAGTGATAACCGGGACCAACGGCTTTACATGCCCTCCGAAGCACGGAAACGCTCGATTTGAAATACACTGGGCGGTCACCCATCCAGGTACCGACCACGACAGGCGTAGCTTAACTTTGCCGATCGATTAAGAACGGCTAATCATGCTACACCACGAGCGCTTCCAGAGTCCTTACAGAATACCGCAGCGAAATACCTAACTGAATGTTGTTTTCCTGTGCGTGAGTCAGGTCGCCAGAGCTCATTAGGGAGAACGGTAACGTGAAATTTGACGAACTTTTTTTACCTGACTTTTACTTGTGGATTAGCCTCTACCAAGCCGCGCCACTCCTTCCAGACCTCCTCACCAATTTTCTCTCCATCAGCATCTATAGGTCGTCTGTCCAGCGGGCTGAAGGACATCCTACTACGTATTTCCCTATCTAAGAACTCTACTACCTTTAGCCACCCACTGCCACTTCAGCTTAATAATTCGCGTTGCTATATCGCTCAATGTGCGACGGGTATATCCCATTTTGAGCCTACATGTCACTATATTATTATGTAATATGCCATTGTAGAGAACCATCGAGATAAAATCCCTTATAGAGTAGTAATACAGAGCAATAAATTCCGTAACTAGTCAGTGATATTGCACTGATTTTGAACAGTAAGGACCAATCACTGCATCGTGTAATCTTGATTTAGCCAGTAAGATTGCTTATATCCTTGACTTAGCTAATCAGAGTGCATTGTCGGTGGTTAAAAATTGGCGAAATAGATTTCAAATAAAATGAACGTCGTTGCGCTTCTATGTAGAAAACCAATTGTTTATTGACTTTAGTGTCTTTGGTCTTAACTATAGAGTTTGAAGTCATTTGATAAAGATTGTCATAGATTGATTACTTTAGTAGATGAGACATTCACTTTAGTAGACACTAAAAATTTCAAACGAAAATCTCTGCGATATTTCAAATATCTGTCTATCGTTATGTCAATATGAATACGACCATAGTCCGTCATACGGGCGCGGTAGAAATATTGACAGACAACACACGCCAAAAACCTTTTACAACCCATTGTTATTTAAATTCATGTAACAAAATGTACCTACCTACTGTTTTATGTAAAAAGCTCCAGTTATTTTCCATCCGCAGGTCATGGTAGCGGCCATGAATATTCAATGGCGGCGCGAGTGAGTTATCGCGATTTGCGTTGCATTTGTGCGTGTGGGCGTGTGTAGGCATGTTGGCGGCCAGCTTGAGTTGCATATCTAGTTTTGAATTATCTTTGGTCATTCTGATGTCAAATGTTTCCTTTTTAGGGTTCCGTACCCGAAGGGTGCCAAACGGGACCCTATTACTAAGACTCCGCTGTCCGTCCGTCCGACTGTATGTCTGTCAGTGGGCTGTATCTCATGAACGGTAATAGGTAGACAGCTAAAATTTTCTAAGAATATGTATTTCTATTGCCAATATAACACAAAAGATAAACATTAAATTATATTAAAAACTAGCTGTTTCGCGCGGTTTTACTCGCGTTCCTGGGATATAAAGTAGCCTATAATACTTGGGAATAATGTAGCTTCCTATAAGTGAAAGAATTTTTCGAATCCGACTGGTAGTTCCAGAGATTAGCCCGTTTAAACAAACAAACAAAAAACTCTTCCGCTTTATTATGGTATACAGAATGTTGTTTTGGTCGGCGACAAGCGACCCAGGAGCGGTAGTACTAAATATATATTCCCCAAAAATGGACTTAATTCCATTAAATACTGTAAATATATATGTTGAGAAATACCTTATTCAATTTGAAATAAAATTACTGCAAAGTATCGTTACTAGGCTCGTGCACAGACTAGAGCTAGGCGCAAGCCGCCATCGCCCCACCCCTTTACTCCCTCGCACTCCCGTTGAGTATTACGTCTTTACTTTAGCTTATTACATGATTTTCCAAATAATATTTTTTTATTTGTATTATTAAAAAAAAAGGATTTTTTTTTAATTTTTTTTTAGCACCAGTATAATTTGTATTATCGACCCTGAGTCGCTCGTCGCTGATCAAAACAACGACCTGTATAGTATAGATTAAAGGGGGCGCCCATACAACAAACGGCCCCGTTTTTGGTGTTTTGTTTACATAGCATAATGAGTTACTTAATATTGTACGGAACCCTCCGTTTGCGACTCGCACTTGGCGGTTTTTTTGGAAAATTGCTGTTTGCAGCGCAGACCGCACCGCGCTGAACTTTTGAGTCTATTAAAATAGAACCGATACAATACTAAACAGTAACGAACACGACGCGCAAAAAGTCCGCTGCACAACCTTTTTGACACAGACTTTTTGTGTGCCGCAGACTAAAGTCCGCCGTCACCTTATAAAACATTTTAGCTCTGTAAGGGCAGACGTCGGACTTTTAGCTCTTGTCTGATACTTTTCCACGCCTAAGCCACTGAAATTCGGATGAAATTTGGCACGCAGATAATCTATGGTATGAAAAAGGAAATAGGTAACTTTTTATCCTGGGAACGCTGGTGAAATCGCGGAGAACAGGTAGTGTAAAATAAATCTTCCGTACTCTAATGTTTGGACGTCCTTAAAGCATTTTAAAAACTCTGTAACATAAGATAATTGGACTGTTTTACAAAAACCTTAAACCGACTTCAAAGTACACTAAGAATTTATCAAATCCTGTTCTGATGACAATGGGACCAAACGGGAAGTGTACCATTTCAATAAAAAAAATCCATATCGGTCAATAAAAGACGGAGTTATGCGGTAACAAACATAAAAAAAAATACAATCGAAAAGAGAACCTCCTCCTTTTTTTGAAGTCGGTAAAAAATATACCTAAGTACACCGAAATAGATAGCAAATTTATATAAAAGATTAATTCCTAAGACTTAATCTACTTAGCCAGGCTTTTGCCTTATTAACAGACGTCCATAATCCGAAAAATCTGAGTTGTTAGGCAAAATTATAATCCTGCCTGACGATAAATTGTAGAGATAACAAAAAATAATTCAACGTATTACTTTTAAAATTAGGATGTGAAAGATAAGATTTATTAGGTAATTTTAGAGATCTACATGAAATTTGTACTTAATTAAAAACATTAATGAGAGGTTGAGCATATAGAGTTCATCATCATCATCAGCCTATAATGTCCCACTGCTGAGCACAGGCCTCCATTCACAAATTAGAGTAAAAGGGAATGGGCAATACGCGTGCCCACTGCGAATAGGTGAAGGTAGGCTAGTGGTCAACCTACTGTTGGAATTTTTCAAGCCGCCTAGGAGGCATCCAACTAGCTTAACGACTATCACAATTAAGTGATAACCGGGACCAACGGCTTTACGTGCCTTCCGAAGCACGGAAACGCTCGATTTGAAATACCACTAGGTGGTCACCCATCCAGGTACCGACCACGACGTTGATAGCGGTTGGTTAACTTGAACGGCTAATCATGCTACACCACGAGCGCCAAATAACTTTATGTTGTGTTCCTGCGCGTAAGTAAGGTCGCCAGAGTTCATCAGGAAGGAGGGAAGGGTGGGTAACGCGTGAGGGATGCCTCGTGTATTGCAAGCGTAAATATGGAGAGTAACCGCTTACCATCAGGCGGGCCGTACGCTTGTTACTAGGTATATATTGTTCCAATCTGATTATCGCGGTTTCACCATCGTAATTTTTTTTAGTTACTTCTTATAACGTCAGCTCTCTGCCAGTACTGTCAAAATCGGTCCAACCGTCTCGGAGATTAGCCGGAACAAATAGACACACATTTTTTACAAATTGGTTTTTTCTTATTAGTACCGTAGGTGACATTGCAAACATACACTTCAATTTTATTTATTTTGTATGGATTGTCAGATATTTATCTATACTAGTCCCTATACTTATTATCAAAAAGTATGTAATACATTAACCAAAAAGTTCACAACATTAAGTAACAAATCACATACTGTCACAAAAACCTGCGCATACGCCTCCAAGCAAACCGACCAATCACAGCTAGCGACTGGAGGGCAAGCGTTGATTGGTCGCTCACATAGTGACAGGTTTTGTTGCATTTTAAATCATATTGTACTTGATTGAAAAGTGTGTTTTGTATAATTGGTATTTTAAAAATAGTATTGTATGTAATTAAGTGTTTGAGAGCTTTTTTACTGTGATAAAGTGATAGTGCCGTTTCTGTTGTAAATCGCACTAAACTAATTTTAGTCACATCACATCTCTTTCTTACAAACATTATTGAAAAAGGATATCTAATTAGTCTTTGCGGTCTTCATTTGCGGGTATTTAGACGTAGCTGCGATAGATGGCGACTAAAATATTGAAAACAAGCATTGAACTAATTTGACAGGACTAAATTTCTTACATACTTTTCTTATGTTCTTTGTTAGAAAGAGACAAAGTGAGACTATATTAGTTAAGTTGTAAACAACAGAATTAGCACCATTGCTGTGGCCGAAGCTGTCTCTCAAGTGTAGTAGAAATTAATGACGGCGAACGCGCTTGGTCAATGGAGCAGACGAGTCCTAGAGTGGAGACCGCTTCTTGGCAAACGTGGTGTGGAACGCCCCCCAGTTAGATGGACTAACAACCTCAAAAAAGTGGCCGGACTGGGCTGGATGCGGGTGGCAAGCAGTGCTGCAAACCTCAACGTCCAAAAAAGAAGTATATTTATGCCAAAAATCCAGGAGACAGAGACAAAAAGAAGGAGATGTAAAAAAAAACCTTTTTCCTGTACCTATTAAGATTAGTAGGATTTTTATATTCTTCCTTAGTTTTCATTTCGACAAACAAATCCTTTTTATTCGGACTTATTTTTACCAGTGTCGAGTTAAATTATAAGTTCTAGTCACTATAAATTGTGGCAGTAGGCTTTGGTTAGCCACAGAAGTTAAGTAGATAGGTGTGGGTCAATGAAACCACTATTGAAATTAAGTAATTCACTTTAATCTTGTTTCCGCCTACAAGTTTGGGTTGACAAGAGGATAGGGAACACTGGCCTGACGAAGATGCTCGGAAGTAGGACTTCAGGTGGAACGTATGCAGCCTTCTACTGCAGCGGCTTCGAGAATGTTCTCAGCTGGCTGAACTCTGGCAGCCGCTCACTCCCGTTCTCGTCTTCAGACACGAAGATACGTAGGTAGTTGAGTAGGTGAAAGGTGATCCCCAGCGGGATCAAGAACATTAAGTATTTTAAGTTCGACTTGAAATAGCCGTTAATTAAATAAAATGAATAATATATTGTGAAGTCACAGGACACAGTTTATGCTTTACGCAGAGAGGGTGTGACCGGTGTGACGTTGCAAAATCGGCGCACCGTCAGTCGCCACCGCTCGTTTACGTTCGGTCGCACTCAGCGATACGTTTAGGGATGCGCAGACGCGGAGAGGCGGAGATGAGTAATTCAAAACCCGTAAGAATTAATCATAATATTTTAGGGTTCCGTATTATATTTTCTTAGTTAAGATTTTATTTATTTATTTTATATAATTAGTTTGTAAGTTAAATAAGTGTGATAGTAATAATAATTTTACTATGTGCCTACCTACGTAGTTAAGTTCACTTCTCCAGTATTCTATCTTATTATCAGTTCGTAAGTTGTATCCTAGAATCTGGGGGCACGGGAGTGCCCCCCGCCAAGACAGCCAAGCGAAGCGAAAGGGCACTACCTACCTTTTCTCGAAGCGCTTCGTCGTTTTTTTGACCCTCATAACTTGGGTTTGGATCATACCAGATAAACAAAATTCTCGGAACATGATGTCAATAGTGAACTTATTAAGCATATTAAGTTTCAATAACATAGCTCTTATACTTTAGATTTTATTGATATCTAAAAAACCCCGATTTCGTCACTGACTCACTGATGATCATCAAAACTCATAGGGTACTTCCTGAAGTCCTAGAAAGCTGAAATTTGGTATGTAAGCTTGTATTAGTACACAAACAACAAAAAAATTATAAAACTTGGAAATTTCAAACAAAAAAAAAAGAAGTGAAATCCCACCAAAAACATTTTCATGTAAAATGTTGCCGCCAAGACATATGGCTCGTACTGTCAAAAAGTTATCAGATCTCATGTAGAGCCAAGCTTATAACTACATGCACTTACTCTATAAGCCCTAACTTCACAACCTCTACACACCGTAGTCAAAATTTGTGGCTTGGCCGTTTCGCTACCGTCACATGGGAGTAAGGTGAAAAATTTATTCACTGTTCATTGCTTTCTGCGGTAGCGAAACGGCCAAGCCACAAATTTTGACTACGGTGTGTAGAGGTTGTGATGTTAGGGCTTATAGAGTAAGTGCATGTAGTTATAAGCTTGGCTCTACATGAGATCTGATAACTTTTTGACAGTACGAGCCATATGTCTTGGCGGCAACATTTTACATGAAAATGTTTTTGGTGGGATACAACGTTACAAAATCACTTTCATTGTCCGCTCTGTCAGTAATTGTAAGTTTCCATAAGACATACAAATGTTTCAGTTAAGAGGGGGTCATTGTACTAAAACTTTTCACGGATTTTTTGAGACAACTTGAAAAATCACGTTACACATAATTCATTTCACTTCAACTTCACATGGATTGATCTTTATTGGGTAAAACACCACTGATAAATATGCAATAATATTCAAAATATACCGAACTCTTGAAAATAAAACGAAAACGCAACGTCATTTTGCAATTTTCACAGTTAAATATGGAATCTGAATCACTTTACATTGATTTATTATGTTTTGAGAGCATTGACTGATTTGTTTTATGCCAATAACAGGTGTTATTTATATAAAAATATAAAAGGTCGTACACTTTACTCACATCGCAAAAATCCAGGAGATTTTCATTGAATTGAAAAATAAATAAGGAAATAAGGAAACATATCCAAAAATCATTTAATCTCCTGGAAAAGAAGGAGAGTTTGCAGCACTGGTGGCAAGAAATCGGAAGGAGTGGCACGCTCTGGAAGAGGCCTTATCCAGCAGTGGTCTGATTATGATGAGTCTGATGGCGCTAGTGTAGCGTGGCTTTAGAAATAACAAATGTTACTGAATGTATACTGCTTGCGAGCTATTCATCGCGGATTTACACAAATTATCAATGATTGTTGTTAAATTGTGCCATTCTTGATTATGACAGACATACCTGCGAATACCTACCAACCACTGTTTTAG
This sequence comes from Polyploca ridens, assembly GCA_951394255.1. Classification (NCBI taxonomy): domain Eukaryota; kingdom Metazoa; phylum Arthropoda; class Insecta; order Lepidoptera; family Drepanidae; genus Polyploca; species Polyploca ridens. The sequence goes on along the minus strand of OX596269.1, from coordinate 8,835,443 downwards.
GCGAGATGAGATGAAAGCGACAGGTCCTTACTCTGTAGTGGCGCGAGCTGGTGGCCACAGAAACAGTAGTGTATGTTGAACACAACAGTATATGTTCATACGGAATACGTTTAAGTATTGGTTTTAGTAATCATCATCATCATCATCATCATCAGCCTATAATGTCCCACTGCTGAGCACAGGCCTCCTTTCACAAATGAATGTGAAAGGGAATGGGCAATACTCCACCACGCGTGCCCACTGCGGATCGGTGGAGGTAGGCTAGTGGTCAACCTACTGATGGAATTTTTCAAGCCGCCTAGGAGGCATCCAACTAGCTTAACGACTATCACAATTAAGTGATAACCGGGACCAACGGCTTTACGTGCCTTCCGAAGCACGGAAACGCTCGATTTGAAATACCACTAGGCGGTCACCCATCCAGGTACCGACCACGACAGGTGTAGCTTAATTTTGCCGATCGATTAAGAACGGCTAATCATGCTACACCACGAGCGATTTCACGCCACGAGCGATTTTAGTAATATGGCTTCTATATCACCTCTATCATATTGTCAAGTCAAATCCCAAGAGGCATATTTTTTGTTTTGACCTACTCTATAAAGTTATTGCATAAGCAGCTGGTGTATAGACTAACCCCCTTATCTCTACTACTATAATAAAGCGGAAGAGTTTTTTTGTTTGTTTAAACGGGCTAATCTCTGGAACTACCAGTCGGATTCGAAAAATTCTTTCACTAATAGGAAGCTACATTATCCCCGAGTATTATAGGCTACTTTATATCCCGGGAACGCGAGTGAAACCGCGCGGAACAGCTAGTTTAATAAAGTTATCAAACGTTGATTGGCTAAAATTATAAAATCTTTTTCTGACAGGTGACATTTGGTGATCGAAAGAGTGAGACGGGACACACTATTACACTGGTTTAGTTAAAAAGCTATTATGAATAAGGGGGTAAATATATATCATATCTTTAATTATATTTGATTTAAAGTGCCTAGTTATTTTTATATAGCAAAGTTGATTTACAGAGTTATAAAATCAAGTTGCTATAATTATCAAAAAACAAGTAATTTATTCAGTTTAAAGTCAAAGTCAAAGCCATTTATTCAATTTAGGCCCTGGTAGGGCACTTATGAAGGTCAAAGCTACTGAAGTTACCACCAAATTCAAATTCAAATTCAAAATCATTTATTCAAATAGACCTTCGCAGGCACTTATGAAAAGTCTGACTCTAATACTCTAATACCGGTTCGGAAGGTTGCATTTGCTGAGAAGAGCCGGCAATAAACTCAGCAATTACTCTTTTCAAAACAAGCTTAGATTCATTACATAATATTTACATTCTAATCGCACTGACAACAATTGCGTGCCCCGGCGCGGCCGCAAAACTACAAAGTAGACTGAATCTATATTTAATAAGTAAATAAATAAATGGCAAACTTAAGCAGACCAACCCCCACAAGCAGCACCTGTTCACAAGTATGACGCGTGTGGCAGCCATCGCCCTCCTCGCCATATTGGAGGGAAGTGAGCGACCCGTCACACGACGCCGCCGCAAGCAAAGGCCTTAAAGTGAGCATGACTTACTTAAGTCTGGCTTAGAAATAAAAAATAAACTAAAGGGAAACTACTAAACACGCAATTTGTTATCACTGTGACTATTGACAAGTTTATACTAAATATCATTTAGGTATATGTATAGAAAATATAACAATTAAGGAGACAGACATAATCTATTGAAGAATTTAGAAATAAATGAAAAACATTAAATTGAATTAATTACTATAAGTAATAATCTGTAAATTAAACAAAAAATAAAAAAAGATAACTTATAATAATGATAGCATACTTAGAATTAAAATGGACCTTGAACTAGCTGCTAAGTGAAGCAGGTGCAGAGAGAAGCTACTTCCATACATCCTTGTCGTCAATATAATGAGACACTTTATAATAAGCCCTACTCAACAACCGCTTTTTGATATGTTCCTTAAATTTAAAAAAGGACATACTGGTCACGCTATGAGGAATTTTATTGTAAAATTGGATACAATTCCCAAGAAAGGACTTATTTACTTTAGCTAATCTAAATCTAGGCACAGTTATTTTGTCTTTGTTTCTAGTGTTTCTATCGTGATAATCACTATTGACTGGAAACAAATTAATGTTTTTACGAACATACATAATATTTTCAAAAATGTACTGAGAGGGCAAAGTTAATATATTAATTTCCGGAAATACCTTTCGCAGAGATTCGCGAGACCCCAAACAGTAGATGGCGCGAATTGCTCTTTTTTGCAATACAAAAATTGATTCCAAGTCTGCGGCAGAACCCCACAGCAAAATACCGTAAGACATAAGGCTATGAAAATATGCAAAATAAATTAATCTGGCTGTATTAATGTCCGTCAGTTGCCTTATTTTGCTGACTGCAAAAGCAGCGGAGCTCAGTTTACCACCTAAGGCTTCCAGGTGAGCACCCCACTGCAATCTACAGTCTATGGTCAGACCAAGAAAAACAGTCTTATCTACTACATTAAGTTTAGTACCGTCCACAATAACATTGGTATCAACTTTTGGTACGTTTGGTAATGAAAATCTTATACATTTAGTTTTTTTAGAATTTAGCATTAGATTGTTGGCAGCAAACCATTGAGACACAGTTTCCAGAGCGTGGTTAACTTTTAAAAGGTCTTTGTCTTTTCTATCTACTTTAAATATCAGAGACGTATCATCTGCAAACAAAACGACATCTGATAGTTCTTTCACCATGTAAGGTAGGTCATTTATATAAACTAGAAACAGAAATGGGCCTAAAATCGAGCCTTGAGGTACGCCTAATTTGACTAAGGAGCCCGATGACACACTACCATTGATTCCTACTTTTTGTTGGCGCCCTGAAAGATAGGAAACCACAAGATCGAGGGCCACTCCGCGAATTCCATATAACTTAAGTTTAAGAGCTAGCGTTTGGTGATCTACGCAATCAAATGCCTTGGAGAGATCACAAAAGATACCAATAGCATCGTGTGAGCACTCCCAGGCCTGAAAAATATGCTTAATAAGTTTAGCTCCCTCATCCGTAGTGGACTTACCTCTTGTAAAACCGAACTGATCATCATGGAGTATCTTGTGGTTATTAAAATGCCTTAACATTTGGTTTAGCACAATCTTTTCAAAAATCTTGCTTAATGCAGGAAGTACTGAAACAGGTCTATAATCTGAGGGATTGTTTTTACATCCCGATTTAAAGATTGGAACAATTTTGCTGTATTTCATTAAGTCAGGAAAGTTGCCCTGTTCGAGACATTGGTTAAAAATTAGGGCTAAAATAGGGGCAATATTGAAAATAATTGACTGTATAACCTTAACTGACAAACCCCATAAGTCTTCTGTATTTTTCATATTTAGTGACTTAAAAGCCGTGATAATGTCATAGTCATTAACCTGGGTGAATGCGAAGTCTGGAATATTTTGTTGAAAATTATTCTGTAAAATCGATTCAGCTAACGTGGAAGACGAAGCAAGATTTTTAGTAGCCTCCATAGGTATATTTGAGAAAAAAGTTTCAAAAGCAGATGCTACTTCTAATTTACCTGAGATTAATGTATCATTAATTTTAAGAGAAAAAGTATTATCTTTGATTTTATTCTTACCAGTCTCTGTATTAATAATCTGCCACACTGTTTTAATTTTATTATTAGAACTATTTACCCTATTGCCTATGTAGATGGCCTTTGCTCGAATACAAACCTGTTTAAATATCTTGGAATAGTTTCTAACATATATATGAAAGTTTTCATTACTATTGTAAGATCTCTGATGGTAAAGATCATACATGTTATCCCTACTCTTCCTGATTCCTTTAGTTGCCCAGTTACAGAATTGAAGTTTATTATTATTTACCTTCTTAGTTTTGATTGGACAAGATACATTAAATTCGTTGCAAATATCTTTAAATATTTTTTCATAGTTTACATTTGGATCATCAGATGTATATGTAGTGTTACTAATTTTATAATCCATATTGACGCTGAAATTATTTAATCTTGTTTTATTAACTGACCTAAATGTTTTCGTTACGGATGAACTAAGTTTTTTACACGGAAACTTTACTAATTGGGCCAAATGATCCGAACGGACGCCACTTATTATTGACTTCTCTAAAACGTTACTGTTGGTTATTATGTTATCAATACAAGAGGAAGTAGTAGCCGTCACTCTCGTGGGCTCATTAAATAGATGAGACATATTAAATGATTTAAATAACGTAATAAAATTATTTCTATCTAATGAGGGTATTAGGATGTCAATATTAAAGTCACCACAAATAATTACTGACTTATTACATTTTGATAATTTACTAAGTATTTGTTCCATTATGGAACAAAACAAAGTAAAATTTGACGCAGGAGGTCTATACACACATAAAATAATGGAGCTTTCAATCTCTGCACATGCCACCTCGCATACGCGTTCCACAGAATGACAAGTAATATCAGTACGATTCTTATATTTAATATTACTATTTAGCAAAATGAGGGTGCCGCCACCCTGAGCAGTCACTCTATTGTACGCACTGGCAACAGTAAAGTTATTTACATTAAAAAGCATTCTGTCTGGTTTTAGCCACGTTTCTGTAAAACATAATATATCGATTCTGATTTCATCACATAATAATTCAACGTCAAGTATTTTGCCAGAGAAGCGATTAATATTCTGATGTAGTAAAGTAATGCCATGAGTATGCTTCTCTGTTGTCGGAGTTACAAGTTTAAACAACTAATCACAGTATTATTAGTACTACTAGACAATACCGTTTTGTCACTAAGGCTACATTTAGTTATATTAGCTATAACCGTGTTAATATTGTAAGCTATCAGTGTAGCGATCAAGTTTTTACATTTTTTGGGCATAAACAATAAGTCCCCAGTAAATTTTAGTCCACTAACAAATTTATTAGTGTCGAAATAAGAAAAAACGTCACTATGACGACATGTCAAACTATATATAAAATTGTTCAAAAACAATATATACCTATTTTGTTTATCCGTATAGTTGACGGAATATGGCAAAGCACATAGAAAAACATTCATCACCTTTAGTTTGAGGAATGTTTCAAAACTATTAATTAATTCTTTGAATTTCACGTTCAAACCATTTCCTATAAGTATCACAACAGTGGTTTGTTTGTCAAACTTAGCACTTACAATTTTATTCATTATATCTGTATAGGAAGCTCCCGGCATACAATAATTAATAACTGGCTGATCCACACGATTATTTAAAATTGGTCCAAAATTGACCCCAATTTGGTCAGAAAAAACAACAGTTTTCATGATTGATGCCTCAGAGCTCCCCATAGAAATATTGACACTGACATGTGGTTCAGTGCTTAGAACACCCGGAGCGCCCGGAGCACTCAGAGCGCCCGGAGCACCCGGAACACTCGGAGCACTCGGAGCGCCCGGAGCACTCGGAGCGTCCAGAGCACTCGGAGCACACGGAGCGCCCGGAGCACTCGGAACGCCCGGAGCACTCGGAACGCCCGGAGCACCCAGAGCGCCCGGAGCACTCGGAGCACCCGGAACACTCGGAGCACTCGGAGCACTCGGAGCGTCCAGAGCACTCGGAGCGCCAGGAGCACACGGAGCGTCCGGAGCACTCGGAACGCCCGGAGCACTCGGAGCACTCGGAGCGCCCGGAGCACTCGGAGCACCCGGAACACTCGGAACGCTCGGAGCGTCCAGAGCACTCGGAGCGCCAGGAGCACACGGAGCGTCCGGAGCACCCGGAACGCCCGGAGCACTCGGAGCACTCGGAGCGCCCGGAGCACTCGGAGCACCCGGAACACTCGGAGCACTCGGAGCATCCGGAGCACCCGGAACGCCCGGAGCACTCGGAGCACTCGGAGCGCCCGGAGCACTCGGAGCACCCGGAACACTCGGAGCACTCGGAGCATCCAGAGCACTCGGAGCACCAGGAGCACACGGAGCGTCCGGAGCACTCGGAACGCGCGGAGCACTCGGAGCACTCGGAGCGCCCGGATCACTCGGAGCGGCCGGAGAAGAGAGATCAACGCATGGTAATGGATTAGTAACATGACAATGACATATCTTTTTCAATGTTAGGGAATCAAACCGTTCTTCATGATTTTTGCACATGTCTACCAGTTTTGTGACTGCAACTATGTGCTCGCTGATCTCTTTCTTAGCACTGTTATATCTGCATGCTAAACCATTAATTAAATCCTCCTTGTGCTTCAGATCTGTTTGTAACTGCAGCATGTCAGTGTCATATAATAACCTCATATTTTGCAAACTGCTATTACATGTTTTTAATTGAGTAATTAGTCCTATACGTTCTTTCCTAAGTTTTATATTTTTACAGAAACTTTCTTTACATTTTATGAGTTTCCTGGTTTTGGTAATGAATTTATTTATTTTAATGTACTTTTTAATTCTATTATGACTATTCATTAAAATCGGTTCATTAATGGTTGATACATCATTTGTCAAATCAATGGTCTCAATAAGCCTAGAAGTAGGTAAATGACCAGGACAACTCACAACAAGTTCATCAAATAGGCTAAGTGTGTTTTTTTCCTGATGACATCTTTTCTCAAGTTCATACTTAGTTATAATGCCATTGGCCCGGCTCAAGCTGAGTTCAAGTTCAGAAATGCGAGTCAAGGCCATTTCATGATTGTCACTACACTCTTGGAACTGTAACAATAGCTCCTGCAATTTGTTTTGGCGATCATTAGCCTCCGTACAATTTTGGTGAAGTTCAGCCATTTCACTTTTCAACTGACTATTTTTGTCTATGATTTTCTTAATTTCCTCCTCACTTTCCTCTCGCTCCTGCAGCAACTTAGTGCAGTCATCCTGGGAGACCTTGAGTTCTTGCAAGGTCTTTTTAAGTTTTTCCTCCATGTCACGAGCGGTAGCTCTGCGAGTCGTCATTTTAATTGAAGTAGACCTGGAATACACACAGGACGGTTTAAGCAAGTGGGAAGATAAGGATTAATATTTGAGAACCTACACCACAGCCTATACAGTAAACTGAGTTGTAATTAAGAGAATTATTCACAAATAATACAAGATGAGGTACTACTAAGGATTGTGTAAATATTTAATTATTAGTATTACTTATGTTTTTGTGAACTTGGTATATCTATATAATAAATTATAATGTTTAATTTAGTGTTTCTCTTACAAGATTACTGTAATAAGTACTACTTGGGATTGGGTGTCTAATGGAATGCCATAAAATGTTAAACATTAAAATGCAAAGTTGAAAGTGAGGGGATTGCCAAAATATTGAGTTTATATATCATCAAGGTTACTGCAGTGTTCAGTATGTTAAGTTTTTAACTCTTAACACAATTTGGCATACAAAATAAGTTGTGAAAATCCCTGCTGGTGCATTTGCATCTGTATGATATATGTAACTCAAATTGACAAGGAATCATAAAGATATGATTCCGGTTCAAAAGATTTTGCTACTATTGATATTATAAGTATAAAATAAGACTTATTATCACAATACTCCCCAGGTTTATTGTTGGTTTTCAAATTCCTTCCGTTGGCTGTCACTTCGCCGGTGAATATCACAGCTGATTTTCGTTATTTTTCGTAAAAACACTTTATGTTTTTATTTTCCAGGAACATTAATCATAAATACTATTTAATTACAATGAAATATAATGTATTTTACTAGAATTAGAATTATAAATTAATTAAAATACAGGACACAAACTTTTGACAAGTTCACTACAGTGTTGCCCGCCGCAAAACCAGTTCGTAAGTCGGCCTTCAACTAAGAAGAACAGGCAAGAAACTCAGCAAGGCTACATTTTTTAAATATTTTTTTTAACAAAAAGACTGTTGGCTATTTTTTTCCAAAACATTATACATACATACTTTTTATTTTACAAAATTAAATACACAATCATAAAAACGAATAAACATAAAAAAAAAAACAAAACAAAAATTTAGGCACTAGTAAGGGAATTTGAACCCTCCGCGCATTAATCGGTCTTATTTTTTTTGTGTGTTCTGTAGTAAGTAAGGAACCCGTATAGGTTAGTTTCTGAAAATTAAAAAAAAAGAATAACTATTACGCCTAATAAGAGTCTTCTTCTGTACCAGCTGTAGAGGCATAATATTGCAAACAACAAATCATTTTCGAATTTAAAATACTACGGTGTCCTTCCTTGCACTTGGCTAGGTTTTTTTCTCACGAGTTGACGCGCCAGTTGGCGCAGTTGGTTAAGATTCACCTTACGCGCCGCAGATCGTGGGTTCGATTCCCACATAGGACATGCATTTGTGTGCATGAACATGTCTGTATGTCCTGAGTCTGGGTGTAATTGTGTATATTAAGTATGTATTTACAAACATAAAGTAGTATAATTTATTATACCAGTTATCTGGTTTCCATAGTACAAGCTCTGCTTAGTTTGGGATCAGATGACCGTGTGTGAGGAATGTCCCAGGATATTTATTTATTTAGTTATTCAAATAAAGTATATTGTATTGACTTCGATATTCAATCATGTGAAATCAGCTCTACACTACGGGTAGTTGGTGGGTATTTCTTTATCCACTGTAATATTGTACCTTCGTTAAAAATGTAAAATAGAGCGTGACAGTAAACAAGGGTAGAACAATGTAAAGGTACTATCGCATATAAATATGGGAATTTTATTTGACAAATAAATTCTTTGTTAAAAATTTCATTTTTAATACAAGCTTTTTTTGAGTGACTATACTTTTTGTTGAATCTGTTTTTATTTTTATTTCTTTCATACATAAGCTCAACCTTCCTCGATCGTAATGTGTGAAAAGTAAATAAGTTCTTTGTAAAAAAATATATTTTTAAAACAAGATTTTTTTGGTGACTGTACTTTTTGTTGACTGTACTTGCATTGTCATCCAATACACTAATGTATACCAAATATCAAGTCAATCCGACCACTGGAAGTGGGTGAAATTCGACATGAAAGATTCCACCCGAACAAACATACATACATTGCAAGTTAAATAAAAGCTTGTACAGTATTACCCAACTTATATGGCGCGTCGTGAATCTTCGTTCGCACAGAAAAGAAAGTATGGCCCCGAAGATCAACGAAAGAATGCTTAAAACTTACAATCAACCTTAGATCACTACTATAAGGTTCATAATACACTGCAGCTGTTAGTTCCGTCTCACTCGCAAATCACGCCCGTCCGCACGGCGCGCGCTAACATGACGGCAGCTGTCGGCTAATAGCGTTACCCGCGCTTTGAAAATTTATCTTCTGCGCAAGTACATCGGTAAGCCATATTAATTGGGTACTACTGTAACAGGTAGCAATTGCACAAAGATTATAGGGTGACTCTTAGCCTGGAAGAAAACAATTATTGTGGTAGTTTCTCTTTGCCTTTTTTCTTTAATGAGGGTGAAAGGGAATGGGCAGATACTCCACCACGCATGTCCACCACTCCAGATCGATGGAGGTATGCTAGTGGTCAACCTAAAGTTGGAGTTTTCAAGCCGCCGCGCCGAGGAGATTTCCAACTAGCTTAACGACTATCACAATTAAGTGATAACCGGGACCAACGATTTTACGTGCCTTCCGAAGCACAGAAACGCTCGATTTGAAATACTACTAGGCGGTCGCCCATCCAGGTACTGACCACGACGGTGGAAGCTTAACTTTGCCGATCGATTAAGAACGGCTAATCATGCTACACCACGAGCGCTTCTGACTTTGATACTTGTGTTGTAATGTAATGTTACTCTTTTGAAGGCAACGAAACATACTCAGATAAAATACCCAAACGATTTTCAACAAACAAAATTAAAGGCAAACAACAAAAACAAGTGTAACCAAGCGTAAATTTAACGACTACTCGCAAAAACACGACGAGCACAATATAATATAATTGTCGAGGGATTCTCAAAGAGTTATTCCTCAATAGCATGTCTAATTTTATTGTTGAGCGGCTGACTGGACGCCCCACTACACTTTGGAGTCAAAGGGATAGCGATCTCTTTTATTTTTATAACTAGCAACTGCCTGTGACTATTACGGAGTCTTAGATATACTTTGGCATCTTCAATAAGGTCTATAACTCCTATATACATACCCTTACGTTTGGGGTAGGGTAGCGTAGGGTAGCACCACGCGAATGAAGTCGCGCCGTGCCTAGCTGCCCGTATATTATTATAAAATTTTCTCCTTCACGATCTGTGCGCCTAGTACCAAAGAAGTCGAATACTACCCTTTCCGTTACACGTTCTTCACCTAGTTTTCTCATTACCAATTTTTTTTTTCCAAAATTGTAGGTTGTTTATACACGATTGCAGCACCAGGGATTTTGGCAATCATACGTTGCCAAGATTCCGGTTTGAAAATGTTGCTATGTCAGCAGATAAGATAAAGCTCTGCGTCATTTAATACTACACAACTGATCCCTACACCAACACAGCGCCTCCACAAGGAGCTCTGGCGACCTTACTCATCGCAACACCACATAAAACCACCTTCTGTAAGTTGGAGATACTCCAGTCGGGCAGTTCTGAATTTTGAGCGGGTATTTTTCTGTTGGCTCTAAGCATTACCATTTCCTCAAAACCTATATAGCTATAGCAATTCAATTAGCTAACACAAAACCACAGAGAACATAAACAGCGTACAACCGCAAGCATCGTCCGCGACCACTATAGCAATACATTGCAATGCATAGCGACATCTAGCGACCACATAATTATAACACAAGTTTACCACTGTTCGGTTAGTGTTATTATTGGATTAGTCTATTGAAAAAACATTATTTTTTTACTGCGTGCATTGAAATAGGAGCACTCCTTATATTGGTGGAGGTGGTAATGATTGTGATAAATACCGTCCAAGTGTGAGTCGGACTCGCGCACCGAGGGTTCCGTACAAACAAACCTGTAGGTATATAAGTAAAAAGTATTATAGACCTGAGTATTTGATATGAATTTCAATTTAATACCTCTACGCGTTCATGAGGAAAGGAGTAGTAAGTTTAAAATTATTAAAAATATTGTTATTATATGATGTAACTAAAAATTTATACTTTTCACAAATTTTCCTTTATCTGTGCTATAAGACGTTGCTTCGTACCAAATTTCAAGATTCTGAGTTCTCGGGAAGTACCGGGGTTTTGATTCCCTTGCGAGTGTCAAAAATTTGCAGCATAAACGACTGTATCTTTTGATTGCGTTGGCTTAGAAGTTTGATTTTTTCACAGCTCCAAGGGACAATAGACCTTAGTATTTGATATGAATTTCAGCTTGATACCTCTACGTGTTCCTGAGAAAAAAGGACTTGACAGACAGACAGACGGACAACAAAGTGATCCTATAAGGGTTCCGTTTTTCTTTTGAGGTACAGAGCCCTAAAAATGGTTTAATTGTTATACATATCTGCATCCCATCATCGTAAATTTCATCAAATCGTCCCAGTAGTTTTTTTGATGTTCAAACAAACTGACAGACAAAAATTCCTATTTCTTTTTTACGGGGCATCATTCAATATTTCACACGATTTTTCAATATAATTCGCTAAACTATAAAATACTAGCATAATAGCATTTCCTCACTTTAATTGAAAATACTGTATGTTCACACGATGCGTGCAAAGCAGTAAAAACCGCCGTAAACCTGTTTGATGTCCCGATGTCCCGCTTCGTCCTGCTTCGTCCCGCTCCAGCGTGCTCCTTCCCGCTTCCGACGCACGTTTCCATAAGAATTAAACTTTTATTGCGGTCCCTTTACGTATTATACGTTTCAGGCAATACGATTTATGTGTTGGCTCAACTTGGCTCATCGATTAATGTAAGAATTTATATCGGTTCAAGCTATTAGATAAATGGACACAGTAGGCATATATATATAAATAATAAATAATATCTTGGCAGATTCCTCACACACGGTCATCTGATCCCAAACTAAGCAGAGCTTGTACCATGGAAACCAGATAACTGATATAATACATATACTACTTTTTGTTTGTGAATACATACTTAATATACATATTTACACCCAGACTCAGAACATACAGACATGTTCATGCACACAAATGCATGTTCTGCGTGGGAATCGAACCCACGACCTTCGGCGCGATAGAGGGAATCCAACTGGTCCGTCAGAAAATATAGAATTTTGCCCGTTATAATGTTGACAGTCCACCTGATTTTATGCCGACCTTCAAGAGCTCTTTATTGTCCATTTTTTAAGAATTCCATGTCGTAGCTCTATGGTAAACCACAATGGGGAGCACATTCCATATCCTGCCACTTTGCTACCCCGTGCTACGCCATGTCACACTATGCTACGCCTTGCTACATCCTGCTACGCTCAATCACCCTATGCTACGCTGTGAAACACTGTGCTAGGACATCGTTCTACACTATACTACGACGTCGTTCTACGCTGTGCTACGACATCGTTCTACACTGTACTACGACGTCGTTCTACGCTGTGCTACGACATCGTTCTACACTGTACTACGACGTTGTTCTACGCTGTACTACGACATCGTTCTACACTGTACTACGACGTCGTTCTACGCTGTGCTACGACATCGTTCTACACTATACTACGACGTCGTTCTACGCTGTGCTACGCTATGTGACACTGTGCTACGTTATCTACGCTCTGACACGCTATGCTACAAAATTCAAAATCAAAATCATTTATTCAAATAGACCTTCGCAGGCACTTATGAAAAGTCTGACTCTAACACTCTAATACCGGTTCGGAAGGTTGCATTTGCTGAGAAGAGCCGGCAATAAACTCAGTAATAACTCTTTTCAAAACAAGCTTAGATTCATTACATAATATTTGCATCTAATCGCACTGACAACAATTGCTGTGCTACGCTTTGCCTAGCTGTGCTACGCTTTGCTGGCGCAGTAGGTTAAGATTCCACCTATTGCGCTGCAGGTCGTGGGTTCGATTCCCACACGGGACATGCATTTGTGTGCATGAATATGTCTGCATTTCCTGAGTCTGAGTGTATTTATGTATATTAAGTATGTATTTACAAAAAGTAGTATTTGTAGTATATCAGTTATCTAGTTTCCATAGTACAAGCTCTGCTTAGTTTGGGATCAGATGACTGTGTGAGAGGAATGTAAAGTCCCAGGATATTTATTTATTTATTTTGTAATAACTCCGAGACAAAAATATGCAGCCGGAGCCATAGACACAAGCTAGTTTATCATATATTGTCGAAACAAAGGCGTGTCCAGAACGTTAACATAACTCAAGGACTCTCGTACGTGAATAATTTAATCATAATATATCAATACACACACGCTTCACGCGTCAACCATCAATAACCTCCTTCATATTGTGTGACTAGTGCGTGTATGCTGGCTCTTGTACCTTAGATTATAATAATCATCATCTGGGCACTAACTTGAAAGGAGTAAGGGTCACCGCTCACTATAATAGCACGGCTATGCCCTCGACATTTACCTTACCATGCAAGTGATGCCTTTAAATCGTATGCGTTAAAGAAAATTTTACAATGACTAGATAAAATAGTTGACGCCTTGCGGCAAGCGCACTTGCCGCTACAAGCCACAGTCTTGCTGACCACATGCTTCCAGCAAGTGGCCCGCTCCCTGGCTGCGTGATAGCCAGCAAGCGGTATCTTGCCAAAGCTGCGCCACCAATTTCACCGGCATGGTGCCGCCGGCGAGCTGCAACCTCGCAAGCGGCGTTCTGGCAGCTAGTGGTTGGATTGAGTTGAGGAGGTGCCGCCGGGCCGTTGCTGCTATGGAGCGGTGCTGATAGAGTTAGCGATGACCTTAAGACGATTGTGTAATAGGTTGTTTTTGTAATATCCTGATAAATTATTCACCCACTATCTAATCCCGAACTAAATAATGTTATGCTTTGGAAACCAGGGGGATAGTCTGCTAAAATGTCATACTGACACGATACTATTGCAATTCCATTATCATTGAGCCGATGTGCGCAGTCTATCAATTCATAATGGTCTCATAATGAATGAAAAGAATTTTAGGACATAAACTGACAAAACTGACAACTAAAAGACCATTGTGGCACGATTGTAGTTTCAGTGGAAACTCATCGGAAAGCTATTATGGCGCCATTATGACGCTATTGCGTTAGTATTAACAAAACTGTATTGAAACCACTGATAGTTCATTAAAACATAATTGTAAAAGCAGACTTGAGCCCCTGAATAGTTGATAGTTTACTAATACTATTTTTATTCTTATACTAGCTGTTCTCCGCGGTTTTACCCGCATTCCCGGGATACAAAGAAGTCTATCTTCTTCTCCATACCATAGGCTATGCATGCCAAATTCATTGTGATCAGTTGAGTAGTTAAGGCGTGAAAGAGTAACAAACAAACACATAAACAAACTCTAGTTAGGATTTGGATTAATTATACTCAGGTCAAACTGAAATGTTCACGCGAACATGAACTCACGACCTGCGGCTGATCTTCGAACTGGTGGTAACTTCAGTACTTTCAGAGGTAAAATGGATACTTATTCATCTCTAATGTTGAAAATCTATCGCAAAGCACCTACGGGTGTATTCCAACTCCAACAGCTGCACTTGAGAGCCAGTTCTATTTTAGACTTTGTGTGCTTACCACCTTCGGCCACATCATCACTCACCACTGTGAGATTGTGGTCAAATACATACCAATACATAGTATGAAGCGCTCTTAATCGATCGGCAAGTTAAGCTACCACCGACGTGATCGGTACTTGGTTGGGTGACCGCCTAGTGGTATTTCAAATCGAGCGTTTCCGTGCTTCAGAAGGCACGTAAAGCCGTGGGTCGCGCACCGGCGCGTCCGCGCGTAACCGCAGTGGGCACGCACGGTGGTGTATCTGCCTATTCCCTGTCTCCCTGAATTGTGAAAGGAGGCCTGTACTCAGCAGTGGGATATTATAGGCTGATGATGATGATGAAGGCGATGATAGCTCAGTGGTAGTAACGTCAGATACCGAGATGAAGGGCCCGGGTGCGAATCCTACAATGAGCTTGAGCTTTCGGTGAAGGAAAACATCGTGAGGAAACCATAGCACGGTGGTAGGGTATTTGTAGTACCTCCTGGCTGGCTACCACCCTCAAGTTGAAAATCTGTCGCCAAGCACCTTTCAGTGTGTTCCGATAGCTGCACTTGAGAGCCAGTTCCTTCTAGGCTTTGTGTGCCTACCACCTTCGGCCGCATCATCACTTACCATGGTGAGATTGCGGTCCAACATAGGCCTATAAACAGTAAAAAAAAATATGACAATAAAAAAATAAAAATAATATTTGACTTTACGAAATGTTTTTAATACCAAAGCATCGGCGATAGCCAGCACTAATACGCAAGTCAATATGTCCCATGGCTATAATACGTGGCGCGTATTCATAGTCGCATATCCAGCAATACGTGACGCGAATACGGCGTATATTACAGATACTGACGTCATACCTCGTTACGTGCGTTTATTCATATTTTGGATGCTTTTTAGAAAATCTTTTAGTCTTGTATATGACACTCAATTTCAATGTGATATAAGCGGTCAGCACACAGAGTCACAGAGTTAAGGGGACTATTACGTGTTGCTGCCGATACACTGATGGATGCTAGATAACTGAATTTCAAATAAATAGTGGCCGGCTACCATTGAGCTATTATTACTACATATAGAGAAGACGCCACACGTCACAACTATATTCCGTTCAAGTGAGGCCATCCGTCCACACTTGTTGTAGAACGATGAACGAAACGCGTAAGCGCCGTGAAAATCACGGTTTGCGAGAAAAATACTCCTAAAAGCGTTGTGATAGCGCTAAGTGTTTCTACTGTCTGCTTAGACGACTAATTATTATTTCAAAACTAAAGACAACTTCAGTTCTAAAAAAATGGGACATAACCTTTACTTATCGACACATCCTACGTTAAACTAAGTAACTGCAAAAAGCAAATTTTACAGGAGAGCGTTATTAAAATTCTCCTAATTACTATTCGTCATTACTCCGTCTCTCAAAGTGCTGTGACTTTGAAACTTGGCAAAAGGCTTTTATTGTAGGTCCAGACTATGTTACAGCTTAAATTTTGTTTCTATACCTTCCCACTTTTGTTTTATTACACATACATACGTGTACTTGGTTTTTTTATCCGAAAGTAATAAAGTATGTGCCAGATACATATTTATTCAAGGAAATTTGAAAAACCTAGTATAGCCTAACTGTCTAGATACATCTTTATTCTTTGCTAACTAATTGGTCATACTGTAATTAACTGTTACTTACATAATCTATCATTGGAAATTTAAATATTGACGCATGTGTATCTACATTTCTATCTTAATCAAAATGTCCTAAATCTACCTACTTAGCCTTTGATTGAATGAAATTAATAAAGGTGTCTTGACTTCTAAGTAGTCAACAAGCATACGGGGTCCACCTGATGATAAGCGGTTACCATAGCCTATGGAAGCTGGAAGCTCCCACGAGAATACCTGACATTGAGAGCCATATGAGCTCCTTTCTGGACCTGAATACGCTACTTGATGGAAAATTCGTGACAGTGGACGCGCCACTTGGCTCATCAAACCACTGTCGCGTCCGAAAACAGGTGCCTTGTGCGCGGCCCGATTTCCTTCAGTCACCCGAGCGTCACCGCTTGTGGCTTTATAAGTCAGCAGACTGGGATAGATTGCGTGAATTCTTTGCATCGTACCCGTGGAGGCAGCTCTGCTTCGCATCAAACAATCCTGGCACATGTGCAGCTGCCGTCGCTGAAGCGATTTTGGTGGGTATAGAATGCTATATCCCGAACCTGGTAGTGGATGCAGGGGTGAAGAAACGGCCGCGGTTTAACCGGCTCTACAATGAAGCTAGACGTAACAAGCAATATTTGTATGAGGCTTGGACCACGGCCGAAAGCAATCCAGACAGTACCCTAACACCATTTATGCTTAAAGCTTTAACGCAGCTTGGAGGTTCTGTAAGTGAATGATTGCCAGGGCTAAGTTCGATTTCATCGTCAGAATTCAAACAGAAGAGATTGCATGAGCCTCCCTTCTGGGAGTCAGGCTTTAAGGTCTCTTACCAAAGCTGCTAAAGGAAACTTTCCAGTCGTCCATGCCACCACTACGTAAGCCGGACGGAAACTTGGCCCATCGTGCTAAGGAGAAGGCTGGCCTTTTAGGCCTCTTTGCCTCGAACTCGACTTTGGGTGACGGGGGCGCCACACCTCCTACCATCCCGCAGTGTGACAGCTCCATGCCAGAGATTCGTATAATCCAATGGGCAAAGAGGTCCGGCAGGAGTTGCTAATCTAGACATCCATAAGTTAAGTGGGCCAGACAGCATACCAACAGAGTGCTCCTGAATTGTTTCCTAACGCTTTCCTACTCGAAAATGGAAGTCCCGTCTTCGTGAAAGACTGCCCCTCGTACACCTAGTGCGCATAAAGGACGATAGATCAGATCTGGTAAATTATATATCCTATCACTATCACCTCTCTGCTCTCCAAAGTGATCAACACCTAACTCTTGAGATACATAGAGGATCACGATTTGTTGAGGGACCGAACATACGGCTTCCGCCAAAGTCGCTAAGCTGGTGAGCTTCTACTGTATCTCACACGTTGTTGATCACTCGCCATTAAGACTCAGTGTGAGGCATAGGCGTTGAGCCTAGATGTAGCGAAAGCATTCGATCGGGTCTGGCACCGGGGTCCTCTTACTAAGAATCCATCATACGGGTTTCCCGACGGATTATGCAAATAGGTCGCCAGTTTTCTATCCAGCAGATGCATAAGAGCCGTCGTTGACCGTAGCTACTCTGACAGCATGTACATAAATGGTAGCGTCCTGCAAAGCTCTGTACTGTCCCCAACACTGTTCCTGCCGCAAATCAATGAATGATATACTGTCTATTGACAGTATTAATTGTTACGTGGACAACATCGACAGCACAGTACATGGGCCGTGCAAATTCCCTCATTCCAGTTCAGCATGGGGTTCTTCGAAAAGGGTGTAAAGAGATGTTTGCAGAGCCGGCAAGGCCGGATTGATACCCCTGATGTTGCAAGAGTCCAAAGGCTACGGTAACCGCTTACCATCAGGCGGGCTGTATGCTTATTTGCTATTATAATGGAATAAAAACATAGAACCTCCTTTTTTGAAGTCGGTTAAAAATTTGACATAATTTTAAATATGGTATAACTAACTAAGTGTACAGATATAAAACTATGACTAAATATTTTTCTAATGAACAATTATGTAAGTGCTAAATAACTTATTTCAATCGAACAACTTTTCAATGTATAAGTATGTAAGTGACTAGATAACTAATTTCGATTGAATAACTTTCCAATGAACAAGTGTGTAAGTGCCTAGATGGATTTTGCCAACTTACTGAATCACATTGAATAAGTGTGTACCTACGTTGTTACACAGTTGTACGTCGACAAAACAAAATATACAAAAAAAACTTCATGAATAATTTACTACTTGAATGTAAGGTGTTTTAAATATTTGTATTACAGCGCTATTAGCGTTTTAATTTCTTCATTCCATACATTTTGATATTTCTATCCGTACTATGTGGTTTAGAAATATTTGCAGCGGTAGAAATATTATTACGAAACGTTCGCGAATGCCAATCGCTGGTCCATGGAAGAAGTGAGGGAGTGGCAGTTGACCACATACCGTGCCGCGTTCCCCCCACGTTAATGTGTTTAACTGGAACACACACGCTTATTCGCTGTGCGTTTTGAACCGGAAATGCAGATAAATACTTATGCGTTTGAGAAAAAAGTATGTTCTGAGAGGAAAATAAAAAAAATTAAAAATACGTATTATAGATTCGGATACGTAGAGCTCGAAAATGCAATAAAAACACTTTGGTGTAACTGGCAGATAGATTGGTATACGTAGGACGTGTTGTTATGAAAGCTTCTCTATACCTAGTAATAATAGCTCAATGCCGGGGCTGCTCAGTTACCTAATGATGTTTTCCATTATTGAAATTATAATGGAAACGAAGCTGACTATTGCATGAATACCATGAGGTATGTACTATAATGTACATAACTTTTGTCTATATACAATACACAGATAGTTTTTAAATTACTCTGAGTAATTTGTTAAAGAATCGTATTCATTAACCCTTTGAAAAAGTCTCTAATTTTGCTGAGCAGATCCGAGTGACTGGTACAGCAATATAATGCTTACATCTAGAGCTCAGACTAAGCGGGCCATCCACTAACTTCTTTTCCACCGGAATCTGAAATCGTTAAGGGTGCGTATAAAGCAAAATAACAACCTTAGAATTGAAATTTACCCAAGTAAATAGTATTTATATGAAAAAATATTTTTATATGGGTATTTTCATAATATACGCGAGGGTTCTATCTGAGCAAAAACATAATGGAATGACATTTCCTCGATAGAAAAAAATCACAAAGCTACCTCTAATAATAATGAATTTTCGGTTTTATTCGTTCATGGTGTATCTAATTAAAACAAAAATTCGATAAATAATATCACTAACATATGACCTAGGGCTGCTACTAACTTCAAATTCAAATTCAAATTCAAAAAGCATTTATTCAATTTAGGCCCTGATAGGGCACTTGTGAACGTTAACAAATGGCTCTACACCGGTTCCAAATACAACTTGAACTGAGAAGACTCCGGCAAGAAACTCAGCAAGTCTTTTTTTTTTTAAATATGTAAATAGAAGTATTACAATTACAAAATATATATAACAATAGACTGCGAAGCGAACAATTCATTCAAATGCATTCTTGTCATCTACAAAATCAGAAACTTTATAGTACCCTTTCGTGCATAACTTTTGTTTAACTATCTTTTTGAATCTATGTATAGGTAGCTCTTGGATTTCTTTGGGTACTTTATTATAGAAACGTATACATTGCCCCTTGAAAGAGTTAAGGACTTTGCTGAGCCGAGTTAAAGGTACAGCAAGTTTGTGCTTATTTCTAGTGTTCAAACTATGAGTGTCACTATTCTTAGGAAAGTTATTTAAGTTTTTCCTCACATGAATAAGATTTTCATATATGTACTGTGACGACACTGTCATTATATTAATAGATTTAAACTTGTCTCTCAAAGAATCTCTAGGCCTTATTTTATATATTGCACGGACAGCCTTCTTCTGCAGTATAAAAATTCTATTGATTTCGGCACCACTACCCCAGAGGAGGATACCGTAAGACATCAAACTGTGAAAGTAACTGAAATAAACTAATTTTGCCGTAGATTCGTCAGTGAGAGCGCGAATTTTTCTCACTGCATAAGCTGCAGAACTAAGTCTATCCACCAATTTACAAATGTGAGGGCTCCATTGTATCTTATTATCTAAAGTGATACCTAAAAATACAGTTGTTTCAACAAGATCCAGTTTTTCGCCTTTAATTACAATATTTGTGTCCGAATGTCTCACATTGGGTAGACTGAATCTGATACATTTTGTTTTTTTCTCATTTAGCAATAAATTATTAATAGTAAACCAATCAACGACTTCAGAAAGAGCATTGTTCACATCGTCAGAATTAAAATCATGTCTATTCACTTTGTAAAGAAGTGAAGTGTCATCAGCAAACAATACTATCTCATGTTTTTTTTCTACAAGATATGGTAAGTCGTTGATGTAAATGAGAAATAGAAAAGGTCCAAGGATAGAACCTTGTGGTACACCCATAGTTACTGACGACCCAGGGGATACTTTACCATTAACATCAACCTTTTGAATTCTGTCACATAAGTAAGAAATCAAAAGATCAAGTGCAGTGTCTCTAACGCCGTAGTGATGTAATTTGCTGATCAGTATTTTATGATGGACGCAATCAAAAGCCTTGGATAAGTCACAAAAAACACCGAGGGTGTCTCGTGAATTTTCCCAGGCGTCAAAAATATGTTGAATAAGCTCAACACCAGCATCGGTTGTTGAGCGACCCCTAGTGAAACCAAATTGTTTACTGTGAAGCAGTCTATTACTATTGAAATGTACCATCAATTGATTAAGTATAATTTTCTCGAATACTTTACTGAATGTCGGTAGTATGGAAATTGGTCTAAAATTTGTGGGGTCGGATGTACTACCGGATTTAAATAAAGGCACTACTTTACTATGTTTCATAAGATCAGGAAACTCACCACAATCAATACATTTATTAAAAATAACAGCTAAATGAGGTGCAATACAATCAATTATAGAATTAATAAGTTTAACTGAAAGCCCCCATAGATCAACAGTGTTTTTCAAATTTAGAGATTTGAATGCTTTAATTATATCGCTAGAAGTAACAGTTGAGAATTTAAAGTCAACAGTACATTCTGTTACATTTTTCCTAAGTAAAGATACAGCGAGGGTGGGAGAAGAATTAAGAGACTTGGTAGTCGAAACTGGAATATTGGTGAAGAAAGTCTCAAAAGCGGCAGCAACATCTTGATCAGATTTGATTGATTTATCATTAATAATAAGTTGAAACTCATTATTACGTACTTTGAACTTTCCAGTTTCACTATTTATAATTTTCCAAGTCATCTTGATCTTATCTTGACTATTTTTAATTTTATTTCTTATATGTATTGATTTAGCCGCAGTACAAACGCATTTAAATGTTTTTGAGTAATTCCTTACATAATTTAGAAAAACAGCATCATGATTATACTGTTTTTCCCTATATAATTCATACAATTTACGCCTACTTATATAAATTCCCACCGTCGCCCAGTCATTGAAGACCGTATTAGATTTCCGTTTTACCGTTTTTGAAGAGAACATTGAATTATACTCATTTTTGGTTAAATTAAAAATTGAGTTATAAAGTTCATTAACATTATTATTATCGTAAGGTACGTGTGGTAATTTATTGACCATGTTATTTCTAAATTTTTCAAGGCGACTTTCACTCATAGGAACACACTTAATATCTTTTTTTATCACTTTTTTTCTAGGCATATGAAATGAGACCAACTGGCCACAGTGATCAGAACTTAATTTACTTATTATTGACTTTGTTACTGGCTGTAAGTTAGTAAAAATATTATCAATGCAAGTTGCTGAGGTGGCAGTGATTCTAGTTGGTTCTAAAAAAAGATTTACAAGATTGTAGCACAGAAAAAGTGATTTGAGTTTATTACATATCGCATTATCCTCCAACAAGTTTATATTAAAATCTCCACATATTATTATATTTTTATTCATACTATTTAGTTTACACAAAGCTTAACGATTAATTGAACGAATATTCTATACTTTACGAGTTATTTAGATAAGAAGCGCTTCGTTCATTTTTGTTACGCGAAACACGCTATCTCCATCTCATCTCCACGCGAAGATTAGACATAAGTTTGTTTCATCTGACATTGCCATATTTTTCTGGCTTGGTACGCACTCTTAAGGATTAAACGCTATTAAAATCCCTGGTCCCTGTCCTGTTCCCTGTTGCGAAAGACACGTCGCGATAACTGAGTAGATTAGTGACCGTTTATATTTCCCACATGATTGAGCGAAATGAAAATAATCTTTAATGATAATACAAAATGGCGGGCATTCCTCATAGTCAATCCTCAAGAAATAATTGACTGACAAGATCTGACAGGAATGTACCTTTATGTGTGGATGGTGATCGAAGGATAGTTTATTCTATCGGACTAGCGCGATGGCGTGTCATGATAAAGTTACAGGAAAGAATGTAAGATTATTGTTTAGTTAGTGGCCTCAACGGGTTTTTTCTATCCTTTTGCGTTTCCCTACAAATTGTACGACAGGACAAGTCGTAAAGAAAGAACGTTAGTGGATGGCCCGTTTTTGAGTGTCAGGAAACAATTTCGTCGATAATATTTATAGACAAATCTTTCAATAATTGGACTGTTTTACAAAAAACTTAAACCGACTTCAAAGTACACTAAGAAGTAATCAAATCCTGATCTGATGACAATGGGACCAAATGGGAAGTGTAATCTTTTAAATAAAAAAGAATTTTCCAAATCGGTTAATAAACGACGGAGTTATGAGGTAACAAACATAAAAAGAAAAAAAATACATTCGAATTGAGAACCTCATCCTTTTTTTGAAGTCGGTTAAAAAAGCTTTAGGAAGGTCACGATAGCATCATCGCCTATAAGAGTAATGTAATAGGAAACGATCAAAAAGCCAGTCTTGCGTCCAAACGGCAAGTGAAGCGAGCGGCAAAGAGCACGTCTCGAACACTTCACTAACTATGCGGTTACTGGCACAGGTTGGTCGAAGACTGGGCGATGCAACCGCGAGCGAAAAGTTTGTCGATAGACTCAAGATCGACAAACTTATTGACAATGTTAGGAGGATTTTTCGGTGAAATACTTTATGTTTTATTCGCGTATATTCTACAGTTGTTCTGTTTAGTACATGTTGTGTAATTTGAATAATTATTTTGAGAGGGTTCAGTTTTGATGTCGCTCACTTCCCTCTAATATGGCGAGGAGGGCGATGGCTGCCACACGCGTCGTACTTGTAAACAGGTGCTGCTTGTGAGGAATGGTCTGCTTAATTTTGCCATTTATTTATTTACTTATTAAATATAGATTCAGTCTACTTTGTAGTTTTGCCGCCTCGCCGGGGCACGCAATTGTTGTCAGTGCGATTAGAATGTAACTATTATGTAATGTATTATGTAATGCTTGTTTTGAAAAGAGTAATTGCTGAGTTTATTGCCGGCTCTTCTCAGCAAATGCAACCTTCCGAACCGGTATTAAAGTATTACAGTCAGACATAAGTGCCTGCGAAGGTCTATTTGAATAAATGATTTTGTATTTTGAATTTTACTCGTTTAATAATATTATGGTAAACAATAGGCCTGAAAATAATTATTTAGTCCGTCTTTCACATTATCAAAAAACATTAGACACGTAATTTTTCATTTATCAATCAAACAATAAATTACGTAGATAATGGTGTGTTGAAGTTCCCCGTGACGTCACGCCATGGTACACTTTTCACTAACAAGTGACTTCACGAGCCCCCCCTCCCGAACTTTGATGCGCTTTATCTTTATCAATTTTTATTGATTTGATAAAGCAAAAAAAACTAACTAATCCAACTAACGGACTATTCTTTAAAATAACATTTATTGCTGTTTGTTAATCTCGCAAAAACTCGAGGACGGCTGGACCGATTGGCTAATTTTGGTTTTGAAATATTTGTAGAAGACCAGGGAAGGATAGAGTAGGTATTTGGCACAAAGATAAAGACTGGAATAAAGCTGTGGAGACATTTAGAGATTGATCGTTTTTTGTTTCAAATTCAAAACAAATAACCCCTTTACTCATAAAGCGCATTTTTTTATGTTTAAATGGTCGCTTAAATAATGGTGCCGATTCTGTTGTAAATCGCACTAAACTAATTTTAGTCACATCTCATCTCTTTCTTACGAACATTATTGAAAAAGGATAGAACATATTTTATGTTGTCAAATTAATCTTTGCCGTCTTATTTTGCGTGTATTTAGGCGTAACCCCGATAGATGGCGACTAAAATTATATTGAAAACAAGCATTGGACTAATTTGACAGGACTAAATTTGTTACATCCTTTTCTTATGTTCTTTGTTAGAAAGAGACATAGTGACATTAAAATTAGTTTAGTTGTGAACAACAGAATCAGGGCCACTGTCACATTATTTGAAAAGACAATAGAGTGACGTTATTTACCCTTTAAATATTAGTTAAATAACGTTTTATGAGTAAGGGGGTAATTTTTTTGCTGTAGTGGGGAGGGGCATGCGGCTCATGTAAAACAGCCACTTTAACCCTTTATATTTCGTAAAAGGTAAATGGTACCGAAAATTTTG
Organism: Polyploca ridens; assembly: GCA_951394255.1. NCBI lineage: Eukaryota > Metazoa > Arthropoda > Insecta > Lepidoptera > Drepanidae > Polyploca > Polyploca ridens. Next base: position 8,810,564 of record OX596269.1, on the reverse strand, counting down.
TCATATTTTGTAACATTCTAACAGACATGACAAACTACATACAACCTATAAAGTACCTTGTATACAGAAACAGAACCTTAAAAATAACAAATTAAATTCTCCGAATAATGTTTTCGCAGCGTGTAGTCGTCCTTAATACCCTTGTAACACTGAGTTGGTTGCGATGCTAAGATGGATTGTTGACTCCATTGTTTGCATTGATTGACAGCCTCTTGAGACTGTTCACAGCTATAACATTAACACTTAACACTGAATTTTAGCTGTGCGCAAAAATGATGAACGTACACACGGCAACACATCAAGCTATATATTTCCAGTTTAAGCTGATCTCGCATTGTATAGGATTTCCGTACAATGAGAGGTCAGCTTATATTGCAGGGTGCAATTTTCAAGTGGGCATGGATGGCCATATTCTAATGCATAGGTATCCCTTTACTCATAAAGTGCTATACTGTTTAAATGGTCACGTAAATAATGGCACATTATTTGACAATGACTATAGAGTGACCTTATTTACATGATCCTTTAAACAGTATATTAAATAACGTTTTATGAGTAAGGGGGTAGATGTTAACGGGGTAAGAAGTAGCCTATGTCCTTCTCTATACCATAGGCGATCTGCATGCCAAATTTCATGATGATCCGTTGAATAGTTGAGGCGTGAAGGCGTAACAAACAAACAAACTCACTTTCGCATTTCTAATATAATTAGTTTAGCATAGGTATAATAGTAAGGAAGGAGCTAAAAATTATCAAGGTAGTCTGGAGGCCGTTTTTTTTATACCAGTAAAGTGGCAAACGAGCATACGGCCCGCCTGATGGTAAGCAGTTACCGTAGCCTATGGACGCTTGCAACACCAGGGGTATCACTCGCGCGTTGCCGACCCTGCAGAAACCTCTTCACACCCTTTTTGAAGAACCCCATGCTGTACTCCATTGGGAAAACCACGGCTTTTTATTTAAACTAAAATGTATACTTTCGACGTCACTAACAAAGAAATATCGCCTCCAAAACAGGTTGCTACGGATTAAAGAGTCTATTATATTGTAACTATTATGTTTTCTGTTCATATTGTCCTTGTAATACAGTAAGATATATCTAGACCAATATTATGTGGAATTTGTCTAATATTGAAGAGCTATTATGTCAAGAGATATTGTTGAAATTGATTGGCATCGTCGAGTGTGCTTGTGTGTGAGCGGAATGCCTATCCTTACATAACTATTATGAAACCGAACTACTTTCTGTCTGCCCCTTTGTATAACATTTCTGAATAGCTAGAACCTAATCAGACCAGAAATCTTTTTTAATTTCAGTTTAGTGGGCGTCCATAGATTACGTGAGGCGATTTTGGCGATTTTTCGACCCCCCACCCACTTGGTGATATGTCGTGAGATTTGGCTCGATCTCTTCCCCCTCCCCTCTTATCTCAGGTGAGATTTTTCAAAACCTATCCATCAATAGTGCTTGTTTGCGTTGGATTTATTTAAAAACAACAATACTTTAATAAACACTTTACTTAATTATTTGTATTTTTTTAGAACGTTGTACAAAATGATAGTGAAATGTCGAACAATAAAATATTTAAAAGGAAACTACAAATATTCGAAAATTTAACTGTCGCAACTTTACACAGTTTCTTGCGAAAAAAAATTACATGCTATTTGCCGAGACCCCTCCTCTCCCCCTAAACGCCTTACGTAAAATATGGACGCCCCCTTATAATTTACGCAACTGCCAAATTGTGTAACGATTGGTTGTGCTGTTGAAGCGTCCAGCGGTAACAAACATACAAACAAACACACTTTTGCCTTTATTATATGTGATGTGCTTGTGTAGCATGATTAGCCGTTCTTAATCGATCGGCAAAATTGAGCTACGCGGCCGATACCTTGATGGTTCGTTATGTAGTGATTCGCTACACCAGAAAAGAATAATAGAAAATCGCATGAATTAATTGAGTTAATTCTGGTTTTTTGGTTCAAGCGCTAGAGCGTACATAATTACATTTAATTATTCAAACATGACACACAATTGATTTAATTGTATTGGAATTGCATTTATCGGGAATTTTGATCAAATACCTATTTTATGTGATACTTAGGGTTAAATTCGTCGCTACTACTCACACTTAATAACGTTATGTAAACTCATCCATCGATTCTTGGAAAAACGCATTGGAATGAACCATTCTAAGGCACTCATAAAGGCCTTTAATAAAAAGTCTACCATAGAAGTGTCTCTAAGTAGAAACAACTTACGCATACTTGTGAGAGCCTTAACGGGACACTGTGGATTATACAAACATCTGTTCACCATCAGCGTTCACGACTCGAGGTTGTGCAGATTCTGCCGTGAGGCAGATGAAACACCAATACATCTCTTGTGTGAGTGCTGTCCACTTATGCCTAAACAAAATACTCATCTGGGGAATCACCTGTTACACCCAGATGAAGTAAAATCTATTTCTGCCAAGAATATTGTGCAGTTTATTATAGCTGCAGGTCTTGCGTGGCAATCACAAATAGATCTAGTCTGGTCGCAGTGATACAATCTCTGGAAAGACTTGAAACAGCCACTTAAGGCGGCCCTCTGTGGCCGGCGCAACTTCTACGCAAGCATAGTCTAAAAGCTTGTTGTTTCATCCAACGTAATGTTTGACTGCGAAAAAAGAGAGACAGCATCAGAGCCGTCGGTTATCAGTCGGTAAATTACGCTGATCACTCGCGGCCGCTTCGCTAGGTCGTCATTCATGATTTCGCATATCATAAAACTTGTACCAGTTGTGAAAAAATCTTACAAGTTTGTGAAAAAAAAGTTAGTTATTTAGAATCTCCAATACATTTGCAAGCCTGGTATCTAAATGTTTTCTTTACTTTTACAATTTATAGGTACATTAGATATGGCCAAAGTTCAGGTAAAATTTGTGCAAAAACGTTGTTTTTCGGAGGCTTTGACTGAATTTGGTTCACACTTTTTTTTAAATTTTGCCTAGATACACGGCTAGATATAGTGCAAAAGATACTAATTTGTAAACATCTAACGAAAAATGTTTAACAACGCCATAATAAGTACAGAGGTTTGTATGAAAAGTATGACGAATTGAGTGCTCTTAACCCAAATAACAAGGCAAGCAATAGTCACTACTAGCACACTACAAACCTCTAATAATAGTTAGTGACAATAGTTTCCATGGCAACGTGTCGTGTCAGTAGTGGTACATCATAAATCGCTTGTCACGTCGCAGGGTCACGTCACGTGGCGTTAGTCACTTGAGCGGTCACACTACACTGTGTTAGTGCGAGGGTGAGGACTTGGTGTTAAGCGGAGCGGGAGCGATTTTTGGAGTATATGAGTATTAAGGTCCGTCAGTGCAAAAAGTAAAAAATAAAACTACAAAAGCACGTTAAGATCCGGCTCGAAGGACCACGTTAAGGTCCGTCAGTGCAAAAAGTAAAAAATAAACCACAGGTTGGAGAACGAAGAGAGCGGTGTTGCCATGCACACAAGAATTTTATGTTTCCAACAATGAGCATAGCGTTTATTAGCTCAAAGAGCAGCTCAACCGGGGAAGTACCTCCACCTTACAGAATACCGCAGACAAATAACTTTGTTGTGTTCCTGCGCGTGAGTAAGGTCGCCAGAGCTCATCGGGGAGGTGGGAAAGGTTGGTCGCGTGAGTGATGCCTCGTGTATTGCAAGCGTCCATATGGCTACGGCTTACCATGGTGAGATTGCGGTCAAACACACGGCCCATAGACAGTAAAAAAACTGTTGTTAGATTAAGACTAATTACGATGGTTATTTTGTAAATGTCTATCTGTATTTGATAGTATTATTATGTTGAATAAATAAAATTTAAATTCTCAATTGGACTGTTTGGTAGTTTTGGTAGAATTATCGTGTGATAACTTCATATGGCTGACAATTTATTATCTTTTATTCTATTATCTTTAGCATTTTTTTAATGTATATGTCAGCCAGAGAGATAAAGATTTGTTAGTACAGTAGTACCCAACTGATATGGCTTACCGAAGTACCTACCTGCGCAGAAGATACTTTTTGTAAATTTTCAAAGCGCGGGAAACCGCTATTGGTCGGCAGCTGCCGCCATGTTAGCGCACGCCGTGCGGAGGGGCGTGACTTGCGAATGAAACGGAACTAACAGCTGCAGTGTATTATGAACCTTATATTAGTGATCTAAGGTTGATTGTAAGTTTTAAGCATTCTTTCGTTAATGTTCGGGGCCATGCTTTCTGTGCGAGCGAAGATTCACGACGCGCCATATCAGTTGGGTACTACTGTAACTTAGTTTGATTGGAAAATCTCTCCCGCTTTCTTCAACACTGCATACTTACCCTAATTTAATAACTTAGCTTATAAAATATATTATGATATTGTCTCAGAAACCAATAAATTGTATTGAATTTTGAATGTAAGTACTAGACTAGGGTACAGCCAGTGTTTTATTATATCTCAAATAAAAACCTTTCGACTAATCTTTCGTGAATTGACGGTAAATAATTGGAATGTTTTACAAAAAACTTAAACCGACTTCAAAGTACACTGAAAAGTAATCAAATCCTGATCTGATAACAATGGGACCAAACGGGAAGTGTACCTTTTCAAATAAAAAAAGAATTTTCCAAATCGGTTAATAAATGACGGAGTTATGAGGTAAAAAACATAAAACAAAAAATAAATTAAAATAAAACAAAACAATCGAATTGAGAACCTCCTCCTTTTTTTGAAGTCGGTTAGAAATGCGCAACTTATACTAATGTCGCGAACAAGCATACAGCCTGCCTAAGGTTCGGCTCACACCGAGACGCGAAGCGACGCCACGCGGCGTTTTTTGTAAATTTCATTATTTAAGAACTTACAAGACAATAAAGCAATTTCTATATCAAGAAACACAAGGCGATGATAGCTCAGTGGTAGTGACGTAGGATACCGAGACGAAGGTCCCAGGTTCGAGTCCTATAATGAGCTTGAGCTTTCGGTGAAGGAAAACATCGTGAGGAAACTATAGCACGGTGGTAGGTTACTTTGTAGTGCCCATCTGGCTGGCTACCACCCTCAAGTTGAAAATCTATCGCCAAGCACCTATCGGTGTCTTCCGATAGCTGCACTTAAGAGCCAGTTCCTTCTAGGCTTTGTGTGCTTACCACCTTCGGCCCCATCATCACTTACCATAGTGAGATTGTGGTCAAACACAGGCATATACAAAGTAAAAAAAAAACCATAAAACACTGAAAAACACAAGCAAAGAGCCAGTCTCCATTCCTCCGGAGGTCGCATGGTTACCCACAGGCTCTCCTCGATTTTAATTATTTAAAACGTCACACCAAATGTTCCTCATGGTTTAATACACAACGCAATAACACAACAGAAAACCTGATGGTTTAATAGGACGCGCTACGTAGGTATCATATGAAAAATAGAATTCCAGAAACTGCGACTCAACTGATTCATACAGGATGGAACTTTAGACGCACGTTCCCGGGATAAAAAGTAGCCTTTCACACCCGGGGATAATGTAGCTTCCTATTAGTGAAAGAATTTTTCGAATCCGACTGGTAATTCCGGAGATTAGCCCGTTTAAACAAGTAAAAAAACTCTTTAGCTTTACTCAAAGAAATGCTTTACTAGGTATATCAATATAGATAATAGATTATGCAGAATGTTATCTGAGCTTTGTTAGTGCGATACAGTTCTGCGCCATCTATCCATATGAATGCGAATGAAATGCTCGCTAATACACGTAAAATAGAAATTTATACAAAATTAATAATACACTACTAGCTTCTCGCTCGCGGCTTCGCTCGCGTGGCCTACAATACAACAATATAACAAAAAAAAACAACTTCATCCCGCTTCGAGGGTGGAATTATTAAAAACGCTGAGACACATATAAATAAATTTTCAATCTTCAGCCTAAACACAAAATTTGAATATCCTAACTTCGAAATTGACGGACTTTCGTACAAACTTTCATCCCCTATTTTACCCTCTTAGGGGTGGAATTTCGAAAAACCCTTTCTTAGTGGATACCTACTCTTCACAAAGAATATACCCTCTACACGTCTCTAGGACCAGTGGTTTAGGATGTGCGTTGATATATCAGTCAGTCAGACAGTCAGTTAGTCAGTCAGGACTTTGAATTTTATATAATTATATAGATATATAAAATTTCAAACCCCAAATTGCAATCTACAAGCTGAATTTTAAACTAAGCATAAACAAAGTAACATTAGCGATTCCATTTTATCACGTAATTGGTGCATTTTGTAAACAGAGGATATATTTGCTATTGATGATAGTCATGCGGGACCACCGCATTATTAACAATTAACGCACGCTAAACACGGCCGGGGGGATTGGGGGGAGGGGCGAATATGCGACACGTTTGTGTAGTGTAGAGTCAAGCAAATTTACGAGTAAAAAAAATTGTAGTTATATTTTGATGAGGGAACAGTACATGGATTACGTAACTTTATTGCAATGAATTTCAGATTGAAATAACCTCTGAATCGGTAGAAATATTTCAAAATCGGAAATGGTTCCATTTCTAATGAACCACTGTTTGTATTTCAGTTATCAGATAATAAACGCGGGGCACGCAATTGTTGTCAGTGCGATTAGAATGTAAATATTATGTAATGAATCTAAGCTTGTTTTGAAAAGAGTAATTGCTGAGTTTATTGCCGGCTCTTCTCAGCAAATGCAACCTTCCGAACAGGTATTAGAGTATTAGAGTCAGACTTTTCATAAGTGCCTGCGAAGGTCTATTTGAATAAATGATTTTGAATAAGAATAAAAAAGTTATCAGAAAACCGCTATATTGAACCGATTTCAATTCAAAATGATTGAAATTTAGTTACGTAATCGCGCGACTGATTTGGTTATGAATGAGAATAGTACCTACCTACTCAAAATAAAGAAGGCTTTTCTTAGGGTCTCGAATCAAAAAGGTAAAAGGAACCTTAAAAGGTGCCACTGTCTGTATCCACTGTCTGTCACAGCGGTATATTTCAGCAACCACGGGTGCAATTGATTTGAAATTTGGAATAGTTATAAATCTTATAGCTATCGAGAAATTTGTTTGCAAAATGGCTGACTGAAATTGCAAAGTGGTGCTACAAGTATAAATGGGTATAATATGAAAGGGCTTTTTCTGTATATTCCAAAGCAGGTTTTTATTTTCTTTTATGTTGCGTAATTTTTTACTTATGATGAAAAATGTCGAAAAAAATACTATTCCCCCGTTATTCCCAAATTTTGCAAAGCCAAAAATCTGAAATAATTTTAGATAACCATTGATGAAATATTATGTACCACATTTTTTTCTAAATCATCAAATTTAGTTACGCGTTTTTTATACGACTAAGTCGGTAAACAAGCATACGGCCCGCCTGATGGTAAGCGGTTACTGTAGCCATATGGACGCTTGCAACACACGAAGCATCGTTCACGCGTTACCGACCTTTCCCCCCTCCACTATGAGCTCTGGCGACCTTACTCACGCGCAGGAACACAACTTTACACAACATAAAGTTATTTGGCTGCGGTATTCTATAAGGTGGAGGTACTTCCCCAGTCGAGCTGTTCTTTGAGCAAATAAACGCTACGCTCTACCTCTCTCAAAAACAACAATTATTGTTATGTTATATTATTTTCTTCTACAATTATTGCCCAAACTTGTCCCAAACCAAGAAATTATACGTCTAAGGAAGGTCGGAATTGGAATCTTCGGTGTGCGAGTCAAAATACCAAATCTAGCCTTGAATACTATGGGCTAAGTAGCCCAAGAATTCTATAGGTGTCAGAAAGCATATATCTTGGAAGTGTATTCCATACCTTTTACAATATTTTACTTGTACGTAGTATATTATTTACTCTATGGTTTTACGGACTCAATTCCTTTTTCTTCATTTTGAATAATTTAATTACCCATAATCTCACAATGTAAATGATACCGGAATTGGAAATGAAATTATTCATTATTCATTCTCCTAATTCTCCTGCACTTAATACCGCGCGTATGTTCTTAATAACCGCCAATTTAGCGCACGCCACCTGCATCACAGAATGCCTTTGACATTTCCACAATATGAGTAGGTATTGCGTTTGTAGCATCAGGGCCAATATTGAGTATAAACCTAAGTAGATTCTGCGAGGTATATTCTCTACATGTCCTTTATGAGAACTGAAACTGAACAACTGGTATTAAAAACATTCTTCTAAGTAGAACCTCAGTATGTATTCCACGGATGCCTTTAAAGCTAAAGGGAAAAATTCATAAATCCGTGGTAAGACCTGTCTTAATGTATGGTTCGGAATGTTGGGCAGTAAAGAAGACGAGTGAAAGAAGATTGCATGCAGCTAAGATGAGGATGTTGAGATGGATGTGTGGAGTGACAAGAATGGATAAGATAAGGAATGAGTATCTAAGGGGAAGCTTGAAAGTAGTGACTGAAAAGTTGAGAGGGAATTGTTTAGCGTGGTATGGACATGTTATGAGGAGAAATGAAAGACACGTCACTAAAAGAGTTATGAATATGGAAGTGGGTGGATATGCGGGTAGAGGAAGACCGAAAAAGAGATGGATGGATTGTGTGAAAGATGATATGGGTAAGAAAGGAGTGGATGCTAGTATGACAGATAGAAGAGACGAATGGAAGAAGCGTACATATTGCGCTGACCCCAAATGATGGCAGGCAGATGTTGATGACCAAAATAAAAATATAGGTAGGTACTTCGTTTTGAGTAAAACTATAACACTGAGTGACTTATAGACAAAGTACAGCCTAAACCTGGTCTAGCATGAAAGCACAGGAATAAGGTTTGTATGGGAAGTGTGTTATTTTTAAGTTAGAAACGTGGACGCTGGTATTTACGACTCTGAATAACATTTAAAAAAAAAACAACATTTTAAGGTGTCTAATGAATAAAACCGCAGGCAATATGCTAGTTACTTTATAATTATCACGTAACCTACAAATTCACAAACCAGACATTATATATGGACCGCCAAGATTGTCCATTGTCCATTGTGGTAACCCTACCGCCCATATTTAGCTAGTTTGATCGGGTGCCGAGTTATTTGTACCTTTATTTGTAATTGTAAATGTGCTGTTGCTATTTGCTGTCACGCCACATTTTGTGACGCAACTGCATTAGTGATGGGATAGGTATGCGGGCGGTATCGATGTTTATAAATTAAGGCGCTACTTTGGTAAAAAAATGTGAAGAACAGTGGTTTTCCCAATGGAGTACAGCATGGGGTTATTCAAAAAGGGTGTAGAGAGATTTCTGCAGGGTCAGCAACGCGCGAGTGACATCCCTGGTGTTGCAAGCGTCCATGGGCTACGGTAACCGCTTACCATCAGGCGGGTCATATGCTTGCTTGCTACCTAAGTATCATAAAAAAACAGATTTTGCTGAATAAAAAATGTTGGTACTTACGTCTTTTATTCCAAGCTGACACTTACCTGGGCGCGTGCCCGAGAGCACTATACTCATCTCATTCTTACATATACGTAATCACGGTAAACGACTGAACGTATGTATTTAGTTACTCGTATGTATTTATTTAGTGGGTCGCCACGTCAATAGATTTGATTGGCTGTAGCCTTTGTCGATTTATTATCAAGGTAACGCCTACATGGTTTTCGGCCTGCTGCTTCTCCTGCGTTACCGGGATAAAAGGAAACCTATCTTGTTTTCCATGCCACATCACGATTGAGCCGTTGAGGCGTCAAGAGCTTACACTCAATGTAGCGTTCAAAATTATAACTCAGTGGTAGTGACGTCGGATACCAAGACGAAGGTCTCGGGTTCGAATCCTACAATGAGCTTGAGCTTTTGGTGAAGGAAAATATCGTAAGAAAACCATGGCACGGTTGTAGGGTACTTAACAGTGGCTGGCTACAACACTCAAGTAGAAAATCTGTCGCCAAGCACCTATCTGTCGCAACTGCACTTATTTATTTGCTTATCACCTTCGGCTACATCATCACTTATGTTGAGATCAAGTTCAAACACAAGCCTGTAATAAAGACATAGGCCACATTTTCTGCAAGACTGACATTAAAATCCTGTCATATTTACCTATATTTTATTATTTCCTATCGATAATCTAATTACATCACTAAAACATTTCAATAATTAAACAACGATAGCTGCGCTGCGGTGTTCTATTCTACCTTATACCTGCTAACTGCTGCAGGTAGGCAGCAGTTAGCAGCCGCTACCACTGCTACCCAGCTACTCCCCCATCCATTGAATTATTGCACAGACCACATTCCAATCATGATTGTATCATAATATTAATGCGGTTCTACGTTGCATATTGTATAACGCTAATATATTTGTTTGTATTGAAATTAAATTAGAAAAAGCTAATTTTGATTTCAATTTATTAAGTTGTTATTTATTACAGCACCTGCATTATACAAGGTTTTTTTGTCTGTATGTCCTTAACACCTTTGCCTACATCATTATTGACACTATTTGTAACCACAGATACTGTTTTCGTACCTACACAAAAAAAAAACAAAAATTTTTGTCTTTGAAAATAGAAAGGACGTTTTCCTCGCATAAATTTAATTCCTACTTTAAAATAAATAAGCAAATAATTCAGTATTCATAGATAAGTGTTTCTTTAAATTAGGTTTTTTAAAATACGTCGAAATATTCCTACATACGTTTAAGTAAAATTATAATTTTCATATGAATAGTCTTTGTACTATTAATTCACTACAACTTACTCCATTTTTTCACCACTACATAAGTCACTTGTGTATAAACATAAGTAGGGTCGACAGAAACAACACAAAGCTGTCAGTGAGCGCTGCTGACCGTACTCAACGTTACGCAGATTTCAATGCTTTAATTTAAAATTATAAGATTCGCTTTCTCGTCTGTGATTTTCAAAATTTTGCGAAACATGATTGCGCCTGAAATTAAACTATTTAGTAGCGATGACGCTACAGTTAACAAACGATAATTGTGTGAAAAAACAAATATAAAAAGTGTCAAAGGTTATAAAATAATTGGTAGAAATTCAAATATTATCTTCAGACATGTTTAAATTGTAATAGGTACATATTTACAGATTCAATCTGAGAATTCTAAAGACTTAATAATAAAACTTATTCTTTGAAGCAAAAACGATTAATTTAAGCGCCATCTGTTACTCGCCCCCGCAAACTTGACATTCACGGATACAAAAAAAATTACAAAGCGTAAAGAGGTCGTATATTAAAAAATTCAATTCCGCATGCTATTATCAGATATATTCAGTCGATAAATTCTATATCGAGGGCAGGGCGCTATTAAATCAAACCCAACCTTGCCGAATTACAAACAAAGGGTATAAAATAAATAAAAAAGAATACTCCCATTGAATGGCGGACGATAAATTTGTTAAAAACAAAAACAACTTTTTTTGTTCACGGTCGGATGGCCGCTATAAATGTTGATTATGGCGAAACAATCGGTTGGGAAATACTGGGATTTAATGTGTGGATTCTGTTGTTTTTTAATGTCAAACAACCGACGGCTTACGAAAACGAGGGTGTATAGTCAACAAGACTCGGTAGGCGTAGTTTATCCGACAATCTTATGAAACTCGATATTTGTTTATATTATCTACCTGTCCTGCTCCCAATTATTTGGGATCTTTTTATTTGTCATCACATCACATCGTGGAAAAATCCCTTTAGAGTAGTAATACCAAACAATCCAATTCCGCAACATGTAAGTGCTTTTACACTGATTTATAACAGTCCCGACCAAATGCATCTAAATGTTTAGTGTGTCCTTGACTTAGCCAACCAGAGTGCATTGTCGGTGGTGTGGAATTGGCGGAATAGATTTCAAACAAAATGAACGTCATTACAGTATTACCCAACTGATATGGCGCGTCGTGAATCTTCGTTCGCACAGAAAAGAAATTATGGCCCCGAAGATTAACGAAAGAATGCTTAAAACTTACAATCAACCTTAGATCACTACTATAAGGTTCATGGTACACTGCAGCTGTTAGTTCGGTCTCATTCACAAGTTACGCCCCTCCGCACGGCGCGCGCTAATGGCGGCCGACCAATAGCGCTTCCCGCGTTTTGAAAATGTATCTTCTGCGCAGGTACATCAATAAGCCATATTAATTGGGCACTACTGTACGCTTCTTTGGATTAATTGATTGCTCCATGTAACAGGGGCCTAAGTTTGTTATTACAATAGGCTATTTTCCTGAAAAAAACTAATTAGTCCGTCATTTACATTATCAAAAAATATTAGACACGTATTTTTTCTTTTGTCAATTAAACAAAAAAATACGAAGATATCGTGTGTTGAAGTTCCTCGTGACGTCACGGTGTGGTACACTTTTTAGGAACAAGTGACGTCACGAGCCCCCACTCCCCAACTTAGTCGCGCTTTATCTTCGTCAATTGTTAATGATTTGGTAAAGCAAAAAATACGTGTCCAATATTTTTTGATAATCTAACTGACGGACTAATTAGAATTTTATATTTTTACACAGACAACATCCCTATTGTTTTCCAAACAACTTTGGAGAATGAAGTCTACTAACACAATAGCGTCATAATCGCGCCATAATTACGCTATTGTGTTAGTACACTACAAAAACTGTAAAATGTCGCATGATATCACTGAAAGTTCATTGGAACACAATTGTAATTGACTTGGGCACCTGGTGTCATCCACATTCACTTCTTAGTCTTACTCATTTCCGGCCTTATAATAAAACATGATTTTACATCCGTCATTTGTCAAATAATGTTACAGTAGTACCCAATTAATATGGCTTACCGATGTACCTGCGCAGAAGATACATTTTCAAAGCGCGGGAAGCGCTATTGGTCCGCAGCTGCCGCCATGTTAGCGCACGCCGTGCGCAGGGGCGTGACTTGCGAGTGAGACGGATCTAACAGCTGCAGTGTATTATGAACCTTATAGTAGTGATCTAAGGTTGATTGTAAGTTTTAAGCATTTTTTCGTTTATCTTCGGGGCCATGACTTTCTGTGTGAACGAAGATTCACGACGCGCCTTATCAGTTGGGTAATACTGTACGTTACTTACGTGGCGTACATTTATCGAAGCGTTTTATGAGTAGGCCGATCAGCTTTCACATCCATCCATCACATCTTCGGTCTCCTCCTTCCTACATCCATCCACTTTCAAATTCATATCTCTTTTATAAGCTGTTCATAATCAGCCATGTATATTTCCTCATTAATTTCTTTCCTGCGTTCTCTTTATCTATTACCATTATAATCAAAATGTCAGAATAATGAGAAAAAATAACGAAAATTTTACCAAATAAAATACAGCCAAAAAATCTTATACGTATATATTTTACATCGTAATATTTGGGTGTGCTACAAAAGAGTTTTGTTTTCAGAAAAGGTATCAGTTACCCTGCAATGTATATTTATATACAATGTAGGTTGAACAAAATCGTCGTACGATTTTGTTCGTGAGCTGAATTCTCTAGTCGCAGATGTTGCATTCCAGGAACACTTGTGCAATCGTCCGAACAAAATTAGATGGAGCTACAGGTACGTTAAATTGTACAATAATTCTAGATATTGGTTATTTGATAAATGAATAATTGTAGCGTCTTAGAATTATAAACGCAAATGTTTGTGAAGATGGATGTAAGGATATTTGTTGTTCACGCAAGAACTTATAAGTGAAGGTTGGATGACACCTCCATTCAAAGGGGAAGATCTTCCACCAGGATGGGCTATCATGCCTGGGGACTGCGGTCCAACTATACATGTCGGACAGTTGTATATATGCAGATCACCGATAAAACTTCGTAAGCGCGATGCAGGATGTTGCGGCGCCATCTATCTTTCTGTGTGTGAACTATCTCAGTGTTACTGATAGATGGTTGATAGATGTCGCTACAAACTAATGAACGGATTTGGATGAAAATTGGGTCTCAAATAGAATATGCTCTGGATTAATGCAATATTATAGTACTTTTATCTCGGGATAAGAAAAATTCTTACAGATACAAGAAATAATGTCAACTGGAATATCAGAGAGAGCATCCGAGTTACCCGACACCCCCATGTAAGTATGCTCTGCGGGCTTTCATAGTTTTCAAATTACGAAAACTACTGAATAGGGAATAAAAATACTTATTAATCTAGCAAGATTATTGTTCGATATTTTGTCTACGCTAACAAAATACCTCTGGTCACTAAGCCAATATATCTCTGAAGCACTTTTCCTCATAAATACCAAACCCAATTCAATAACAACAGCCTCAATATAATATTATTTGGAATAATCAAATATTTTCCCAAAATAAACGGACAAAAAAACTAATTTCCTATGTTATTGGCGACGGTTGTCGGAGGCGCGAGAGCAAAATATTTGATTGTTCACTCATTTTGTTGTCAATTGACAATCGGCGCGGAAAATCGGAAATTGTGTAATGGGAGGAGGCGGCCTTGTTTGTTGGGAAGCTATAAAGAGTAGGGACTTTGAGACTCTTGAAAAAATTACAAACAACAATAAGAATATGTAAGGAGAAATATACACTTACATCAATAACTTAAATAAATTAAATTTAAAAATATTTATTGAGTAAAACTTCGCCCTATAAATATCTCTATACACCCTAGTAGGCGTTGAGGTTCTTGCCATGGTGTACTCCCTTGGGAAAACTACGGTGGAGAGCTCATTCCACAACCGAATCGTCCGCGCTAAGAAGCTCCTTTAAAACCGCAGACCGCACAGTGCGAGATCATTTTGGTTCCACCTTTTGGACATATTTTCATCAAATAAAGCTGAGGGCCATCCCGATCAAACCAGCTTTCAATTAAAAATTCTTTGGGAGCCATTGACAAACAAACGTCGTAGAGGAGTCAAACTGAAGTCCTCGTAGCTCCTGCAGGCGTATCCCTTTTGTCTATGCACAGTCAGCGCATTTTTAGAAACGATGATAATGTTGTTCAAAATAGTTTAAAATAATCTAGTTTTAATTTATCAATATCACAGTATACGTGGTCCACGTAAGACTTTGTCCACACCCCGCGTCTACAAGGAAATGAAAAATGCCGACACGAGACGTTCCCGATGTATTTATTAACTCACCCATAAATTTGATGATCTATTTATATTTCCCCCTTTTTTAATAGCGTAAAATAATTATAAATAAATTTTGATTATTAAAAGTCCTGAGGCCGATTGCAGTAAAGTTTCATTCCTTCCACTCGACACCACCAAAACGACACCACCGGTGGTGTCGTATGGAATCTCTATTACTATTAGTGACTATTAGTGAGGTTACCTACATACAAAGTTGTTGATATGAAAACTCCAATTAAGTTCAAGCAGTTTCATTAATGAGGTATGTCAAGGCCTATTACAAGCACGTAACAACAATTGTGGACACGCTGCAAGACTAGTTTTCCGGTCCGTTCTTTAATACCTACATAACTACTTACTTCAATTAAATAAAAAAAAAAACATAAATTCTGTTTTATTAATTATCGTTTAACTATAGATAACTTGAAATAATAACTTTGGGGTCGGATCAATGTATGTGATGTTGTCTGATATTTATTTATTTATTTTAATGAACTGGGAGCTGTTTGTCAAAAACACGCGTTTCTGGACATCACTAGGGTGGTGTCGTATGGACTAGAGATTCCAAACGACACCACCGATGGTGTCGTTTTGGTGGTGTCGAATGGAAGGAATGTAAAGTTTAAAAGGTCGAAAAACGAATACGAAAAACGATACACGATTCCGATCATCTTTGTCAATCAATTAGCCAATAGAATTGCACAAAATTTACGTCTCGTCAGTTTTGCTACTTAATATTTGACGATGGATGGACTGTCGTGTTTCGTAGAAGACCTTCTGATTCCCACACCCCATATCGTGGGTTTGCTTGCCATCTAGAAAATATACTTGTGTACATTAATCATTTTCATCATCATCATCATCAGCCTATAAATGTCCCACTGCTGAGAACAGGCCTTTCACAAATAAGGGTGAAAGGAAATGGGCAGATACTCCACCACGCTTGCCCACTGCGGATGTTTGTTACCTTTTCAAAACTAAGCCTCAGAATTGATCGCAATGAAAATTCGCACCCTTCCTGGAAGAATGTTGTTAGTGTAAAGTGACAACTTTTCAGGAGCGTAAAAAAACTGTCAAAAAAAAACTGTAAAAATTTATCAACAATATTAAAAATATGTAGTATACATCAAATGATAGCTAAAACTACCTGTGAGGGGCCTACGTGTTCATATTTTAAATTTACTCAATGTGTATTGAGAAAAACCTAAAAAGGAGCGTTGCGTAATTATTCTTCGAAACATATTAAACACTTGATGGAGTAATTATGAATATTGCATTGTTGACATGTTATGGAAGTCTCGCTGTTCGGTATTATTGCAGATAACTCTTTATTTGAATTCTGATTTAGTAGTGCATTCAATGTGTAAGTATCGTTTACATAGGTTTTCCTCGAGCTACTCGTTTGTGTAAATAACGTATCAATTGTTATATAATATAATGTGGATAAAAGTTTCGTGGAAAAAGTAAGCAACTAGACTTGCACTACGATACCCACCAAATATTTTTTTTCAAAATGTATGTAAGTATGAATATGCTATTAGTCATATGGAACTTTAGTGAATAATTAAAGTGCAAATATATTAACTTCGTTTTTATGATGGAAATATAAATATTTTAATGTTGCAATATTTTACATATTTGTATTTTATTCCTTCATTATGAGGATAAAAATTATGAAAAAAATTGACAATATGTATTAGCTTTTTCTTGATTTTTTAGTGCAATAAAAAAAAAACACGCAAGTCGACTTGCATCGTTGTTCCAGGAGGGGTGCGAATATGATCTGCTTGAGTACAACACAACGCTACAATATTTATTTCAAACAGAAACAAAACGACTTAATTCGCGTAAAGATCACGCAGTACCTTTTTATTACTGGCGACTCACGCGCAGGACCACAACATTCAGTTATTTGGCTGCGGTATTCTATAATATGGAGGTACTTCCCCTGTCGAGCTGCTCTTTGAGCGAAAAAGCGCTATGCTCTACTTCTCTCAAAATGATCAATGATCGGGGATGACAGTGTCTTCCATGTATAGTAATCAATAGTATTTCTTGCTCGAGAGCCACATGCCCCGTTCACTGTCAGAGCGCCCCGGTGACCTTGTAAAAGTCATCTAAACTAACCGAAATCACCATCCTTTCGAAAAAATACCTTTTTAGTAACGGGATAGCTACTATATTACCTTTAATGGTCAAGAAAAGTAAATGTCAGCGCTCGGTAGGGTTGTGAATCAAACGATCGCCCATTATTTTATGAGACTATTATCGTTATACGTTTCTGCGATCGAATTTTTTGATATTGTTATGTATGACCCTACGTGATGAATGAAAAGTAGCCTAATTTTGCTACTTCCTACTTTATTTATTTGAGAAATCAACAGCGATACAAAATTTAATAGTAAGTATAAAATGATTGATAGAAAGTAAGGCCAATTACAGATTTCTACAGATAACAATCAAAATATATTTGTATATAACACCTTATTACTAATTTAAGGCTGCTATCTCGTAAATATCCTACTGCTTTTCAAATATCATAGCAAGGATTCGTATTTACATATTTTTACATTTCATTATGTACAAAAGCACCATGACAGTTTTTTGATTAGTTTCTTTTTGTTCGATGAAAAAAATATCAAAAATATCTTGATTTTGACCTCTATTTATTTGTCTTCTTCTCTGATATAATATTTAATCTGTAACAAAGGCAGAGCTTTTTTTACGGTGTATAGGCCGATGTTTGACCGTAATCTCACCATGGTAAGTGATGATGTGGCCGAAGGTGGTGCACACACAAAGCCTAAAAGGAACTGGCTCTCAAGTGCAGCTGTCAGAACACACCGATAGGTGCTTGGCGACAGATTTTCAACTTGAGGGTGGTAGCCAGCTAGATGGGTACTACAAAGTACCCTACCACCGTGCTATGGTTTCCTTACGATATTTTCCTTCACCGAAAAATCAACCTCATTGTGGGATTCGTACCGGGACCTTCGTCTCGGTATCCGACGTTACTACCACTGAGCTATTATCGCCTTAAACAACATCGCCTACAGTTTTGCTGAGACAAAACTGGCTAAGTGCGAGTTTGAGTCTGACTCGCGCACCGAGGTTTCCTTCCTTGGAAGTATGTTTCTTGGTTTGGGCCATAACTGTTGTTATAACTGACGGACAGACAAACAAACGGAGTGGCACTATAAAGGGTTTCTTTTTTACCTTTACTTACAACAAATATGTACAATCTATATATAGAAAATTTCCTCAAGTCTGCCGCTGCTTCCGATTAACGGCAAGGTTCCTGGAAGGCTGGCAGCGTTTCCTCTTTGGATAGCCAAGATGATGCGTTGGCGGAAAAAGCTCACCGCCCGCTGGTCTCCGAAGGCCTTTACCTTTTGATTTCGGAATCCTAAAAATGGGTAACTTGAACAGTACTTCCTAAATTAGAAGAATTAGAATTATTCAACTTGTTGCCCACGGCTACCTCCCACCATCGCAACTCTCGCCATCGACGGGGAGTCCATCCACACACATTGAAACCAGAATTGTTTCAAACTGTGCAGGCTCAAAGGAGTTTTCTTCCGCGGACGCTCAGACTGTGGAATGACCTCCCCGCCGTGGTTTTACCAATAGAGTACAGCATGGGGTTCTTCAAAAAGAGTGTGAAGAGATTTCTGTAGGGTCGGCAAAGCGCGAGTGTTATCCCTGGTGTTGCAAGCGTCCATAGGCTACGGTAACTGCTTACCATCAGGCGGGCCGTATGCTTGTTTGCTACCTTAGAAATTTGACACACATAACTTTGAATAATATACATAGGAAAGTTTCTATTTCGAGGAAACAATATCAATAAATAAAAAAATATCCTGGGACATTCCTCACACACGGTCAATAGAACTTGTACTATGGAAACCAGATAACTGACATAATACATATACTACTTTTTGTTTGTAAATACATACTTAATATACATAATTACATCCAGACTCAGGACATACAGACATGTTCATGCACACAAATGCATGTCCTGTGTGGGAATCGAACCCGCGACCTGCAGCGCGTAAGGTGAACCTTAACCAACTGCGCCAACTGGCCCGTCAAAAAACAACACAACGTCTACAACATCCCTTGGGAAAGCAGGTAAAAACCTTTTTTTTTTACTTAAAAACACTTGTTTAGCCCAATTTTACTTATATCATTCCAAATAAAACCTACACACCCGAAAATATGAATTACCATTTAAAATAAACCCATTTATTTGCTTATCCCGAGCTAGGGTTATCACACACAGCTTTAAGCAATATCAAACCCGTGAGCTGTCAACTGCACAGCCCTTAGTACTTGTAATTTATAACCAGTCCTTTCATACAAAAGAAACGGTATTTTATTATTTATTATTAAAAATATTGTGACGACCTTGACTGGTTTAGAAAATAACTCAAATTTTATCTCTGTTTGTTATATGTCTATTTAAACTAGCGATGGGCGATTGTTCCAAAAAAGTAATCGAAAGAATCGACAATTGTAAAACTGTACATTCGATTGTCGATTCATTCGTTCTCACGAAACAACAATCGAATAACAATCGACCTTTCGAATGAAAATTGACGCACACAACGCAAGTTGCAATAGTATGCACAATCGACGGGCGAGCGCAGGGGCGCCCCCGCATCTACATAGGTACCTACCTATTTGATTGAAGTAATTTAATGAACAATTGACGGACCGACAATCGAATGTCGTCGATTTTTATTCAAATGATTCGAATAAATTGAACAATCGAATAATTCGATTATGAATTGAATTGATTATGAAAATTGATTATGATTATGAATAATTTTTCATCATATCAGCCTAAGGATGTCCACTGCTGAACATAGGCCGCCCACATTAACTTCCATTTCGAACGGTTCAGGACCGCTTGCACCCAGCGACGCCCAACGACTCTGACCAGGTTGTCGGTCCACCTGGTAGGAAGTCGTCCCGCTCGGCGCTTTCCAGTACGTGGTCGCCTCTCGAGAACCTTCCTTCCCCATCGGTTATCGGTTCTTCGAGCGATGTTCCAATGAACTAGCTACCAATAGTAATCTGCCCCCCCCCCCTCATAACTCGTTTTATTTATAAAAAGTCCGTCCTCTCCCTCCGGTAACGGCCCTGAGCCGAGGTTCGGCCCCAACTGGGGCACCCTCAGGCGAAGTTACCTAATAACCCCGGTTGAAAGCTTGCTCGTTTAAAAAGTGCTAAGGCCAAATCTTGGGACGGCAACTACTTGTCAATTAAAAAAAAAACCATTGAACTATCAGAGGTGTTAAATTTGAAATTTTACAGTATTGACATTTTTGATTTAAAATAGCACACTTCGCCCACTGAAGGTGGTGAGGAGAGACTTTCAAGCTAGCCAGACTACAGACCACCATGCTATGGTTTCCTCACAATGCTTTCCTTTACCGAAAACTCAAGCTCACTGTAGGGTTGGAACTAACGACCTTTGTCTCGACATTTACCACCACTGAATAAACCTTTTTGAAGAAATACGGCCCAATTTTCAAATTATAACAGAATAGTAAAACAATTTATTTGCAGACTCCTTTGACGTGTCCCGCGGCGTCGTCTGCTACATTATTTGAATTTATGTACTTACTCTTTGATGTGGAATTCATATTATAATACTTTAATACAAATATTTGGAATAAAGAGATATTATTTATTCATAGTTGCTCGGCGGATTCACTAACGTTTAAAGGACTCCGCACATATGGAATAAATGAAAACCGTTTTACAAAAAACTTAAACCGACTTCAAAGTACACTAATTAGTAATCAAATCCTGATCTGATGACAATAGGACCAAACGGGAAGTGTACCCTTTCAAACAAAAAAAGAATTTTTATGACGGCGTTATGAGGTAAAAAACATTTAAAAAAAACTGACTTGAGAACCTCCTTTTTTGAAGTCGGTTAAAAAGCCGTTCGGTGGGTCCTTAAGAGGACTCAATTCGTCATACTTTTTATACAAAACCCCTGTACTTATTATGGCGTTGTTAAACATTTTTCGTTAGATGTTTTGAACAAATTAGTATCTTGTGCACTATATCTAGCCGTGTAACTAGGCGTAATTTAAAAAAAGTGTGAAACAAATGCAGTCAAAGCCTCCGAAAAACAGCGTTTTTGCCTGAACTTTGGCCATATCTAATGTACCTATAAATTGTAAAAGTAAAGAAAACATTTAGATACCAGGCTTGCAAATGTATTGGAGATTCTAAATAACTAAATTTTTTTTCACAAACTTGTAAGATTTTTTCACCAGAAGTACACGCCTGGAACAAGATTTATGAATTCGAAATCATGAATGACGACCTAGCGAAGCGGCCGCGAGTGATCAGCAATATACCAACTGATAACCGACGGCTCTGATGCTGTCTCTCTTTTTTCGCAGTCAAACATTACGTTGGATGAAAAAACAAGCTTTTAGACTATGCTTGCGTTGAAGTTGCGCCGGCCACAGAGGGCCACCTTAAGTAATATATTTGGTTGAAACGGAAAAATATAGTCTTATAATACGGTGAAACCATAAAAATGATTTTCAGGTCATATCTTTTGATTTTCAGGTCATATCTAATGTAATGTTTGCTTGAAAGCCCGAATAACCGCACCAGGACTCGACGCGTATACCGGGTCGGTTGTGGGTTCAACAGATGCCTCCGTTATTCTAAGTTCCCCACGGCCTGGAAGGAGGCAAGATTGGTCCTCTTGAAGAAGGAAGGCAGATCCGCAGATTCTCTTTCTACGTAGGTACCATCCCATATGCCTGTTGGATGAGGCTGTTAAGAGGGGTTCCTAGCTGCGAGGAATTTGGAAAATAGGTATTTGAAGAAACTATTGCCGTCGCGCTAAGCCGCTATGCTATGCGCTATGTGTGATAGGGACATCTGCAGGTCAGACCGATATATTCACAAAAAAATTGACGGATTCGACGTTTCGTTTTCCCCATTTTCCTCCTCGAAAACTGAGCCGATTCAATTATTTTACATTAAAATTTTAAGTAAGGGGTTATCTAGGTTCCTATTACTTTCTTTTATGTTAAAATCTTTTCGAATTTGTCTGGTAGTCCTTACAGCGGAAAAAAGGGTATTTATTGTAATTTTTGGAGGGCCATAATTTCTTTAATAATTAGTTGCTGAAAAAAAGGAAGTAACTGGGACGTGTCCAAAGCAGAACTTGATTATATTGAAAAAAAAATGATGACTCTAGAAGCATTATTGAGGAAGAAAACGGGGGAATACATTTGTATGGAATAATCGCAGCCCGACTCCCGTCTTAAGCTGTTCAAAGAATAGTTACCGCTCGTCACAACGGGCTTATTCTATTGACATTGGCCCTGATTCTGTTGTTCACAACTAAACTAATTTTAATCTCACTATGTCTCTTTCTAACAAAGAACATAAGAAAAGGATGTAAGAAATTTAGTCCTGTCAAATTAGTCCAATGCTTGTTTTCAATATAAATTTAGTCTCCATCTATCGCGATTACGCCTAAATACACGCAAAATAAGACGGCAAAGATTAATTTGACAACTTATGTTCTATCCTTTTTCAATAATGTTCGTATGAAAGAGATGAGATGTAACTAAAATTAGTTTAGTGCGATTTACAACAGAATCGGCACCATTATCAGTTCCGATTTAAGCGGAATAAAATAACAAAATCGTAGATTAAATGTATGGCTTAGTAATAGTTCAACCCTGTAGTGTAGCCGTGACGTTACGTTAATACTATAATCCACTAAATACCCGTGAAAGCTTGTACTATGTGTTTCCGAACTCGATGTCACGTGAATTTACCGGAGACTTTTAAAATAATTGTCGGATAGTGTCGGATTTAGAAACAGATAATAAATATCCTGGGACCATTCCTCACACACTGTCATCTGATCCCAAACTAAACAGAGAAACCATGGCAACCAGATAACTGATATAATACATATACTACTTTTTGTTTGTAAATACATACTTAATATACATAATTACATCCAGCCTCAGGACATACAGACATGTTCACAAAAATCCATGTCCTGGGTGGGTATCGAACCCACGCACGACCTGCGACGCGATAGGTAGAATCTTAGTGCCTGTTGGCGCTACAGTATCGCGTCATCGATGTGGCCTCTGATTGGCTAGCGATGACGTGATGAAGGAGCGGGAGTGGGGCTCCAGTTAGTTTTTTTTACTTCTTTTCGCAATCCGCAACGTCACCACGCACATTTTGTAATATTTTGTATTAATATAAAATTTGGAAAAAAGTCTGCAGTATTAACTTCCCGGCCCCTCAAGTACCTACAAAAGAAATAGACGCAACATTTCTTTTGGACCTTCAACGCCGGATCACCGAATTTGAACCAGATGTTTGCTTGAGAGACGCAGAAGCCAAGAAGTGTCCAGAAGGGGCGAAATCGCGGCGAATCGTTTTACGCGAATAAGGATACGCTAGATCCTAGCGTAACTAAATGTCAATCTCATACATTTTGTAACGTTTCTATTCGCACAAACGCAACGAAATGTACTTCGTCTAGGGGACGTTTCCAATACATCAGAACTCTACCGAACCAGTGGTAAATTCAACTGTATGTACCAAAGAGGGCCTAAAACGAATAAATGACTTTTTGATTTTGAAGACTCCGGCAAGAAACTCAGCAAGATGTTTTTTTTTCTGATTGAAGAACTACTATGCAGTCTATCTTGTACCGATTTTTTCCTCAACCGTGATTGCTTAATTTTACCGATCTGATTAAGAATGCCAAAATCTCGCTATGACAAGTGATCATGCGGCCAAACTACACAAAGCTTACGTAGTAACTATTTAGTAATCTGTGACAAAGCCTCAAAGAACTGGCTTTCAAGTACCCATTAGTTGCCTGGTGATAAGTTTCCAACAATTATCAAAGAAATAGGAAGCACAATTTTTTCGCCGTGCCATCGTGTCGCACTGTGGCGCGTGCTAACTCGCCCATCCCGCGCACCCTCTCCGCGCTCAACGCTCTCCTGGAAAAAAATCCGGACTGTGATCTGTTTGCGGATGGATGGCCGGATATATTGTGTGAGTGTTTGCGATTCTGTGAGAAGGATGTATGACTGTGTGATTAAATATATTATGTAATGTAAATAATTGTAATTTTCTTAATTTTTGTATATCTTTAATTATTGTAATTGGTGTGTAACTGTAATAATATAAATAAATATATAAATATATATAACAAACCGTCTAAATTTAGAATGTCACCAGTGACTAATTCCAATAGTAACGCATTTGTCTCGGCTGCCAATAATACAAATGGGTTAGGAATAATGCTGGGTCCCACGGACCCGCTATCTTATCTACGTTTCTGCTCAGTGCACTGGAGGGTTAGACCCATCTGTTGGATTTACCGTTTACCCCGATTTAGGGGCATTTTAATATCATTATTGGATTTGTATTAGGTACACAGTTGATTTTATAGGGATTGACTCACACGGAAATTGAGATTTACAGATCGTCAGAGACAGGTCGAAATGCGACAGAAACTAGTGTTGTGCTACATACTTATATTTTTAAGATATATATAAATAGATTTTTATATGGACTGATTCTGGAGCCGAGCTGATAATTAATATGATAAATACCTATACTTGAAACTTTCCAGTGGAAAAATACGGATTTACCTGTTAAACGAATAATTTTGTAGATTTCTTTCTATGCACGTCAAAATTCTTCAAGGAACAAGTCATAATATCTATTAAGAGGAAAGGATGGCTGCAAGAAATTTGAGAAATAGGTTTTTAACATATCTATTGCTGTCGCGCTGTGCCCGAGCTATCCCGCCCGAGGGCGATAGAGACAACTACAGTTTGGATCGATTATACCTATTTAAAATAGACGAAATCGCTATTTCGTAATCCCCAGTTTCCTCCTCCAATACTGGGTCGATTAATTTTTTTTTTCAAGAATAGTAATAAGAAGGGCTTTGGCTATGTCTGTCGGTTTTCCTTTTATTTTTTATATTCGTCAAATTTGTTTTCTGGACGTCTGATAAGGGCAGTTAAAAATGGTAAGTTTTTGTGATTTTAGAAGATTTTTAGTTTTTATAATAATTAATTTATGGAGAAAAACTAAACCGAGGGACATACAGTGGCACCTACAGATTGCATGGTAAATAATCATTGCTCTAGTGTCATTATCCAAAGAGGAAACTGAGGATTACGTTTGTATGGAATAAACGCCACCAGCATTTCCTCTTAAAACATACACTTTTCTAGTTTTATCTGCACGATCGTAATTATTTTGATTAAAATGTGAAAACACACCAAAGTACTCGGAACGGGACGCTACATCCTCTTACTCGATTTTTTGCCAAGTAAAAATTTTGTATGCGTCTCTTTCTCTCTCGCAAAGTTCATAAGGATAGTGGTATCTCATTTCCACGCTTCGTAGGTCTTTTTAGCGTAACAAAATACCCTAAGTCCTTCTCCATACATTTTGGCATCCATTTGGCTATATGCCAAATTTCATCGTGATTGGTTGAGTAGATAAGGCGTGAAAGTGTACCAAACATATAAACAAACAAACTCACAATCGCATTTACTATATTCGTAAGGATAATAGGATTACTAAGTAAAGAATGGACACAGACTCACTCGAAACATAATGGCGTGACAGTACTCCTGATAGTATTTTGAGGCAATGATAGCTCAGTGGTAGTGACGTTGGATACCGACACGGAGGTCCCAGCTTCGAATCCTAAAATGAGCTTGAGCTTTCGGTGAAGGAAAACATCGTGATGAAACCATAGTACGGTGGTAGGGTACTTTGTAGTACCCATCTGGCTGGCTACCACCCTCAAGTTGAAAATCTTTCGCCAAGCACCTATCAGTGTGTTCCGACAGCGGCACTTGAGAGCCAGTTCCTTCTAGGCTCTGTGTGCTTACCACCTTCGGCCACATCATCACTTACCATGGTGAGATTATGGTCCCGCCCATCGACCAATGGCATTACCGCTCACTCTGTGATCGTGTAATTTAAAGATCGCTTGTAGTGCATATGGTTTTCGAATACAGCGCTATCGTTCTGAAAACCCTTTATTAATCTTACTAATATGTGACAACCCTATTTATCAGTTTTTCTTCACAGAGTCTATCAGACACAGTTAACTCCGATTGATTAAACAGATCCACTAATGTTTCTTATCTGTTCCCCTTTTGTAGATTAATCAGATACTTACTGGGTTCTTTTTACTTTCAGATGGTTTTGAGGAATCGCGAATCGAAGTAAATTAAAATCGGCAAATCTCAGAATAGATACTAGAGTTAATTCTGCTATCTATATATTGTTAATCAACAATAAACCTTATATCATAAACACTGGTTTCAAATTCAATCATTTCAAACTATGACGTTCTATAAGTACCTATAGCAGATTATCCCCCGTGTATGTATACAGATGGATCAATACTAGAGGTTTGAACCAAGATATCAAAATCAAGCGACTTTCTTTTAGAGTTAATTAATCATATCCTTTAAAAACCAGCTTAAATGGGCTGATACACAATTGTCACTACAGTAGTACCCAACTGATATGGCGCGTCGTGAATCATCGTTCACACAGAAAAGAAAGTATGGCCCCGAAGATTAGCGAAAGAATGCTTAAAACTTACATTCAACCTTAGTTCACTACTATAAGGTTCATAATACACTGCAGCTGTTAGTTCCGTCTCACTCGCAAGTCACGCCCCTCCACACGGCGCGCGCTAACATGGCGGCAGCTGCCGACCAATTGCGTTTCGCGCGCTTTGAAAATGTATCATCTGCGCAGGTACATCGGTAAGCCATATCAGTTAGGTACTACTTGTACCAACCAAAGGCAAATAGAGGGCATTGAGTCAGTGACGTTTTAGCCTTTAAAGCTGGTTTACGGCTTGCCATTACAATTGTCGACGATTCTGAGCTCACAAACGGTTAAGAGCCCCTTATTCTTAGGAGATACTTTGCCTCCTTATGTGTTCTACTGCTTATACATCGGATAGTGTTCTGATGAATTTTTTTACTTAATGCCTATCACAGCACCTCTCGCCAATGACGGGGAGTTCATTTTTTTTTATACGATAATCTGTAAACAAGCATACGGCCTGATGGTAAGCAATTACAATAGTCATATGGGCGCTTGCAACACACGAGGCATCACTCACGCGTTACCGACCCCTCCCCGATGAGCTCTGGCGACATTACTCACGCGCAGGAACACAACATAAAGTTATTTGACTGTGGTATTCTGTAAGGTGGAGTTACCTCCCGTCGAGCTGCTCGAACTGTCCCGTCGTCTTGGAACTAAAATGGTCACTCAATGGATCCATAGGAGCTTCGTACCGCGGATGCTCAGGTTGTGGAATGAGCTCCCCGACGTGTTTTTCCCAAGGGCTGTATGCGATTCAGAAAGAGATTTATGCAATGCGTGAGTGATACCCCTGGTGTAGCACGCATTAATACCGGCTACGGTAACTGCTTACCATCATACAGCTGTATTCTTTTTAGTGGTTCGGTCACCAACTCAACGCCCTTAGTGATTGACTGGTTGACAATGTATTAGCCCCTTAAACTTACCCCGTGTCCACTCCCCTAGTAAGGCTTCGGGTAACACATTACAGAGCCGCTTACGTTTGTAATGCGCTGTCATTTGGTTCACTAATCATTCCCGTGGGGCTATTGTGTCACTTTGTTGCAATATGTTTCAATCGTTATTGTATTGAAACTTTTGTAATATAGCGGTTTTCTGATTACTTTTTTGTAGTCATCATCATCTGCCTGCCCTGTTCCCGATAATTTGGGGTCGGCTCAATATGTACGCTTCTTCCATTCGTCTCTTCTATCCGTCATACTAGCATTCACTCCTTTCTTACCCATGTCATCTTTTACACAATCCATCCATCTCTTATTCGGTCTTCCTCTACAACATTTCTATACCTAGATAAACGGTTAGGGTTACGGCAAATGCAAATAGAGCTTTATTGGAAAAGGAACAATTTTCTATTCTGTTTCATGACGTTGCTTCAACCTGAATCTGATTGCAACAAATTTACATAATCCACGTACCGTTGTATCACATTACTATGGCTAAATTAGAGGTATTAGCAGGTATTAGTTGAATCTGTTTTGGGTTGATTTACATGGCTTGGGGCTGCTTGATCATTCTTAATCTGTAACGGAATATGTGTTAGGTATTTTTTATATACATTTTTTTATATACTACAGCACAAGGTATAAAATACAGTGTCATTTACCGCTGGTTCTCGCACTTTCAGCGCCCTCTTGGAGCTCTGGAGACCTTACTCACTGCAGGAATACAACACCACACGAAAGTAAGCAAGTTATTTTGCTGCGGTCTTAGGATCAAAGAAACTTTATTTCTCAAAAGAACATAGTTCACTTCATGAGAATTTACAAAATTTACTTAAATATATTTGACACGTCCAGTAAAAATCTTAATAAAATAACAAAGAAAAAGTAAATAAAAAGTAGACATTAAACAGATAAGTTTTAAAAAAGAAAATCTTAAAAACAATTTGTAAACAAAATAATGATTATGTGTCTTCTGTAAGATAGATGATCTTTCCCAGTCTCTTTCCCATCCATTCCCCTTAATCTCTCTTGTAAGTTTAGTTCAAACCATAGAAATCGATAGAGAGGTTGTATAACGCGGAACACGAGACAGTAATATGCGCGTTGAGCGCATACTCCGCAAAAATCGCGTCAGTCGTAACCTATTCGAGATAAGTGCGCGAGCGGACGATATTTATTTAAATACCGTATTGTTCAGTGATCGACTGCAAAAATAAAAGCCTACATGTGACCTACAAGAATCACTGTCACTTATCACTTATATTTAAAGTATAAATCTTAAAAATACCTTAAATGCTTTTAGCTAAGTCATTCCCAAGGTACAACTTGAACAAAGAACATGAAGCGCATACATTGCTGTTTAGTTATACAGGAGCGTAAGGCTAACTTCGTTTCGAACATGCAATGAAAATCGTGTCATGCGATTCGTACATCTATCTCTATACACTCATGTGTGTGTAGATACGAGAGCGCAGTAGTGCATATTTACAAGCGCTGACGAACAAGTGAGTTCTTGGGCTGTGTGAGTAAACATTGTCTACTATTGGTCTATTGGCGTTCGTTTACGTGTAGTTGTGATATTAAGTGTGGAGTTTCGTGGGACATCAGGTCTAAGCCAAATCACGTTAAATCCAAGCGTCACGGCCCATCTCTCGAGATCTGTGGCTCAAACAATGTGATACTAATTGTTCTCTATCACCATGAGTACAAATCTGTACTTTTATATTTAAATCTCATACAGAAAATAGCAATATCCACGTGCTTGAGTCATAAATAATAATTATATATTATTTAAACCCATAACAATAATTTAAACGTTTTACGCGGAGGCGTAAAGCACTTGATGAAATCGTAAAAAAACGGACAGCAATTCTGTGTGCACAATTAACAGAATTACAGCAATATAAATATTTGAGCAGCCGCCATACACCGCTCTCTGCTGACCCAGTTATATCAAACCTTTAGGGAATACACACGGACAGTCTGTTTGACAAGCAAATGTTGTGGACAATTTATACTTGGCTGGTTTTTTATTTAAATATTGGATATCTTGAATAGACATTTCATAAAAGAATTCATATATTTCGTATTGAAACTCTATTTCCCTTAAAAATATGATTTTAGTTTCTCATTATAACAGAACAAAATGTTTGCGTGGGCGACCCGCTCGCTGTTTCAAGCGGCCTTGTTTCCATTTTGACCTTTTAAGATATTAAAGGGAATTTATTCAAGGGAAAACATTTTTATAAATTCCCTGTGATGTGTTTATACTAACCATGATATTGTTAGAACAGATAATAAACGAAACTGTTAGGAGAGTAACTGAATCATTTAAGGGAAGGAAAATGACAATTTATGTTCTCTCACTTCATGGGGTTCTTAAATAACAAAGTTCGAATGTTTGTGACACAATTCACGCATAAACGGCTCAACTGATTTTAATGAACTTTGGCATACAGATAATCTATGTTCTGGAGAAAGTAATTTTATTATACAAGGTTAGAAATTTTGCAATCGCATTTTGGTGTCTGGTGGCCAAGTTTGTCTGTCTGTTCCGGTTCATAGCTGATGTTATACCTAAGGAGTAACTTAGCTACTTTTATTTTTGAAAAATGATATGATGAAACCGTACGCGGGTGTAACCGCGGGGGTCTGCTAGTAATAAATAAATATCCTCGGAAATTCCTCATACACGGTCATCTGATCCCAAACTAAGCAGAGCTTGTACTATGGAAACCAGATAACGATATAGATAATTACACCTAGAGTGTGCAATTTAAAACTACCAAAATTTACCTTAATTTTCAACTTTGTTTAATTTTTCGGAATTTTTACTTTACTTATTCTGTAAGAAATTTCGTGATTCTAGGTCAACGGGAACTACCATATAGGTTTTCGACCCAAAACCTATAGGGTACTTCCGGTTGACCTAGAATTGTAAATTTTGGTTAAAAGCAAGGTCAGCACAAGTAAAGGAAAAATTCCCGAAAAATAAAAAAGCTAGCTTGCTAGGTCCACCCGTTTCTGAGAAAATCGATGGTGACACACGGACATATAGACGGACAAGAGATTGATCTTATAAGGGTTCCTTTTTTTACCTTTTGAGGTACGGAGCCCTAAAAAACAGAATGATAGTCGTCAATTTATTTTTTATTATATTACAAGCATCCCAAATAAGATTTCTTGCAACATTTTCTGCAACAAGGAAATTTGACGTTCTTCTTAACGCTTTTTCTTCTTCTTGTCGATCTCCTCTTTTTCTTTTTAGAATACCCGAACCTGGGACATTTCTCATGCTTATCCAAACCATACATAGCCGTCTCTTTCTCTCTAAACTTTTTTATTTTTTGTTTCTCTATTTCTCGCTGTAACAACCACTGCTGTAACTTTTCTCGTATCATTACTGTATTAGGACTTAATTCTTTCATATCTTCATACAAATCTTTTTTTTTATGTTTATATCCTTTTTTATACCTTTCTCCTTCCATATCTTTTTTATCTTTCATAAAATTTGCTAAGTCTAATAAATCGTAATCAATCTTTTTTCTGTGATATCTTCTGGCATCTTTTGTACCAATTTGCGTATTATTATCCTCTTTGATTGAAGGTTCAATATCCTTTAAATCTTTCAACTGTTCTCTTAATTCTTGCATGTGATGTAAACCTATTTGTGCTTCAGTATCATTATTGTTTTTTAATGTTTTAACAGTGTCATCTATTGCAACATTGATTTGTTTTAGTAAACCTGCTTTTAGCTCCTCAAGTTCTTGTATTTTATTATCTGTATTATTTTTTGTGGTATCAGTTTTAACAATATTTATAGTGTATATAAGTCCCAAAATACAAGCGAGACTTCTCATCTGTTAAAAAAATTACTGCTGATTAAAAATTAAACTAAGTTGTAAGTGTTTAAAGTGGACACAAGTGTTCTGTAGCTACAATTGTTTTTCTAATCTAGTTATTCTAATCTTATACTTTCACAAAAGTCAACCCTGCTCATTAAACTTAATATGAGTGTGTAGTGTATATTCAAATTAACGAAGACTTTACTAACCTTTATTTTATTGCTATTTTCTATCCAATTTACATTTTGTATCAAATTTATTCTTCACAATATTATAGTTTGTGCAGTCGAAACTCGTGTGTAATTCACTTTTTATGGCTCTATATTTTATTGGCAATAATAGTGCTTATTGAATATAGTGTTGTAAAAATATAATCGGAATAAGTAGCTTTTTATTACTTTGAAAATGTTATTTTCTGTGAGAGGCCGTGTTTTTGAATCCCATTATTAAAATTAATGTCTCGTAGGGTATCGTTAAGCGAAAGTTGATCAATACAACGCATCAAATTGATTTATTAAAAATAATACTATTCCATAAAAAACTTTGATAAAAAAAAAATTGCAGGCACTTATAAAATAGAGTTTGGAAGATTTCATTTGCTGAGAAGGACTAACAAAAAACTCAGCAATTATTATTTTCAAAACAAACTTAGATTCATTACATAACATTTACAATCTAGTCTCGCTGACTAAAATTGCGTGCCCAAAACGACTATTCAATAAGAAAATAGTATACTCAACCAGCTGGGGGCTGGTTGAGTATAGCAAGCAGCACCTGTTCACAAGTATGACGCGTGTGGCAGCCATCGCCCTCCTCGCCATATTGGAGGGAAGTAGGCAACCCGTCATTAGACACCGCCACAAGCAAAGTCAAAGTCAAAGCCATTTATTCAATTTAGGCCCCAGAAGGGCACTTATGAAGGTCACATTTACTGAAGTTACCACCGGTTCGGAACTCGGCCTTCAACTGAGAAGAATCCGGCAAGAAACTCGGCAAGGTTACATTTTTTATATATTTTTTGGACAATCTGACTATGTTTGGCTTTTTTTTTCCAAATAATTAACAAAGCTAACAAAGATAGCAAAGCTAACAATTCCTTCTGTAAAATCGAAACCGAAAGCGTGTCTTTTACGATCAAACCCGGACAAAAAAATAAGCTAATATCCAGCTTCGAGAACATTAAACTAATCCGGATAAAATCACTTCGCAATGGGACTGGATATCACGTTTTTTCTGACGACTCTCGACACTTCATTGTTTGGCCCATACCATTGTTTTTCGATTGTAAATATATTTTATTTAAACTTCTGTAGCGACATGTATCAGAGCCATCTATCAGTAACACTGAGATAGTTCACACACTGAAAGATAGATGGCGTGGCGCTATATTATCCTACATCCTGCATCGCGCTTAAGAAGTTTTCTCGAGAATCTGCATATATACAAGTGTCCAACATGTACAGTTGGACCGCGGTCCCCAGGCACGATGACCCAGGCTGGCGGTAGATCTTCCCTTTTAAATGGAGGTGTCATCCACCTTGCAAAATTCAAAATTCAAAATTCAAAATCATTTATTCAAATAGACCTTCGCAGGCACTTATGAAAAGTCTGACTCTAATACTCTAATACCGGTTCGGAAGGTTGCATTTGCTGAGAAGAGCCGGCAATAAACTCAGCAATTACTCTTTTCAAAACAAGCTTAGATTCATTACATAATATTTACATTCTAATCGCACTGACAATAATTGCGTGCCCCGGCGCGGCCGCAAAACTACAAAGTAGACTGAATCTATATTTAATAAGTAAATAAATAAATGGCAAACTTAAGCAGACCAACCCCCACAAGCAGCACCTGTTCACAAGTATGACGCGTGTGGCAGCCATCGCCCTCCTCGCCATATTGGAGGGAAGTGAGCGACCCGTCACACGACGCCGCCGCAAGCAAAGGCCTTAAAGTGAGCATGACTTACTGAAGTCTGGCTTAGAAATAAAAAATAAACTAAAGGGAAACTACTAAACACGCAATTTGTTATCACTGTGACTATTGACAAGTTTATACTAAATATCATTTAGGTATATGTATAGAAAATATAACAATTAAGGAGACAGACATAATCTATTGAAGAATTTAGAAATAAATGAAAAACATTAAATTGAATTAATTACTATAAGTAATAATCTGTAAATTAATCAAAAAATAAAAAAAAGATAACTTATAATAATAATAGCATACTTAGAATTAAAATGGACCTTGAACTAGCTGCTAAGTGAAGCAGGTGCAGAGAGAAGCTACTTCCATACATCCTTGTCGTCAATATAATGAGACACTTTATAATAGGCCCTACTCAACAACCGCTTTTTGATATGTTCCTTAAATTTAAAAAAGGACATACTGGTCACGCTATGAGGAATTTTATTGTAAAATTGGATACAATTCCCAAGAAAGGACTTATTTACTTTAGCTAATCTAAATCTAGGCACAGTTATTTTGTCTTTGTTTCTAGTGTTTCTATCGTGATAATCACTATTGACTGGAAACAAATTAATGTTTTTACGAACATACATAATATTTTCAAAAATGTACTGAGAGGGCAAAGTTAATATATTAATTTCCGGAAATACCTTTCGCAGAGATTCGCGAGACCCCAAACAGTAGATGGCGCGAATTGCTCTTTTTTGCAATACAAAAATTGATTCCAAGTCTGCGGCAGAACCCCACAGCAAAATACCGTAAGACATAAGGCTATGAAAATATGCAAAATAAATTAATCTGGCTGTATTAATGTCCGTCAGTTGCCTTATTTTGCTGACTGCAAAAGCAGCGGAGCTCAGTTTACCACCTAAGGCTTCCAGGTGAGCACTCCACTGCAATCTACAGTCTATGGTCAGACCAAGAAAAACAGTCTTATCTACTACATTAAGTTTAGTACCGTCCACAATAACATTGGTATCAACTTTTGGTACGTTTGGTAATGAAAATCTTATACATTTAGTTTTTTTAGAATTTAGCATTAGATTGTTGGCAGCAAACCATTGAGACACAGTTTCCAGAGCGTGGTTAACTTTTAAAAGGTCTTTGTCTTTTCTATCTACTTTAAATATCAGAGACGTATCATCTGCAAACAAAACGACATCTGATAGTTCTTTCACCATGTAAGGTAGGTCATTTATATAAACTAGAAACAGAAATGGGCCTAAAATCGAGCCTTGAGGTACGCCTAATTTGACTAAGGAGCCCGATGACACACTACCATTGATTCCTACTTTTTGTTGGCGCCCTGAAAGATAGGAAACCACAAGATCGAGGGCCACTCCGCGAATTCCATATAACTTAAGTTTAAGAGCTAGCGTTTGGTGATCTACGCAATCAAATGCCTTGGAGAGATCACAAAAGATACCAATAGCATCGTGTGAGCACTCCCAGGCCTGAAAAATATGCTTAATAAGTTTAGCTCCCGCATCCGTAGTGGACTTACCTCTTGTAAAACCGAACTGATCATCATGGAGTATCTTGTGGTTATTAAAATGCCTTAACATTTGGTTTAGCACAATCTTTTCAAAAATCTTGCTTAATGCAGGAAGTACTGAAACAGGTCTATAATCTGAGGGATTGTTTTTACATCCCGATTTAAAGATTGGAACAATTTTGCTGTATTTCATTAAGTCAGGAAAGTTGCCCTGTTCGAGACATTGGTTAAAAATTAGGGCTAAAATAGGGGCAATATTGAAAATAATTGACTGTATAACCTTAACTGACAAACCCCATAAGTCTTCTGTATTTTTCATATTTAGTGACTTAAAAGCCGTGATAATGTCATAGTCATTAACCTGGGTGAATGCGAAGTCTGGAATATTCTGTTGAAAATTATTCTGTAAAATCGATTCTGCTAACGTGGAAGACGAAGCAAGATTTTTAGTAGCCTCCATAGGTATATTTGAGAAAAATGTTTCAAAAGCAGATGCTACTTCTAATTTACCTGAGATTAATGTATCATTAATTTTAAGAGAAAAAGTATTATCTTTGATTTTATTCTTACCAGTCTCTGTATTAATAATCTGCCACACTGTTTTAATTTTATTATTAGAACTATTTACCCTATTGCCTATGTAGATGGCCTTTGCTCGAATACAAACCTATTTAAATATCTTGGAATAGTTTCTAACATATATATGAAAGTTTTCATTACTATTGTAAGATCTCTGATGGTAAAGATCATACATGTTATCCCTACTCTTCCTGATTCCTTTAGTTGCCCAGTTACAGAATTGAAGTTTATTATTATTTACCTTCTTAGTTTTGATTGGACAAGATACATTAAATTCGTTGCAAGTATCGTTTATTGTTGGTTTTCAAATTCCTTCCGTTGGCTGTCACTTTGCCGGTGAATATCACAGCTGATTTTCGTTATTTTTCGTAAAAACACTTTATGTTTTTATTTTCCAGGAACATTAATCATAAATACTATTTAATTACAAGTCATAGGCGTGTCCTGTCTTGGTATCTTCTTCCTAGTCAGGCACTCTTGTCACAGTGGTTGTGGTTGCAAAAGATGGTGTACACACGGCTACAGATCAAGCTATACATTTCCATTATAAGCTGACCTCTCATTGTATGGAAATCCTATACAATGCGAGATCAGCTTATACTGGAAATGTATAGCTTGATGTGTTGCCGTGTGTACATGGAGAGTCTTCAACGCCAATGTTCTCCTTAACTAGGGTTACTGCTTTTGCAATGCTTCTCCATTTTTGGCGGTTCGTAGCTCTGCGAGTACACTGTACCATGGTAGATTGGGTTACCGTCTTGATAAGATCAGTCCAATGAGTGGGTGATCGGCCACGAGATCGTTTGCCTTCAACCTGACCCTGGACAACAAGTCTCTCCATCGAGTGTTCAACTTTGCCGTTCGGTCTATCTGTTCAGTTTGGTTATACCTTGAGAACCTCTCGGATTATCCCGTTCAATTTCAAAGTTGCCCAACTAGGGAAGTAAAACAACCTTTTTTAGAAGATCGCAGCCAAATAACATACATTTTACGTAGTGTTTATTGTGTTCCTGTGGTGAATAAAGTTACCAGAGCTCTGTGAAGAGGTACTGTTTTTTTTTTTATACAACTAAGTCGGTAAACAAGCATACGGC
Source organism: Polyploca ridens (assembly GCA_951394255.1). Taxonomy (NCBI): domain Eukaryota; kingdom Metazoa; phylum Arthropoda; class Insecta; order Lepidoptera; family Drepanidae; genus Polyploca; species Polyploca ridens. The sequence goes on along the minus strand of OX596269.1, from coordinate 8,773,810 downwards.
CCGCCTGATGGTAAGCGGTTACCGTAGCCATATGGACGCTTGCAACACACGAAGCATCGCTCACGCGTTACCGACCTTTCCCCCCTCTCCTATGAGCCCTGGCGACCTTACTCACGCGCAGGAACACAACTTTACAGAACATAAAGTTATTTGGCTGCAGTATTCTGTAAGGTGGAGGTACTTCCCCAGTCGAGCTGCTCTTTGAGCGAATATTACGCTATGCTCTACCTCTCTAATGACTGTGCTGACAGAGTGTGGGTACTAGTGGCGTAGAACCAAATAATAGGGACAGCGACTACTCACAAACTCTCTTAGAACCCCACAATTAAGAAAACTACAGGTCTACGCTAGGCGAGCCGAGCATGAGCCGAGCCGCACTATGCTCGTCACCAAACTTGCGGTCGAACCATCAAACAGAGACAGCGATATACGCCAAAAAGCGACAGGAGTACAGTATTACCCAACTGATAAAGGCGCGTCGTGAATCTTCGTTCGCACAGAAAAGAAAGTATGGCCCCGAAGATTAACGAAACAATGCTTAAAACTTACAATCAACCTTAGATCACTACTATAAGGTTCATAATACACTGCAACTGTTAGTTCCGTCTCACTCGCAAGTCACGCCCCTCCGCACGGCGCGCGCAAACATGGCGGCAGCTGGCGACTAATAGCGTTTCCCGCGCTTTGAAAATGTATCTTCTGCGCAGGTACATCGGTAAGCCATATTAATTGGGTACTACTGTACGTATCTAGGTGTCACTTGCTCTTTTCAACGTATAGCGCTGTCTTCCTATATTGGTTGGTTCGGCCGCACCAGGTTATGTTGTCTGATAATGCTATTACATCGTTGTAAGTCCACAACAATCACTGTCCACGAGCGCACTGAGAGAGTGATGCGTCACAAAGGACAATTGGCGGAGCGCAGTCGAGCGCGAGCGCTAGTCCGAGGCTACCAAGTCCGTCTACGCTACGCGAATTCGTGCTCCATTGGGCTTTGCACCTTCGCCTGGCGTAGACCCACATTGAAATTATTCATGTTACATAAAATTGTCCAATCGAGTTACTTTCGAGTCGAGAATATCTAGTAGGGTACAAAAAGAGCCATTACATTGATGAGCGCTCTTATCGCGCCGATGCCGGCAGTTACCACTCAAACAAACCTTTATTTCTATACACACCAAGCTGCTTTTTGCTTTGTCTTTCTATCATGCCGGTCTACATTGTTCCTCGAAATAGATTTTTAGACATATATACATTTATTTACTTTGACGTATGTTTGACCGTTGTCTATCAATGATGTGGCTAATGATGATAAGCGCCAACAAAAGCTAAAGAGAACTTACTCTTAAGGTTTTTTTTTTTTTTTACTGTTTATAGGCCTGTGTTTGACCGCAATCTCACCATGGTAAGTGACGATGCGGCCGAAGGTGGTAAGCACACAAAGCCTAGAAGGAACTGGCTCTCAAGTGCAGCTGTCGGAACACACCGAAAGGTGCTTGGCGACAGATTTTCAACTTGAGGGTGGTAGCCAGCCAGGCGGGTACTACAAAGTACCCTACCACCGTGCTATGGTTTCCTCACGATGTTTTCCTTCACCGAAAGCTCGGTATCCGACGTCACTACCACTGAGCTATCATCGCCTTAAATTCACACATACATTTCATTCACAATGCATTTCCCAAAATAGTAAGTTTTACGGTTTTTAGAGAAACCGTGAGAAACGTTCAAATATGGCTCATATTATACAAAAAAAAAAACATACCACAATGTGCCAAATGATCTTCTACTGTCGCTAATCACTGAAACATTTATCTATATTGTTTTACGAAGGTAAAAATAAAAAAAACTCGAAAAAATTCAAATTTCCCGCCTCGTTACTGATGTTTACCCAAGGATGGCTGCATGAAATTTGAAAAATCTGGGGGCACGGGAGTGCCCCCCGCCAAGACAGCCAAGCGAAGCGAAAGGTCACTACCTACCTTTTCTCGAAGCGCTTCGTCGTTTTTTTGAAGCCTCATAACTTAGGTTTGGATTATACCAGATAAACAAAATTCTCGGGACATGATGTCAATAGCGAACTTATTAAACATGACGGCGCATGGGTTACTCCCATACGCGAAAATATAACGGAACAAGATTGACATTGAGAGCTGGCAATGTCAGTCTAGCGGAGCGTCGTGTCTGTGGTTGCGGCGGCCATGTTGACGGGGCATTTCATCGTGCAACATTGGCTCGCGCACCTACACCTTATAGTGAAACGGCCAAGCCACATATTTTGACTACGGTGTGTAGAGTTTGTGAAGTTAGGGCTTGTAGAGTAAGGGCAAGTAGAGTTATAAACTTGGCTCTACATGAGATCTGATAACTTTTTCACAGTGCAAGCTATATGTCTTGGCGGCAACATTTTACATAAAAATGTTTTTGGTGGGATAGGTATTTAACAAATCTATTGCTGTCGCGCTGTTGCTGGGATATAAATGTATGAGGGACGATAGAGACAACTGTAGCTTGGATCGATTATACCTATTTAAAATAGAAGAAATCGCTATTTCGTAATCCCCACTTTCCTCCTCCAATTCTGAATCGTTTTTTTTTATTTTTTCAAGAATATAATAAGAAGGGCTTTGGCTATGTCTGCCGGTTTTCCTTTTATTTTTTATATTCGTCTTTTTTCGCTGGTCGTCTGATAAGGGCAGTCAAAATGGTCAGTTTTTGTCATTTTAGAAGGCTCCTAATTCTTATAATAATTAATTTATGGAGAAAAACACAACCGAGAGACATACAGTGGTACCTACAGATTGCATGGTAAAATAATCATAGCTCTAGTGTCATTATCCAGAGAGAAAACTGAGGATTACGTTTGTATGGAACAAACGCCACCAGCGTTTCCTCTTATATTTTATAGGCTTGCTTACTTCATTGTAACTTTATTTTGGAATTGATGTTTTAATTTATTACATCAATTGAAAGCGCCTACGGGACGTAACTTTGTGATTCGCGTACGAGACGTATGCCAATGTATGTATTTATTCATTATTTTAAACTATTTAAAACCACCATACCCTATCAATAAATAAAAAGTTTTTTCAAAAAACGTGAAATGGTTCTCGTTAATTAATTGCTGGTTACATTCGATTTATCCCTTTTTTTAAATTGTTTATACAATATAGGCCCTAATAAGGCACTTACGAACGTTACTACCCGGCACTATGGTAACGTTCAGCCTCGTTCCCACTATGCCGGACCGGCGGATTTACAAGAAACCGGTACCTGGGACTAGGTGTTCACATTAAACCGGATCCCGCAGGAAAATATGTTTAATCCTTAACCACTCAACTGTCCGGACCCGGCAACAATGCTCGAGGTCGTCATTGTTGCAGGGTCCGGCAAAATGTGAATAGCTTCTTATTTGTACACACGGCTACATATGAAGCTATACATTTGCAGTATAAGCTGGACGTATAATTGGACGAAAATCCTTTACAATGCGAGATCAGCTTATACTGTAACTCTAATTTAGATTATTCTGTATTTATTTGGATGTTATTCAATTACAAAACTCCGTAATGTGCAATTCAACTAAATTAAACAATTACTAACTTTTGTCCAATTTTCGTTTTAATTATAAAATTCTCATAATAATTTTATTACTTAATCTTCCTGTCAATTAAATAAGAATTTATTATGATAAATTACACATCTCTAGTACCCTATTATCTAGTGATGTACCTTGCCTGAGAGCCTCGGGCAAGATTTATCGATAAAATCCAAGTAATAGGTCATCCAATGCAAATGAGACTAGAAAGGACTTCGTTAGGAAATCTTTAATTTTCAATCATAAAATCAATTTGACTTCAAAATGGGTAATTTGTGGCTATGAAACCGACTGTTTTATAGATGAAAGAGTACATATTTTTTTGGGAAGACAAACAGCTATTAATTACAATAATTTGATGTATAGCAGTAAATGTACAAATAGCCATGAAAAAGGTTCCTATCAGAATGTTTTCTTCAAACTAACTTTTTAACTGTTACTAATTTATCTACGATTATATCAGCTCATAGAAAATACTAATTAATTCTTTATGAGTAGTATTTTATATTGAGCACTCTTTCAGTTTATGACAGCCTTTTTAGCCGACTTAAAAAGGGTTAAAGTAACTAGGCTTTATATTAGACACGTATGTTTTTTAAATACAATGTCAGCTCAGTCAGTGGCAAATCTTGTGAGATATTGAATAAATGAGTTTTAATAAAAATAGAACAGTTGCTGACTGTGTAAGCAGGTACTGATTTGAAAACTAAACCTATTTTAGTGGCCCCACGTCAAACCCACAATCAACCCCAATTTTATCACGATCGGCCGTCGATAAAGACGTTGATATAATCGAATTACATCGACATTAAAATAATCGATATCGGAGCGCGACGCGGACAGCACTGACGAGGTTCTATCGATATTAATTTGCAATTATCGACTTGAAATGCTTTTAACTAATTAAGTGATGACAAAATTCGATTATGACTTTATTATTCAAAGAACGACTGACATAAATCTTAATTAAATTTTGGAAACATAATTTCGTTGGCATCAGAGCTTTAATATTTTGTAATAAGGACACTTCTTGTCGACTTATTGCTTTTCACTTTCCTTTTAATATTGATGAATGCCGTTAATCGAAAGCAGCGGCAGACAAGAGGAAATTTTAGATATAGATTGGAATTTGTACGTACATAATTATTTTTTGTAAATAATGAACTATTTTGTTCGAGGTTCGTTTGTTTCAGCTTAGCAAAAATGCTTTCGTATGTCAAAACTCAAAATCATTTATTCAAATAGACCTTCACAGGCACTTATGAAAAGTCTGACTGTAATACCAGTTCGGAAGGTTGCATTTGCTGAGAAGAGCCGGCAATAAACTCGGCAATTACTCTTTTCAAAACAAGCTTAGATTCATTACATAATATGTACATTCTAATCGCACTGACAACAATTGCCCGGTTGTCCAGGTGGCCAAGCCTGCTATAATGTCAAATGCAATTCCATTATCATTGAGCCGATGTGCGCAGCCTACTAATTCATAAAGGTCTCATAATGAATGAAAAGAATTTTAGTACAAAAACTGTCAAAACTGACCACGATTGTAGTGTCAGTGGAAAGCTTATTATGACGCCATTATGACACTATTGTGTTAGCTAACCAAAACTGTAAAATGTGTCAATTTTGACACCACTTTTAGTTCATTGGCATACGATTGTAATAGCAGACTTGGGCCCCAGAAGTCGAGTTGTGCTCCTCTAATTTTGTGATCAGGTTCAGTAATTATATGGATTTTTTTGTCGAGTTGCAACGCCATTTCGAAAAAAACCAAAAACTGAATCGACAAGGGAATCTCACTAATATTACAAATGCGAATGTTTGGATGTATTTGTTACGCAACAACTGACCGGATTTGCATGAAATTTGGCACGCGGATAGGATATGTTCTGGATTAACACAGAGTACTTTTTATACCGGAAAAGTAATATATCCCTGAGGAACGCGGGTGAAACCGCGGGGCGCAACTAATCTATGGCCATACTAAGAAGTCATATTTGACAAGAGGGTGTAAGGAGGGTAAGTAGGGAATATGTTTCCTTAACCTTAGTTTAGTATATAATTATTAGTCTAATTCTTAAGTACTTTAAACCTAAACTTCAAAGTTCATTTAACTAAAGTAACTAAATATATATAAAATTAATATAGATAGTTAAATTATCGATAACCGCACCGACCATCTTAAATGTGTTCTCAATGCTGGAGACAAGAAACCAGTTATCTAGTGGATGGTAATGAGTGGGGGCAGGGGGCTCCTCGTGGTGGGCCAATGCGTGGACGTCGGCACCAATGGTTGAGCCAACTTTGGCCGTCATGTATTGAAAGATTTAGTTTAAACAATATAAAGAATCAAAGAATTAAAATAGCATTTTTAGTGGGTTCTCTTCTACTTTACCATAGATTTCCTATATTTTTCTCACGGTGTTTTCATCATTGTAGGATTCGAACCCGCGATGTTTGCCTAGGCATCCATCGAGCTGCCCTGTAGCTGGGGCTTAGAATAACGGCTACGGTGTTTCCCTGCCTGTCGTATAAGGCGACTAAACGAGGCCTTTGGGGTCGTGGGCAATCAGAGCGGGGCTCTGTGCGCCCAGAAGCGAACCCAAGGAGGACGATGAGTCGATGTGGTCACGACTCATCGTGCGATAGCACAGCGAGGGTGCTGGGGGGAGGTGTCAGACTTTCCCCGGGACGAGCTATCAAAGCGCCGCGCTTGGAGGGGTGAGCAGGTACGCGTTCAACACGAGAGCCCGCCCCCCTCTCTACAGCGCAGATGGCGACCACCATGGGGTTTTAGCCGGTAAAAGTCCGGCATAACCTGGCCGCTACCCCCGGTGCGGTAGGGTATCCTATGAGGATTTCCCACGAGAAAAAAAAGGCATCCATCGAGCTACGCAGCCGAAAGCATTTTGTGTGATGAAAAAATATCGTGGCACGCCACTTGGCTCAAGTGTAAATCAGAAAAAATATCTATAAAGAAAAATAAAATATATAACAGGAAGTCGCTGGTATGGGATGCCACATGTGTCGATACACTCACGCCATCTCACTTACCGGCGACTTGTAAAGCTGCAGGGGCAGCTGCGGCCAGTGCGGAAAATTCAAAAAATACGCATCTATTGGACCCAATTATATTTTTGTGCCTTTTGCGGTCGAGACCATGGTACCGTGGGGGTCCGAAGCTCGCCGTTTTGCTCGCACCTTGTCATCAAAATTAATCGAGACCCCCGGAGACCAGCGGGCGGGGAGCTTTTTCCGCCAACACGTCAGCTTGGCTATCCAAAGAGGAAACGCTGCCAGCCTTCTGGGAACCCTGCCGTTAATCGGAAGCAGCGGCAGGCTTGAGGAAATTTTCTATATATAGATTGTATTTTGTACTATTTTTTTTGTAAATAAAGATATATTTCCAAGACAGGAACAAGTTCTTCATAGAACTATATTGAGATTAACACCATAATACACACCACACACCATACACTTCCCTAAATTCTTCAAGTTTGACTAATGCCAAATATTTGTTCAAACATTGTCACCGGTGTAAAGGGGTGTTCGCAATTACGGGAATGCAATTAGTGCAGGCTTCTCAGTGTGACACTCTCCGAAACTCAGGACAACGGACAGGTGTTAGATACAGTGTTATTACGCTAGGTAAGGCTATGAGTTACTTAAAGGATTTGGTACGTTCTTTAAGAGGTTTTAGGTGTTTTAAGAAGCGAAGTAAAAAAATAAAAAGAAAATTAGTAATTAAGCAACAGATATTTTTGTGTAAAAAATACCCTGGGACATACATTCCTCATGCACGGCTTTCTGATCCCAAACTAAGCAGAACTTGTATTATGGAAACCAGATAACTGATATAATACATATACTACTTTTTTGTTGGAAATACATACTTAATATTACCTCAGAGTATACTCAGACTCAGGACATACAGACATGTTCATACACAGAAATGCATGTCCTATGTGGAAATCAAACCCACGAACTGCAGCAAGATAAATAGGAATCTTACCAACCATGCCAATTGAACCGGCATCAAAAACACTTACATAAAAAAACAATAAATTTGTTTGTTACAAAATATTGATTTAAAAAAAACAAGCTTTTATTACATTGAAGCGCTCGTAGTGTAGCATAATTTGCCGTTCTTAATCGATCGGCAAAGTTGAGCCGCCGTGGTCGGTACCTGGATGGGTGACCGCCTAGTGGTATTTCAAATCGAGCGTGTCCGTGCTTCGGAAGGCACGTAAAGCCGTTGGTCCCGGCTATCACTTACTTGTGATAATCGTTAAGCTAGTTGGAGGCCTCCTAGGCTGCTTGTAAACTCCAACAGTAGGTTGACCACTAGCCTACCTCCACCGATCCGCAGTGGGTATGCGTGGTGGAGTATCTGCCCATTGCCTTTCAGCCTAATTTGTGAAAGGAGGCCTGTGCTCAGCAGTGGGACATAATAGGCTGATGATGATGATGATGTTGCATTATGACTTGTGAGTTGACCCAAACTAAGTGTTTGTAAAATTTCAGTTCAATCGGTTGGGTATATATATTTTAAAATTTAGTTGCAAGATTCGACCCACACTAATAAGACAAGTTAAATAAATTCTTGTAAAAATCTTGTATCAAATATTATTCTCTCTACTGAAATTTAATTATTGAAATAGCAATATCCAATTTTAAGAATGCAGTTGCTGTTCAGTTCAAGAAAGGTGTTTCACATCATCGAGCTATTCACGCGCGGCTAAGTTTTTTATATCCACATACAAAAAGACAATTTTGTTGACCAGTGAGAGATGGGAGACCATTCCAAGAATTACATCTTCTGTTTCATAGAGTATGTTAAATGATCAGCTTTTACAAGCTTGTCGTAAGGAAAGATCTGACAGGACAACCTTATAATTATCGCCCAATCAGGAGACATGGTAGTATCCCCGTCAAATCAAGTGGAACGCTAAAACACTGCCCTTTCTGGTTTGCTTACAACAGATAAGTGAAAAAATTTTTTGCTAGTAGAAAAACGCTAAAACATAATCAAGATAGCTGCGAGCCGGTTTTGTAGGCTTTGTCTTTTTTTTTCTATGTTTGGTCTGTGTTTGACCACAATCTCACCATGGTAAGTGATGATGTGGCCGAAGGTGGTAAGCACACAAAACCTAGAAGGAACTGGCTCTCTGTTGAAACACACCGATACGTGCTTGGTGACAGATTTTCAACTTAAGGGTGGTAGCCAACCAGATGGGTACTACAAAGTACCCTACCACCGTCTCATTGTAGGATTCAAACCCGGGACCTTCATCTCCGTATCCGACGTCACTACCACTGAAATCATCGCCTTAAAACCTCATTAAAATACTGTGCTTAATACCCGTCAAATACAAGTCTAAGCAGTTAAAAAGACGTAGCGGCAACAGTCTACAGTATGAAGTAACTCTTCATCATCATCATCATCAGCCTATAATATCCCACTGCTGAGCACAGGCCTCCTTTCACAAATGAAGGTGAAAGGGAATGGGCAATACTCCACCACGCGTGCCCACTGCGGATCGGTGGAGGTAGGCTAGTGGTCAACCTACTGTTGGAATTTTTCAAGCCGCCTAGGAGGCATCCAACTAGCTTAACGACTATCACAATTAAGTGATAACCGGGACCAACGGCTTTACGTGCCTTCCGAAGCACGGAAAACGCTCGATATGAAATACCACTAGGCGGTCACCCATCCAGGTACCGACCACGACAGGCGTAGCTTAACTTTGCCGATCGATTAAGAACGGCTAATCATGCTACACCACGAAGTAACTCTTATACAAAACAATATAGAACATTATCAATCGTATTGAGAATTAAGCGGTTTCAAGGTATGTTTTAATCATTATTTACATTTCGCGGACACGTCGGCGGCACGAAGCAATTCCGATTTAGTATCCAAGCAATAACACTACAATCTCGAACGGTTACCGTTGACTAGGGATGTGGTGGTGTCGATTGAGGCTTGTCGATAAAATTGTCTTTCAACAAAACATCGTATGATAGAGAAAGTTGTTTGTTATCATGAGTACAATTATGTGTCTAATTATCGTTTACTACCCCTGTAGTCACCCTGTAACAAATTTTGAAGATTTCTTTATTTTTTCAAGTAAAAAGGTCGTAAAAAGGTAAAGGTAGTAAAAAGGTTTTAATGAAAATAATAAAAGTGTATAGATATTACGACTTGTTCCGAGCGCAATTTGACGTGCATAGAAAGAAATAAGCCACAAAAATACGTTTCTCATGTATTATTACAAAGAAAAATTTAAACATTATCAATAATCGACTCCAAAATCAAAAAAATATAATACAATATCATAAATACAAATCATTTATAGCTTACTCACACAAAGACACTCACAAATATCTAGCTTTAAACTCTATCATTTAACTGTAACATCGATACATCAATTGCCGATATCGATAAGCGTAGATGGCGACTAACTACGCAATAATAAAACAATCTTGTCTGTGATCTGTGCACATTGCCGCCGGATATCGAACGACGCTACCCAAGTCATGCTAGTGATGTAATGTTGTCAATAAATGTAAGTTTATCGATACCGATTTTATTTTTTTATTTTCACCTGATTACCAAATAGTTTTTTTTTAATATTTTTTATTACATTTTAAATTACTTATTTTATGTAAGTTTTTGATTCAGTCTGGCATAATATGATATTTCTGTATCCTTACGGTGCGTCTCGTACGCTCGCCTGCGCTCCGCTCGATTGTCAGTTTTTTCATGAACAAAAATACGCGTGTCGCGCTCATTGTAGGCTCGTTGTAACGTCCACATATAACATCGCGAGCAACGAACGAATTCAGGGGGTCAAGTCTGCTAAAATGTCATACTGACACGATACTATTGTAATTCCATTATCATTGAACCGATGTGTGCAGTTTACTAATTCATAATGGTTTCATAATGAACGAAAAGAATTATAGTATAAAAACTGTCAAAAAAGTAATTTAAAAAAAAACTACCTCAGCTGACTTCATATCAGTGTCAGTTTTTTTTTTTTTTTTTTTTTTTATACCACTAAGGTGGCAAACAAGCATACGGCCCGCCTGATGGTAAGCAGTTACCGTAGCCTATGAACGCTTGCAACACCAGGGGCATCACTCGCGCGTTGCCGACCCTGAAGAAATCTCTTCACGCTCTTTTTGAAGAACCCCATGCTGTACTCCATTGGGAAAACCACGGCGGGGAGCTCATTCCACAATCTGAGCGTCATTATTACAGTTATTTCATACTTTTTAGTGTATTCTGCAGTCTATTATTTTTTTTTTAATTACTTTTTAATCAGTATATACAATAGCTATCTCAGATCCAAATCAAATTAAAATAATGTATTATTTACCAACAGATTTATATCTAAACTAGCAGCGAAACCCGGCGTTGCTCGGGTTATAATACATCGCATGTTTAATGGTATAAAAAATATAAAAGGATACATTTTTTAACATATTATAGATTTCTATTTTCGATATTGAGAGACTTTCCAGAACATTCAAATAGTTTGTTCTTTTTTTTACTCGACTGCAATCACAATTGAACTGACGAAAAGTCACTGAATTTCGATTTATATACCGAAATTTCCAGTACCAGATCACTCTAGAATATTTAGATGTACATCACTTCGATTTGGTTTTTATAGATCAATAATAACACTCGTACACATTTTGGAACTTTCCAGACCAATCCACAAATTTTTAGAACTTTCTAGAACATTTTAAATCGCTTATAATAAATTGAACTCATTTTAGAATTTTATAGATCAATCTAGAAATATTTAGAACTGTCTCGAACAATTTAAATCGTTTATAATAAATTGCACTCATTTTGGAACTTTCCAGATCACTCGGAAAATTTCTAGAACTTTCTCAATCATTCTAGATCGATCATAATAAACTGCACTCAATTTGGAACTTTCTAGAACATTCCAGATCAATTATAACCGTTTTACACACTTTGGACTTTTCTAGATCATTCTAGAACTTTCTCGAACATTTTAAATCGCTTCTAATAAATTGCACTAATTTTGTAACTTTCCAGATCATTCGGAAAATTTCTAGAACGTTCTCGAACATTCTAACTCGATAATAACAGTTTTGGGACATTTTGGAACTTTCTAGATGAAGCCAGAAATTTGTAGAATGTTCGAGAACATTCTATATCGATTATAATAGTTTGCATTCATTCTAGAATTTTCTAGATCATTCCAGATATTTGTTGAACTTTCTAGAACACTCAGATAAATTATAACCGTTTTACTCATTTTGGAACTTTCTAGATCATTCAAGAAATTTCTCGAACATTCTAAATCGATCATAATCAATTGCACTAATTTTGTAACTTTCCAGATCATTCGGAAAATTTCTAGAACGTTCTTGAACATTCTAACTCGATAATAACAGTTTTGGACATTTTGGAACTTTCTAGATGAAGCCAGATCAATTATGACCGTTTTACTCATTTTGGAACTGTCTAGATCATTCAAGAAATTTCTCGAACATTCTTAATCGATCATAATCAATTGCACTAATTTTGGAACTTTCCAGATCATTCGGAAAATTTCTAGAACATTCTCGAGCATTCTAAATCGATCATAATAAATTGCACTCATTTTGGAACTTTCCAGAACATTCTGGAAATTTCTAGAGCGTTCTTGAACTCGATAATAACAGTTTTGGACATTTTGGAACTTTAGATGAAGCCAGAAATTTGTAGAACTTTCTCAAAACATGCTATATCGATTATAATAGTTTGCATTCACTCTAGAATTTTCTAGATCATTCCAGATATTTGCTGAACTTTCTAGAACATTCCAGATCGATTATAACCGTTTTACACATTTTGGAACTTTCTAGACCATTCCAGAAATTTTGAGAGCTTTTCAGAAGTCCTCATGCGTTAGAAAAGGACAGCAATATATGTTTTAACATTTTCACCACCCACAACCACCCCCTTCCACCCACCGCGACCAAACTCCCTTACTACCACCTGGAGACCAAGGGGTATTTACCACCCCAACGGGAAGTTGATTGGGGTTGGTGGTGATTGAGAAAACTGCGTATTTACGTACCCACAAAAGCATTTTATATATATTATTAGATTATTAGATTAAACTAAAGTGTCACATCTTTCTTAACTAGTGCTGTAGCAGATATCGATAGTCGATACGCTGCAATCCAATTAATTCTGGAATCAATTTCAATTTATTTGGTTAAGGTTTCTTTGACTAAATACTTACATTGGTGGTTAAATTGCGAGGGAAATATACTGAACCAATTTTAATGTTTTCCAAATAGGAGAAATTGAAGAAGATTCTCGATATCCCAAATCAAACCTACCTCAACATGTGCTACATCTACGTTATTCTATGATCAGTTATACATGGTTCTTTAAATCATAATATTATAAATGAGCAAAACTCCAATTGAATACTTAACTTAAACAATTACAATAACTAGATTCTATTAACTTTTTCACAATGCCCACTCAAAGTCTAAATTTCACTCAAGTTTTCACTCGAACAGGCTTATATAATAATTATAACGCTCTTATCAAACACTATTAACAATTCGGAAAGATCTTTTTATAGGGAGAATTAATCAGAAACTAGACAATTCCTCGTTAAGTGTAAACATCAGTAACGAGGCGGGAAATTTGTTTATTTTCGAGTTTTTATTATTTTTTACCTTCGTAAAAAACCACTGTGTCTACTGCTAAATAAAATTTGATGAAAAAAGTATTTATAACGCATTCCTTTCAACTTGTAAGCGCTCGAGCGAGCCAATGTAATTAATTTCATTAAATTCAATCACTACATTGTATCGGCATCAAATTATGTATTTCATTTTAAGTTTTATTGATAATAAATCATTAAAACGAGCCAAATGTAAATTTTCCTGAATATTTGTTGCATAAACTGTGTGAACTTAAAAGTTAACGTGATAAATCCTAACTAATACATATTATAAATGCGAAAGTGAGTTTGTTTGTTTTTAACGCCTTCACGCCTCATCTACTCAACGGATCATCATGAAAGTATTTCTCTTTTTACCTTCGTAGAACAATATAGTTAGATGTTTCAGTGATTAGCGACAGTAGAAGTTCATTTGGCACATTGCTGTATGAATGTTTTTTGTATAATATGAGCCACATTTGAAAGTTTCTCACGGTTTCTCTAAAAACCGTAAAACTTACTATTTTGGGAAATGTACAAAAATAGTTAATCTTAAACAAAATGTATCAATTCTACAATATGCTAAATGAACTACTACAGTCGCGAATCACTGAAATATCTATCCATATTGTTCTACGAAGGTAAACTTTCATGATGATCCATTGAGTAGTTGAGGCGTGAAGACGTAATAAACAAACAAACTCACTTTCATATTTATAATATGTATTAGTTAGGATTTATCACGTTAACTTTTAAGTTCACACAGTTTATGCAACAAATATTCAGGAAAATTTACATTTGGCTCGTTTTAATGATTTATTATCAATAAAACTTAAAATTAAATACATAATTTGATGGCGATACATTGCGATATATTGTAGTGATTGAATTTAATGATATTAACGATATTGGCTCGCTCGAGCGGTTACTAGTTGAAAGGAATGCTTTATAAATACTTTTTTCATCAAATTTTATTTATAAAAATCTCTACAAAGACATCCATTGCTGGATAGTTCAATTATAAACGATATTTACTTGATTTTATAACAATGTTTTTTTAATTTGAAGTGCTTGTGATGTTAGCCGTTCTTAATCTATCGGCAAAGTTAAGCAACCACCGGTGAGGCCGGTACGTCGATGGGTGACCGCCTAGTGGTATTTCAAATCGAGCGTTTCCGTGCTTCGGAAGGCACGTAAAGCCGTTGGTCCCGGTTATCACTTAATTGTGATAGTCGTAAAGCTAGTTGGAGGCCTCCTAGGCGGCTTGAAAACTCCAACAGTAGGTTGACCACTAGCATACCTCCACCGATCTGCAGTGGGTATGCGTGGTGGAGTAGCTGCCCATTCCTATTCACTATAAGTACTCTAATGACCGATTCCTATAATTTACGGACCGTTATCGGTTAAAATTAAGACTCTTATATCTTTACTAATAATGAGGCAGACCTCAAAGCTTTGCATAGCAGACCCTCCCATATGCAAGTAGCTATCACAGGTAAAATTAGCTTACGAAATGATCTATATGCCCAGTTTGGCAATAAAAAACCTACCATTGGTAAGCAAAACGATTCGTTTTTGTTTATAGGAACCCGGTAATAAACGTAATATAACTTCATGGTGTCCATCTCACTGCCAGTTGTGTCGGTACTCTGCCTGTAGTGTTGTGTTGCAGCGAGATCATCTCTTCTGACATTCCAACGAGTTCCTGTTTCTTCAAACGGAATGTTAGAGCCATGTTGCGGGTAGTGTTTTGAAAATCCATGTAAAAAGACCAAGGGAAATTGCTGAGAGAAGTTGTGTTTGACTAAAACACTGGTTTGAAAGTTATCCTGCAACTGTGAAGGTTTCTTCACGTGGAAACTCATCCCAGCAAAAGTTTTTTTTTAGCGAATTAGTAGCGAGGTTATGCTGCCAGTTCTTTGGGACAATGCCCCGGGGAGCATTTTTAGACGTCATTTAAATAGTTTAGATAGTTATTATCAATTTAGTTTTTAGTTAATTATAATTTTTATATAGAACACTAGCTGTCTCGCGCGGTTTCACCCGCGTTTCCGTGCTAAAGTAGCCTATAATACTCGGGGATAATGTAGCTTCCTATTAGTGAAAGAATTTTTCGAATCCGACCGGTAGATCCAGAGATTAGCCCGTTTAAACAAACAAACAACAAAACTCTTCCGCTTTATTATAGTAGTTTAGATGTAGATTATAGTTAATTTTTAGTTAATTTAATATTCCATAAACGATTTGACCATTTTTTTTTTTTGATAGTTGCTATTTTATCATTCCCAAACATAAAAATAATAACGTAAAATATCTCAGAAATCCTTCTATGAAATATCCAATACTATAACAAATATCCTTTTTCGACATCGCACAATATTATTGAATGCGTATATTATTATTATTTTTTAATTTATTTATCTGTTTATTTTGTAATGTAACTAATTCTGTAATGTTGTGTGTATGTCGAAATAAATATTTTTTCTTTTTTTACTAAATTCAAAACTAGACATTTACAAAAAATCCAAATATCCAACCATGAAGTGCGCCCGTCAGCATAGCCTCGTAGCCTAGTCCGTAGCCGTCGTAGCACGTAGCTGTCACGACTCGTAGCGCGGCTCGTAGCTCGTAGCGAACTACATTATCCCCTTGCATAGAAATTTCTGTGATTTTACTACAAAGGAATGCTAATACTTCTGAACATTGACTTTGTGAAGGTAAGTTTGTTTATTATACAGGTCGTTGTTTTGGTCAGCGACGAGCGACTCAGGGTCGATAATACAGATGATACTGGTGCTAAAAAAAATATTAAAAAAAATACTTTTTTTTTAATAATAAAAATAAAAATTTTTTTTTTTGAAAATCATGTAATAATCTAAAATGTAGACATAATACTCAACGGGAGTACGAGGGAGTAACGGGGTGGGGCGATGGCGGCTTGTGCCTAGCTCTAGTCTGTGCACGTGCCCAGTACACTTTGCGGTAATTTTATTTCAAATTGAATAAGGTATTTCTCAACATATTTACAGTATTTAATGGAATTAAGTCCATTTTTGGGGAATATATATTTTGTACTACCGCTCCTGGGTCGCTTGTTGCCGACCAAAACAACACCTGTATACTAGCTATACCCCGCGGTTTCGCCCGCGTCCCCGGGACGAAAAGCTGCCTGTAGCGGTGACAATAGTGAAAGAATTTTCAAAATTGGATTGCTACTTCCTTTGCTAAACTTTGCCTATTCATTAGTATAGATATACTTAGGACATGTCTGTATCAATTACCGAGATAGTAGGTTCGATTCCTTCTCAAATATTATGATAAAACAGAACTGGCTCTCAAGTGTACTTTTAGAAAAGTACTGCCAACCGAAAAAAAAACGGAGAAACTATCTTTAGTAACACTCCAACAGGGCGCGGTTAAGTTCTGCGGTCTGAGTTCTGCGTTCGACGTTCACTGTAATCTATGCGGCGCCTTTGATCATTGCACACAGACACCGCGGCGGTCAAGAGAACGCGCGTTCTATCGGAGTTCCATTCTTGAAAGCTGACAGGTCGCGACACATCTGAGACAACTAGAAACTGAACTTTATGTATGGAATTAGGGTGCTATGTAATAGCGTATATTGCCGTCCCACTCTCGCAAATATTAGTTTATATAATATCTATCCAAAGAAGAAACGCTGCCAGCCTTCTGGGAACCCCGCCGTTAATCGGAAGCAGCGGCAGGCTTGAGGAAATTTTCTATACAGGGTGTTGTTTTGGTCAGCGACAAGCGACCCAGGAGCGGTAGTACAAAAAATACATTTTCCAAAAATGGACTTAATTCCATTAAATACTGTAAATGCGTTGAGAAATACCTTATTCAATTTGAATTAAAATTACCGCAAAGTATGGTCACTAGCCACGTGCACTGACTAGAGCTAGGCACAAGCCGCCATCACCCCACCCCTTTACCCCCTCGCACTCCCTTTGAGTATTACGTCCATATTTTAGCTTATTACATGATTTTCAAAATAAGATTATTTTAATTTTTATTATTATAAAAAAATAAAGTATTTTTTTTATATTTTTTTTAGCACCAGTATCACATGTATTATCGACCCTGAGTCGCTCGTCGCTGACCAAAACAACAACCTGTATACAGGGTGTTGTTTTGGTCGGCGACAAGCGACCCAGGAGCGGTAGTACAAAATATATATTCCCCAAAAATGGACTTAATTCCATTAAATACTGTAAATATGTTGAGAAATACCTTATTCAATTTGAAATAAAATTATTGCAAAGTATGATTACTAGGCACGTACACAGACTAGAGCTAGGCGCAAGCCGCCATCGCCCCACCCCTTTACTCCCTCGTACTCCCATTGAGTATTATGTGTACACTTTAGCTTATTACATGATTTTCAAAAATTTAAATTTTTTAATTTTATTATTAAAAATAATAAAGTATTTTTTTTATATTTTTTTTAGCACCAGTATCATTTGTATTATCGACCCTGAGTCGCTCGTCGCTGACCAAAACAACGACCTGTATAGATTGTATTTTATACATATTTGTTGTAAATAAAGATGTTATCGTTTATATAATTTCATATCTGTCTCGCTGTCAAATTTCTCTAAAATAATTTCATTCGGGGTGGGACATTTATAGGCTGATGATGATGAATTTAATTCGGCTATTCATTTTTTATTTTACAAAGAGCGTACTATGACGATGTCTGAAGAAGAAATCTAAAAAAATCGTCTTACAACGATTAACTACTATTGAGTGTCAGAAGCGATTTTTTTTTAAGTAAAAAAAGAGCATGACGTGTAATCGGTGCCTAATATTGCAGTAGAACTCTAGATTTTTGCTGTTTGCACAGTAGTGACCGCGGAACGCAGAACGTGGAACGCAGAACTCTAGACCGCTCTCTGTGGGATCGGCCCCTTACTCTCAAACTGTATGCAACCTTCCGAACCGGTATTAGAGTATTAGAGTCAGACTTTTCATAAGTGCCTGCGAAGGTCTATTTGAATAAATGATTTTGAATTTGAAATTTGAATTTATTCTATGATACTAACGGTCAGAAAAACAAGTATTTTCCATTTTATATTATGTAAGGACAAGGATAAACATAGACACGGTCGAGAGGGTCATCAATAACTTTGTAGTTTCCTCACAACTTTGCTTTTAGACCCGACTCGATCTTCTGTTAACCAACAAGTTGCAACAAGATCGATCTTCAAGCTGGAGTGTTAATTTATACACGTTATTTTTAGGGTTCCTTACTAGAGCGAAACAGGGTCCGGTTGCTATCCGTCCGTTTGTATGTCATGGGTCTCTAACTTGGAAACGAAATGAGTTACAAATCTGAAATTTGTTTTTTTTTATTTTCTGGCAAGATACCGCTTGCTGGCGTCACGCAGCAAGGAAGCGGGCCATCCGTTGGAAGCGGTGTGGTCTGTAGGACTAGTGGCTTGTAGCGGCAAGCACGCTTGCCGCGAGACGCCAATTATTTTATCTAGTCATTGTAAAATTTACTTTAACACATACGATTTAAAGGCCAAACATGCATGGCAAGGCAAATGCTGAGGCGTAGCCGTGCTGTTACAGTGAGCGGGCTTAGAATCACTCACTTCTCACTTCACTCTCTTATAAGGAGATGCGCCGTCCTAATTTTATATGTCAATGTAGAGTAAAAAAAAGAAAATTAAGGGCCGTTGGGGCAAAAATGTTGTAAAGTTGTCAATCCTGAATAAATATCCTGAGACATTCCTCACACACGGTCATCTGATCCCAAACTAAGCAGAGCTTTTACTATGGAAACCAGATAACTGATATAATACATATTATACTACTTTTTGTTTGTAAATACATACTTAATATATAATTACACCCAGACTCAGGACATACAGACATGTTCATGCACACAAATGCATGTCCTGTGTGGGAATCGAACCCACGACCTGCGGCGCGTAAGGTGAACCAGCTGGCCCGTCATATGAGTGTGATACAAACAGTGTAATTTATAATATAAGTAGAATTCGTATAAATCATCAAACAAAATACTCTGTCAAATGCCTAATACACACAGTATGTACGTAACAACAATTTTAAAGTTTAGAAGCAAGCCCCCGGTACAAGTTGACTGCAGGTAGTAAGTTCGACTCTCGTGCAAGTTAAACACGAAGTGAAAAAAAGTTTCGCTGCAAACCGCAACAAATTCAATTCACTATGTATGTGAGGGTATAAAGTGTAGCTATGTAAGATTCCGTACATAAAATTTAAAGTATTAGTTGCCATAATCCTATGGTGAACTATAGATTCGTCATCAGGTTTATATAGTATAAAATGAAGTCGCTTTCCGCGTCTGTCTGTGTTTGTCCGCTAACTCCTAAACCTCGCAACGAATTTTGATGCGGAATTCACTATCAGTTAGATATTTTTTCAAGGAATGTTTATATATATAATACATGCATGTTATACATACAGAACATATAAAATAGTCAAAGTTTCGTAAACACATAGAATTTTTTGCGCTTTCTTTGCTAAATTTTACGAGATATACCTATTATATCAAAATGATGTACTACGGAATTGTGTATTTTTATGCGATTGAGATTATTCTTTGTGAGTTATACTTTCGAAGTTATTTTGACCCATATAATATTAATCCTTATCTAATTAAATAATTTAGTAATGACGGGCATCTAATGTAGATAAAGTTTGCTCTTGACAGAAAATCATTATCATTTATATTTTAAAAGATATCACAGATTTAAAATTAGCAAGAAACAGTATTCGCGATACCGTGAACGGGCGGGCCGAGACAGGGGCGCGGGCGCGCAAATCGCTCGACACCACACGACATTGCACCCGTACGAAGCCGGAGCGGGTCTTTAGTAGTTTTATACCCCGGATTCCAGGGTTTTTCAAGACCCGAATGTAGAGTTCTTCAGGGTAAGCGGTAGTCAGACGCAAGCCAATCTATATCTATGCTAATATTATAAGAAGTCTGTATGTTTGGCTGTAGGTGGTAATCTCCGGAATTACTGATTTGATTCTGAAAATTCATTCACTAATAGAAAGCTACATTATCCCCGAGTGTTATGGGCTACTATTTATCCCGAGAACACGGGTGAAACCGCGGCGGCCGGCTAGTACCGCAATAGAGCTAGAGGTGAACCAGTGTAAACAGCGAGGTGCGAGTGAGAATCGAACCTATGACCTATTTAGCTCACCACTAAATACACATAAAGTTACTAACTAATCAAAACTACCCGATAGTTAGTTTCAACAGAGTCTATGAATATTTTCTACCTCATTTACGTACTTGACTTTTGATCAAGCGTCGTGTCGAATGCAGTTTCTATCGTAAAATTAGACTGTGAAATTATGGGGCGAAATGAGGCTGTTTATCTTTTACCTTTCCCTTCTACCTACTTACTTTTTACTTTTACCTTTTTTATTATTAACCGGTTATCAATTCAGAGGTTTATATTTTTTTTTTATGTATGTTCGGTCATAACTCCGTCATATATTATTATATGGATTTGCAAAATTCTTTTTTTTTTCGAAAGGGGTTTATCCCGAAATGGTCCATTATAAATATCA
This sequence comes from Polyploca ridens, assembly GCA_951394255.1. Taxonomy (NCBI): domain Eukaryota; kingdom Metazoa; phylum Arthropoda; class Insecta; order Lepidoptera; family Drepanidae; genus Polyploca; species Polyploca ridens. The sequence continues at coordinate 8,752,903 of OX596269.1, read as the reverse complement.
CATAGATGAAACTAAAAATTCAAAAATAAATTAACTTTTTAATAATAAATAAACCGCCTTCAAAGTACACCTAAAAAGTATGAAATAACTCTTATCTGACACTGTTTTGAAGTCAGCGAAATATTTTCTATACTTTGAAGGCGGTTTATTTTTTTGTTAAAAAGTTATTTTTTTATAAATAAAATATCTATATTATATTTTATAAGTAAAAGTGTACTTGATTTTGTAGATATTTAAAATACATGTCTGTTTTAGATGGTTTAAGCTGTGTTGTATTGTGGTCTCATATAAATTGTAAAATAACAATAAGTTAATGCTTGAGGAATTTTTCTATATATACATTGTATTTTGTACATATTTGTTGTAAATAAAGTTATATTAATTATATTTACAATAAGTTGAGTAGTGTCTTAGTATAAACACATTTTTAAAAAATAATCATAAAGGTACTTAATATAACCTATTTACTTCAATAAATAAGGCATCTGAAGCGCAAGGGTACTACCTACCTTTTCTCGAAGTGCTTCGTCGTTTTTTTGAACAAAATTCTCGGAATATGGTGTCAATAGTGAACTTATTAAACATATTAAGTTTCAATAACATAGCTCTTATACTATAGATTTTATTGATATCTAAAAAACCCCGATTTCGTCACTGACTCACTGATGTTCATCAAAACTCTTAGTTCTTCCTGAAGGCCTAGAAAGCTGAAAATTGGTATGTATGCTTATAATTATCATTAGTTTATTTTTAATTATCATTAAAAAACAAAAATATCTAAAACTTGAAACTTATAACCCCAAAAACAACAAAAAAATTTACTAAATAAAAACATTACTTTATTGAAATAGTTCTTCTAGTAGCGAAACGGCCAAGCCACATATTTTGACTACGGTGTGTAGAGTTTGTGAAGTTAGGGTTTGCAAAGGTAGGGCGTGTAGAGTTATAAGCTTGTCTCTACATGAGATCTGATAACTTTTATACAGTGCGAGCCCTATGATCTCGTCTTGGCAAAATTTTCCATGAAAATCTCAAGTCAAAATAAAAGCCATTTATGCTATTTAGGCCGAAGAATTACCATTGGTTTAAATGTCAGCCGAACTGAGAAGAACCCACAAGAAAATCAGCTATTACATTTTAAGTCTTATTAAAGCGATACAAGAATAGTAATACTATCTCTGGCTTAGGTATTTTCAATTACAATGTTAATCGATTTAACAATAAAGCTTAGAGAACAGCAATGGAATCGTAAATGGACAAATCGAGACAATCGCGCGACCCACGGCGCAGGAAATGTGAACAAAGAGCGGCCGTGATGCGCTCTCGTAGGGATGGGAGTGATATCGATTGTAACGATTAGTCGATAGAGTTTTAAACGCTTCCGAGACATCGATGTCACATTAAACATGGGTGAAAAATACGGTGGACTTTTGTCGAAATTTGTATATTTTTTTTAACATATTCGCTAGTATCACTTTAAATACGCGAAAATCGGGCCCATGATACGTAATAAAAGAATATTTTTATTTGTTTCGTAATGTTTTAAATTTGAATTCAAAGTCAAAGCCATTTATTCAATTTAGGACCCAGAAGGGCACTTATGAAGGTCACATTTACTGAAGTTACCACCGGTCCGGAACTCGGCCTTCAATTGAAAGTACATAATATTATGATATTGTAATAAAATACATAAATAATAATTATCCCAAGGACATTCCTCACACACGGTCATCTGATCCCAAACTAAGCAGACCTTGTACTATGGAAACCAGATAACTGATATTATACACATACTACTTTTTTTTTGTAAATACTTATATTAATACTAGCTTTATAGCCCGCGACTTCGTCCGCGTAGATTATTTCTTTATCTAGATATGAATCATTGTAACAATATAGAGCTTTGTTCATGGCTATTGTCCGCCACTACGTGTGATATTGACAAAAGTTCAGGTAGATTGAGAGCTCACATGCGAGGATGCCACATAAAACTGAACCAGTCCTGCCGCAAATCAACTCTAGCACATTTCAGAGTTTTTCCCTGTGATTTATTAATAGCCACCGCGAAACAAACCTTAATTAGGAACTGTTATCTTTTAAATTCAAACGGAAGGTGATTTGGGATCAATGGTATACGCGGCAAGAAGACTGTTTCTCCTCTGGCAGAACCAGTAAATATTTTGGCCTCAATAACATTGCGCCGGAGAGCTGTTACTTGTAGTCTAGTTCCACAGCACAATTTTGGAGGCCTTATCTCTCTTTCTCTCTATAGTCTTTCCCTCATGTCTGAGGATCTAGGTCAGCATCAGGTTTGCTTCTAGAGCGGATGATCTGCCTCCACCGGTTTCTTTCCAACCCGTCCCTTACGACCGTGTAAAACTTGGTGGACTATAGGTCTTTTACTTGATCGGACCATCTAGTTGGTGAACGACCACGTAGTCGTTTTCCTTCCGTGTTCCCAACTATGATCAGTTTTTCCAAACTTTCATCGCCTTTGCGCACCATGTAGCCGAAATACGAAAGAATACGTTGGTGACATATGGTGGATAATCGGGTATTAATTTGGAGCTGCGATAGGATTGATGCATTGTTGCGTTGAGCGGGCCAAGGTATTTTCAAAATCCGTCTCCAAGCACCACATCTCGAATGCATCAATCCGTTTTCTTTCTCGGGCCAGTATAGTTCAAGCTTTCACTCCATCTACATGAAAATGAGGAATACCAATGCTCGTATTAATCGGATCTTTGTTTTAATACCGATTCCTCTCTTTTTCCTGATGTTGTTTAGGCGAGTCTTTGCATCCTTTGCCATTTCAATACACCAATACCATAAGACGAAATAATAAATTTTGAAATTTTTACTCCGAAAATAAAGAACTTCATATACTAAATTTAATCCCCCTTTTCACTCCTTAAGGGTTCAAATTCCAACAACACCGATATTCGTTGCGTTAGTTTATAACCATAAGCTTAAATAATAAATTTAGTGTACTTCCATACACAAATTCATCCCCCTTTTTACCCTTTCGGGATCGGAATTATCAAAAACGTTGAGGCATATATAAATTAATTTTTAATCATCAGCCTAAACACAAAATTTTAAGGTCCTAACTTCGAAACTGATGAACTTTCATATAAACTTGCATCCCCTATTTTACCCCCTTAAGGATGGAATATCCAAAAATCCTTCCTTAGTAACCACTAAGGAAGGATTTTTGGACCTACACTGTGTAATCATATATTAAGAGACGTTTACTTTGAAACTGAACGACTTACATACATCCCATACCTTTTCACCCTATCGGGGGTGGTATTGTCAAAAAAGCTGAAACATGTATAAATAAATTTTCAATCGTCAGCTTCAATACAAAATTTGAAGATCCTAACTTCAAAACTGACGGACTTGCATACAAACTTTCATCCCCTATTTTACCCCCCCTAGGAGTGGAATTTCCAAAAATCCTTCCTGACGGAATACCTACACTGTATAATATTAAATTTAGTGAAGTTTACTTTGAAATTGAAGGACTTGCATTCACAACTTCATCCCACTTTTCCTCCCTTCAGTGGTGGAATAATCACAAACGCTGAGATAACTATATATTAATTTTCAATCGTCAGCCTAAACACAAAATTTGAAGATCCTAACTTCAAAACTGACGGCCTTGCATACAAACTTTCATCCCTTATTTTACCCTGTTAGGGGTGGAGTTTACAAAAATGCTTCCTTAGTGGATGCCCACACCGTATAATTATACATTTAGTGAAGTTTACTTTGAAATTGAAGGACTTACATACCCAACTTCATCCCCCTTTTCCTCCCTTCGGTAGTGGAATTATCACAAACGCTGAGATAACTACACATTAATTTTCAATCGTCAGCCTAAACACAAAATTTGAAGATCCTAACTTCAAAACTGACGGACTTGCATACAAACTGTCATCCCCTATTTTACCCTCTTAGGGGTGGAATTTCCAAAAATCCTTCCTTAGTGGATGCCTACACGATATAATAATACATTTAGTGAAGTTTACTTTGAAATTGAAGGACTTGCATACACAACTTCATCCCCCTTTTCCTCCCTTCGGTGGTGGAATTATTGCAAACACTGAGATAACTATATATTAATTATCAATCGTCAGCCTAAACACAAAATTTGAAGATCCTAACTTCAAAACTGACGAACTTGCATACAAACTTTCATCCCTTATTTTATCCCCTTAGGGGTGGAATTTCCAAAAATCCTTCCTTAGTGGATGCCTACACCGTATAATAATACATTTAGTGAAGTTTACTTTGAAATTGAAGGACTTGCATACTCAACTTCATCCCCCTTTTCCTCCCTTCGGTGGTGGAATTATCACAAACGCTGAGATAACTACACATTAATTTTCAATCGTCAGCCTAAACACAAAATTTGAAGATCCTAACTTCAAAACTGACGGACTTGCATACAAACTGTCATCCCCTATTTTACCCTCTTAGGGGTGGAATTTCCAAAAATCCTTCCTTAGTGGATGCCTACACCGTATAATAATACATTTAGTGAAGTTTACTTTGAAATTGAACGACTTGCATACTCAACTTCATCCCCCTTTTCCTCCCTTCGGTGGTGGAATTATCACAAACGCTGAGATAACTATATATTAATTTTCAATCGTCAGCCTAAACACAGAATTTGAAGATCCTAACTTCAAAACTGACGGACTTGCATACAAACTTTCATCCCTTAGTTTACCCTGTTAGGGGTGGAATTTCCAAAAATCCTTCCTTAGTGGATGTCTACACCGTATAATAATACATTTAGTGAAGTTTACTTTGAAATTGAAGGACTTGCATACCCAACTTCATCCCCCTTTTCCTCCCTTCGGTGGTGGAAATATCACAAACGCTGAGATAACTACACATTAATTTTCAATCGTCAGCCTAAACACAAAATTTGAAGATCCTAACTTCAAAACTGACGGACTTGCATACAAACTGTCATCCCCTATTTTACCCTCTTAGGGGTGGAATTTCCAAAAATCCTTCCTTAGTGGATGCCTCCACTGTATAAGCTATCTTTGTGCAAAATTTCAAATCTCTAGGTCCAGCGGTTTGGGCTGTGGGCTGATATATCAACAATCAGTTTATCATTTTATATATTAAGATACTTAATTACAACCAAACTCAGAACATACAGACATGTTCATGCACAGAAATGCGCGATAGGTGGAATCTTTATGTTTGTTCCTGAATCACGTCGTATGCATGTAGATAATTGTATTTTGTTAATTCCTATACTATAATAGTGTAAACGACGAATAGTTTTCAATTACAAACAATTGTTAGAGTCAATTGTAACGCTCACAACACGAAAAAAAAAACAGTAATGACATCAGAATTTCGTTTTTTGTAGGATAAAAGGTAAGAAAACTAAACTCGGCTATTAATAACATTATGCACAGGGCTCTTGTTGTCACTAACTTATCTTCCGTACTGGAACCAGTCGGTAATGTTCGGGGCGATGGCAAGAGACCGGATGGTATGTCTTTGATCCCTTGGAGTGTGGGCAAGTCGCTGGTGTGGGATGCCACATGTGTTGATACACTCGCGCCATCTCACTTACCGGTGACTTGTAAAGTTGCAGGGGCAGCTGCGGCCTGTGTGGCAAAAATACGCAACTCTTGGACCAAATTATATTTTTATGCCTTTTGCGATCGAGATCATGGGACCGAAGGAGTCCGAAGTTCGCCGTTTTCCTTGCACTTTGTCTTCAAAATTGATCGATGCCACCGGAGACCAGTGAGCGGGAAGCTTTTTCTGCCAACCCATCAGCTTAACTATCGAAAGAGGAAACGCTGCCAGCCTTCTATGAACCTTGCCGTTAATCGGAAGCAGCGGCAGACTTGAGGAAAGTTTCTATAATATATAATTGTAATTTGCACATATTTGTTGTAATTAACTAAAGTTTATAGATTTCTATTAATTTTATCGACAAAACAAATCCAGTCCCAACCCTAATCCTAACCTGTTTAGTGACACAGGTAGTGCGTCGTGGCGCGCGCCCGCTCTGCGGAAATCAAACAATCGACAAAGCGGTTTGTTATATTTGCTGCGCTCTCCCGTCCCGCTCACACCTGTACTAACTCCTTCAGGGGTGAGAGAGACGGCTATACAGATGAGAGAATTCACTGAGCGCCGGCAAATGTAACAAAATAATAATTGCTTCTTGTTTATTGAGTGGTTTGTAACTTAAATGCGTTTTGTTTGGATTGTTATTGAGTGCACGATGGATGAACTAGTTATTGAACGTGGCTTTGCTTGTATTTAAAATACAAAAATATTACATTTTAATCTTTTGGTTCTCGCGAGTGACGTCCATCCTATAATAACAATTGATGTCATTATAGAACACAACTCCATCAAATATTTCGCTTTTTAAAAGGGTTCGTCGCCAAAAAAGTTTGAAAACCACTGATATATACTATTTGCATATGATGTGCATTTAGAGAAGAGATATATATATATATTTTTTTAAATAAATGCTTATTTTATTGTTATTTTACACTGAATCACAATAAAAAATTGCATGACGAAACTAATTTTACATTTTAAAAAGTTTGCATTGTCTTGTAAATAAAGCTACATTATTTGACGAAGGCAGTAAGGTGACGTTATTTACGTGACCATGACCACGCGAATTTCGACCACTGATCGAGTACCGGGTGGGAGCCAATTCTCACCCAATCGCTCTATCGAAAAAAGTACGAATTCGAACTTTTATCCAAATTCAATTCAAATTCAAAATCATTTATTCAAATAGACCTTTGCAGGCACTTATGAAAAGTCTGACTCTAATACTCTAATACCGGTTCGGAAGGTTGCATTTGCTGAGAAGAGCCGGCAATAAACTCAGCAATTACTCTTTTCAAAACAAGCTTAGATTAATTACATAATATTTACATTCTAATCGCACTGACAACATTTGCGTGCCCCGGCGAGGCGGCAAAACTACAAAGTAGACTGAATCTATATTTAATAAGTAAATAAATAAATGACAAACTTAAGCAGACCAGCCCCCACAAGCAGCACATGTTCACAAGTATGACGCGTGTGGCAGCCATCGCCCTCCTCGCCATATTGGAGGGAAGTGAGCGATCCGTCACACGACGCCGCCGCAAGCAAAGACCTTAAAGTGAGCATGACTTACTTAAGAGTTTATACTACCCCAGCTCAAATCCAAGTTTTGCCCCCGCTTCACGGCCCGGCCGTGCAGCCCCCGCATCGCGCAGTCGCAACTATCTCACTCGCACGAGTTCATCACGCGGCAGGGTCACGACGACTCACGAGTCGACCGTACGACACCGTTATTTGATCCAAGTATGGAAATAAATAAAACGATTGTAGAAAATTACTAAAGCGCCGCACGATAGGGTAAATACACCATTATTTGACATCTTGTAACTAGGTATGGAAATAAATCAAAAATCAAAATCAAAAAGTATTTATTCAATTTAGGCCCTAATGAGGCACTTATGAACGTAAACTTACTCTACACCGGTTCCAAATACAACTTGAACTGAGAAAGACTCCGGCAAGAAACTCGGCAAGCTTTTTATTTTAAATGTGTACTTAGAAGTATTATAATTTACAAACGATATATAATTATATAACAATAGCCTGAAATGAAATGAAATGAAATGAAATGAAATGTATGTATAGGTAGTTTTTGGTTATTTACTTAAATAAGTCATGCTCACTTTAAGGCCTTTGCTTGCGGCGGCGTCGTGTGACGGGTCGCTCACTTCCCTCCAATATGGCGAGGAGGGCGATGGCTGCCACACGCGTCATACTTGTGAACAGGTGCTGCTTGTGGGGGTTGGTCTGCTTAAGTTTGCCATTTATTTATTTACTTATTAAATATAGATTCAGTCTACTTTGTAGTTTTGCCGCCGCGCCGGGGCACGCAATTGTTGTCAGTGCGATTAGAATGTAAATATTATGTAATGAATCTAAGCTTGTTTTGAAAAGAGTAATTGCTGAGTTTATTGCCGGCTCTTCTCAGCAAATGCAACCTTCCGAACCGGTATTAGAGTATTAGAGTCAGACTTTTCATAAGTGCCTGCGAAGGTCTATTTGAATAAATGATTTTGAATTTTGAATTTTTTTGAATTTTATGGGTACTGTATTATAGAAACGTATACATTGCTCCTTGAAAGAGTTTAAGACTTTGCTGAGACGAGTTAAAGGTACAGCAAGTTTGTTCTTATTTCCATTTTTCAAAATTAATAAAATTAAATGACTGTTGAAAAGTACTAAAGCGCCATATGATAGGGTATATTTACAGTTATTGTATATCTAGTAGGTATGTAAATAAAATTTAAATTTAATTTCAATTCTAATACAATTAATATTGTAGACAAGTACCAAAGCATATTATTTTTTTACCTAAAGAAGACATTATTTTTAATCGACTTCAATAAAAGGACATTATCTATTCGACACGCATGTACGTAATATTATTACATAATGATAATATATTAATCGTAGTATATTAGTACGCAATATATTCACATAATTCTGCAATATATTTGTGTTATAGGAGCGTTTACTCCAGATACCATCGGCGATCACGTCAATGCAAGCAATGCCGTTTTTGTTTGTGTTCCGTTGGTTTTTGCATTCTGTAACAAAATAGACTTTACTTCAATTGTGTTCATACTACTAAAATAATATGTGACCGTGGCCAATTACTGGGACAACCACTCTAATATTAGGGGTTAAAGTAAGAAATTGCCGATTTGTACTGAAAAATTGAAATTAGTTTTTTTTTATTTAACTTATTTATTTAATCAAAATAATTACCATTATTATTTATACATTGCGGTAATTTATGCCTTTGCGATAGAACTCTGGTGATCTAGATTCGACAAACTGTGTGAAAGCATTTTATACTGCCTACTGAGAAGAAAACTTTTTATCACGTAGAAAATTGTCCAAATCACGAAAAGAATGGTAGTCCGTTGGAGGAAGGTCTGGCGAATACGGAGGGTAACAAATGGTTTCTAATTGCAGTGCCTGTAGAGTTAAAACGATTTCTTGTGCTGTATGAGGTCTCGCGTTATCATGAAGCAATAATGGTGAAGATCGATTCATGAGTTGGGGCTTTTTCACTGCTAGTTTTGCTATCATTGTTCGGAGTTTGGCACTGTAGACATCTGCCGTTATTGCTTGACCTGATCGGAGAAAGCTATAGTGAATAACACCATACTGAGACCACCAGACAGTTACCATTACCTTTTTATTGGTAAGCTTTGCTCTAGGACACTGTTGCGGCGTTTGACCTGGGGTCATCCATTGCATTTTTCGCTTACGGTTATCGTAAAGAATCCACTTTTCATCACATGTCTCCAATATTCTTTCATTTCTGTATCGATTCAACAAGGCAACACAATTTTCAACACGCGTTTCTTTGTACAGATCAGCCAAATCATGAGGCACCCATTTTTCATATTTTTTATGTTATTGATTTGACGCAAATGAGTCAATATTGTTGGTAAGGTACCAAGGTATCGTTAAACCATGCCGCTAATTCCTAGGTAGTTTGGCTCGGATCGGCTTCCACCATCTCTTTAAATTCATTGTTCCTGTGTGGGCGGTCTTCCACGTGGTTCGTTCTCCAAATCAAAGTTTCCATCACGAAAGCGTTTAAACCAAAATCGCACGGTGAGTTCATTAGCAGTCCCCTCTCCAAACGCAACATTGATATTGCGAGCTGTTTCTGCCGCGTTAGTTCCGCGTCGGAACTCGTATTCAAAAATCACTCGAATTTTCGAAGTATCAGAAAGTCGGTAATCGAATGTTGCACATTTAAAAAAAAAAACTTTCTTGTCTAAGCTGAATAAAAAAAACAACTAAAAGTAGATAATCGAATGTTGCACATTTTTTAAAAGAAGAACTTCATAGGTACCATGTGAAAGTTTCACTCAAAAATCTCAAATCATGAAGGTTCTATGTAAATTCGAAGTACCTATTACAATTAAACGGCAAATTCATACTTTAATCCCTATTATTTAGAGATCGGTAGGTAGGTATATATGTACCTATAAAACAGAGAAGCGGATTACCAGATAAACTCACAATTCTACGGTTTGTAAAGTCGTCAAATCAGGTTCGTTTGCATGTTTGGAACTACTGGCATTCATGTGTTCCGTTGGTATCTGCAATCTGTAACAAAATAAGCTTTACCTTTCTTCATTCATACTACTAAAATGATACCGTGGCCAATTACTTAGACGAATACCCTAATATTCGAACCTAATATATAGAATAACCAATAAGATATTTATTGTAGTAATTCAATTTACTACATAATATATACTTACCTAGTAGGTGGGTGTACCTAGGTAGGTACACCCACCTACTAGGTAACAGAGTAAATAAAGTTTGCACGGGTTATTAGGTAATAACCCGTGCAAACTTTATTTACTCTGTTATAAGGTAGGTGCAATTATGATTAGGTACGTACGCACCGCTACAGATCAAGCTATACATTTCCAATATAAGCTGACCTCTCATTGCAGAGAAATCCTATAAAATGCGAGATCAGCTTATACTGGAAATGTATAGCTTGATGTGTTGCCGTGTGTACGTTGGTATTTGCATTATGTAACAAAAAAGGCTTTACTTTTCTTTTTCTCATACTAATAAAATAGTATGTGACCGTGGCCAATCACTTGGATGACTACCCTAATATTTACCAATGAAATGTTTATTGTAGAAATTCAATTTACTACATAGTATATACCTACCTAGTAGGTAGGAACCTACATGTGCATGCTTTGCTTACGTTGTTGTGAAAACATTTTAGTATCTTACCTTCTTAGCTAGGTGGTTGATACAAACGGGCACGGGTCCACGTCCGGTAGGTATATTTTCATCAAACTATAAATTTCCAGTATAAGCTGATCTCGCATTGTATATGATTTCCGTACAATAGGAGGTCAGAGGAGCTTATAATGGAAATTACTCCTTTTCTTACCCATTACAATAATCAGACTCATAATTTATTGTTAGAAACAAACTAAAATGCCTTCCTAGGTAAAACACATTTTATGATTCCTTTTAGGTAGGTAGGTACTTACTTCAATATTTCCGTATTTTTTTCTTGTTCCGATCATTTCCCATTTTAAACAAAATACACTTCACTTATAATTTATTAGTTACGTATCTAAGTGGGTCGTGAGAGCAAGAGACACGGGTTCCCCGTTCGAGCGCCGGAGCGCGACTGAATCTGTGCGGCGGCGCTTCGTGCCACTCGCAATATTTGGGAATTTAATTTCTAACAATTTAAAAAAAAACATTATTTTAATTTCAAATCATATAGTACACGTATTGTACTAACTACAGTTTATACAAAAAGTTTCATTAGTATAGGTAAAGTATTAATTGACTAATGCGGTTTTTTTGGAAAATTCAGAGGGAAGTTTGTGATTTTTTTCTATCGAGAAAATGTTTAGGAATCGTGTTTTCACATCATATAGGACTCAGTATATATCCTCAACTTTACTATATATTTTTTTCAAAATTATTGATTCAATACTTTCATTGATATGCAGGACCAAACGTGAGAGGTGGAGCAGTTTTGAGGTAGGGTAAGGCCTTAACTATCGAGTGTAAATCACGTTACGTAATTCTGGCAATTTCAAAGCCAGCATTTTAAGGTGGCCCTCTGTGGCCGGTGCAACTTCAACGCAAGCATAGTCTAAAAGCTTGTTGTTTCATCCAACGTAATGTTTGAATACGAAAAAAGAGAGACAGCATCAGAGCCGTCGGTTATCAGTCGGTAAATTCCGCTGATCACTCGCGGCCGCATCGCTAGGTCGTCATTCATGATTTCACAATCATAAAACTTGTTCCAAGAGTATACTTCTTATGAAAAAATCTTACAAGTTTGTGAAAAAAAAGTTAGTTATTTAGAATCTCCAATACATTTGCAAGCCTGGTATCTAAATGTTTTCTTTACTTTTACAATTTATAGGTACATTAGATATGGCCAAAGTTCAGGCAAAAACGCTGTTTTTCGGAGGCTTTGACTGAATTTGTTTCACACTTTTTTTAAATTTCGCCTAGATACACGGCTAGCTGCACTATGCACAAGATACTAATTTGTTCAAAACATCTAACGAAAAATGTTTAACAACGCCACAATAAGTACAGAGATTTTGTATGAAAAGTATGACGAATTGAGTCCTCTTAAGATGGAAAACCAGTCAACTAGAGTTTTGATTGGTCAGGACCGTTCGAATTGACTCCGCTCCTCGAAATTTTACAATCGAATTCCTATTCGACTCGAACTCTATTCGACTATAGGACTCGAATCGTAAGCTCGTTTCGAATGATATTCCGAAACACGCGAGAATTGGGTCCGTGGTATATTTAAATACTTATGAGTACAAATCCCCGGTCAAAACCTTTTCAAGTCGGGTCGGGTACTTATATAAAGTTTTTTCATCATCCACACTCACGCACAGATGAGCTCCTAAACAAATATCTTATATCGAGTGACGTCGGGGGGAAAGTTTAGTCTTTGTGGAGTTGTTTGTACACTCTTTTAGTTGTTCGCTTAGATTGTACCACAAAATGTTTATTTGTTAACTACTTTGCTATCTCCGGACGTAATTTGAGAAGATTCTGCGAAGAGTTGGGTCCTAAGTCCTAGGTCTTCGCGCAAGTTTTGGCCCGGGCAGGGGCCCAAGTCTGCTATTACAATTGTGTTCCAATGAACTATGAGTTTTGGTAGTCTACTAACACAAAAGCGTCATAATGGCCTCATAATAGCTTTCCGATGATTTTCCACTGAAACTACAATCGTGCCACAAATGATCTTTTATTTGTCAGTTTTGACATTTTTTGTACTAAAATTATTTTCTTTCATTATGAGAACTCAATGATAACGGAATTACAATAGTATCGTGTCAGTTTGACGTTTTAGTAGACTTGCCCCCCTGGTTGGGCAAATATTTTTTTTTTTTTTTTTACTGTTTATAGGCGTGTGTTTTGACCGTAATGTCACCATGGTAAGTGATGATGCGACCGAAGGTGGTAAGCACACAAAGCCTAGAAGGAACTGGCTCTCAAGTGCAGCTATCGGAACACACCGAAAGGTGATTGGCGACAGATTTTCAACTTGAGGGTGGTAGCCAGCCAGGCGGGTACTACAAAGTACCCTACCACCGTGCTATGGTTTCCTCACGATGTTTTCCTTCACCGAAAGCTCAAGCTCATTGTAGGATTCGAACCCGGGACCTTCGTCTCGGTATCCGACGTCACTACCACTGAGCTATCATCGCCTTACTCGCAGAACTGATTAAATAATCAAATAAATAACGCATCTTACTGTCATTGCTGATTCTGTTGTAAATCTCACTAAACTAATTTTAATCACATCACATCTCTTTCTTACAAATATTATTGAATAAGGATAGAAGATATTTAATGCTGTCAAATTAGTCCTTGCCGTTTACATTTGCGGGTAAATAGACGTAACCAATTTTGATGGCGACTAAAATGTTGAAAACTAGCATTGGACTAATTTGAGAGGACTAAATTTCTTACATCCTTTTCTTATGATCTTTGTTAGAAAGAGATATAGTGAGACTAAAAAATAAATACGCGTCGACTTGTAATCCTCCTCTGTTTTTCCGTCGGTTAATTAGTTTAGTTATAAACAACAGAAACCAAAAAAAACATTAAATCAAATAGCGAGAGGCTATGCTCTACATAGCGTTTATTCGCTCAAAGAGCAGAATGGGAAGTACCTCCAGCTTACAGAATACCTCAGCCAAATAACTTTATGTTGTGTTCCTGCGCTAAGTAAGGTCGCCAGAGCTCATTGGGGAGGAGGGTGAGTGATGCCTCGTGTGCTATAAGCGTCTATATGGCTACGATAACCGCTTACCATCGGGCCGCATGCTTACCAACTCAACAGGTTTAAGAAAAAAGCAGTTTCATTTTGTCACTATAAAAATATCGAAAAAATTATAATGTCAGATGACGACAGACCAACTCAACACAGCTATCAACAATGACCTAAACTAATAAATGAGTTTTTACACACAAGCCCAGCACTGGCCGTGGCCGTGGGAGTGGGCCATTGGTTAATGTATTAAATTTATACACCCTCTTAGCTTCACACTAGGTTTGGTTGAGGTGATGGTGATGAGAGGAGCGGGGGCGGAAATCGATTTATAAAAGGTCTAAGTATGCCTTCTTTAAAAAAAAAATATGACGGCTTGGGCCTTCATCCTAATAATGCATTACAATTATGAAAAATCGTGTTAGTAAATTAGTTTTCAACACACTCACTCGTAAAGTGACATTTATTGCAAATTACAAGTCTGATTTTTTCCTCGCAAGTGTGTTGAAAAACTTCCTATGACACGCGTGTGCATTGAATTATTACACTCTTGGCTCCTTTTTCACGTTCGCCTGCGACTACAAATACTAAAAATGAAATAAAATAAAAAATTAAAGGGTGGCCCCATACAAGAAACGTCTTCTTTTGGTGTTTTTTTTTATACCACTAAGTGATAAACAAGCATACGGCCCGCCTGATGTTAAGTGGTTACCGTAGCCTATGGACGCTTGCAACACCAGGGGTACCACTTGCGCGTTGCCGACCCTGCAGAAATCTCTTCACACCCTTTTTGAAGAACCCCATGCATATTATTATTGTACGGAATTCCTCCATGTGCGAGTCCGGCTCGCACTTGACCGGTTTTATTTAATCTTTCAAATGTTCAAAAAGTTTTTTTTTATGCTCGACTAAAATACGTAAGACTGACGACTAAAAAGAATATGTAAGACGACTAAAATTTCACGGTGTATAAAAAAGCTTGTTACTTGGTTTGTAGTATAAAAGTTTGTAGCTACTGTTCTAGTGAGTTTGTTACCATTTGACGCTTCTATGGCAAATCGTATCGTGATGAAATTTGACATGCAGGTAGTTTATAGCTTGGAATTCCACATATCCTGGAAAAACTTTAGATCCTTCGGGGGGGGTGAACACTAGTTATTTTATGTATAAGTTTTTTTGGTAAAAATTCCATTTTTACCCGACTGACCTGGAAGGAGGGACCGAAATACCTTATAAAATTCAAGTTATATAAAAATTCTATAAATACTTTTCAGTATTTTTTTTTTATTAATTTACCATGACATAATTACAGAGTTAACAAAAATTAATATTCTGTCAAATCGCAGAACGATTTGTCGACAGAACAGCCCTCGTTCTTGTAGGCTATAAAATAATTCATTTTGTTTTACGCAGTCGTGTTTTTTGTTTCTTTTAATAATTAATGCAAGTTTTTTTTGGTGACTGTACAACTTGCATCGTCATCCAATACACTAATGTATACCAAATCAATCCGACCACTGGAAGTGGATGAAATACGACTTTTTTTTTTATACCTCTAATGTGGCAAACAAGCATACGGCCCGCCTGATGGTAAGCAGTTACCGTAGCCTATGGACGCTTGCAACTCGACTTGCAAGATTCCACCCGAACATTGTTACATACATTGCAAGTTAAATAAAAGCTTGTAAAATACCTGTGAGTTATCAAAACTAGCTCGCTATGTTTAAATCACTATAGTCTATACCTTATAAAGTTGTCTTTAGGACTAGACACCCGATTTCCGACTCCTTTCAGTAAATCCTTTCAAATCTTCCAACGGCTGATTTATTTACACAATAAGCTCTTTAAGTTCACAATCATAAGGTTCAATCTCGTTTGATAGTGAATTGTCATTTCTCTTTGGAAAATTGGAAAGGTCGCTTTTTTAGGTTTTTTGATAAGAATTTGGTGTGACTTATATTACTGTTATTGGTTATGTATTTAGGTCTTTATCGTTGGAAGGGTTGAATTCAAATTCGAATAATAATAATATGTTTCTTGAGAAATTAGCTTTTAGTATATTAAAAAACCGGCTAAGTTGGAGTCGGACTCGCACGATGTTTTTATAGCGGCTATAGTGGCAATATTACAGTTTATGAGATACAGCCCCCTGATAGACAGACGGACGAACAGCGGAGGCTAGAGTCAAGTTGGCACTCTTTGGGTACGGAACCCTAAAAATTAGTTGTGCCCCGCGGCTTCGAATGCGTTCCCGGAATAATATTTAATACCACAAAATCAAACAAGCCTCGCGTGGTGGTAAGCGGTTTCCGTAGCCCATTGAATGCTAGCAACACACGAGGCATAACTGACGCGTTACCAACCCTTCCCCCATCCCCCATGAGCCCTAGCAACCTTACTCACACGCAGGAACACAACATTCAGTTATTTGTGTGCGTCTGCTACGGTATATATCCCCAGTCCCCAGCTACGAAATGCCTATCTACAATTTATTTGATAAATGTATGCTCCTAAAAAGGGCTGAAGCACTCGTGATGTAGCCCAATAGCCGTTCTTAATCGATCAGCAAAGTTATCATCAATGTAGACGGTGTTGGCAACATTAAATTTAATAGATTGGCAACAAAAAAGCCAAGTGAATATAATAACCTCTACGACTGTCGTGTTACGTTTAAGGAATTGAAATACAGTGTTTAAATTAAATACAGCATTTTATTGGACCACATAAAACCACCAAACTGCAAAGGCCAACTTCCTTCAGACGGTATGATTCATTCCGTTTACGTCGCGCTTACCTCTACGTCGCGTTCCTTCTACGGTGATTGATATCTGGATGAGTGACCACGTCCCAAGTCCTCATTCCAAGTCGAGCGTTTTCCGTGCTTCGGAACTCATGCAAAGCCGTTGGTCCCAGCTATCACTTAACTCCAACGGTAGGTTGACCACACGTTGAGCCTACCTCCACCGATCCGTAGTGGGCATGCGTGGTGGAGTATCTGCTCATTCCCTTACACCCTCATTTGTGAAAGAAGGCCTCTGCTCAACAGTGGGACAATATGGGCTGATGATGATGATGAGAACGGACTATATGCCTTACAAATACCATAGATATGTTTTTTTTTATCTCTGTTTACCACTCTGTGTGCGAGACGTTATGTGTGTTGACTACGGTGTTTTAAATGGTGTATTAGGGTGTATTGTATTATTTTCGGCATTAGATAGAAGATGGCCTAAATAAACAATTTATAGACGTGATGGCCTGTTTACTTTGATAATATATTTATTGAGGTTTATGTAGACCTTTACTAGAATTGTTTAAGAATATAAAAATTGCTTATCTACTCAGATATTTTTAGGAATATTGCCTCCACGATTGAATGCCTGAGGTTTTAATAGTTTTAAGAAAAATAGCTTACTTACCTATTTAGATTGTTTCAATCCTTTTTTATATATTGCTGACTTTCTTGACGTTTCTTCAGCTAAAGGTTGACTTCCGAAAACGGTGGCATCGAGTTGCTCTTTGAGCGAAAATATGCTCTACTCTACCTGTCGTAAAATTATATTTCTTTACTTGCTTTCCTGCGCGATTTCTCCTGCATTCTCGAGGGATCGTATGTATTGCCTGGATAAAAAGTATCCTATGTGTTAATCCAGAACATATTCTATCTGTATGTAATTTCATCCAAATTCGTTCAGTACTTTTTGCGTGAAAGAGTAATTAAAATTAAAATACACAACATATTTCTACAAAGGGCTAACAAGGATTGTGTGCACTTGCGGCGTCGTACACTATTAAATTAATGTTTAATGTAGGTAACTAACTACACGGAGGAACCAATAGGAGTAAGAGGCATCGCCATCATATTTTTTCAAAATTTGCTGAAATAATTGAAATCTGTTTTACAAATAACTTAAACCGACTTCAAAGTACACTAAAAGTAATCAAATCCTGATCTCATATCAATGGGACCAAACAGGAAGTGTACCCTTCCAAACAAAAAAAGAAATTTTCAAATAGTTAAAAAAATTACGGAGTTAGGAAACAACAAAAAACATACAACCGAATTGAGAACTACCTCCTTTTTCTGAAGTCGGTTAAAAAAGGCAAGTGATGAGGTGTTTTGCTAAGCAGTTCCTTGTTGTTAACTTAAGATAATAGTAATTTCCTTACAAAAGGGCTTTGACAGTAATCCTCTTGGTTTGTTCAATGCATGATAAGTTCTATAATTAACGCATGAATATTAATTAAACGAGGTAATCCAAATAGGTTATTATTAATAACGTACTTATCTCCTTCATAATTATTCTGCGTACTGAGATTATTTCCTGTAACTAACACTGTTGCGACACATTGCTGTGAAGTGAATCGAGCACGTTTTTACTATGATAAACTTTTGTTTGACCGCATTCTTATTATGATGTGGCCGAAGGTGGTAAGCCCACCAAATTTAGAAAGGATCTTTGAAAAGTACTGGTACTTTTTTTTGCTTGTGGGGGCTGGTCTGTTTAAGTTTGCCATTTATTTATTTACTTATGTTCATGTATGTACCGATGGAGCAGCGAATATATCTGTTAACTTCAGCAACGAACGAAGTGGCAAAACAAACAGCCGGACATCAAACCAAATCAATTAGTACTCATCAGAGATGAAGCCAACCCACCATTGAAATGGCCCATGGGAAGAATCACCGCTGTTTATCCTGGATCCGACGGTGCCTGTAGAATTGCCTACATATGGACGAACAAGGAGATTTAAGACGAGCCATCAACAAAATTTGCCCTCTCTTGCGGCTCTTCTCAGCAAATGCAACCTTCCGAACCGGTATTAGAGTATTAGAGTCAGACTTTTCATAAATGCCTGCGAAGGTTTTTTTGAAAATTCGGAGCAGATCGACTTGGAAAGTACCACCACCTTTGTTACAGGAGAACGCAGCCAAATAACATTACTTTGATGTAGTGTTGTGTTCCTTCGGTGAGTAAGGTCTCCAGAGCTCCATAATGAGGCGCCGTGCTGCTGCTGTTGTGGTGATAAAGAGATTTTTGCAGGGTCTATAGGTTATGTTATGGATACTCCTGGTATAAAGTGTCTGGTTACGAAAACCGCTTATCATAAGGCGGGTCGTATGCTTGTTTGATCCTCCTCCTTGTATCGTATGCCTGTTTGATCCTCCTCCTTGTATCGTATGCCTCATTACTAAGGGACGTAACCTTTATATGTTAACTTATCGCGGACTATTGCTTGCCATCTAGATCAATCTTCTGCTGTGTGGATAGCAACACACACACTGGTGTCCAATGTAGACCGTATTTGGTCAAACCAACGAATCGGACTTCGACCCCTCGGCTTCTTTCCCTCGCTTGTTTGATACTACAGTAGTATTTAAGAAAAACTGACTCTCAAGTGCATCTACTGGAACACACCCATAGCTACCTACCTGGGGCTCTACCGCGTAACTTTGGTGGTAATCGTAACCAACACCATTAATAAATTTCATCCAATAAGGGCCCGCGGATGGTCATCGTTGCGTCATACCGCGTGCGCGTCATTGGATGAAATAATTAATGGTGTTCGTTAAGATTACCACCAAAGATACGCAATAGCCCGGCTGGTACAACAAGTACCCTACCATCATTTCATGGTTTCCTCGAGATGTTTACCACATGATCATGATAAGCTCAAGCTCATTGTAAGTCTTTCTTTCAACTTTATCCGTAGAAATCTATAATCGGCCTATACTTTTCATCAATAATTGTATGCTTATTTATATTTTTATCGCTGTTTATTTCTCAAATAAATAAAAAAATAGAAGCCAAAGAAACGCAATGTTAGATTTTGTTAGAAATCTATTCCGCCAATTCCTCATCACTGATTGGCTAAGTTAAAGACACACTATACATTTAGGTGCAGTATTTGGTCGGTACTGTTATTTATCAGTGCAAAAACACTTATTAGTTGCGGAGTTGGATTGCTTGATATTACTGCTCTAAAGAGATATTTCCACGATGTTTGACTACCACATAGCTATCATCCGTACAAATGCTAAGTACATGAGCCAAAGTTCCTTCAGTGAATAAATAGCTTATTGTATCTTTGACACCAACATATTTGCTCAGCAATCCGCTCGTCAATCTTGACGGCCGTGTGTCCCCTTTGACTTGTTACATTAAGAGATGAAAGTGCCGCTTCCAGGTGGATTTACCGTTCCCCTTTTCTTTGTAGAGAATACACTGACGTCCTCAACTAATACTACTGTTTTACGGTTACTCACTTTTAAATTTAAAAATTGTATTTGTTACTTCTGCTCACGGCTACGCCCGCATGGCCTACAGAAATAACATATTTTTCTACAACAATAAAACAAAACAACTTCATCCCGCTTCGAGGGTGGAATTATTAAAAACGCTGAGACACGTATAAATTAATTTTCAATCTTCAGCCTAAACACAATATTTGAAGATCCTGACTTCGAAACTGACGGACTTTCATACAAACTTTCATCCTCTATTTTACTCTCTTAGGGGTGGAATTTCGAAAAACCCTTTCTTAGTGAATACCTACTCTATACAAAGAATATACCCTCTAAATTTCATGTCTCTAGGATCAGTGGTTTAAGCTATGCGTTGATATATCAGTCAATCCGTCAGTCAGACAGGATAGATGTACCATTAGCAAAGTTTATGCATAATTTTATAAAATGATTGATCTGGAATTGGTTTGAAGACTCCAACAGAAGGTTGAGGAGTATTCCTTTTTACCCTCATTTGTGAAAGGAGCGCCTGTGCTCAGCAGTGGGATAGGCTGATGATGATGATGATGAGGGCCATAACTCGCCAAATAATTATTCAAAACAATACCTAAATTTTATTACGACTATTTTTGCATTTTTTTTTTCTTATGTTTTGTAATCATTTGTTCACTGAATTCACTTTGCAGACTAAACTTTTAGTTTTACAAAAAAAATGCTTTGCTGTCAGAGTCCAGAGTACATATATGAAACGATGGTAGACTTCATAAGTGACTTATCAGGGCCTTAACTGTATAAATGAGTTCTAAGTTCGAGTAACAAACTTAAAGAAAAACATTTCCATTAATAATATAAATATGAACTCGTTTTTTAGGTTTTTGAGACAACAGCTTACTTACTTTTCAACAATCTCAATGTTTGCCCAAACATTGGCCCCGACTTTGTTATCTCAACAGCGCAAGGCAAGCCCGCACATAATATTCTTTTTCCCGCTCATCTCTCACACTCGTTTAGATAAAGTCCGTTCATTAAGTGCCATAATAAGGACAGAAGTGGGCGCAAATTATCCTCACTAACTCGACGCCTGATTGTATAAAATGAACAATTGGCAACCGGTTGTGACAGAGATCCGTTCATGAAAATAAAAACGTGGCAATTGCTTGTTGTGTGTATATTTTTTTAAATAAATCGGGGTTGAGGAAGATAAGATGCATCAATGATTTTTGTTTGGAAAAATAAACTTTGTATACACGACTGGCTGAAAAAAGAGTGTAATATTTTCAGGTTTCATGTATTTTGTATGTTTCATATAACTTCTAAATAAAATCTTGAACCGATTCATAATTGTGGTATTGTTAGAATCCTCAAGTCATACTTGGTGACATAGTGTACCTAAACTGGCATTTTTTTATACCTATATATGTAGTTTTTTTTATAACAGCAGACATTTTTAACTTTTTACTAACATTTAATGGCAGTCGCGTTTTTTAAGTTTTGAATTATCTTGTTAATTATTTGCGTACTGAATGTATTCAGACAATTTTTAACAGTTTCCCAAAGTATGGAAATTTGATTTTAATATCAATTTAAATCAAACTTAAATAAGATAACAGAAACGCAGAAATTAGCACTAAATTAGCAATAATTGCACAATAATCTCTCAATAAAAATACATGATCAAACTATCAATTAAGAACATTTTCCTTGTCTTCGTCTTACACTTAATATTTCCTTTGAGGTGCGAAAAGGATAGGGCATATTTGTGCTTACATTAAGTAGATCTTTAGGATTCGGGGTTATTATCTTAAGGAAGCTTAAGTAGTGATTTGTAACGTTAACCCCCTAATGTTAGATACGGAGAAATCTTCAAAATTTTCAGGTATCTTGCAACACTTCAGCACTTTATTTGCACTGTCGTAGATCAAAGAAAAAGGGGCCATATGGTATCCAAATCTACGTATAACTGATGTATTATTATACTAGCTGTCCCGCGCGGTTTCACCCGCATTTCCTGGGGATCGCATGTTTTCCCGAGATAAAAAGTATCCTGTGTGTTAATCCAGAACATATTCTATCTGAGTGCCAAATTTCATCCAAATCCGTTCAGTAGTTTTTGCGTGAAAGAGTAACAAACATACATACTCACAAACATTCGCATTTATAATATGATATAGGGTCGGAAACGCGCGCGTACCCCTGGTGTTGCAAGCGTCCATTGGCTACGGTAACCGCTTATCACCAGGCGGGCCGTATGCTTGTTTGCTACCTAAGTGGTATAAAAAAAATATTGCAGTTTAAACGGAAATGTTAGCGTCCAATCTATGGACCTTAAAAGTGGACTGTAAACGCATACATTGCACAAAATGGACCGTGGAATTTACGCACTTATAACTAGCTGTGCCCCGAGGTTTCACTCGCGATCACTATATTAAAAGTAGCCGATATCTTCTTCTTCTCCAAATTTCATGATGATCCTCAACCATGAAGTCGTAACAGACAAACAAACTCACTTTTGCATTTATAATATTATTAAGGATTACCGCCTTTACAGCTAAACTATTAAACCAATTTTGATGAAAATTAGTAAAGAGGCAGCTCAGCTTAGGCCTGCATTACGCCTTTATATTTACTCAACTATAGCCTGAACACCATAGTCTTGGCGATAGATTTTCAACCACCGTAATATAGTTTTATGGAGGTGCAAGGTGGATGATACCTCCATTGAAAAGGGAAGATCTTCCGCCAGTCTGGGTCATCGTGCCTGGGGACCGCGGTCCAACTGTACATGTCGGACAGTTGTATATATGTAGATTCTCGAGAAAACTTCGTAAGCGCGATGCAGGATGTTGTGGCTTTGTATGCGCAATGCAGTATAATGTGGCACCACGCCATCTATCTTTCCGTGTGTGAACTATCAGATGGCTGATAGATGTCGCTACAGTTTCTTCATGATCGACCACTCAACTACCATAGCATTGAAGTATAACTAAGTTCCACATTTTTGTGCTTATCCTTAAAACCAAGCGACCGAATATATGTTTTCTCTTTAGAAGGAGTTATGGTCAGTTTTAAGCAACGATTGAGATAAGAGCTCTGAATAATGTCGCACAAATATATTTTCCTTTCCATTCGCTCTTACGTAATATCGGTCCACAAAGACATTTGATGCACCTATCGGTGTGTTCCGACAGCTGCACTTGAGAGACAGTTCCTTCTAGGCTTTGTGTGTGCACCACCTTCGACCGCATCGTCACTATCATAGTGGGATGGGTCAATCACTGGCCAATACATAGTAAGAATATCAAAAACTCACATTTATTATATTACTAGCTGTTCTCCGCGGTTTCACCCGCGTTCTCGGGATAAAAAGCCTATGTCCTTCTCCATACCATAGGCTATCTGCATGCCAAATTGCATGATGATCCGTTGAGTAGTTGAAGCGTGAAGGCAAACAAACAAACTAGTACTATTAGTTAGGATATTATAAGGATGGTAAACGTTGGATAACCCTGTATAAAAAACATCGATCTATAACCTTACAATAAGATACGATACGGCTCGTATTTGTCTCAGATATCTGGCATAAATGGCCGCGTTTAGATAAAAAGAAACCCTATATATACCTATTATACGATCAATTGTGCAAGCCGTTAACGAAATATATTTTTGTTGTTAGGGGTGGTACATACGAGACGGCTTTTGAAGTCGCTTGACTTAATAGATATTTTTCATATCTAATACATAGTTATATCCATATACATCTTAGAGGATTTTCAATATTCTGTTTTACCTGCGTTCCGGGGATAAAAAGTAGTCTTTTTTTTTTTTTTTTTATACTACTAAGTCAGTAAACAAGCATACAACTTTACACAACATAAAGTTATTTGGCTGCGGTATTCTGTAAGGTGGAGGTACTTCCCCAGTCGAGCTGCTCTTTGAGCGAATAAACGCTATGCTCTACCTCTCAGAAAACTACTACTTTTTAGACTACTTTTTAGTCGGAGATAATGAGCTTCTTATTAGTGAAATAAGTTTTCAAATCCGACTGGTTATTCCAGAGATTTGCTGGTTTAAGCAAACAAACAAAAAATCTCTTCAGCATTATTATATTAGTATAGATTAGTATAGATTGGTAGGATTAGTACTGTACATTTCTACACCTAGAACAGGTAGAATATACTGAACACCTAAATTATAACATGTTCTGTACCATATTTGAAGAAATAAATAAATTATTTTTTAAGTAGAACTATTTATTTACAACAAATATGTACAAAATACAATCTATATATAGAAAATTTCCTCAAGCCTGCCGCTGCTTCCGATTAACGGCAGGGTTCCCAGAAGGCTGGCAGCGTTTCCTCTTCGGATAGCCAAGCTGACGCGTTGGCGGAAAAAGCTCCCCGCCCGCTGGTCTCCGGAGGTCTCGATCAATTTTGATGACAAAGGTGCGAGCAAAACGGCGAGCGTCGACATTTCTAGCGACGTTTTGTTCCGAAGTCACTTGGAAGACAAGGTTAAGCTGGCATCCAAAAAGCTCGGAGTGCTCAACAGAGCGAGGCAGTACTTCACATCGGGGCAAAGGCTACAACTTTATAAGTCACAAGTCCGGCCTCATATGGAGTACTGCTGTCACCTATGGGCGGGAGCACCTGGATACCAGCTTGCGCCTTTAGACTCGGTTCAACGACGTGCCATCAGAATTGTTGACGATCCCGAGCTCACAAGCGGTTTAGAGCCCCTTAGTCTAAGGAGAGACTTTGCCTCCTTATGTGTGTTCTACCGCTTGTACAACGGAGAGTGTTCTAAAGAATTGTTCGACTTGTTGCCCACTGCTACCTTCTACCATCGCAACTCTCGCCATCGACGGGGAGTCCATCCTCACATATTGAAACCAGAATTGTTTCGAACTGTGCGGGCTCAAAGGAGCTTTCTTCCGCGGACGCTCAGATTGTGGAATGAGCTCCCCGCCGTGGTTTTCCCAATGGAGTACAGCATGGGGTTCTTCAAAAAGGGCGTGAAGAGATTTCTTCAGGGTCGGCAACGCGCGAGTGATGCCCCTGGTGTTGCAAGCGTCCATAGGCTACGGTAACTGCTTACCATCAGGCAGGCCGTAGGCTTGTTTGCCACCTTAGTGGTATAAAAAAAAAAAAAAAAAAAAAGCTTCGTATTATTATTATTACAATTTAAGTCCTACAACGTGGCTACGATGTAGATTTTTTTTAAATTCTAAAATTGTATTTCCAATCTCTGCACTCCTGTACCGACCTAATAGATCTTTCGAAGCAATATAAAAAGGCCGTAAAACCGCTCCGACTTCAGTCAGTGTGTACCCATCCGAAATTCAAAGTCGTTTTGTCTCATAAATATCGTTGAGGCCGCGATAGGACTCACGGCCTCCCAGGCCTCCCGGGCCTAACTTAAGAGAAATAACCCTTTGTTACGAGACGAATATTTCAGCCAATACACCGCACGCATCAGTTAAAAGTAATAAAAGTACCTACTGATAAATTGAGACGCTTATATTTTATTTATTGGGAAACGGTTTTTTGTTGTTTTTTTCGTAGAGTTGTTGGGTTGGCTAGCAATTTAATTCATTTTTTATACGATGTAGTCGGTAAGAATACGGCCCGTCTGAAGGTAAGCGGTTTCCGTACTCACGCGCTACCGACCGATGCCCCCTCTCCAAGGGGACCTCTAGTGACCACTCATAGAACATAAAGTTATTTGGCTGCGGTATTCTGTAAGGTATTGGTACTTCCCGAGTCGAGCTGTTCATTGAGCGAAAAAGTCACTATGCTCTACCTCTCTTACAATAGACACGTGGTCCTATTTACAATAAATATTCAAAATAAAATCTATGTATAAATCTTCCTTATTAGATGCCTACGCTACACAACCGATCACCGCAATATTGTCCTCGCCGGCGAGGACGCTCGCCGCTTGAACGGGACGAGGCTGGGTCCCACCAAGTCTCGTCCCGTTCAAGCGGCCCGAACTGTCATGATGAGTCCCTAATTAATCATAACTCGTAAACGTCCGGCCACTCACTCCCCGGTAACGCCATGAGCCGAGGTTCATGCCCCACCTGGAGCGCCCTCAGGCGTAGTTATTTAAACTATTAATAATAACCGATTGAGAGCTTGCTCGCAACAATGTGCATATAAGGGTGACAAAACTCCCAGAACTAACACCTATATAATAACACCATAAATATTATGGTGTTATTATATAGGTGTTAATCTGTCTCTCTCGCTCTCTCCTATTTTTATTCTCCTCAGAACATAATTAGCAGAAGCAAGTAAATAATGAAGATATTTAATACAAAAGAGAAATGAACAACAATTTCACGAATTTCCTCAATACCGACCAATATGATATTAATGAAATTAATGCGATCGTATTAGAGCTCGCACTCAGCTCATAAAAACAAAAAGATATGAATTGGTAGCAGAAATTAATCCTTTGCTGCCAAGATTTGCAATTATTTACTGTGTATTGTAAAGGCCTGTGTTTGACCGCAATCTCACCATGGAAAGCGATGATGTGGCCGAAGTTGGTAAGCACACAAAGCTTAGAAGGAACTGGCTCTCAAGTGCAGCTGTCGGAACACACCGATAGGGGCTTGGCGATAGATTTTCAACATGAGGGTGGTAGCCTAGGCGGAGTACCCTACCACCGTGCTATGGTTTTCTCACGACTATTAGTTCATAAAGCTCATCACAATTAGAATTCGCTGTAACGCATTATAATTACGGTTACTGAATACGGTTTGGAGATTGTAGATTTTTATACAACAAAATTGACAAAAAAGATAAGATAGGATTTTTTTTTTTACTGTACGGTTACGGTGATTGAAAGGATTTTATAATGCCCCTAATTCATCTCCTGGAAAGTTTAAAGCTAATGCGCTTTGTTGCCTGAACAAAGCACAAACCGACAATCATACTTTCACAAATAATATTAGTAAGGATTATAACTACACAGAAATAAAATGTCCATACAATTTTTTCAAAGCCTATCTCCATGGCGTCATGATCCGAGCGTAGGGTCGATACTGTCGCCTAATGTAATGAAGGTCTATTCATACTTTGTGTTAGAACGGTCCCTCGTAAATACATCGTTTGCGCCCAGCTCCTGAATACACGGCTATATAGATGTAGAATTGCTAGATGAAGGCTTTTCTTAATAATAATAATATTTTATTGCCAGAACAGATTAACAATTTATTCGTCTTATCCGCAAACTGGTTTGTAATATCACAACTTGTTTGATGAATTTTTAGAACTTGGTCGAGGGAAGGGCTATTGGCCTTAGACTTGTCTTTTTTACATTTAAGGTGAGAAGGTTCTTGTAGAGTGCATCTTTAACTAGAGACCGACTAACTTCGGCGAAATAATAAGCTTGGTCCCAAGTATTCCCATGAAACATTAAGGCGTTGTCGTCTATGTAAGCTATTATTTCAGCATTTTTCAAGGGTAGGTTCAAGATGTCATCAATATAGAGAAGAAAAAGCGACGGGCCAAGGATGCTGCCTTGTGGAACACCGAAGCCTATGGTTGTGTGATTACTAAAGTCACCTTGAATTTTGATACATTGCTTTCGATTCTCTAGATAGCTAGCAATCCAGTTGAGAGCAATTTTCGATCACTAACGTGGTAAACAAGTATTAGGAATGAATTATCGTAAGCGGCCACTATACTTTATAAGCACCTGCAACGACTATATGTATAATACTCACGCGTTGCTAATCCAGCAGAAATCTCTTCACGCTCTTTTGATGTGACTCTTCTTGAAGAACTCCAATTAGTACTTTGGATACCAAATAGGCTTAGCATATTTTCGCTACGCTTAAAAGAGGAACGAAGTGTGGAAAAGACATATCACAATACTTTTTTTTTTTTTTTTTTTTAATCTTTATTTGAAGGGAACTTTGTCAATTTGATAATGTCGTCCCCGTAGAAGCAGTATACATTATAAATCAATAAATTGCTTAAATATATTACACTTGATTCTGGAATGAAAGGAATAGTGCACACAACGCCCCAGCCTCCTCCGAAAGAGGGGAAGCCAAGGCGCTGTTGCATGCTCCCACATCATATCGTTTTAACAATATCTGCTGACGTTGGAATTCGTTTTGGGCACATTCAGTCAATATATGTTGTATGTCTTCAACGACTCCACATACCGTACAGTTTGGGGAGTCGACTTTACCCATTAAGTGTGCGAACTTATTTGATGGAATATGTCCGGAACGCATTCTCAACAATGCCACTATATGCGCTCTATTCCTATCCATGTCCTGAAACCATGGGTAACGAGGAGGTTCACACTGAATGGTTTTATACCATATTCCTTTAGCCTTAGACCTCTCATCAAAATATTCCCGCCATTGTTGTGCACATATATCCTTAACCTTTGGTAAACAGTCTGTATAATAAGGTTCGCAAAAATAAGGTATTCCATCGTAACAAGCTTGTTTTGCCGCCTGGTCCACCTTCTCGTTACCCATGATGCCAACATGAGCTGGAAGCCACTGTATCTTTACTATTTTATTCATACAATGTAATTTAAGAATAGTATCGAGGATTACGTATGCTATCGGGGACCCTCGAGAAGTCGAGGGAAGCCGAGCCAGATGCAAGAGAGCACTCTTTGAGTCAGACAAGATGACTATATGGTTACAATCTACACATAACGCATATGAAAGTGCTTCCGATATAGCTATTAGTTCGCAGTACATGATAGATATGCCTACATTAATTTTGAATTTTATTACGTCATTTGTCTGAGGATCAAAAAATGCAGCTCCTGTTTCATATCTATCCTTAGATCCATCGGTGTACAGTTGATAGTAGCAGTCATAATTACTATCTAAAAATCTTATGCATGTTTCTTTTAGATGGTTTGGGTTTATAAAACGTTTCGCTTCTCGCACACAATTAATTTCATGCAATACTATTTTAGAAAAGTCAATATTACTCAACCACGTATTTAAGCTGAATAAGCCTAAAGTAGCACTAGAATGAATGGGTAGGTCTTGAAGAGACTTGTGTGTTTCTATTAATAAAGGTAACTTTCTTTGTCTCCAGTAAGCATTCTCACTTAAGTTAACCAGTTCTTGTAAAATTTTAATAGTTATATTGCCCTCCATAGATCTTGATTTAAGCCAAAACTTACCGGCCAAAAAGTGTCTTCGAATATGCAAAGGTTGTAAGGATAACTCGCTTTCCATGACATGGATCGGCGTGCTTCTGATAAACCCTCCTATAACCCTCATAGCTTGATTTTGTACCTTATCAAGTTTCATTAAGTTGCTATTAGCACTATTATCGTACAAATAGCTACAATAATCGAGCCTACTACGAATGATCGCAATATACAAACGTCGAAGATGTTTAGGGTGAACGCCCCACTTTGAACTAGCAAGAACTTTAAATATGTTTACAAATTTAAGAGTCTTTACTTGAATCTCATTAATATGCTTTCTCCATCTTAAAAATCTGTCCAACCACATTCCTAAATACTTTACATTATCTACAACTTGAATAATCTGATTATTAACATTAATTCTGACATCACGTCTACAATTACCTCTACTAAATAAGCAAATCTTCGTTTTCCTAAAGGACACTTCTAAGCCAAGTTCATGAACTAAATTTTGAAATACATCTAAGGCTATTTGTACATTAGCAATCGAATCCGAAATATTAATTTGATTGGCATATATTACAAAATCGTCTGCGTACTGTGATTTATACACATTTACAATGTTTTGACATATTTTTGAAGTAGCTGCATTAAATAACAATGGGGATAACGGATCACCTTGAGCTATCCCAGTACCAGTAAAACGACTTAAAATTTTGTTATCTGCACATTTTACCGATAAATGCCTTTCATGTAAAAATTCCCAAAGATATTTGCACACATGTGATCCCACACCAAAACCATCAAGCGTTTTTAAAAGTGAAGTTAAGTTTATATTATTGTATGCGCTGTCAATATCTATAAAACATCCAACAGTAGAAATACCTTTTGTAAAACCTATTTGTATACGTGAAATTAATCTAGCGAGATTATCAGCGCAAGACTGAGTTTTTCTGAACCCTGTAGTTTCGTTAGAAAAACACTTATTCCGCTCAAGATGCCATTCCAGTCTGCGAGTCAAAATCGAGTGAAATATTTTGCAAGGACACGACATCAAAGCAATCGGTCTTATACCTGAAACAGAACTAGTGCTGCTTCCGGGCTTAGGTATAGGGATTATGGACACGCTCCTCCATTGAATAGGAACAAAACTTGATACTAAAAACCTATTATACAAAGTTACCAATACTTCTTTTCCTAAAACTGGGAGGTTTTTTATCATAGAATATGATATATTATCCCCACCAGGGCAAGTATCTGTTTTCCTTATAGAATTATCAAGTTCCTGAATCGTGAATAGACTAGACAGATATTCATTTTCAGATGTGAATATTGGTGTCGATGGTGTAACGTAATCTGGGGCCAAATCAAGTAATAACGTTTCGGCTCTTTCCGGGTCTATAATGGTCCTTAATTGTTTGACCCCTTTGAGCCATTTCATACGTTTCCACATTTCACTAGCAGAGGTAACATTGTCTATGCCATCACAGAACCTTTTCCAAGAGTCAAACTTGCTACTACGAATCATTCTTTGTGCTGTGCTTATTTTACGTTGTAGGTAAACAATGTTCTGTGGCGTAGGGTTTCTCCTAAACAGTGACAGTGCTAGTCGTCGTTCTGCGACCACACGCGATAAATCTTGTCCCCAATACGGTTTAGGCTTAAATTTCTGTTGATGAATAGGATTTTGACAGATTTTAACAAGTGGTATACACTCTTCTGCCGCACTGTTAATCAAATCTATAAATTTATCATATGCTGCTTGATTATCTCCAGGTATAAGAAAATCGTTTAAATCCATCTCAATCTTCTGTTTATATTTAACCCAATCCGCTTTTTTGAAATTTCTTCTTGTCGTGCAAGGTCTTGCATTGTTACATTCAGTCTTAATTTTTATTATTAGATGGTCACTTCCCAAACTCTCATTCATAACTTGCCAATCAAATTTTAAAGCCAAATCCGCGGAGATTACTGTCAAATCTGGAGATGTTTTTTGTATAGTCCCATTCACAAGTTTGACACGTGTAGGTGTTCCATCATTAAGCGTAATAAAGTTGTTCTCAAAAATTGATTCGTATATTTGTATACCCCTATATCACAATACTTATGAACACTTTGCAAGTGAGAAAATTTTGACGTGAGACGAAAAATATTCGATGACTAGCGCCCGAGAAATGTGCGCCCGTGTGATTCCAGATATTAATTTAAATTATTACGATCGTGCAAATAAAGCTTTAAAAGTGTATGTTATAGACATAGTGACCTGTTCCTTGAGCAATTATGACGTGCATAGAAATAAATAACCCACAAAATTATACATACCAATACCAACGTAGGTATCATGTGTTTTCATTGGGATCTTTTCAACCATATTTTATCAAAATATTATCATTAATCGAATCCAATCAGTTTTCACAACAGGATATCTATTTATAGCGTACCACATCTACCAAACCACGTTCTTCGAGCCTCATCCAGCACCCACACGGCTGCCTCCACACTTGACTTGTCAAAATGAATGGCGACATAATCAGTAATTACTCGATGGCCATTCTCCCCTGTTCCCCCTACTCTTAAGGGTGGCTCTAATTTCTGATAATTACGTTTATAAGTACTTCCAATAATTTTTAATTCTACTGTCTTTTAATTCTTAGGTTATTTATAGGCAAAGAAACAAGCCACCGATGCTTGATCCCCAATGAACTCTGGCGACCTTACTCACGCGCAGGAACACAACTTAAAGTTATTTGGCTGCGGTATTCTGTAAGCCGGAGGTACTTCCTAGTCGAGCTGCCCAAAAAATAAAAAAATAAAATTAACCTTGCTGAGTTTCTTGCCGGTTTCTTCTCAGTCGAAGGCCGAGTTCCGAACCGGTGGTAACTTCAGTAAATGTGACCTTCATAAGTGCCCTTCTAAGGTCAGGTAAGGTAAGGAATAAATGGCTTTGACTTTGACTTTGAGAAGTTGTTAAACGTTGTGCCTCTCTTTTCTGAGTTGTAAGAAATACGCACCACAGAGTTATCTTATTAGGATTATTAAGAAGTAAGATTGTAAGATTTATTTTAAATATTTAATTATTAGTTTGCTAATATTGTTTTCAAACTGATCTGAGGGCGAACCACAAGCTCTTAAAATAATATTATTATAGCCCTACCTTACAAAAGACAAGTAATTGTCTTTTGTCTTTCTTTGACATCCGACGTCAAACCGGGCCAAAAGACAATTAAGGTTATTTTAACCTTGTTTTAAGAGCTTGTGGTAGGCCCCCTGAATTAATAGTTATCACGTTATGGTCAACACTCATTTTCACAATAAAAATTAATAATTTTCGTGAGAATTATTCAGGCTTACAACATTAATTATAAACTTTAATTCAGTTGTCGAACAATTACTGCACATGCAACGCACAATAGTTGTTTGTTTTGAACAAACAGAAAACATTGTTTAAACGAGTTCGCGATCAAAAACATACGAGAATTAATTAAAAAGCTCTCAAACACGCTCAAACAATTCACAGCCAAGATGTTTGTATAGATGTAAATAAATTGTCCGCGCTCGATATTAAAACAAGGTAATTCCGACGAACTTTGATTTCGGAATTATCCGACATTCACTTATGGTCGATTCCTATAATTTACGGACCATTGTGCACGGTTAAAATTAAGACTCTTATATCAAAGCAAAGACCTCAAAGCTTTGCATAGCAGACCCTCCCATATGAAAGTAGCTATCACAGGTAACGTTGTAGCTTACGAAATTATCTATATGCTCAGTTTGGCAATAAAAAAACCTACCATTGGTAAGCAAAACGATTCGTTTAGAATCCGGGCATAAGACTCGCATTAAATATCGTGGCTTTACGACTCTTTCAAGTGAAATTCTTGCAAAATTTTGCGCATATATGCCTATAATGTCCCACAGCTGAGCACAGGCCTCCTTTCACAAATTAGGGTGAAAGGGAATGAGCAAATACTCCACCACGCGTGCCCACTGCGGATCGGTGGAGGTAGGCTAATGGTCGACCTACTGTTGGAGCTTTCATGCCGCCTAGTAGGCCTCCAACTAGCACAATTAAGTGATAACCGGGACCAACAACTATACGAGCCTAGTACCAGTAGGCGGTCAGCCATCCAGGTACCGACCACGATGGTAGCTTAACTATGCCGATCGATTAAGAACGGCTAATCATGCTACACTACGAGCCACCAAAAATCCCACCAAAAACATTTTCATGTAAAATGCTGCCAAGACGTGACCATGGCTCGCACTGTCTAAAATTTATCAGATCTCATGTAGAGCCAAGCTTATAATTCTACACGCCCTAACTCTACAAGCCCTATCTTCACAAATTCTACACCATAGTCAATATATGTGGCTTGGCCGTTTCGCTACTACAAGAACAGAAAAGTAATAAACAGTGAATACATTTTTCACCTTACGCCCATGTGACGGGTGCTTCCGTGCCCACAGATTTGGTCCAATCGATGCGTATTTTTTTATTGTTTTTTATTTTCCGTACATTTGTTCTACTATACAGCAATGAATATTACAATTATTGTGTCATTATTGATACACCACGGTTAGATTGCGTCGATACACAAGCTTATATTAAAAAGTAAATAACAAAGCCCAAATTAAGCAGTAGTACACCTCATTGGTGCCAATGATGGCCGGTCAACAAAACAAAAAGCCAACAGCGAGGTAACCAGCCGTGTAATTAGAGCAGGGAACTTCACTGGCCACAGTACAGATGAATACAGTACACTGGAATAAGTTTTTATTAAATAAATCATTTTTCTTACAAACTTTTTTGGTGGCTGTACTTTTTGTTGACTGTACTTGTATCATCTTCAAATATACTAATGTATACCAAATATCAAGTCAATCCGAACACTGGAAGTGGCAAGATTCCACCCGAACAATGCCGGGGCATGCAATTGTTTTCAGTGCGATTAGAATGTAAATATAATGTATGAATATAAGCTTGTTTTGAAAAGAGTAATTGCTGAGTTTATTGCCGGCTCTTCTCAGCAAATGCAACCTTCCGAACCGGTATTAGAGTATTAGAGTCAGACTTTTCATAAGTGCCTGCGAAGGTCTATTTGAATAAATGATTTTGAATTTTGAAACAAACATAGTTACATACATTGCAAGTAAAATAAAAGCTTGTAAATAAATATGGCTTCCAACTGTTTTAGCACAGCTTCTTTCAGTAAACAAAACGTATTTCTAAGTAATAATAAATGAGTTCTAAGTAATCTTCCATTGTTGACCAAAACAGGATATGGATGGATTATAATTTTTTCGGTTAGGTTCACCGATTTCTTTTTTCAGTGTAGGTAACTTACATCGCGGCTGCCGAGATAATGCATTTTTGACACCTCTAAATAATAGGCTAATCACCAAATGGTATCTAACTTCTAATTACATTAGACGGCATGACAAGACTATTTATTTATTTCTAAATACAAATACTACATACAACCTCCAAAATCCCACTTGAAGTCATACACGAAATTGCTTCAATAAAATCTTATACCATTCAAAAAAAAAAATTACTACTAGGCGGTCACCCATCCAGGTCACCGATTAAGAACGGCTAATCATGCTAGACCACGAGCGCTCAAAGACATCAATTAAGTATAATGTTTGATTATCTCTGTCCCTTTCTATAGCTATTCAATAAACAAAGATGGACACACTTTAATCAGTCATGACGTCTCTGAGTTTGACAGATAGACACGAATAATAAGCGCCTTTGCACATTATAAGAAAATTTCTTGTGTCTTATCAGACATGTCTTATAAGACATTCAGTCGCACTGGTTATATGAGACCGTGCATATTACAAGAAATGTCGGATCAGACACGACCATACATTTTATGTCTGGTGATGGGTTTTTGCGTAAAAATATTAATATGGAAAACGAGGAGCCTCCTAGGATAAAGGTAAGGACTTACCAGGAACTCCTATGGTAATCCAGCACAGTGATAAGCACTATTTTTTCATATCAGTTCACAAATCACAAAGTTCAATGTTTCTCGGTCTGTAGCGTTTTTCGTACTGAATGTTGCGGGGCGCGCGCGTCTCGTTTCACTCGCACACACGCGTTTGGCGATGCGTCGCCGAAGTATCGAAGATTCCCGAAGCTCTTTTCTCGCTTTCACATATGATGTGGGAAAAGGAGAGGAATCGGGAAGTAGAGGCTCGTCATTGATACTCAATATGAGTAGGTTTTTACTATAAATATTATTATAGGTATTTTGGCCTAAACATCTGGTGTCTGACAAGACTCAAGAAATTTTCTTATAGTGTGCAAAGGCGCTAAGTTTCATGCAAAAGATAGCTAACTCTACCAAGACTGTAGAGTCTTTAATTAGCAAATTTTTCACATTTCAACCGAACTTGAGCTACTGATCTCCGACTAGGCAACATTATTTAAGAAGCACATCTGTATTCCTTATGGGCCCTGCCAGTTACCACTTGTTTCTTGTTTCTACTGAGAGGAGACTTAAGGAGAATGAGTGGGGGTGAAGGAAGTAGCTCAGAGTAAAGCTATGTTTTTTTGTTAATTTATATGAGTCGTTTTTATTTGGGACTAGTTTACCGCCGCGGTTTCACCCGCGTACGATTTTAATTTTCGGAGACCTAATTCTTATTCTAAAATAAAAGTAGACATTTGGTTAATCCTTATAACATCAGCTATCTGCCAGTGAATCGGTCCAGCCGTTTCGCATATTAGCCGGAAAAAGCTGACGGACAGAATGACAAAAAAAGCTTCTATTCACGACACAATAGGGATGTTGCCTGGGTAAAAATATAATAATTCTAATTAGACCGTCAGTTAGATTATCAAAAAAAATTTGACATATTTTTTTTTTTGCTTTACCAAATCATTAACAATTAACGAAGATAAAGCGCGACTAAGATAGGGAGTGAGGGCTCATGACGTCACTTGTTACTAAAAAATGTACCACACCGTGACGTCACGCGGAATTTCAACACACTATATCTTCATATTTTTTTTTTAATTGACAAAAGAAATAATATGTGTCTAATATTTTTTCATAATGTAAATGACTGACTAATTAGTTTTTTCAGTAAAGTAGCCTATTGCTCAAGAAACAAGTTACAATGTCTATAACATACACTTTTCTAGTTTTATTTGCACGATCGTTATTATTTTAATTAAAATGATAAAACACACCAAAGTACACAGGATGCTATGGGCTCATACTCGATATTTTTTTGCCTTACGTCATAATTGTGTATGCGTCTCTTTCTCTCTCGCAAAGATTTCATAAGGATTGTAATATATTTGTCCATGCTTCGGAGGTCTGCTTAGTGAACGAAATACTAGTCTATGGTTCTGACTGACCAAACCGCTGTGGTAAAATAACAACGGGTTGCACTCCGGGAGTGCAACCGCACTCCGGGAGTGCCGGCAGAAGTGAAAACTTGAATATTAACGCTGTGCATTTTTGATATTTTGAAATGGTTAGGGAATAATTTTGCACGAATTGCTTTAATGATCTGTATAAAACATTTGCGCAAGCGACCTGCACCGCCTAAACGAAACAGCAGTCGCAGGCATACATTTTCGCCACACGTTAGAAAAAGAGGAGGATACTTCCTCTCCTACGCCGCGCCGGCGGTCTACTCTCCCTCCGTCTTATGAATTTTCGATCAGGTCTCGTGTCCTGACGCGAGTTTATAATTTTTTACCCATCACAAAAAAAGTGCACAATGCAGCTAAAGATCACTTCAAAAAGCTTGAAATTATAACAAAGACAATATAGACATCCACCGTGGAAAGGTTTATAGCGACATCTATCAGCCACAATAACCTGCATCGCACTTGTGAAGTTTTCTCTAGAATCTACATATATACAAGTGTCCGACATGTACAGTTGGACCGCGGTCCCCAGGCACGATGACCCAGCCTGGCAGAAGATCTTCCCTTTTAAATGGAGGTGTCATCCACCTTGCACCTCCATAGGTTTTAAGCGTTCAAAAAAAAACACAGGTGAAACTGCGGGCAAAAAGCTAGTGTATTATCCTTTAGAATTCGCAATACGGGAATATCGTATGACTCTATTATTCAATTGGAGTGCATTCGGGTGTACTCGGCTAATGTCGCCCTATTTCGGTGCGCTGCCGATGCGTATATACAGTGATTGAAGACTGATTGATTGGCTGCAAGCTTGAATTAATAAGCAAATCTAATCGGATTCGAAAATGGATTTGAATTTTCGATATGTTGCTTATGAACACAAACCTACATGACGTTTATTTTGTTTATGGAAGGAAGAAGGTGTTGCCAACTGAACAATTGTAACGGCAGCTAAGATTGCTAAAATGTAGCTAAAGTTGGCAACATCATTATGTTCGTGTTTTTTACTTTTTATCATTATTATTGTTTTACTGTGTAATTTTCTTTGCATTTTCTTAGAATTCTAATGTTTTTTATGCGTCAAATGGCGTGCAGAAATAAAATATTTTTCATTTTATTTCATTTATACGCTATTAACAGCTTATATTCGCTGTTAGTACAGGAGATACAGTCGCTTGCAACACCAGTCGTACAACTCGCGCATTACCGACCCTGCAAATATCTCTTCACACCCTTCTTGAAGTACCCGTAAATGAAATGAAATGAAATGAAAAATATTTATTCTTGCGCGCCATTCGACGCAAATAAAACTAACTAGACACAGATAAGTATTAATATTTATACTATTTATAGTTTATAATCACAAACAACACAGAAGTTATTGGCTACTATTTTAGCTACCACGAGAATTACAGGTGGCAACACCACATAAGCCTTCCGCCATCTTTGATAAAGCCAACTTCCAATTTAATGATAAACATACGTAATCTGTGAATAAACAATAGAATAGGTACAATCGTGATGCTTCTGTGATGTGATGTGATGAGTGATACAATTTTATCTAATTAACAAGAAGTACAGTACATATTAAAGTTGAATAATAAGTAACAATATAACAATTTTAAATCTTGTGTAAACAATATAAGTTTTTGCGTCGTATGTGCGCAAAAACAGGAACCTGCTCAGCTTAGCTGGGAAATTAGGACTAGCCTAACGTACACTCGTTCATTCCAAAAAAATTGTGTCCCTACCACGGACACAATTTGAGCTGGAACCCAATGATTTCAAAACTAAGGATAGGCCCATCGGAACATTTTGCAAAAAACTTCTTCATACAAGTAAACAGTCATTAGTATAAAATCGATCGAACTACGACGTGCCGCGTTGCATAGGTTTAAGAAGAAACCTCGTATGCATGTACAATGCACACATACAAAAAAAAACGATCGAGCCGTCGAGACCATGGGACCGTGGGGGTCCGAAGCTCGCCGTTTTGTTCGTACTTTGTCATCAAAATTGATCGAGACCTCCGGAGACCAGCGGGCGGGGAGCTTTTTCCGCCAACGCGTCAGCTTGGCTATCCAAAGAGGAAACGCTGCCAGCCTTCTGGGAACCTTGCCGTTAATCGGAAGCAGCGGCAGGCTAGAGGAAATTTTCTATATACAGTTTGTACCTACATATTTGTTGTAAATAAATGATTTATATTCATCTAATTATGTGACTTTTAATTTCTTCCACATAGGCGAACAGAAAAATAACGAGCTCTAGTCTAGACCTCACAGGATCCTGTCTCGGAAACCATTAGTGTTAGAGTAATCCACGTTCCTTTTGCTTACTTAATATATCAGACAGACATTGTTCTTGTAAATGTTTTTTATATTTGTTACAATTACCTAAAAGCTTTTTACTGTGTAATCACACAAAGCCTAGAAGCGTGCTGCTGCCTATTTTACAACCAAAAAAATCTCCAATAATTTAATATTCCATCTCAATAATATTATAGTTTGGATTTCTTGATGCTTGGATGTTTGTGACACAGATAGAATATGTTCTGAATTAACACTTTTTTTTCATAAACTTGTAAGATTTTTTCACAAGAAGTATACTCCTGGAACAAGTTTTATGATATGCGAAATCATGAATGACGACCTAGCGAAGCGGCCGCGAGTGATCAGCGGAATTTACCGACTGATAACCGACGGCTCTGTTGCTGTCTCTCTTTTTTCGCAGTCAAACATAAAGTTGGATGAAACAACAAGCTTTTAGACTATGCTTGCGTTGAAGTTGCGCCCGCCACAGAGGGCCGCCTTAAGAGGGGTTCCTAGCTGCGAGGAATTTGAAAAATAGGTATTTGAAGAAACTATTGCCGTCACGCTATGCCGCTATGCTATGCGCTATGTGCGATGACATCTGCAGCTCAGACCGATTTATTCACAAAAAAAATTGTCAAAATCGACGTTTCGTTTTCGCCATTTTCCTCCTCGAAAGCTGAGCCGACTATTAATTAATTATTTTTTACATTAAAATTTTAAGTAAGGGGTTATTTAGGTCCCTATTACTTTCTTTTATGTTAAAATCTTTTCGAATTTGTTACCAGACAAATTTCTCCTTATAATCACGGCGGAAAAATAGGGCATTTATTAGAAGTAACAGGGACGTGTCCAAAGCAGAACCTGATTATATGAAAAAAAAATGATGAGAGATGAGATGAAGAAAACAGGGGAATACATTTGTATGGAATAATCGCAGCCCGACCCCCCTCTTAACACATAAGATACTTTTCATCCCTAGAAAATAATAGAACACTCTGAAACACGGGTGAAACCGCGGCTTTAACTAATATCTAATACTAGATCTTTTATTACTAAACAGTACTTGAATAGTTTTACCTTTCTCTAATCATTATTAAGAAGTTTTTTTTTCTTAATTTCTCTACTTTTTATTTCTCGAGTACACGCTGCGCCCGCGGCGCATACTCTCTCAGCGTGCAACAGTACTGTGACCTGTGATCCATGTGCACGTAAACACGTAGTTGACGTATCGTCTACAGTCCTCGGGACATGTTTGGCATTTTCGACACGTTGTGTGCATGCCTGTCAAGCGTGGCGGAACAGTTGACGAGTTACGGGCCGGGGTAGGAGCGGAGACCGGGATTTGAGTAATACTCCGTTATTTTACAGGAAAAATAAAGCCGTTTTTGGAGACGTGCAAAGTTGCACGTGAAAACTGTCTAATATATTATTATTAGGTTTTCATGTTCTTTTTGTTAGGCTAGGTACGCACAAACGATTTTTAAGACTTTCAACGCGCGTTATTTTCAACGTTATTAAATAAAAGCCGACTTCTCCTATAAGTGTTCGCACGGTAACGTTTTTAAAATTACGCGCGTTGAAAGATTGAAAAATCGCTCGTGTTTACGTAGCCTAATTATTGTATTTTTTCCGCACCGCTGTTCTACCTACGTTCTCAAAGAATCTAATGTTTACCTGGGATCAAAAGAATCATGTAGTTTTATCAAGGTGTGATCTTTAATCCGTACCAATCATGCAAATCCATTTAATTCACGATGTGATTCAGTGTCAAAAAACATACGTGTATATACAACAATCTTTCAAATTCAATAATATTCTAAAATTATAAATTATTTATTTAGCAAAATACTTAGTGAAAAACAAGGAAAAATTTAATATTAGTAATATGATAAACTAAACTATAACTACATTAAAATTATAAAGGCAAAATATACATGGAAATAATTATAAATAAAAAACTGCGTCAAAATACTACTTCTAACTAAAATACATAACAATAACAGAGCTGCCTGAAATAAGTAGCATAAGAACACATTTTTTCAATTATTAGGTATCGTGTGGCCCCAAACTAAGCAAGCTTGTATCATAGGTACCCACTTCACACGCTACTAATATGAAGGACAGGCATACAATCCACCTCATGGTAAGTGAAGTGATCACCGCAGCCTATGCAATACAAGGGGAATGCTCATGTATTTCCGACCAGGAGCTCAATAATAAAATCGCTCGCCGCTCATCACTCTCACCTAGCAATATGTTCAGTCTATGACGATATCACTAATATGCCTGACTCTACAATTGACGTCATCGATACAATGCAATGCAACACAATGCATGTCCATGCACCATCGGATCAGAACATTGTACTTGTAATGGAAATACCTTCGATTTTTGTAGAAGGCATCAAAATGTAGGCCCGCCTGATGGTAAGCGGTTACCATAGCCATATGGACGCTTGCAAGGGGCACTCACGCGTTACCGACCCTTCCCTCCTCCCCAATGAGCTATGACTATGTACAGGAATACAACATAATAGCAATGGCTTGACAATTTATTTAAAAAATCCATGAAAAAAATACCATTTTCAGTTTTTCCGAATGTATCAATTTTCCGGGCAACTTTTCGTTTTTTTACGTCCGTAAAATCCTAATTCGGACTATTACAAACATTTTCGTACCATTTGCGAAAAAATTAACACAATAATAATATGAGATAAGCATTTATTAAAAATAATGACAATTAAAAGTAAAAGTTAACATTCGAAACATTGGTCCAATTTATTGATAGAGAGAGTTACATTTTTGTTCGGTACATTTATTGTTGATGAGTTGATTTGCGTATTCCTTTTTCAAAAAGATGTATAATGCTTTATATACAAACTCAATGGTGTAAACACAGATGTAGTTCAGTATAAATTTCGGTAAGTATTCCAAATTTAAATCACATTCTCCCCCTAGAGGATGAATGAAATTCAGTACAATTTTCTTTCCCTGTTTTTAACAAATTAAAAATGACTATTGTTATGTTCGCTTTTTGTGGCATAGAATGTCACTTTTTTGAGCAAGTGGTACGAAAAAACATTTTCTATATAAAAATCATAACTGAATGCTGAATCATGTACATGTAATACAATATTAACTTGTCCAACTTGAAACCATTATGGTTTCTTGAAACCTACCGGTGAACTTAAGTTTCCACGAACCGGGTATGGCTCCGACCATGACCGCATAGTATGTTTTTATAAACTGTTTCTAGGGTTGCCTGGAGATTAGTTACAACTATTTATTTGTTTTTGTAACGTCGCCCCTTTTTTTATATACCACTAAGGTGGCGCCTGATGGTAAGCGGTTACCGTAGCCTATGGACGTTTGCAACACCAGGGGTATCACTCGCGCGTTGCCGACCCTGAAGAAACCTCTTCACACCCTTCTTGAAAAACCCCATGCTGTACTCCATTGGGAAAACCACGGCGGGGAGCTCATTCCACAGTCTGAGCGTCCGCGGAAGAAAACTCCTTTGAGCCCGCACAGTTCGAAACAATTCTGGTTTCAATGTGTGAGGATGGACTCCCAGTCTCGTTCAACAGACTGACCCGAGCCAACTCAAATCGACGTCTTAAGCCAAGGGGTCACTCTCACTATTGCTTAGCATAACTTCCCGGTTGACCCTTGTCGCTCACAACACAAAAAAGAAACAGGAAGAAGGAAAAAATATCAGTTTTCCATCGGACAGCCCTAAATAATGTTAATACTAAAAACATTGCATACCTTGTTAATACTGATCTTGTTTCACTAGGGAAGGCCTTCGGGCGGGTCTGTTAAGTAGGCCCAAACCAAGGCCTAATTACTGAAGTAAAGGGTTCACCTTCCTAACTGGATTGTAACAATGTAATACAAGTATGACATGGGATAGTTTTGATAAAGTTACGGGAGCGGACATGTGCAGTAATTCTTCTTATTTGCAAGCTCATTAATTTGTGGTGAACAAAGAATTTAAAACGTCCAGAAGGATAGTCGCCTCTATGGGAACATGAAATAAACAAGCCAGAATTGACAGTATTTGACAGTCTGTGTAGTTTGCATAGGGTGGCAGATAAAAATATTTTCCCTTAAATGGGGGAATTTATAAATTTCGGTCAGGAGATATTTATTATTACTAACTATCATGTAATAAGCTAAAGTGTAGATGTAACTCAACGGGAGTGCGAGGGATTAAAGGGGTGGGGCGACGGCGGCTTGCACCTAGCTCTAGTCTGCACACGAGCCTAGTAATCACACGTTGCGGTAATTTTAGTTCTAATTGATTAAGGTATTTCTCACTGTATTTACAGTATTTAATTAAATTAAGGCCATTTTTGGAAAATGTATTTTTTGTACTACCGCCCCTGGGTCGTTTGTCTGTCGCCGACCAAAAAAACACCTGTATAATATATATCCTATACTATTAAATGTACAATATTTGTATGTTTGGAGATATCTCGAAAACGGCTCCAACGATTTCGATGAAATTTACTATATGGGGATTTTTGAGGGCGAAAAATCGATCTAGTTAAATCTCATCTCTGGGAACACTATTGTCAAATAGTCTCTTTTACTAAAATGTGCCGAGTGCCGACCAAATATAAGTTTGGTTCGGTGAGTATAAAATCTTTAGGAAAACTAAAAATAACATAAAATTATGTATCTATAACAGACGTTCA
This sequence comes from Polyploca ridens, assembly GCA_951394255.1. Lineage (NCBI taxonomy): Eukaryota > Metazoa > Arthropoda > Insecta > Lepidoptera > Drepanidae > Polyploca > Polyploca ridens. The sequence goes on along the minus strand of OX596269.1, from coordinate 8,709,205 downwards.
TAAACTAATGTGCGACTAATGCATACTAATGTTATCATTATTATGTAGCTTTTGTATTACTCTTTGACAAGTATAAAAATCCGTACTGAACTCTAAAATTATTTGGCTATCTGAAATGAATTGAAACGCCATAAAATTTATATAAATTACAGTTACAAAATGAAAAGCGCCCCACGCTTTTCATTCAAATATTGAACATAATTACAAAAATTGCTTACATTTAGGCCCTTACGGGATAGACAGTGAATATATTTAGGTTCAATTTTATAATTATTTAACACTTTTTAGTGCAGGGCTTTTTAAAGCGTGTTTTTTTAGTTTTTTTAAACTGTAATTTATTTTTTAGTCAACATATTATTTTATTTTATTTTATTTATTAATCAAACAAAATCCACAGCTCTTATTATAATGTGACTTAACATATAAAATTAATCTGACAGCCAATGACGGATTAATTTTATATGCGACATAAATTATTCATACCATTTTATTATGTTACCATATGTTTATACCATATTTTCACTCAATATCACTCACACTTTCTTTCACATTTATAATAAGTATTTAGCTTCAGTGCCTACTCTTTGACTCCACCAACAGACTCAGAAAACCATATTTGGCCAAAATGCGCATAATACGATTCCAATACGCCCAAACACGACTAGAATACGATGCTCCGCTATGGGGTTCCAGTGCCAACCCTCCGACTTCATCATCAGACCCTGAAAACTATACATGGTCAAAATTCATCTAACGACATTTCCAACAACCCCAAACACGGCTAGGATACGATGCTCCACTATGGAGTTCCAGTGCTTACCCTCCTACTCCATCATCAGACCCTGAAAACCATATATGGTCAAAGTTCATTTTACGACAATTCCAACAAGCCCAAACACGACTAGGAAACGTTGTTCCGTTATGGAGTTCCAGTGCCTACCTTCCGGATCCATCATTAGATCAGCTCGATGGTACCAAATTATTGTATTGTCATCGGTACTTGATAAGTGTGCAAAATTTCAGTTTAATCTGACGTCTGGAAGTCGATGAAAATTACGTTCGAAGATTCCTTTACATACATTCATACATACATACATACATACATACATACTGACATACATACAAGTGAAGCTAATAAAATCGTGTTAAAAATGTCCACTTTAATTAAATTTTGAAGACTAATTTTTATAAAAGAAATTAGTTGTCTAAGTACATTCATAATGGTTGCAACATATTTTCTATTTAATTAATATAAAAACATTTTGAGTCTAAAATAGATGATAAATATATTTATAATCTGTGTTAGCTCTTGTACTATATATCCAATAAAATTAAATTTATTTATTAAATCTGGTTGTGCAGATAATATTTAATGAGGAGTTTTCTCATGATACCTCTATGGTCAAAATACGTGTCAAATCGTGAGGTTCGAATTATCAACAGTTTGACGGGTATTTTGAGCATAAGAAAACTCCTCATTAGAGCAAAATTAATCAGTAGGTACTCGATATCATCTTTTAATAAAATGTGGGAAATTAATTTTCATGTTGTGGCAACCTTCCATAAAACATGGCCGGAAAAGATTTAAAAAAATAAAAACTGGCGCTCCCAAACGTATATTTCTAAAATAAGTTTACGTAATTAAAAGTGACGAAATCGCAATACTAACACATGGAAGGTTAGTTTTTTAGTTTTTCCTTGGTTTTATAAGTGTTGTGACAGTATTTTAATACGCAAGTCGGCATTTTTTATTTAAAATCAGTACAGCGAGTATGACGCAGTGACAGCCGTGTGCAGTACGAACTGAGAGCGATTTGCTCAGGAGACCCTCAAGCGGAGTGATATTAATGTCATGCTTTGGTAAGGCGAACTAGCCATCTGGATAGAGGCACGGTGCCTATATGAAAATCTTTGGTGGTGAAATTAAATTTTGAGACTTGCGGATGAGGACTCGTTGAAGTAAGTGTAATATCAGTGGATATTAATGTAGTTTAAATTAATATAATTTTTTTATATATTAGGAATTGCTGTAAATCGGTAATACAAAGGTAATCGTAATTTTTTGTAAGTGCAAGAGATACCTATAAGAGACACTTGAGAGCTACGCCGAGGCGCCGATATGTGCCTTTTACATGCATATCTCGTAATTTCTATTACACCTGTTTAGTATACTTGCGGTTCCATCTATCGCGCCGCAGGTCGTGGGTTCGATTCCCACACAGACATGCATTTCTGTGTATGTCCTGAATCTGGGTGTTATTGTGTATATTAAGTAAGTATTTACAAACAAAAAGTAGTATATATATTATATCAGTTATCTGGTTTCAGTTTGGGATCAGATGACCGTGTGTGAGGAATGTTCTAGGTTTCTTTTTATACTTTAAGCCAGTTGAGTACCCATACAGTTTTCACGCAGGTACTTTTTTATTTGAGAAAAAATATTTGCACTAAGAACAACGTTTTTCTGTGTAGCTAATGTCAGAAGAGATTTATTTAGAACACACAAAAAGGAACCATAGATATACAAAATACATTCCATAGAGCTTAGGATAAATTCTATTTGATGTTGACATACCACAAAATGACTAACAGTCATTGCCATTTCTTTTTTATAAATACGATGCTTCACGATCTAATTGTATGTAACATTTAAATTCTAATAAATCCCCATTCTACAAAAACAATACATCGTCGAGATCAAATATCGTGTTACCTATATTATAATTTAAATCTACAAAGTACCATTAATGTCTCTATACTTTTAAATAAACTACTAAATTCTACAACAGGTACAATCTGCCTTGCTTTCGCAATACATCATGGTTTGAACTACTCAAGGCACAGTTCCTCTTATAAATCTAGATGTGTCTAAACATAAATCTCAAGATAAATACGAGGCGTAGTTGTATAACCACTTATTAGAAAGCTGCAGATAAATAAAGAGGGAAATAATAAAACTTTACCAAAGTATCCGCAGTAGTTTTAAACTCATGTGTCACAATAGATACAAAATGACAGCCATTTGGAACCTAAACGATGTGACACAGCTTCGGCGACACAGCTGTGGCAAAGGAACCTAAAGTTGATCGTAGATGGCGCCACTGTAATAATAGCGTATCACGTGATAGAACTTTTGTTTTACCATAACCAATGAGTAACATCGAGTGAAGTGCTTGTGGTGTAGCATGATTAGTCGTTGTTAATCGATCGGCAAAGTTAACCACCGTCGTGGTCGGTACCTGGATGGGTGACCGCCTAGTGGTATTTCAAATCGAGCGTTTCCGTGCTTCGAAAGGCACGTAAAGCCGTTGGTCCCGGTTATCACTTAATTGTGATAGTCGTTAAGCTAGTTGGATGCCTCAAGGCGGCTTGAAAAATTCCAACAGTAGGTTGACCACTAGCCTATCTCCACCGATCCGCAGTGGGCACGCGTAGTGGAGTATTGCCCATTCCCTTTCACCCTCATTTGTGAAAGGAGGCCTGTGCTCAGCAGTGGGATATTATAGGCTGATGATGATGATGATGAATGAGTAACAATCTTCCTAAAATCAGATCACAACATACTACAGACAACGATATTATCCTTGCCGGCAAGGCTCAGATGGCAGCTGACAAATTAGCAAATATTATACAATACCCGAACCGGGCACTATTACATCGTCCTAGCCAGCAAGGACTGTCACGACGTCCTACCCAGTTTCGTCCCGTTCAAGCGGCCCGAGCCACTATCCCGCCCCTTGTGTGCTTGTAAAAGTCAGCCCTCTCCCCCCGATAAAGCGCTGAGCCGAGGTCCGTGCCCCATTCAGAGCTGCTACCGAAAAGTACCTAACAATAACTGAGCAATCTTAAAAACTTTAAAAACCCCGTAAACTTTGGAAACTCACCTTCTATCTTCAGTCTTAATTCACCACTTATGTTCTATCCTGAAGATGTCACGCACGATATCGTCACGTTGTAGCCATGTCGTCGTCCCGGTGCTCGCTCACTCATACAACATCTTTAAGGCACAGACCTGCAGACCAGAATATGCTGGGCCTGTACCTTAAAAAACATGTGCAAAAGGCTACTCCATCTTATTAACTGCAATGCAAATTCTTATTGTATTAAATTTATCTACATCTATCATAACCATCATCTGCTTCTCCTGTTTCCAATTATAGTTATATAGTCATCACAATACATATGTACCTTCTTCCATGCGACTCTAGGGTGATAACCAGCCAGGCAGGTACCACAAAGTACGCTACCACCATGCATTTAGAATATTTTTTTCTCTTTTTCTGTAGTATCAGCATCATGGAGATCAGCATTCACTCCTTTCTTACTCATATGGTCTTCCTCTTCCCGTACATTACCACCCACTTACATATTCTCTCTTATTTACATGGCTTTTATCCCTCCTCATAGCATGTCTATAATCCATCGCCTACACTGGCCAACATTCTGAACCTTAAGAAAGACAGGTAATGGTGCCGATTCTGTTGTAAATCGCTCTAATCTAATTTTAGTCACATCACATCTCTTTCTTACAAACATTATTGAAAAAGGATAGACATATTTAAAGCTGTCAAATTAGTCTCTGCCGTCTTCATTTGCGGGTATTTAGACGTAACCGCGATAGATGACGATTTATATTGAAAACAAGCATTGTACTAATTTGACAGAACTAAATTTCGTACATCCTTTTCTTATGTATCATCCTTTTCTTGTGGTAAATTCAACTGTATGTACATAACGTTCATAAGTGCTTTACTAGGGCCTAAACTGAATAAATGACTTTTTGATTTGATTTGATTTGATATGTTCTTTGTTAGAAAGAGACATACTGAGACAAAAATTTGTTTAGTTGTAAACAACAGAGTCAGCACGATTATCACAGATGTATAACATAATCTAAATCTACCAATACATTAAATTAACAGAAAAAAACCTTTCAAACTGATGAAGCTTTCTTGAGCTCTGTCGAACTATAAACAATAGTGTAGGCAACACAATTGGTGAGTGTCCGGTCGATTAGGCGCCGCTTGCCGGACACTCCGGACACGCTGAACATTCCGGACATTGGTCGCAGTTTACTTATTCAATCACTGTACTGACCAATTATTAACTTTTTAACAAAAAAATAAACCGCCTTCAAAGTACACTAAAAAGTATGAAATAACTCTTATCTGACACTGTTAATTTATTTTTGAATTTTTAGTTGCATCTATATGAAATTTCTATGGGACCATTTCTGTATAAACCCCTTTCGAACAAAAAAAGAATTTTGCAAATCCGTCTATATATGACAGAGTTATGCCCGAACATACATAAAAAAACATACAAACATCTGAATTGATAACCTCCTCCTTTTTGAAGTCGGTTAAAAATAAGCACTGTATTTATGCCTTTACTTCATTCAAGTGATGTTTAAAATGAATAAATGTGTAACGAATGCTCACCGTGCACAACGTAACGTTACGTACCTTTTTTATCACTTTTTTGACCACTATCTCACCCTGGTAAGTAATATTGACCACACAATGCCTACCTTCTCAAGAGCAACGTCAAATACACCGGTAGAAAATTGCTAACAGAATTTGTACACGAGGTTTGGTAGCATCCCGAACTGGTCGTTTTGTCGTCACGTTGTCATCACAATATCGCCACATTCTCGCCGCGTTGAAACCTCGGTGGTCTGGTCACTAACTTATACAACATCTTTAAGAGGAAACACTGGTGGCGTTTGTTCCATACAAACGTAATCCTCAGTTTCCTCTCTGGATAATGACATGATTATTTTACCATGCAATCTGTAGGTACCACTGTGTGTCTCTCGGTTGTGTTTTTCTCCATAAATTAATTATTATAAGAATTAGGAGCCTTCTAAAATGACAAAAACTGACCATTTTTATTGCCCTTATCAGACGACCAGCGAACAAAGACGAATATAAAATAAAACAAAGGAAACCCGACAGCCCTTCTTATTATGATTGTTGAAGCAACTGACGACTTTTAGTTTTATTACCGACACCGAACACTTTTGGTTCGTCAACGAGTATGTGTAAAGTGGAAGCAACTGGACACAAACAATGTTTCCGTCTACGCAGGGAGTGGCTGATTTCATACTGATTCTGGTAGCTTGTATCCGTACAAGACACAAAAGTGTTCACGTTTGTGCAGCGCCTAAAGAAATGAAAATGAAATGAAAAATTAATTTATTTCCACCAGAACGCACAGAATAATAATATATAGGTACACACAAAATAACTAAATATATTATAACTATATTACTATATATATATATATAACTATATTAGTTAAAGCTAGTTTAACTAATATACTGAGTATATGGTTCACTTACACGTAATGAACATTACAGTTATCACATTGACTATGACAGTAAGATGATCAATAAAATAAATGTCACAATTAAAACAGTGTTTTAATTAAATAGCAGTAAGTCCGTAAATATAACAAACCACAACACAGATCCCTTCAACCTCCACAGTATAAAGATTTTATAGATTGTAATCATCAACACGCCACGGACATGATTAAAGCGTGGAACTTGTTAAAACTTGTACTACTCAATGAATAAACTGTGGAAAGTTTGAAAATAAGTCGACATCACGTAAAGGCATCCGCAACTCAAGTCTGAGATCGCCCGGAGCGATAACTCAGCCCCTATCTTGATGTTGGAAACTTTCAACCGGTGCCTTAACACTATTCCTAGATATTTATATTGATGTAAAATTGTAGGTTTGTCTGTGGCGATATGCTTTTACTTTGATTTTTAGAGATTGGTCTCTGTGAGCTGTAGAACTCGCGAGAGGCCCAAGTCTGATATTACAATTGTGTTCCAATAAACTATCAGTGGTGTCAAAATTTACACATTTAACAGTTTTGGTAGTCTACTAGCGTCGTATAATAGCGTCATAATGGCGCCATAATAGCTTTCCGTTGATTTTCCACTAAAACTACAATCGTGCCACAATGATCTTTTATATGCCAATTTTGACAGTTTTTGTACAAAACATTTTTTTCATTCATTATGAGACCATGAATTAGTAGACTGCGCACATCGGCTCAATGATTATGGAATTGCAATATTATAAAGGTTTCGTGACAGTTTTGGCACACTTGTCCCCCTGTTCACAAAATTTCACGAATCGGTTGAATAATGCGACCTGTAGAGAAGAACAGCTGGACGTCCTTCGGACATCAGGACCAGCGTTGCCAGACGTCCCGATTTTGGCGGGACGTCCCGATTTTAAGCCCAAAATTAATAGTCCCGCGCGGGACAGGCTCAGTCCCGCTTTTCGAGGAATACTCGACAGTGAAATCATTGTTGGACGTAGAAGTGGGAAATTATAAAGACACCACTACACAGAAATGGCACCAGCTTTTCCGTGACGCGTCTTAAACACCACCTCAGTGGTGTTTAAGGAGAGCGCACCATAGTACGCTAAATATCACTGTGACATACAAAAATCAAACTTCTAAGTGAACGCAATCAAAAGATACGGCCGTATATGCCGCATATTTTGCAAAGGAATCAAAACCTATAGGGTACTTCCCGTTGACCTAGAATCATACAATTTGGCAAGAAGAAATTCCATGTAGCACAAGTAAAGGAAGAAATCCGTAAAGCGTTATGTTGTCATAACACAAAAAATAAATGATTTTTGCTAGTTTCTACGGAATCGTCGGTGCGCGAGTCCGACTCGCACTTTGCCGTTTTTTTTAGTATGTCCCGCTTTCGGCGATAGAATCCCGCTTTTTTACTCAAGATGTTACAAAATCCCGCTTTGCCCGAAAATAAATCTGGCAACGCTGATCAGGACAGACTTACGAATAAAGTCAGGGCGGTACCCTAGTCAAGCTATATGTTCGTACATACATCGTCGGGAAGCTCTCTCCGCCCCGATCGGTCGTTGTATTTATATTTCAACTGGGTTACTCGAAGCACTTTTCAAATATTAAATGAAACTTAAACGGTGAAGTGTGCACCCAAGTTTACTGCGAGTCGATTATCTATAAAGTTTCAAAGACACATATTGTGGTACGTACGGAGTTTATGAGTTTTTTCACTCTTATCTTCATAAACTATTGAAGAAAGTCTATATTGAGATATTTTATGGTCTATTCAAGTCTTGAAGACGAAGACTCTTTTATTTTCTGTTTGGTTCGGTTTTTGCTAATAAGTAACCCCCTTATTCATAATCGCTTTTTAACTTAACCAGTGTAATAGTGTGCCCCGTCTCACTCTTTTGATCACCAAATGTCGATTTCTCCATGTCACTAGCTATCTGCATGCCAAATTTCATGATGATCGGTTGAGTAGTTAAGGCGTGAAAGCGTAACAAACAAACAAATAAACACTCACTTTCGCAGGATACATTTTGTATAAAAAAATATTTGAAACCATTGTCTTAAAATGTAAAAAAAACCTAGCTACCCCCGCGGTTTCACCCGTGTTACCGGGATAAAAACGAGCCTAAAATACTTGGGGATAAAGTAGCTTAATATTAGTAATTTCTCGAGTCCGACTGGTTCCAGAGTTCCGTTTAAACAAACAAAAAACTCTCCCGCTTTATTATATTAATATACATACATTATTGTGCTTTCGTAATTTCAGAGTTGGTCGAAAAGATGACAATATTATTGCGTACTCTATAAAGAACTTTTAATAAGCAAAACCCAAAAGGCAAAAAACATTCCACAAACTGTCGGCATCTCGCTCCTCGCAACCTGTTCTCAACTATCCAAATTCTCCCAATTACGTGATCAACGGCGTTCCCAATTTCCAAGCATGCTCCGGAACTTGTACATGCTTGTTAAAATTCAGCTCAATATGATCCTCGTCCAATTATTTTGTAACAACAAGCGAATATATTTTTATAATCAAGAGAAATGAAAAGAAAATAAAACACCTCGTTTCAATGGAAAAGATAACATTACCAATATGGCGGCGCGGTCAAAATTGAATGAAAACAATCGAATTATCATATACTCGATGCAGGAGAGGTTTTTTTTTTTTTTGTTATACGACTATGTCGGTAAACAAGCATACGGCCAGCCTTAAGGTAAACAAGTACCGTAGTCATATGGTCGCTTGCAATGCAACACACGAGGCATCACTCACGCGTTACCGACCCTTCCCCCTCCCCAATGAGCTCTGGCGACCTTACTCACGCGCAGGAACACAACATAAAGTTATTTGGCTGCGGTATTCTGTAAGGTGGAGGTACATTTCCAGTCGAGCTGCTCTTTGAGCGAATAAACGCTATGCTCTACCTCTCTTTTTTTATACTACTATACACAAAACACCCGTCTGTTGGTCAGCGGTTACTAAGCCTATAGATGCTTGCAACACCAGAAGCATCTGACAATAAACTTGAGCATTTGGTAGTGTAGGTACTTTGTAGTACCCCACTTGGCTAGCTATTACCCTGCCATGGTGAAAATCTGTCAGCAACTGCAAAGTTTTTTTTTTACGATCTTTGGCCATTTCGTCATTGGTGAGATTGTTAAGGCATTTATAAACAATTGACTCTACGATCGGTTCATCTCTATCCAGAGAATTATCGTGACTAGCATCCCAAAAAAGCATATTTTATTGTTTATTTCATATAAAAAACGTATTATCTTGTAGATTTTTAGCCGCATCGTTCTACGATCCGGCTCGAAGGATCAATATAAAAATCTTTTTATTTAACATGGTAAACGTAAATTATAAATACTTTACTAACTAAATCATTTATTCATGTCTTAATTTTTATAGCATTATAAGTGTTTGCCACATCGTTCTTTGATCCGGTTCGAAGGACCAATAAAAACACTTTTTTTTTAATTTAACGCAAATTAAAAATACGCTACTAACTAAATAATTTATTTATGTCTTAATTTTTTATAGCATTGTAAGTGTTTGGTATATACAACGAGTCCGCGGTCCGGTGCGCATAGTTGCGGACCTTCAAACGGAGGAGCTCGTAGAACAGCCGGATCCGAGGATGCACTGGGATCTTGAACGTCTTCAGCCTGTCTAGGATCGGACGCACCTGGGGAAGAAAGTTTTGAGGGTTTTTGTAAAGATAGTTATGAGGCTTTTCAGAGCTGGTAATTGCGAGTAGCAAACAATTTACTAGAATATCACATAGATTCTATTTTGAATCCCAAACTTCCATATGGAGGCAGTCAAATTGTAAAAACGGAAGGTCAAGGTCTAATAAATCAGAGTAGATCTGAATAAGGGATTCCGTCATCGAATCATTCAAGCTATGTAAAGAAAGAAAAGAAAGAAAAAACATTTATTTCGACATACACACAACATTACAGAATTATATATTACATTACAAAATAAACAAATACCTAAATACATTTGAAAAAATAAATAAACATAAACATTCAGTAATATTGTGCGATGTCGAAAAAGGATTACGACTCAGTTATTACTCCAAGGTCTGTGGTACATACCTTGGAACTGGTTTTCAGTCGAACCCTTTCCGACATCACAAAAAAAAAAGAAAACTTATGTAGGTGCAGAGTGAATAACAGCTCCATTCCAGGTCGGTCGAACCGGACCGCGGTCCAACTATACATGTCGGACAGTTGTATATATGCAGATTGCTGAGAAAACTTCATAAGCGCGATGCAGGATGTTGAGCCTTTGCATGCGTGAGGCAGGATAATGTGGCACCACGCCATCTATCTATCGGCCTGTGAACTTCATTATGTAGTTGGTCGTTGTAAAGCCATCTCTCATCTAATATGTTTATTTTGTAAAGAAAGATGCAGAATTAACCAACGAAACTACGTACATGGACATAAGTGTCTTTATCCTTAATTTTATTACAAAGTAATCAATCGTAATTTACTCACATCCTTTTCTAAAGCTTGGTCATTCTTGACATTGCCAAAGTCTCTATCGACTGTGACGATGTGTGTGCACTCCTGTCAACAAAAAGAGGCACTTTAGAAATTGCCACAATCTTCAATGTCCCATCGCCTTCCACAATGTCATCGCTTCTTTGCTTGCCTGCACACTGTCTCCAAAGAAGAACTCGTCTCGTCATATGTCGTGTAATCATCATCATCATCATATCAGGTACGTATCATATCAGGTAAAAGTTATCAGATCTCATGTAGAGTCAAGCGTATAACTCTACAAGCCCTAACTTCACAAACTCTACACAACGTAGGCAAAATATGTGGCTTGGCCGTTTCGCTACTACAAGAACTATAACTACAGAAAAGTAATTAACAGTGAGTACATTTTTCACCTTACGCCCAAGTGACGGTAGCGAAACGGCCGAACCACATATTTTGACAAAGGTGTAGAGTTTGTGAAGTTAGGGCTTGTAGAGTTAGGGCGTGTAGAGTTATAAACTTGGCTCTACATGAGATCTGATAACTTTTTGACAGTACCAGACATATGGTCTCGTCTTGGCAACATTTTACATGAAAATGTTTTTGGTGGGATACTACTTTTTGTTTGTAAATACATACTTATTATACATAATTACACCCAGACTCAGGTCACACACATGTTTATAGACACAAATGCATGTGCTGTGTGGGAATCGAACCCACGACCTGTGGCGCAGCACCACTCTCCGGTACTTCACTTTTCCCATTCACCCACTGCTTGCGTCTGCAAGTCATCAGTTGAGAACTCGTCTAACCTATTGGTTTTTAGTTCTGCGCTATCGCAGAATGAAAGATAAGGCCTATCCACTGCTATTTCAACTTATTCTCGTTTAGGAAACATTCGTTTTACAAACACACTTACAGCGACATATATAACAATAAACGCACAATAGATCGCTGTTCTGTACATATCACAACAACTTTGGTCACAAGATGGCCGCGACGCATGTATTTCATTAATTTCACGCTTTGTGAACACAATTATTTGTTATTGTATTGTTAACTTAAGTGCTTACCATGAACATAATTTGCTGAAATACGATCTAAAGAAAAAATTGATTTTTTTATACTACGAAATCAGTAAACTTACAGTCCGCCTGATGGTAATCGGTTACGGTAGCCATATGGACGCTTGCAACACACGAAGCATCGCTCACGCGTCACCGACCTTTCCCCCCTCCCCAATGAGCTCTGGCTACCCCGAAAATAACTGATGCATGTACGGTTATTTTCGGATATCCCTGGATCTGAGGGATGTTTTTATGACGTCACTATTTGGACCACCTATATACCACAGGCTATGAGTAAAAATGGCGTCAACCATCGCTACGCGAATTTCAGGGGCCCTAGTATGCTATTACAGTTGTGTTCCAATGAACTATCAGTGGTGTCAAAATTGACACATTTTACAGTTTTGGTAGTTTACTAACACAATAGCGTCATAATGGCGCCATAATAGCTTTCCGATGATTTTCCACTGAAACTACAATCGTGCCACAATGATCTTTTAGTTATCAATTTTGACAGTTTTTGTACTAAAATTCTTTTCGTTCATTGTGAGACCATTATGAATTAGTAGACTGCGCACATCGGCTCAATGGAATTGCAATAGTATCGTGTCAGTATGACATTTTAGCAGACTTGGCCCCCAGGTTGATTCGCGATCTGTCACCTCTTTTCTCTCTTTCGTTCTTCTTTATGTCCATGAAACAAAACCTTATGATTATGGACGTGAGATACTGTAAATCATTGTCAAAATTTTAACGAAATGCTATGCAATGCTTTGAAACAAAAATCCCCAGTCGGCGTGCGGCTATCATGAGTGATAAGAACTTCGCGGATGTAAGCCGCCACGTGCCGTGAAGTTAGCTATAATTTTATCGTAGGTACGAAAACGGTGAGCCTAATACACATGATACTAAACTAAATGATTATTTTGATGTTAAAACTTCATTAGCGGCGTTGTGCACTTTTTGGAATGGGTAAAAAATTTTAATCTCGCGTCAGATTTCACATGACCCTCCCTGATCGAAAATTTAAGATTGAATGAAGACAGAGGGAGAGTAGTTGCAAATTAGACTGTATTTATACTGGGGTTATGTTCATATTATTATAATATTCTCTAGCTAGCCTGAAGATAGGTACCATTTTTGTTCCCATTTTAAGAAAATAAAAAAATCTTATTCAAAAGTATTATATGTATCTTGTATCTTGAACTAGCTTTCCCTTGTATAAAAACACTATGTGAAAAATGTCTAGTTTCAAAAATGCACAACGTTAATATTCAAGTTTTCACTTCTGCCGGCACTCCCGGAGTGCAACCCGTTGTTTTTTTATTTATTTAGTATTTTGGCTTTAAGCTCATAATATAGCCTGTTAAACCGAAGTAGAGTTCACTTTGCTTATAGTTTATTTTAATTTTTTTTCTATTCTCAATCTTGTTTCGGTCTTTTTAGTGCATTACTTTTAAATTGTCTTTTATATGCAGTCGGGTTTTTGTTTTTTTAAACGCTCTATACTCTAGAACTATCAGTCGAATTGGGAAAAATTTACATTAAGTACCTTTAACTTAATATTGAATTAGGGTGTTATTTAAATAACGACAAATCTACCTTAAAAAAGTAAAAATACTCTTTATTCATCTATGGTAGGTAACTAATCAGTGGTACATGGCACATCAGATAGTGCCTAACTGCCTTGAAGATACTATTTAGTGAGATCCCGCGATAGCCTGGTCCCGTTACAAGCCATTTGCATCGTAAAACAACTATCCTCGTTTTACATAAAGTACAATTGTTTCGTTCGGTTCGCCGCTTCTGATTGAATAATTTATTCTATTTTAAATGGGTGTAGGATGTTTATATTTAGGTAGGGCAGGAGGTGGCCGCTCGCAACTGCGAGCGGCCAATAAATAAGAATGTCAATAAATAAGGCGTTGAAGCTTGGCTCGTTTATTGTCTATAGTAAATAAAATCTTTGATGATGATCGCTTTTGACGAGCAATTGTAGTGGCGCCGTAAGTGTATAGGAACTTTTTTGTGAACTTATATTGGAAATGTATAGCTTGATCTGTAGCCGTGCGTACATATCAAAAATGAACTTAGCATTATAAGTGTTTTTTTTAAGTATTTTTTGTACGATAAAGGGGTACGAACTTTTTTGTATGGGAGCTGGCATAACCACCCGCCGCCATTTTGTTTTTTTTTCAATGTGGCGGCGCACGGTGTAAGTGGTATATTTGGGTAGAGGACATTTATACAAACAAAAAATGTTAAGCAATATGGTGACCTAAAGTGTCACGTTTCCGAGATATTTGGAGGTAAAGATCGCTATATGAGAATAACGACAATCATTAAAAATGAACTTATTACGTGTTTATATGCATTAGATTGTATTCAAATGATAGTTCCCAGGTTGATGTAGCTTTTTATTAGAATATAGCAAAACAAATAACACGAAAAAACAATATTCATTAATTGGTTACCTACTAAACCGCATCGCTATATTCGCAATGAAACACAATGGTGTCAAGTAGCTCGGATCGTAGTGGTTAACTTGTTTTCCATGTCTCCGTTATTAAACAAAAATGACAATACTTGTCTTAAAATATAATGTTACCGAGATTTTGGAATATCGATGTATAAATAATATGAGAAGAATGACAATAGTTTAAAGTTGATTAAGTACAATTTATGTTATTGTTTTCAAGCAATAAACTGTGGTCAAATAATTATTGCATCACGGTTTTAAAAATAAAATAATACACATAATAGAAACAAGCCGTGACCTCAAACCTTTAAATAAAAGGATTAGGCGGTAAGCGCACGGAGGAAAGAAAGAAGGCTTCTTTCTTTCCTTCGTGGGTAAGCGGTTACCGTAGCCTATGGACGCTTGCAACACCAGGGGTATCACTCGCGCATTGCCGACCCTACAGAAATCTCTTCACACCTTTTTTAAGGAACCCCACGCTGTACTCCGTTGTCAAACCTTTAAATAAAAGGATTTTTTTAAATTACTTAGGTAGCAAATAAACATATATACGGCCCGCCTAAGCGGTAAGCGCACGGAGGAATGAAAGAAGGCTTCTTTCTTTCCTCCGTGGGTAAGCGGTTACCGTAGCCTATGGACGCTTGCAACACCAGGGGTATCACTCGCGCATTGCCGACCCTACAGAAATCTCTTCACACCTTTTTAAGGAACCCCACGCTGTACTGTCTTGGGAAAACCACGGCGGGAGCTCATTCCATAGTCTAAGCGTTCGCGGAAGAAAGCTCCTTTGAGACCGCATAGTTCGAAACTATTTTGGTTCCAATGTGTGAGGATGGACTCCTCGTCAATGGCGAGACTTGCGATGGTAGAAGGTAGCCGTGGGCATCAGATTAAACAATTCTACAGAACACTGTCCGTTGTACAAGCGGTAGAACACACATAAGGAGGCAAAATCTCTCCTCAGATTGAGGGGCCCTAAGCCGCTTGTGAGCTGGGGACCGTCGACAATTCTAATAGCACGTCGCTGAACCGAGTCTAAAGGCCCAAACTGGTATCCAGGAAAGAGCAGTACTCCATATAAGGCCGGACTTGCGACTTGTTAAGTTGCAGCCTTTGCCCCGATGTTAAGTACTGCGTCGCTCTGTTGAGCACTTCGAGTTTTTTGGATGCTAGCTTAACCTTGTCTTCTAGACGGCCTATTGACGTCGTTAGAAATGTCGATGCCGAGGATCCCGATGCTTTCACTGATGTTCGTGTTCTGGAATCGTGAAGTCACAGCAAATGGGGTTTTCTTAGCGGTGAACGCGCAGACTTGAGTCTTAGTGGGGTTGAAATGGATTAGGTTTAGTCGACCGTAATCGGATACACTAGTTAGTGTGCTCTTGATTTCTACACAAGCCGTTCGCGGCTTTTCTCCACCACGAAATGGGGAATATTTGCAATGAGCGTCCTCTGTACAATGAATACCGTCAATAGACATCATTTCATTGATATGCAGCAGCAACAGTGTTTGGGACAGAACAGACCTTTGCGGGATGCCAGCATTTATGTCTCTCAGCTCGTATGCATCTGCTGGACAAAAAATCGGCGACCCATTTGCATAGTCAATGATATGCTGTCTATTGACGGCATTCATTGCTATGCGGACGACAGTACAGGGGACGCTCAATACGCGGGCCGTGCAAATATCCCTCGTTCCGAGGTGGAGGAAAGCCGCGAACGGCTGGTGTCTGAAATCGAGAGTACACTAACTAGTGTCTCCGATTGGGGTCGACTAAACCTAGTCCATTTCAACCCCACCAAGACTCAAGCCTGCGCGTTGTAGTAGGAAAGTAATTAAAAATATTGTTTTTCGTGGTCCTAGTTTAACTCTCTCCTAAAAAATTGATAAATCAACCTGGGAACTATTATTTTAATACAATCGAATGCATATAAACACGTAATAAGTTAATTTTTAATGATTGTCGTAATTCTCATATGGCGATCTTTACCTCCAAATATCTCGGAAACGTGACACTTTAGGCCACCATATTGATTAACATTTTTTGTTTGTATAAGTGTCCTCTACCCATATATATCAGTTTCATCGTGCGCCGCGACATTGAAAAAAAACTAAAATGGCGGCGGCTAGCTATGCCACAAAGGTTCTAACCCCTTTATTTTACGCCAAAAATATGTTTTTGATTTAACATTTATATTCATTTAATATTTAACAGATAAATAATATTTGGAATGGAATTCTATGCGAAGCCTTGCTTTGTCATTGTTTTCTTTTTTCTTTAGATGCCAAATAAATTGTTGACGAACCCTACCAGGAGTAGAGGTCTGGACGGGTACGAGCAGCTTGAAATGAAACTCGATTTGTGCGGTGAAATAATCTTGGAACTTGTACTGCAGTATTGCCTCTTTCTGACTTGTTCTTGTAAGGAGAGTGCGTAGAGAAATGAGTGCCGTATGGGCCTGACTGCGCTGTTTATATTGTAATTTTAATCTTTGCGCATGCCTATGTCAGATTTGTAAATGATTACAGTGCAATATTATTATTATTAGCAATATACAATCGGTTGCTATGGCAACGGATCAATGTTGAAAAGTGGCAATACCGTGCGAGAGCCCTATCAAAATTCTTTATTTAAAAATGCTTATATCTAATACAAAAACAATGTAAAACTATCAATAATTATAAAATAATAAACAATAAATCATCCTAGTACATAAACAATAGCCTAAAACCTTAAAGTAAACAATATAAAATTTCTTATTCTAAACTTAGCTTATGTAAAGTAGGTATATAATATAATTATAAGATCTTTATTTACATTGGAGTGGGCAGGCATACATAGCATAATGTGTTATGTGCGGGTCGAGGGACGATAGAGGCATGTTAAAGGGTGTAGTCGTGAACAGTCTCCCCCTCGTGCGAAGATGAGTTTCTGAGCACCATATACAGAGTTTCACGACGTCATGCTATCTTCACTATGCGGGATGTGGGTCGTCGTAGCTCTCCAGCTGTGGTTCTAACGTCTACTACTCGAACTTTGCCATCGGGGCCTGGGTAAGTATGAGTAATCTGCCCTCTCGGCCATACTCCTCGAGGTAATGATGAATCGATGATGAACACGATGTCTCCGACTTCTGGGTTGGTGAATCCCTTGGAGTTGGCACTATACCTAGGTGTTATAGTAGGTAGGTATTCGGTGAGCCATCGATTCCAAAACAAATCAGTCAATCTTTGTACAGTTTTCCAGTTGGCTGTACCTATTAGATTTTTGTCGTCGAATGTACCCATTATCACGTTGGACTGCGTCGAGCAAAAAGTGAAAAAAGGGCAGTTACGGTTAAGTTGATATTAATGAAAATAATTTGTTTATACAGTGAAAATCTACATAAATGTTACAATAGATAATGTATTTACAATGTTTGTGAGGCAAACATATGGAATATGGTATAGGTTTTTTAATGGACTCTTATGAAGTTGAGCAAAAGTCTACAATAATGCGTGCTGGGATTCAAAAGATTTCGTATATTTTTCCTTAGAAATATTCTGTAGAAATGTAGTCAGTTAATTCTCTAATATGTAATCTTGCAGTTTTGCGACTGATATTTTCATTATATTGTCTAGAAGATTTATTATGATTTTATTCAAAATGCGCTCCGAATTCGCCATACATTTTTACTATGGGCGCGCGACGTTAAATATATACGTGAGATACGCGCTCGAAAATTTAGTCGACCACGAGAGCTCAGAGAGAGACCACGTCTCTTTGCGGAACGACTGCTTAGGAACACTCGATCGCGATCTAACGTGTACGCACACTCTAAATCAAACAGCATAACGACATAACTTTAGTTTTTCGTTTTTTGAGGATAATTTAATATTATTTTTATTACTTTTGTTTAATTTGCAATGTTAATCAGTTAGTTTGCTTAGGTCAAATCTTGCAAGCTGAATCTTTTCTCAGAATTTTGAAAAAGTGTCCGCCATGTTGAACTTTTTAGGTACTGGTCCGATTGCTCTCAAAATCGATATTTGTGAGTCCTTGAGGTCACAAAACAAGAATCTTTTCTCAAAATGTTCAAAAAGTGTCCGCCATTTTGAACTTTTTAGATACTGGTCCGATTACTCTCAAAATCGATATTTGTGAGTCCTTGGGGTCACAAAACAAGAATATTTTCTCAGAATGTTGAAAAAGTGTCCGCCATGTTGAACTTTTTAGATACTGATCCGATTGCTCTCAAAATCGATATTTGTGAGTCCTTGGGGTCACAAAACAAGAATCTTTTCTCAAAATGTTGAAAAAGTGTCCGCCATGTTGAACTTTTTAGATACTGGTCCGATTGCTCTCAAAATCGATATTTGTGAGTCCTTGGGGTCACAAAACAAGAATCTTTTCTCAAAATCTTGAAAAAGTGTCCGCCATGTTGAACTTTTCAGGTGCTGCTCCGATTGCTCTCAAAATCGATATTTGTTAGTCCTTGGGGTCACAAAACAAGAATATTTTCTAAAAATGTTGAAAAAGTGTCCGCCATGTTGAACTTTTTAGATACTGGTCCGATTGCTCTCAAAATCGATATTTGTGAGTCCTTGGGGTCACAAAACAAGAATCTATTCTCAAAATTATGAAAAAGTGTCCGCCATGTTGAACTTTTTAGGTGCTGGTCCGATTGCTCTCAAAATCGATATTTGTGAGTCCTTGGGGTCACAAAACAAGAATCTATTCTCAAAATGTTGAAAAAATATCCGCCATGTTGAACTTTTTAGATACTGGTCCGATTGCTCTCAAAATCGATATTTGTTAGTCCTTGGGGTCACAAAACAAGAATCTTTTCTCAAAATATTGAAAAAATATCCGCCATGTTGAACAAATATCGATTTTGAGAGCAATCGGAGCAGCACCTAAAAAGTTCAACATGGCGGACACTTTTTCAAGATTTTGAGAAAAGATTCTTGTTTTGTGACCCCAAGGACTCACAAATATCGATTTTGAGAGCAATCGGACCAGTATCTAAAAAGTTCAACATGGCGGACACTTTTTCAAGATTTTGAGAAAAGATTCTTGTTTTGTGACCCCAAGGACTCACAAATATCGATTTTGAGAGCAATCGGACCAGTATCTAAAAAGTTCAACATGGCGGACACTTTTTCAACATTTTGAGAAAAGATTCTTGTTTTGTGACCCCAAGGACTAACAAATATCGATTTTGAGAGCAATCGGACCAGTATCTAAAGAGTTAAACTAACTGCAACAAAACTTGATATTTATTAGGTATTTATACAAATATATTATTTTGATGACAATTGCGTTTACATAATATATGAATAGAATATGGATACATTAATTAGTATTCCATACTAGTAATTAGCTACACATAATACAATGTCCTCTCATTGTAACTGATGTCAATTAACACTAAATATTATTATTTTAAAATTTTAATTTACTTACTTATATCGTGCGGGTGCAAACGGCCAACCAAGCTGAGAGTACTGACTGTTGTGTGCGTGTCGACACACACAACGCTAACCCGCAGTAAAACACCTATTTGCCGCGCGCTGCCTTCGCACGACGCCCTCTTGAAGTGATTTGGAGTCAAACTTTCTTTGTCTTGAGGGTCTAATGAGACGTCGGTAAGTGGACGTGAGTTTATTAAGTGTTCAGCTTCCAACAATATTGTATGCAGGACTTCTTCACGTGGCTGACGAGATTTTAAGGTGGCAGATAGCGCGACCTTGACAGAGCGTACTAAGCGCTCCCAGGCTCCACCCATGTTAGGTGCCCCAGCAGGTATGAACTTCCATTTGATGCCTTTCTGTTGAGCCTTATCAGTCAGTTTTTTCAGTTCCATTTGCATGTCCTTGTTAGCGCCTACAAAGTTGGTTCCGTTATCACTGTACATTATAGATGGCGCTCCTCGCCGTGCTATCATTCGGCGGAGTGATAAGATCATACTGTCGGCAGACAGAGACGGCACTATCTCTAAGTGCACTGCGCGTGTAGTTAGGCATGTATAGAGTGCGACCCATCTTTTTTCTTGTTTGCGGCCTACTGATATGATAAGAGGGCCAAAATAGTCAACTCCGGTGCATGTGAAGGGCGGTTGATGTTGTTGTAGGCGTTCTGGTGGTAAGTCGCCCATGGGGGCCGGTATAGGTAGGTACTTGTGCGTTCTGCACCAATCGCATTCTCGCGTTATAGACTTCAGCGTGTTTCGTAGCGAAGTAATGTAGTACTTTTGGCGTATTTCATTCATAACTGTATTATGATTGGCGTGATTGTAGTCGCAGTGATATTGTTGTATAAGCAACTTTGTAATCGGGTGCTTGCCGTCTAGTACTATGGGTTCCTTGTATGTGTCACTCACACAGTCAGCTGATGATATACGAGTTTCGATTCTTATTATGTCGTTTCTGAGCGTCAATGTTAGCCTTTTTAGGCGCGAATCTTTTTCGTTAGGTACTTGGTTATTTCGTAGCGATTTTAATTCGCTCGCCCAACTTTCTTGTTGTATGGCTTTGACGAGCAGTGTCTCGGCATACTGTAGGTACTCTACGGGTAAAGGTACGGTACGGGTGGTAATCGTCGGCGCACGTTCGATAGGAGTTTGTTTACGTTTTCGTTCGTATTTTCTCCATGATTTGTCTTTGACGGTTTTCTTTATGGCGGCGACGGGTTCCGGTTTTTTCTTGACCTTGGCTTTGAATGTGTCAACGCTGTGTAATAATCGTGCCGTAGCTCGTTGTAGGCGTTTCCACGAAGAAAACCTCGATACGTCGGGAATAGGTATTTCGGTCCGTCGTATGGTGGCTACGATTTTAGACTTTTCTTCGCCTGTGGTAGGTATGGAGCGGTCGCTCTTATCTTCCGGCCACTGATTAGAGTTGTATTGTAGAAATTCGGGGCCGTTGAACCAACGATGATGAATGGTGAAGTTTCTCGGGGTTGATCTGGTGGCGTCGTCGGCGACGTTTTCGTCGGTGGGTATCCACCGCCATTCTGTTGGTTTGGTTGAGTCCTCGATTTCTGCCAACCTGTGCGCGACAAATGGTTTGAATGTACGCGGATCGGCTTTTATCCATGCTAAAACGGTGCGCGAGTCTGACCAAAAATATCTCTTTGTGACTTTTGTTTGGATTTCTTTTTGAATATTGGTCGCCAGTCTGCAACCTAGGAGCGCTGCTTGCAACTCCAATCTAGGTATTGACGTGGGTTTCAGTGGTGTTACTTTAGCTTTTGCTGCTAATAATCTCACGCTGGTTTTGTTGTTTTCTATGGTTTTCCAGTATGTAGCTGCTGCGTAGGAGCTCTCGCTCGCGTCCACGAACGTGTGCAGTTCTCCCTCTTCGCACGAGCTAGTGCACCTGGGTATGTCTAGGTGTTGCAGATGTTCCAGGCTGTCGAGCCACCTCATCCAGTCTTCCATGAGTGTGTCGGGTATGCTTTCATCCCAGTCGGTCCCAGCTCGCCAGAGTTGTTGTATAAGCTTTTTTCCTTGTATAAGGACGGGCGTGGCTAGTCCTAAGGGGTCGAACACTGACATCACCGCACTGGTGACTTCCCTTTTTGACGGTGGTCTGACTCCTTCTTTCACCTCCTGAGGTGTGTTTCGCAAGTTAAGTGTGTATTGCATTGCATCCCTTTTGACATTCCATAACATGCCTAATGTTTTCTCAGTCTGATCTTGCCCTAATGGGACCTGATCGGTTTGAGAGTTCTTCTCGAAGCTTTCAATTGCTTGTGTGTCGTTCGATGCCCATCCTCGCAGCACGAATCCGCCGGCCCGGTGGATACGATCGACTTGTTGTGCCGTGTTTTTGGCTTCGGTGACAGTTTGAAAACTTTGTAGGTAGTCATCCATATAGTGACATCTTTGGATAGCATATACAGCGTCCGGTTGTTCTTGACTGAATTCCTGGGCATTTCTGTCCTTTACATAGATAGCTGAGCATGGAGACGACGTTGCACCGAAAATTAATGACTTCATTCGGTATTCGCGGGGTTCGGAGTCTGTCTCGTTTTCTCTCCATAGAAAACGCAAGCTATCTCTGTCTTCTTCGCGCATGCCTACTCGCAAGAACATTTCTTTGATATCGGCTGCGACGGCGATCGGTCCGCCTCGAAAACGTATTAAAACGCCGAATAGTGATTGAAGTAGGTCTGGGCCAGACAATAATGCGTCGTTAAGGCTCTTTCCGTTTGTGCGCGCCGCTGCGTCAAATACTAAGCGCATTTTGCCCTTCTGTGGGTGTACGACGGCGAAATGGGGTAAATACCATGTTCGAGATGATGTCGGTTGACTCGTTGCTGGTTCCGCATATCCGCTTGCTAATAGGTTTTGAATCTGTTCAGTGTATTTTTTCCTGAAATCTTCATTTTTTGCAATTTTCTTCTCAATACCTATCAATCGTTGCATAGCGTTGGCGCGGTTGTTTGGCATCGTTTCATTATCGGTTCGCCATAATAACCCGCATTCGAATCTTCCATCGGAGAGACGTTTCGTTGTCTTATCAAGTATTGCGAGCGCTCGTTGTTCCGGGTCGCTTGCTGGCTTCTTGGGTGTTATACCCAAAGAGTCAAGGTCGAAATGTGACTTGATTAAGCATTCGATGTCCTCGTTTTTCTTTTGTAGGTGACCCACGAACGAAACTGGCTTTGGTGCTTCCGACCTGCATCCATGTAGTATCCAGCCGAGGCTAGTTAATGATGCTACCGGCTGATTGCTGTTTCCCGATTTTAACTCCCTTGTGACAATCAAGTGCCAGTTGTCTTGGCCAATCAAAATAGCTGGTTTCATCCTTTCGTATTGGATCTGATCTTGGATGTCGTAAAGGTGGACACATCCAGCGATATCGTCTTGTCGCACTGATTGTGATGTGAGGTTGAGTTCGTTGATAGTGTAGGCTCTCAAGTTTTCGTAGTTTCTAGCGAACAGGCCCTTTATACGTAGCTTGAGTTGGCGCGAGTTGTTCGTCTTCATTTGCTGTCCACTAATGCCCTCTATTGTTAAAACTTCTGTGGGTCCGTCGGCTCCTATCTCGTCGGCAACCTCGTTCAATAACAATGTTACGGTGGATCCTTCGTCGAGGAGGGCTGCCACGGTTTTAGTACCGGTAGGTCCGCATAACTCCACAGGAACGATCTTTAGGTATGCCTTTGTTGAGTTTAGGTGGTTTACAGACGCGATTTTCAGTTCTTCTTTTTCAGGTTTTTCATGAAGTAATGCATGATGTTGCCTCGTGCAATTATTTTCTCCACACGGGTTGGCTTTGCATGTTGAGTGTCTGTGGTTCGATTTCAGGCACTTGAAACACACCTTTAGTTTCTTGACAATTTCCCATCGATTTTTCACGGTTTCCTTGAGAAAATGAGGACATTTCACTAGTCCATGTTCTTTTTTACAGACGAGACATGTGATTGGTTGTTGTTTTCCTCCGGTAGTTGCGAGGACAATATCTTCTCTCTCTTTCACCGGTGTCTCGTTCAACGTAATAGCTCTCTCTCTCTCGAACTCAGAGTCGCTATCGTAGTTGTTTTCAGTTTCAGTGTCGCTCTCGCTGTCAGACTGTGCAAAGTTGGTGGTATTGACCTTCTGACTGCGTAGTGGTCGACTGCGGAATGGTTCTCTCTTTTTCTTGACGAACTCCGTAGTTGACACGTCGTATGCTTCGAATTGATCCGCAATGTTGTTGAGGAATTCTGATAGTGAAATCAGTATGGGTTCGTCTTCTTTGCTTGATCTGTACTCGTACCATCTGAATTTCACGTTCATGTTCATTTTGTCAATTATTTTTTCTGACAAATCGCTTGAGTATAAATAATCCTTGCGATTCATTTGCTTGATGACGTTGACACTATTCGCCACTGCGCTGGCAAATATGCCTATGCCCTTTATGTCGTTGGACATGGGCGGCAGCTTGTTGATAGCTGCTATCTCACTCTTTATGAGATGTGTGGGCCGACCAAATCTTCTTTCCAATGCTTCCAATATTTCCTTAGGATGCGTGTTGGTATACAGAAGCGACTTGACGGACTCTCTTGCTTGATCTTTGATAGCCCTTCGCAGTCTGGCTACATTCTCGATGTCAGAGAAATATTTTTCAGTATCTCTATAGATAGCCTTGAAAGCTATCCACTCTCTCGGGTTGCCGTCGAAATGATGCAACTCGTTTATGTACTTCGGTGCAGGAGCAGGCTTGCTTTCCTTCACGCTCTTGATCGCGCTCACGATCGCGGATGCAAGGGTTGACACGTCCCCTTTTGCCGGCATCCCATTTTTCTTGAGGTTTCCCTCGCGCTGTCGTTGAATGGATTTCTGTCGTGACTTCTCCACCCAATCCGATACGTAATCGCTGTTGTCCATGTCACTCGCATCCGATGAGTCTTCCTCGTCCTGAATTTCGATCAATTCCAGCTTGGTCTTCGCCATTGCAACAGCCGCATCTGCCTTCTCTTTCTGGCTTCGCTCGAGTTCCAATCGTGCTTCTAATGCGGCTCTCCTTTGCGCTGAACTTGATGAAATCACCGAATTTGATGCTCTTCGTGGCCCGGTCCGATTTACCACCGTACCTTCCCTTGACACGCGTACCTCCTTGGTTTTGGACGTTCTGTCCTTCCGTGACTGCTCGGATCTCTCTGTACTTTCGGTACCCGTACCCGTGCTGTCTGTGTTCTCGGTGCTTCCACTCTGCACCGTGCTAGGAGTCTCCTTCTGAGAACTCCTCATGCTGCTCTCCGGAGCTGACTCCTCTTCCTCCCTGGACTGCGTCTTGTTTCTTCTTGCTTGACTCCTGGTGCTCATCTTCGCCTGGGGGAGATCTTCCATGCCGTCTTCCCTGTTTTCCTACCTCCCTAACGTCCCTACAACCCTATCAGCCTGTTTGAGTGGTTCTTCGGAACACGCTCTCCCAGGAATGGAAACGTGCAGGATTGGAAAGGTGGGAACCGCCCGGCAGAGGGATATGAGTGAAAGTAGCGTGCTCAGGTATGGGGGGATCGTCCACACCCTCAGCCGTGCCCTCAAGAGGCCGTCTACTTCACCCACACCGTACTGGCGCGATCAGACTGTACAGTGCGCCTTGACAAAGGCACCACTGGTAGTGTCGTCCGGTCCACTACTCCCGCCAACAGGCGTTAACTCACTCTACCGTTTGTCACCGTTAGGTGGTAGACGTGAGCCGCGGCGCACCGCGTAAGAAACAAAGACGTTTGACTGTGTCCGCCACTCTTCCTCGGTGAATCCGAAGTCTCGACCGGCTGTGTTGTTCACTCGCTGCAGTGGTCACGACGATACCCGCCGTGTTGTTCACACGCTGCAGTGGTCTCGATGTACACGCCGTGTCGTCCACACGCTGCAGTAGTCTCGATGATACCCGCCGTGTAGTCTCGCCGCTGGGCACCGATTTGCGTTCGTGGCTGTGGCTTGCCCCTCGAACCCAATGTTCGCGGCCGTTGCCTGCCCCTCGAACCGCGCCAATCCCAATGCCCTTGAGAACCCACAGCTTGCACAATCTGCCCCGATCTTCCAATGTTCGTTGCTAACAAGCCCGACGAACCGAAGCGGAAGAATACCGAAGCTTCTTGCACTGATTCTTGATTTTTCTTTTTTTCTATCCGACGTCGATGGACCAAACGCTGTTGACGAACCCTACCAGGAGTAGAGGTCTGGACGGGTACGAGCAGCTTGAAATGAAACTCGATTTGTGCGGTGAAATAATCTTGAAACTTGTACTGCAGTATTGCCTCTTTCTGACTTGTTCTTGTAAGGAGAGTGCGTAGAGAAATGAGTGCCGTATGGGCCTGACTGCGCTGTTTATATTGTAATTTTAATCTTTGCGCATGCCTATGTCAGATTTGTAAATGATTACAGTGCAATATTATTATTATTAGCAATATACAATCGGTTGCTATGGCAACGGATCAATGTTGAAAAGTGGCAATACCGTGCGAGAGCCCTATCAAAATTCTTTATTTAAAAATGCTTATATCTAATACAAAAACAATGTAAAACTATCAATAATTATAAAATAATAAACAATAAATCATCCTAGTACATAAACAATAGCCTAAAACCTTAAAGTAAACAATATAAAATTTCTTATTCTAAACTTAGCTTATGTAAAGTAGGTATATAATATAATTATAAGATCTTTATTTACATTGGAGTGGGCAGGCATACATAGCATAATGTGTTATGTGCGGGTCGAGGGACGATAGAGGCATGTTAAAGGGTGTAGTCGTGAACATAAATAAAATAAAAATATACAAATCGTTGCATCAAATAAAAGAGAAAATAATTCTGCAACAGAAGAATATCTAGTTATAAATCCATTCAATAAAATAATCGCGCTACCTAAAGGTGGGCAGGGTAGGTGTAATTTTGCCCATTTGGGCAATCCGGACAAGCCCTCCCTCACTATCTGCCCGCTCAGGGATCTTCGAGGATTTGCCGCGCGCGCGATACTGATCCAAACTATCTGAACGGACAGGGACTCATCGGGTTTGGGGCAACTAAGGCAAATACTAAAACAAAGAGATAAAATGGTAAAACCCCAAGATGAATCCTACAATTGATCCTTGTCGCTGATCATATTACAATTATGATTATTCTGTTCTATTATTTTGATGACAATCTTAGAAGCGTGCTATTTATTGCTATCACTGAATTTGTCAATAAAATCTAAAGGAAAGCATTTTCCATGTATTTTTCGTGAAATGGAAAGTAAACTTCAGTTAACTTAGCTGTACTTTTTAAAATTAATTTCTTTTAAAGTTAAACTACTTATATTATTCCTAAATAGTATTTTTATGCATGACTTACAGTGTAAGGCTTACACAAAAGTAAAGACTTTTAGACAAGTTTAATTGATCCCCGGTATAAATATATTCAATTCTATGTAATTAATTTGACTTTCGATACTATAGATAAATATAAGTTCAATATTGGACGACAGAAAAAGGAATATACCTTTTTCTTGACATCAATAAACTTACATAGATACACTAGTATTTTCCAACAACGTTCTATAAAACGTTAAGCAAGTATGCCCGACACGTTGCACCTCGCTCCGTCCCTGGCAACCAATTCAGGCAATTGCTTACTTTTTATCTTGTATTTTTAGTAGTTACCCATGTGTTTCGCTTAGATCTTAGCTTGCTTGATAAGGGTAGCCTTCTACGAACGCATGCAAAATGTTTTTCTCCTAAACAGTAACAGTATAGTGAGTATGTGGTGATTTAGTAGAAAATGTCGATGGCGAAGCATTAAAAAAATAAGAGTTGGAAAAAAAGAAAGAACGCTTCTTAAAAAATATATCGTAAGGGTTCCTCTATTTTTTTGGGTTCCGTACCACTAATAAAAAAAAACCGGCCAAGTGCGAGTCGGACTCGCACACGAAGGGATCCGTATTATCATTTCATTTTTATTCATTGTTATTATAGCGGCAATAGAAATACACATTCTGTGAAAATTTCAGCCGTCTACCTATTATGGTTCTTGAGATACAGCCCACTGATAGACGGACGGACGGACAACGGAGGGACTAAGTGAAATTCAACAACGATATTATATTGATTGAAATTACAGTACATACACTATTATTATTTGTACAATATTACAACATTAAATCCAATTTAAGCGAAAAAACCCATCGAGTTAGAATATTAATAGAATGACTGTACTAGAGTACGGTCCAAAGACTTTGAAACAAAGTAAAAGTACATATTAAGAACGACTAAAATACTTATATAATTAATGCCAATTTCTCGTTTTTCAACCGACTTCAAAAAATGGAGGAGCTTATCCAAACATTTTTTTTTTTATATTTGTTACCTCATAACTCCGTCATTTATTAACCGATTTGGAAAATTCTTTTTTTATTTGAAAGGGTACTCTTCCCGTTTGGTTCCATTGTCATCAGATCAGTATTTGATTACTTCTTAGTGTACTTTGAAGTCGGTTTAAGTTTTTTGTAAAACAGTCCAATTATCATCGATACTTGTACCGAGAACAAATGACAAGGAATCCATATCGACATTTTGTCTGACTGTAAATCAACTAGTGTACGATATACAGGGTGTTATTTTGGTCGGCGACAAGCGTCCCAGGAGCGGTAGTACAAAATATATATTCCCCAAAAATGAACTTAATTCCATTAAATACTGTAAATATGTAGAGAAATACCTTATTAAACACTTGACCGTTATTTGAAACTTTATATTTGAGATAGGCCCCTCCTTGTTTTCTGCTTTATTGTACCTTCTTTGTCTACCTTATATCGCCATCTCGCTCGCACATCCCCCTACCATCCACGCCAGGCAGTGCGGCGGGCATGAGCCGCGCGATCTCGTCATTGGCGTCTTGTTTTCTGCAGCGCACGGTTGTGCCTAGCGCTAGCGTAGCCTAGGCACACATGTAAGTTATTTGTATTTATATACCTTCTTATTTTAATAATATGAAATAATTCATAATTTTAACGGTTTTACCGTTCGATAATTCAAATTATTGTTGAAATTTTATGTTCAAAGCTTTGAACAAACTAATTCTTAAATACTTTAGTCTACCCACTTTTTAAAGATATTTTTGTGTGTACTATAACATTTTTATCCTAGGTTTTTCCTAGGTTGGTTCCAGTTTAGTTCAGATACAGTTGAACAAAAATAATTTAATACATCATGTCATGTGCTGACCGTAATAAATCACAACGTTGGAATAGTGATAACGGGTATCGCTTTGATGTCCAAATTCTCTGAACTAAAATAAATCATGACCACAAGGTATCAACTGCCATCTAAATAATTTGTGTAGCAATTTATTATGTAAAACAGCACATTAAAAATAATGTCAATAATTAAAATACAAATTCAATCCGGCTTTTTAGATTTGAGAAACGGTCTTGTGTGCTAAAATTACTCGAAGTAATAAAGACAGTGATTTAACCTACATGAAGTTTACGAAACATTACGAGTTATATTTGAAGGTAGATTTTTGTTATTGAGTTAACGTAATTACAACTTATTTGTGGTCTGAAATTATTGAAGTGAGGAATGAGGGTTCGTAATCCACTTACCAAAAGATTCCGTTTGCTATTAATACCAGACGAGTTAACTACAGTGCTTAAAACGGTAATTTTTTTTTGCCTTTATAGTAAAATGATCAAATGCTCCCGCTTTGCAAGCTAGTCTGAGCTGCCATATACCAACCCACGCAGGTGCGGTAACTTGAAATGTACCCTCGCAGGGACAGTGACTTTAAATTTACCCTCGCAGGGTATTCTTATGGATGTTGTGCCCGTACTCCGTACGCACATTCCCCATAATAATCAACCCCTCGCAGGGGCTGGTGAGTTTTATAATACCCTCGCGGGGTATTCTTTTGGATGTTGTGCCCGTACTCCGTACGCACATTTCCCATAATAATCAACCCCTTGTGGGGACAGGTGAGTTGAAATATACCCTCGCGGGGTATTCTTTTGGATGTTGTGCCCGTACTCCGTACGCACATTCCCCATAATAATCAACCCCTCGCAGGGGCTGGTGAGTTTTATAATACCCTCGCGGGGTATTCTTTTGGAAGTTGTGCCCGTACTCCGTACGCACATTCCACATAATAATCAACCCCTCGCAGGGGTAGGTGAGTTTTAATATACCCTCGCGGGGTATTCTCTTGGATGTTGTGCCCGTACACACATTCCCCATAATAACCAACCCCAGGCAGGCAGGTGAGTTGAAATCGCGGGGTATTATTTTGGATGTTGTGCCTCAACGCACATTAAAAAGGCAGGTGGTGTTCGAAAAACTTTTTGCCTTTCAATAGAATAGAATCAAATGCTTTAGAAGCAGATTTTTAGTAGGTAAAGAAAAAACCCAAATATCTATCCTCTTCGCAGGGTACTTCACTTAGATAAATGTTCTTCGCACATTCGGCATCATAATCAACCATTGCAACGGCAGATAATTTAAAATGCTCCCTCGTAGGGTTTTTTACTTGAATATTGCACTTTCGCGCACATGCTTTAACATAACCTACCCTCATGGGGACTGATGGTTTTAAATGTAATGTATATTCGCATAGTCCTACACTGGGATACCTTTACACATATTTCCCACCATTATCAACTCTCACAGAGGCTGGTAACAAAATGTACCCTTCATCATATCAGCCCACAGATGTCCACTGCTGAACATAGGCCTCCCCCATTGATTTCCACTTCGAACGGTTCTGGGCCGCTTGCATCCAGCGGCGCCCAGCGACTCTGACCAGGTCGTCGCTCCACCTGGTGGGAGGTCGTCCCGCTCGGCGCTTTCCAATACGTGGTCGCCACTCGAGAACCTTTCTTCCCCATCGGTTATCGGCTCTTCGAGCGATGTGGCCTGCCCATTGCCACTTCAGCTTACTGACTCTACGAGCTATGTCCGTCGTTTTCGTTCTCCTACGAATGTCCTCATTACGGACCCTGTCACGTAGAGAAATTCCGAGCATAGCTCGTTCCATAGCTCGCTGAGTGACTCTAAGCTTATTTATGCGGCCAGCAGTAAAAGACCACGTAAATGTACCCTTACAGTGTATTTATTATTGGGTACCTCACTAGGATATTGGTGCTTCTACGCACTTTCCTTAACATATTCAATCCTCGCGGGGTTCTTAGTATTCTAGTCCTTGTGAGGTACTCTGAAGACTTGATACTGACATTTTCAAAGCGGGGCAATGGTTTGAAATCCACCAATAGTGGTAACATTTATGAATCTCCGATTTACATACTAAAAATAATACACGGTTGTTGCATATAGTTTTACCAAAAGCTGCCGTTGGTAAAGTCAAGTCAATCGGTTCAGTACTAAGAGTATATTATTAGATACCGAGTCGGGCACACCATTAAAAAAGGTTTGCTGATCCAAAAAAGTGGCGGGTCTCACTGACCTATTATAACTTGTGATAACGGACTAATATATTTTATCGTGTCTCCGATTTATTTCAACCCTGGTTGTGTAAGGTAGAAACAGGCATATTTTCACTAGCGAATGTGTGCGACGCGCCGCACATAGATGTCTATCGACCAGTAACGGCTACATATTATACATATACTTGCCTACCTTACCTTACTTTCGGTCTCAGCCGAAACTTTGCTTAATTGGGTAACAAACATATAGGGGATTAATAAATATGTATTATCGGTTATTTGAACGACTTTCTCCTGTCTAAAATGTTGTCATGTTTCATTCTAAAACAAGAATCAAATGTTAGCAAATAACCTCGACAAGCTAATACCAATGCCCCAAGTAACGTGTTTTATTATACGGAAATAATAATTATTTTCCTTAACAATCATCTTGGAGCCTAATCGGTTTAAATTTACCAAGCTATGTCATTCATAACCCAAACGAGTCTGCACTATCGTGATTCAGCATACTGGTCGTTGGTTCACCTGCAAATGCGTTCTTATTTTCTAGTGAAATATGTAATCAAATCATGCCAATTAAATGGACGAGTTTTTAAAAGTTGTATATCATGGAACAAGAGTTGCATTGCAATCACAAAGAAATTGAATGCACTACAGGACCCAAATGAGATGTCGATTCGGAACGAGGGTGACCAAATCATCTAATGAATCGTATCGTTATCATATGAATGTATCATTTGTTTCATTTATTAGTTCTTCATCTATCGTTACTAATTATCGACTACGGCCAGAGTAGCACTTACGTAGCGGATACGCCTACACAGATTAATATTTATAATTAATACTTGTAGTCGATTTATTTGCTTATGGAATTCCCATATACGTAGTTGCAAATTTTGAGTGTTTAGACCAAACCCACCATCAATACATAATTCACGAAGGCCCATGCACCTAGCATAACCATTTTTACCTTCTCCAAACTGCTACCTAAGCAAGATCGGCTTGAGGCATAAACTTGCTAGTAATTCCTCGATGGAAAAAGAGTGGATTTTGGAGGGCAGACCTCAAGTCAATCTTTGGCAGCTTTTCTACTTCCAAAGATTGGTCCACATACTCTTTTGTTGTAACCATGTCGTCTTTGTAGCAAAACCCGCTTTCTAACCTAAGCTTGCTTGAAATAAAATGCTCAAACTTAATCCATTTGTCCGACTATGGGATATATTATAATATACAAGTAGTTAATATCATAACTATACGTATGCAGTTTCGTGCACTCATGTGCTCGTTGGACATATTTTGAGATATATTTTATAGCTTACGATGGATTCGTGTAAATTCGAAACAAAATTATTCTCTACGAATTGTGCATAACTATACAGATCAAATACTACACTGTTGTCTTACTTTTGTAATTGGATTGAGGTTGAAGAGTACATGACCTCACTTTTCCAAATTTAAATTGCAACATGTAAAAGTAATAATTATGTTTTCCCTTGACTGAACGCTAGGACTTATAATTCCGGTAAATATTTGAGTGATAACGTCGCTGGTTATTATAATAAAATACAACATGAGTAAAATAAAATGGACTAAGTATACACAAGAATTAACGTTTTGATATAATATATTAGGTACCTATGATTTACATTGTGGAGGTAGGGTGGTGAATAACAATGTCGGCACACAAACTATAGTAACGAAATACATATAGCCATCTATTACATTGTGTGTAATGTCTCGTACTTTACACAACAGACGTAAAACACCGAAATGTCTTACCGAAATGAAAATCAACTTATTATTCGATTGAGATGACAAGCCAAATCTGCATCTGGAACAGTAGGTACTGCAAGATGAAATAAATCATCGCTGGAGCGGGCATAATGCATTCCCGGGCAACATACGCTCAGCTAAAAAGCCAGCCCAGCAGCTCAAAATTGGTCTTATCCGATCTGATTCGAAATCTGGTCACGTGCCTATTGGAGATAGGTATGCAATTATGCAAAACTTTCAGATAGTTCTATAGCTGATAAAAAGCCACTAATAGCGGGATAACAATATCCTCGCATGATACATTCAAGACTTGAATGTTACTTTTTTTTTTTTTTTTTTTTATCATTGACATGTTTATGAAACTTATTAATAAAAATGTATTTCTATGTTAATCAATGATTTGATAAAAACTTCAAAAATTGCTTCTAGTCAATTATATATTTTGGTTTGTACTTTATAAATCAAATTACGGTAATACCTCGCACATCTTTATATTTGTTGATATATTCTGTCTCGCGATATGGTCAAACAGACTCATTCAGAAGTATACATGAATACAGTACTCGTATATCCCAAACTGGGAAAATACGTAGGTCACAGGTATATCACAAATCAGTTTTACCACTATTACTGAACTAAGCATAAAGTCACATTGGCATCCACTTCTACCAGGCGATAACAAACACGTCTCAAATATAAAGTTTCAAATAACGGTCAAGTGTTTAATAGAAGCGTTTTACCTGAAAATAAAACGCATATTAAATACTTACCTTATTTGAAACTTTAGTTTTTAACACTGCCTGGTATTTTCGACACAATGACGAGATCGCGCGGCTCATGCCCGCCGCACTGCCTGGCGTGGATGGTAGGGGGATGTGCGAGCGAGATGGCGATATAAGGTAGACAAAGAAGGTACAATAAAGCAGAAAACAAGGAGGGGCCTATCTCAAATATAAAGTTTCAAATAAGGTAAGTATTTAATATGCGTTTTATTTTCAGGTAAAACGCTTCTATTCAATTTGAAATAAAATTACCGCAAAGTATAGTTACTAGTCACGTGCACAGACTAGAGCTAGGCGCAAGCCGCCATCGCCCCACCCCTTTACTCCCTCGTACTCCCGTTGAGTATTATGTCTACACTTTAGCTTATTACATGATTTTCAATTTTTTTATTTTTTTTTATTTTTAAAAAAAAAAGTATTTCTTTTATATTTTTTTAGCACCGGTATCATTTGTATTATCGGCCCTGAGTCGCTCGTCGCTGACCAAAACAACGACCTGTATTTGAACTCTATGGTTCTAGTAAGTAACGTAAATATGAAGAGTAAGTATTCAATGGACCAAGTAAAGATCTAGATCCTGGCTGGATCATCTGCCTTTTTGTTAGCGGTCTATGTCGTTCTTTAAAGTATCAAAAAAATTACGTCTCACGACTAATGGCTGATTCCTATAATTTACGAACGTTTATCGGTTAAAATTAAGACTCTTATATCTTTACTAATAATGAAGTAAAGACAGTACTTTTTAAGCATTCGCGAACTAAATTCATTGTAATATTAATGTATTAATCGATTAATATGAATGTACGTCGAGGTTAGTCAAAATTAAATTTTGATAGTAATCTGTGCGCGAATAGACCCGATACATTAATATTACAATGAAGTAAAGACCTCAAAGCTTTGCATAGCAGACCCTCCCATATGGAAGTAGCTATCACAGGTAAAATTTGCTTACGAAATGATCTATATGCCCAGTTTGGCAATAAATAATTGGACTGTTTTACAAAAACCTTAAACCGACTTCAAAGTACACTAAGAAGTAATCAAATCCTGATCTGATGTCAATGGGACCAAACGGGAAGCGTAC
Organism: Polyploca ridens; assembly: GCA_951394255.1. NCBI lineage: Eukaryota > Metazoa > Arthropoda > Insecta > Lepidoptera > Drepanidae > Polyploca > Polyploca ridens. The sequence goes on along the minus strand of OX596269.1, from coordinate 8,674,272 downwards.
CCTTTCAAATAAAAAAAGAATTTTCCAAATCGGTTAATAAATGACGGAGTTATGAGGTAACAAACATAAAAAAATAAATAAAAAAATACATTCGAATTGAGAACCTCCTCCTTTTTTTGAAGTCGGTTTAAAAAACCTAACATTGGTAAGCAAAACGATTCGTTTTTGTTTATAGGAACCGGGCAGTTTCTTGCCGGAATCTTCTCAGTTTAAGTGTATTCCGAACCGGTGGCACAGATTACTAAATAGTTACTACGTAACCGGTGGTAAATTCAACTGTATGTACCAATATAACGTTCATAAGTGCCTTACTAGGGCCTAAACTGAATAAATAACTTTTTGATTTTGGCATAAATAGTTATTCTTACCTACTTCACGATTCTATGTATATAGTAATGCTGTGAAGTGCTGTGCTGTGCTGAGTATACAAATAAGGTGCCCTTATTGTTGTTTGTGTAAACATTTCTCGCTTGCAAACTTGATCGTATAGTTTGAGCAATTAGCAACCGATTGTTTTCAGAATTTACTCAAGATTTACTTTATAAAATTTAGGTATTATAAACTAAATATCACTCACGAAATCACTGGAATTTAAAAGCTAATAATTTAGCAGGCAGATATTTTATACGATAGTAGTACTTTAGCATCTATCCGCGTTTTTACCACCTTAGCAAAACGTCAAATATTGAAACGATGACGTACTTTTAATTAAGGCGGCCCTCTGTGGCCGACGCAACTTCAACGCAAGCATAGTCTAAAAGCTTGTTGTTTCATCCAACGTAATTTTTGACTACGAAAAAAGAGAGACAGCATCAGAGCCGTCGGTTGTCAGTCGGTAAATTCCGCTGATCACTCGCGGCCGCTTCGCTAGGTCGCCATTCATGATTTCGCATTCATAAAATTGTTTCAGGAGTATACTTCTTGTGAAAAAATCTTACAAGTTTGTGAAAAAAAAGTTAGTTATTTAGAATCCAATACATTTGCAAGCCTGGTATCTAAATGTTTTCTTTACTCTTACAATTTATAGGTACATTAGATATGGCCAAAGTTCAGGCTGTTTTTCGGAGGCTTCGACTGAATTTGTTTCACACTTTTTTTAAATTACGCCTAGATACACGGCTAAATATAGTTCACAAGATACTAATTTGTTCAAAACATCTAACGAAAAATGTTTAACAACGCCATAATAAGTACAGAGGTTTTGTATGAAAAGTATGACGAATTGAGTGCTCTTAAAAAGTAATCCTGCATAAAAAATAATGTATTGCTGAGTTTTTATGATAAGAACCCGCCTCATGGTAAGAGGTTATCAAAGCCTATAGACGCCAGTTGTAACACTTGGTAAACTCGCGCGTTGCTCACTCTCTCTTCACACCTTTCATGAAAACGAGTTGAGAGGAATCGCGAGCCAGTAGTGGAAATAAGAGTACAAAATGCAGTGTCATTTGTATACTACACTGCTGATGTACCACCCCAGAGATGGTGTTAATTTTAAATTGTTGCACTGTATCTGTCCAATACACAAAAAGAAATATACCAATATAGCTAAGTAAATTATTAATAATCACTTATTACAAGTTATCATCACAAAATGTAAACAATTAACATTCAACAATTGCACAATAGCAACTGCTTGCAAAAATTACGTTATCAAGCCATTGTACGTAGATATTATTACATATTCTTTGGTCCGCGAGTAGCGTAATGCTTCTGAGATGCAAATGTGAAGGAAACTCGTCCGCTGCGGGCTGACGCGTCTGTTGTACCTAAAGTATACAAGCTATTGTGTTCTATGCAATAATATTATAACCTAATTTGTAAGTATCTGGAGAAAATCTTCATGTATCAAAACATTTTCACCATAGGCTATATTATATCAGAGTGTTTTTCCAGCCAGTGACGGCAACTAGTAGTAGTACGGTAGTTCAGAATTTGCCCATACTGGCTAGAAAAAAAAAAACATACTCTACTATATGTATTCTCTATATGACCGGCCAGTTGGCGCAATTGGTAAAGATTCACCTTACGCGCCGCAGGTCGTGGGCTCGATTCCCACACAGGACATGCATTTGTGTGCATGAACATGTATGTATGTCCTGAGTCTGGGTGTAATTATGTATATTAAGTATGTTTTTACAAACAAAAAGTAGTATATGTATTATATCAGTTATCTGGTTTCCATAAGCTCTGCTTAGTTTGGGATCAGATGACCGTGTGTGAGGAATGTCCCAATATTTATTATTATTTATTTATTTTATGCTGTCTAGGACTTGTAAAAAGTTTTGAACTTTGTGAAATTCAAAAGCAATATTCTCGCAATATGACTCCGTTTTGCCATTTTGTTACGGAACCCTAAAAACAATAATCAACAAGACAAACCATCCAATACTTACCTAAACCACATACAATTTCCATTATGAACAAATGTGGTCGACACAGATTAAGCACACAAAGGAGAGTGTACACAACATATATACCTACACGCTAAATAATAAATAACAGCATTACTGTCACGTGTTGTACAATTAAGACGAGCGGTGTGACGTCACGCGAGCACAGGTGTCGACGCGTGGCGTGTGTCAATATTGGGACATAGATTAAGTAGGTATAGAGGGTGCACAGCGAAAGAGCACGATGTGTTCCCTATAAAATATCCAATTCTACCAAAATGTATATGCTACCGCAGTTTTTTTTCGTTGACTTCAAATCAGGGTCAGATTAGATATTTCATACGTTTAGTGTACTTTGAAGTAGGTTAAATATCTTGAAACAAGTTATTTATTCACAAGTTATTTCTTCTCACTTACCGGCGACTTGTAAAGCTGCAGGGGCAGCGGCGGCCAGTGCGGAAAATTCAAAATTAAAAAAATACGCATCGATTGGACCCAACTATATTTTTGTGCCTTTTGCGGTCGAGACCATGGGACCGTAGGGGTCCGAAGCTCGCCGTTTTGCTCGCACCTTGTCATCAAAATTGATCGAGACCTCCGGAGACCAGCGGGCGGGGAGCTTTTTCCGCCAACGCGTCAGCTTGGCTATCCAAAGAGGAAACGCTGCCAGCCTTCTGGGAACCCTGGCGTTAATCGGAAGCAGCGGCAGGCTTGAGGAAATTTTCTATATATAGAATGTATTTTGTACATATTTGTTGTAAATAAAGTTATTTATTTTTCAATTTTGAACCCTTTTCGAGTAATCGGTGAACAAATATAAATGAAACCTCCTTTTAAAGTCTTTTAAAACATAAATCAAAACATTCTTTTAATTCAAAAAAGCAATCAATTTTAACAAAATGAATCCTGCAACTGTTACTTCCACCACGGACCCAAAACAAAACGACGTTCCTTACCTTCTACACTTATAAAGTGCATGCCCGGGCTGTTTGTCCCGCAATTACCCGCGTTGAGATTAGCACGCACTCATCAATCACTTGCGTGTACACACCGTGACACGGCCCTGTCAAATTAATGTATTTTAGTAAGCATATCCTAGTAACTACCCAATCTATTGAGCTGGCACTTGAAGATAAACATACTGATAAAACGCTATAGGTACATCAAGAATCTTATATTTTTTTATGTCAATAGGTTGACAAACAGGCAGACGGTCCACCTGATGGTAAGTGGTCACCGCCGCCTATGGACATTTGCAATACTAGGGGATTGCCGATGTGTTGCCGACCTTTAAGAGTTCTTTTCACGCCCTTTTTGAAGAACGCCATATCGTAGCGCTGAGGGAAAACTGTAATGGGGAGCTCATTCCACATCCTAATGGTCCGCAGTAGGAACGTCCGACGATCCTAACTAATATTATAAATGCGAAAGTGAGTTTGTTTGTTACGCCTTCACGCCTCAGCTACTCAATGGATCATCATGAAAGAATCATGGCGAGATCCATATATTGATTTGTACAAAAAAAAACATTTTAGAGAGTTTTGAATCACTTCCAATGAGATTACATTACCAGCAACATATTAATATAATTGAAATATTTTATAAACCCCGCAAAACATAACAACATAATGGTTTTGGTCGCGATTCGCCGGCATTGCATAGAATGTCGCATTTTTATCCCGGGGATCTAAAAATATTTTAAATGCCTTAAGAGCACTCAAGTCGCCATACTTTTCATACAAAACCTCTGTACTTATTATGGCGATGTTAAACATTTTACGTTAGATGTTTTGAACAAATTAGTATCTTGTGCACTATATCTAGCCGCGTATCTAGGCGAAATTAAAAAAAAGTGTGAAACAAATTCAGTAAAAGCCTCCAAAAAACAGCGTTTTTGCTCAAATTTTACCTGAACTTTGGCCATATCTAATGTACCTATAAACTTTAAAAGTAAAGAAAACATTTAGATACCAAGCTTGCAAATGTATTGGAGATTCTAAATAAGTAACTTTTTTTTCACAAACTTGTAAGATTTTTTCACAAGAAGTACACGCCTGGAACAAGTTTTATGATATGCGAAATCCTAGCGAAGCGGCCGCGAGTGATCAGCGGAATTTACCGACTGATAAACGACGGCTCTGATGCTGTCTCTCTTTTTTCGCAGTCAAACATTACGTTGGATGAAACAACAAGCTTTTAGACTATGCTTGCGTTGAAGTTGCGCCGGCCACAGAGGGCCGCCTTAAGTTATTCCTTAGGCATCAATCATCAATAATAACGTCATTTCAACGTCTCTAAAAATCTTTATTTTTTTTGTAAAAATCTCGCCATGATTCTTTGGCACGCAGATAGCCTATGGTATGGAGAAGGACATAGGCTACTTTATATCCCGGGAACGCGAGTGAAACCGCGGAGAACAGCTAGTATGTGATAACTTATACAGTGTACCTCAAGAATCTTATAGATAACTACTACCTAGTAGATTCAGCGGAAAATCATCGGAAAGCTATTATGGCGCCATTATGGCGCCATCATGACGCTATTGTGTTGGTAGACTACCAAAACTGTTAAATGTGTGAATTTTGACACCACTGATAGTTCATTGGAACACAATTGTAATAGCAGACTTGTGCTTGTAATTTGCTTTCCTACGTATTTTAAATATTATTGCTTTTATAAGTATTATGTTTCGATATTTAGATTTCAGTTGGGTACATTGCAGTTGGGTTTTTAGAGTTGTCCGCTGTCTGCCCGTCCGTCCGTCCGTCTGTATGTCAGTGGGAAATGTATGTATATCTTATGAACTGTAATAGGTAGACACTTGAAATTTTCACAGAATATGTATTTCTATTGCCGCTATAACAACAAATAATAAAAATAAAATAAAATTTAAAATTAAAGGGGGTCCCCATACAAACGTCGCACCTACTATTTATTTCACAGTCAATTTAAAGTCAATTTTAAGAGAGGAAGGGCATAACGGGTTGTCCCGTTCGAAATTCGGAGTAGCCCGACTGGGGAAGTACCTCCACCTTACAGAAGATCGCAGCCAAATAACGCTGCTTAATGTGGTGTTGTCTTCCTGCGGTGAGTAAGGTCGCCAGAGCTCCATGAGGAAGCGCTGTGCTGGCAGTGTTTGGGGACCAGCGGTGTCGTACCACCGTTGTGTTGTGCAGGCGCGGCGTGTTGTTGCGGCGGTCAGGGAGACCCGGTGAAACAGCTGTCCGCTGGCTGCCCGCAGGTTGTAGGGGTCCCGAGCCCAGGGATCACTTAATCTCCGCCCTGGGAGGCTGACCCGCCGCCTCGCGCATAATCCATGGTATAGTTGGTCGTGCCGGAGGAGGAGACCGGAGTGGACCCGGCCAACTGTATCATGGGGGGACCGGGGGCCCTTCCGGCTGCCGCACCAACAAACCGCATCACCTGTCCAGCACTCTCGGTGAATAACACTGCACTTTGTCCCTTACGCTGCTGGCAAAGCGATTCCTCTTAATCTCTCCAACCCTTTTTAAAAAAAATGCCAAAAAAAAGGAAAACCAAGAAAGAGATTTTCAGCGGCCTCCCCGTCCACATTTAAAATGGACTTTTGTAATATCAGGGGAATTCATGCGAACATCAATGCAGTCCACCAACATCTGGAGACTGCACAGCCGACTCTGCTTTTTCTAACGGAGACACAAATATCCTGCCCTGATGATACATCGTATTTACACTACCCCTGGTACAAGCTGGAGCACAATTTTGTGCGCCGTGCCGGGGTATGTATGTACGTCAGGGAGACTAATCAGGACCCTAAGATCTCTGATGCGAAACGCAAATTTAATGCTGCCTCGAGGTTCAGTAAGCGAATGATTGCCAGGGCTAAGTTCGATTTCGTCGGCAGGTTTGGTGAGAGGCTGACTAGCCTTCCGTCTGGAAGTCGCGCTTTCTGGTCTCTTGCCAAAGCTGCTGAAGGAAACTTTTGCCAGTCGTCCTTGCCACCACTCCGTAAGCCGGACGGAAACTTGGCCGATAGTGCAAAGGAGAAAGCTGATCTTTTAGGCTCTCTCTTTGCCTCGAACTCGACTTTGGATGACGGGGGCGCCACACGGCCTACCATCCCGCAGTGTGCTAGCTCCATGCCGGAGATAAGCATTACCCAACGAGAGGTCCGGCGGGAACTGCTTTCTCTGGACATCCATAAGTCGAGTGGGCCAGACGGCATACCGGCAGTGGTACTGAAACAGTGTGCTCCTGAATTGTGTCCAGTATTAACGCGTCTTTTCGCACTTTCCTACACCAAAAATGAAGTCCCGTCTTCAAATTCAAATTCAAATTCAAAATCATTTATTCAAATAGACCTTCGCAGGCACTTATGAAAAGTCTGACTCTAATACTCTAATACCGGTTCAGAAGGTTGCATTTGCTGAGAAGAGTCGGCAATAAACTCAGCAATTACTCTTTTCAAAACAAGCTTAGATTCATTACATAATATTTACATTCTAATCGCACTGACAACAATTGCGTGCCCCGGCGAGGCGGCAAAACTACAAAGTAGTCTGAATCTATATTTAATAAGTAAATAAATAAATGGCAAACTTAAGCAGACCAGCCCCCACAAGCAGCACCTGTTCACAAGTATGACGCGTGTGGCAGCCATCGCCCTCCTCGCCATATTGGAGGGAAGTGAGAAAACTGCCCACGTGCACCCAGTGCCCAAAAAGGGCGACAGATCAGACCCGACGAATTACAGGTCTATCGCCATCACCTCCCTTCTCTCCAAAGTCATGGAGCGCGTGATCAACACGCAGCTTTTGAGATACCTGGAGGATCACGAGTTGTTGAGCGACCGACAATATGGCTTCCGCCACAGTCGCTCAGCTGGTGACCTCCTTGTGTATCTCACGCACCGTTGGTCGCTCGCCATCGAGAGTCAAGGTGAGGCATTGGCAGTAAGCCTAGATGTGGCGAAGGCGTTCGATCGGGTCTGGCACAGGGGTCTTCTCACGAAGTTACCAGCATACGGGCTTCCCGAGGGATTATGCAAATGGATTACCAGCTTTCTGTCCAGCAGATGCATAAGGGCCGTCGTTGACGGTAGCTGCTCTGATAGCATGGACATAAATGCTGGCGTCCCGCAAGGCTCTGTGCTGTCCCCAACATTGTTCCTACTGCATATCAATGATATGCTGTCTATTGACGGCATTCATTGCTATGCGGACGACAGTACAGGGGACGCTTATTACACGGGCCGTGCAAATATCCCTCGTTCCGAGGTGGAGGAAAGCCGCGAACGGCTGATGTCTGAAATCGAGAGTACATTAACTAGTGTCTCCGATTGGGGTCGACTAAACCTAGTCCATTTCAACCCTACCAAGACTCAAGCCTGCGCGTTCACCGCTAAGAAAACCCCATGGTCTGTGGCTCCACAATTCCAGAACACCTCCTTGAACATCAGTCAAAGCATCGGGATCCTTGGCGTCGACATTTCTAGCGACGTTTTGTTCCGAAGTCACTTGGAAGACAAGGTTAAGCTGGCATCCAAAAAGCTAGGAGTGCTCAACAGAGCGAGGCAGTACTTCACATCGGGGCAAAGGCTACAACTTTATAAGTCACAAGTCCGGCCTCATATGGAGTACTGCTGTCACCTATGGGCGGGAGCACCTGGATACCAGCTTGGGCCTTTAGACTCGGTTCAACGACGTGCCATCAGAATTGTTGACGATCCCGTGCTCACAAGCGGTTTAGAGCCCCTTAGTCTAAGGAGAGACTTTGCCTCCTTATGTGTGTTCTACCGCTTGTACAACGGAGAGTGTTCTAAAGAATTGTTCGACTTGTTGCCCACTGCTACCTTCTACCATCGCAACTCTCGCCATCGACGGGGAGTCCATCCTCACATATTGAAACCAGAATTGTTTCGAACTGTGCGGGCCCAAAGGAGCTTTCTTCCGCGGACGCTCAGATTGTGGAATGAGCTCCCCGCCGTGGTTTTCCCAATGGAGTACAGCATGGGGTTCTTCAAAAAGGGCGTGAAGAGATTTCTTCAGGGTCGGCAACGCGCGAGTAATGCCCCTGGTGTTGCAAGCGTCCATAGGCTACGGTAACTGCTTACCATCAGGCAGGCCGTATGCTTGTTTGCCAACTTAGTGGTATAAAAAAAAAAAAAAATAAATTTGAGTATGGTACCACATTAATATTATTATTGTACGGAATCCTCCGTGTGAGAGTCCGACTCGCACTTGGCCGGTTTTTTATATTACTCGCTTTTCAAGCTTTTTGGCAGTTTTGGCATGTTGGATCCAGGAAAACTTTGTTAACAAAATTTTCCACTCATTAGATATATTGCGCATGTTCTTTGAAAACTTTCTTGAATACCTTCCCTTAAACGTGAGTAAGTTAATAAGGTTTTTGGTTAATTAATTATATTACATCCTTGTCTTACTTTTCTAATTAGATATTGATTTTGTTTATCAAGTTCAATTTGAGTATAAAGTTTCATATTTGGTTTTACATCACACTAATAGATAGATAGATAGATAGACACTAATATAATAAATGCGAGAGTAACCCTGGTTATTTATTACCTTTTCACGATTATATCAACCAAGGGCCCAAGTCTGCTATTACCAATGTTCCAATGAACTATCAGAGGTGTCAAAATTGACACATTTTACAGTTTTGGTAGTCTACGAAAACAATAGCGTCATAATGGCGCCGTAATAGCTTTCCAATGATTTTCCACTGAAACTGCAATGGTGCCACAATGATCTTTTAGTTGTCAGTTTTGTCAGTTTTTGTACTAAAATTCTTTTCGTTCATTATGAGACCATTATGAATTAGTAGACTGCGCACATCGGCTCAATAATAATGGAATTGAAATAGTATCGTGTCAGTATGACATTTTAGCAGACTTGGCCCCCAGAAAGGCACGCAAATACACTATGGCATGGAGCTCATACTTTGTTGCGGGTGAAACCGCGAGGGATCACTAGTTGTATGTAGTTCCGAACCGGTGGTAAATTCAACTGTATGTACCAATTTAACGTTCATAAGTGCCTTACTGGGGCCTAACCTGAATAAATTTACGCCCCATTAAGGCACTGATTGATTTGATATTGATTTTTAACCGACTTCAAAAAAAGGAGGAGGTTCTCAATTCAGTTGTATTTTTTTTTTATATTTTATACCTCATATCTCCGTCATTTATTAACCGATTTGGAAAATTCTTTTTTTATTTGAAAGGTTATACTTCCCGTTTGGTCCCATTGTTAGATCAGGATTTGATTACTTCTTAGTGTACTTTGAAGTCGATTTTAGTTTTTTGTAAAACTGTCCAATTATGTATGTCACCGGCATTGAATTTGGGCCAAACTCGAAATTTCATACAAAGTAAGTGTTTTCAGCAAAGATTTTCTCTTCTTTAATGTTAATTTAATTCTACTGTATTCGGTATCATTTAAAAGTTAGAGAAGTCAGCATTTGGAAAATTCTTTTGAATTTAGTGTGGCATTGTCGATAAGTATGGACAGTGCAAAGTTATGTTTATATGAAGATTGAAATTAAATTTAATAAACACCTAAAATCCGCCTGCCTGATGGTAAGCGGTTACTATAGCCATATGGACGCTTGCAACACACGGGGCATCACTCACGCGTTCCCGAACCTACCTCCCACCACACTGAGATCTGGCGACCTTACTCACGACGGAACACAACATAAAGTTATTTGGCTGCGGTATTCTGTAAGGTGGAAATACCTACTTCCCCAGTCGAATAAACGCTACGCTCTACCTCTCTTGAATCTCTACCTGATATTATGATATTAATACAAGTATAAACAGCTATCGTATGAAAAGGGCGAAGTTTTCAAGATGCGATTTGAATTAACAGTCCTTACGGTGAATACCACCATGCAGGTGCTATATTCAATTCGTAGATACTGTACGACGACATATAATTAATACTATATGCATGTATAATAATCATTATTATATGTATACAGCACTTAGTACTGTGCCTCAAGTATATTGTGATTAGATTAGTTCACAGCGTAATTACAATCTGTGGCTATAAATTCATTAGCTTATAGTTGAAGTGAAAAGCTGGGACATTTCTTCTAATGATCTTAAATTAAGCTCGTGCTTTATAAAAAAGAATATTATTTATTTGATAGCTAAACATTCAATGTTTCTCATTATTGGCAAGGTAGAAGGAAGGTCTCCGGTGCGTTGATCTGACCAAAATACGCTTCACATTAGACCAGTGTATGTGCAGTGTATATCCATACACCAGAAGACAGAACCAGCTCGCAAACAAGTGAGAAGATCATGCGTCAAGTGATGGTCGTGACCTGTGGCCTGATTCTCGTAATATAAAACGATCCAAATGTCGCTAGAGTTTAGAAATCGTCCAACTAAACATTAGTTTTAATTTCGTATTCCCGTGTTACTTCAATCGAACTATAACTCAATAGGATTGAAACTCAACGACAAGCAAGCAATTACCTAACTACACGTGTGGGCAAAAAAAAAAAAGATTTGCGAAAAAAATATGAAATCGTTACTTTTCGATTTATCGAGTTACGCTTGCAACGATACGTTACTCGAACTTCGATAGGATCGTTCTTCAACCGTGCATAATGCGTTACGAGAATACGAAAAGCAGTTTCGATTGAAATTTAATTGTAAAATCGTTTAGAAGTCGTAGACGTTTTGTTACAAGAATCGGGGTACAGACCTCATACAGGTCGTTGTTTTGGTCAGCGACGAGCGACTCAGGGTCGATAATACAAATGATACTGGTGCTAAAAAAAATACTTTATTTTTTATTAATAACAAAAAAAAAAAAATGAAAATCATGTATTAAGCTAAAATGTATAATACTCTACGGGAGTACGAGGGAGTAAAGGGGTGGGGCGATGGCGGCTTGCGCCTTTTTTTTTTTTTTTTTTTTTTTATTAGCGTGGGGAAATCCTCATAGGATACCCGACCGCCCTTGGGGGGGAGCGGCCAGGTTATGCCGGACTTTTACCGGCTAAAACCCCACGGTGGTCGCCACCTGCGCTACAGAGGGGGGCGGGCTCTCGTGCAGATCGCGTACCTGCTCGCCCCTCCACGCGCGGCGCTGTGATAGCTCGTCCCGGGGGAAGTGTGATGCCTCCCCCCAGCACCCTCGCGGGCCTATCGCACGATGAGTCGTGACCACAACGACCCATCGTCCTCCTCGGGGTCGCTTCTGGGCGTTCAGGGCCCCCGCCCCGATTGCCCACGACCCCGAAGGTCCCCATTTAGTCGCCTTTTACGACAGGCAGGGGAACACCGTAGCTGTGATTCTACGCCCCAGCTACAGGGCAGGAGGGCCGCCACGAGGCACTGCTGCGCCTCGGCGGCGTCGTCTCCGGGTGGGATCGGCTCTCTCCCGATCCCTCTCAGCAGCCTCCTTCTGGACCATTACGGTCTCGCAGAAGGAGGCTACGGCCCTCCACGCCGTATCCCCGCTCAGCATCGCCGACACGACTGCTGGCAGGGAGAGATTTCGACCGATCAAGTCGACCAGGATCCGCCGCTCGGGTTCCCACGCGGGGCACACAGCGAGCGTGTGCGATGCGGAGTCCTGGTCGCTCCCACAATGGAAGCAAGCCGCCGTCGCCTCACGTCCGATCTTACACAAATAATCACCGAAGCACCCATGCCCGGTGAGTATCTGTGTAAGTCTGTAGGTGAGTCGTCCACCTTGTCGCTGCATCCAGGCCTCGAAGACCGGCAGGACTGCTCCGACAACGCGTTTGCGCGCATGCCGCTCCTCACAGAGCCTTGCGCGCCACGTCGCGAATGCGATAAGTCGCTCCTGCCGTCTGATCGCCTCTTCTGGATCACCTCCACCACTCTGGCGGATGATGCGGATTCGGTCATAGACCCTCGCATCCATGTCCGCCAGAATATCCAGTGGCAGAAAGCGAGCCAGAATAGTTGCCGCCTCAAAGGATACGGTACGGTATCCCCGTACGATCCGTAGGGCCATCTTACGCTGGCGGCTTGCGCCTAGCTCTAGTCTGTGCACGTGCCTAGTAACCATACTTTGCGGTAATTTTATTTCAAATTGAATAAGGTATTTCTCAACATATTTACAGTATGTAATGGAATTAAGTCCATTTTTGGGGAATATATATTTTGTACTACCGCTCCTGGGTCGCTTGTCGCCGACCAAAACAACACCCTGTATAATATCTAAAAGGAGACACCGATTAATTGAAGCACGCACATCTGTGTTCATTGCCGTTGTCATTTTATAATGTAGGTCTATCAAGAATCCTTCGCAGATGGTCTCTCGAAGCTACACTAAAGCTACTAACAATATCAACATTACCTCTGATAGTTTCCCGAAGGTGGGCGCGCGGGCGTCTACTTAATATTCATGCAAAAACCTGATGGGATGCCGTGATGCCTGCACTGTGCTATAACCTGTCCCCGACTGTACCTAGCTTATATAACGTTTTTATACATGAGCGTATATTAAGATGAAAAAGCCATGTGACTAAAAGAGTCCTGAATATAATAGTGGAAAAGAGATGGATGGATTGTGTGTAAGATGATATTATGAGTAAGAAAGGAGAAAATATATTAATATCATCATATCAGCCTATGGATGTCCACTGCTGAACATAGGCCTCCCCCATTGACTTCCATTTCGAACGGTTTTGGGCCGCTTGCATCCAACGGTGCCCAGTGACTCTGACCAAGTCGTCGGTCAACCGCAGTGGGAGGGCGTCCCACTCGACGCTTTCCAGTACTTGGTCGCCACCCGAGAACCTTTCTTCCCCAGCGGTTATCGGCTCTTCGAGCGATGTGGCCTGCCCATTGCCACTTCAGCTTACTAACTCTACGAGCTCTCCTACGAATGTCCTCATTGCGGACCCTGTCACGTAGAGAAATTCCGAGTTCCATTGCTCGCTAAATGACTCTGAGCTTATTTATGCGGCCAGCAGTAAAAGACCACGTCTCTTTCCCGAATGTCATCACTGATCATAATAATATAGTGATATGAAATTAAGGGTCGAATCGAAGAATCAGGTAAACAGGTGAAGCTAAACATCAAGAAGGAACCATATTACGAATGTAGGTTCGCTATTCTGGCTGCAGTAGTTGGGAAAAAAAATGAGTTTATAGTGAGGATTTTGACCCTAAAATACAGGGTGTATTTCGCATGGTAACGCAAACTTCGCGAAAAAGCTACACCTAATGCCACTAATCAAATTGTGAAAGTCATTCACCTCGCTAATGATCGGTTATAGAAATTGTCATTTTCGAGCGCGCAATGTATTGTGAACACCGCGATTTAAACGCGCGATTACGTTGTGGCTACGTAGTATGTCGCTGACTGCAGGCGAATATCGCCATAAGACACCGTTTCTAGTTTTATTTACATTGGCTACTTTTAGTGAAAGTAATGAATTAATAACTTATTTATTTTAAATCTCTTTGGGTTAGGTAAGAATAACGATTATGAACAGTCTTAAGTAAAAAAAAACTCATAAAAAAAAATTAAAAAATTTGGGAAAAACCGACGAATAATTCCAACATGGGGGGGTCCAGAATCATGTCCTGGACCCATGGTATCCGTTTGTGCGGCGATGTCCCTTACACGCTGTATAGCAATACAGTTTCGCTACACAGTATAGACGTGCGTGAGTATACGCTAGGTGTATCTTAGATCTCGATAGCGTATGCTAAGTAGACCGTGCTGTGAGCTCCACATTCACCGAGGGAACTTGGTAATGTACCACCACTACGTGTCCGAGAGTCTGAGCAGGGACGAAATATAATATTTTATTGATATAGGGAAATGAGTCGTGTTTTATATTACATCAATTACAAACAAAGGTATAAAAATAATTAAATAAAATTGATTTCTTTCAAAATAGGGTATTTGACGGTGTGAAAAATAAATTATAAAACACTATTCAGTGTATAAAACATCAAATAATACACCGAAACGTCATATATGTTGTACATTTTATGGTTTTAATGATATACATTTAACCGACTTCAAAAAAGGAGGAAGTTCTCAATTCGATTGTTTTTTTTTATGTTTGTTACCGCATAACTCCGTCATTTATTGACCGATTTGGAAAATTCTTTTTTTATTTGAAAGGGTACACTTCCCGTTTGGTCCCATTGTCATCAGATCAGGATTTGATTACTTCTTAGTATACTTTGAAGTCGGTTTAAGGTTTTTGTAAAACAGTCCAATTATTTACCAGTTAAACCATTAAGAGTAGGTCTGTTGACGCTGTAAAATTGTGACGTCACCTGCTTGTATTTCATACAAAAAATCTCTATATAAACTATCGTTTTTGACATTTAATTAAAAGTTGCTGATTTGAACTGTCGTCAAATTCAAATATTATGTATTTTCGTTTAAAATCATTATTCTGATTCAGTGTAATTCTTGAAACTAAGCAAACAAACGGGTTCTTCATTGTCAGTCATGTCTTTTACTGACGTTATAAAACCTAAAATAAGCGCTAAGTCCACCTATACAGAAGTTATACTCGTGTATCATAGACGCGTAGTGCGGCAGGTCATGTCTCGCTCACGGAACGATGCCTGATGCACATTTTATTTGCGACTCGGCCCGTAATGCCTGACTCTACACAACCTACATGTGGCACAATGTATGCGTCCTAGCGCCGCACGTGTACGTATGCTAAGTTATGGTATGGTAGTTCATGTTCTTGTTGGTTCATTCAGGTATTGAGATTCAAACAAGATAAAAAAGCGAGGAAATACATCGTGTAAAAATACTTTCTATTATAATATGTAATTTTCAATTTATTATTACAAACATTTTGCCTGTTACAAATGGATAGATGGACATGGAGGACATACAATTAGACGTATTAGGTATTATTTACTTTGAGTATTCCTTTTTTTTTTCATTTCATGTAAACTACAGGTCGTTGTTTTGGTCAGCGACGAGCGACTCAGGGTCGATAATATGTAGGGCGCTAGATAAGTCTTGTCGTACGCCTAGACGAAGCAAGTTGAGACTTGTTTGCAGGCAGTGTAATAAACTTTAGTTCATTTGATCACTGTCAGTTGACATTTGACTCGCGTACTGTGCTTTCATAAATTATAAAATAAAAAATAAATAACTGAGATGGCTGAGTTTACGCGGCGTGATGTTCGAGTCATTTTAATGTATAACTTTCGTCGTGGTCTTACAAAGCAACAATGCTTTGAAGAAATGAGTGGTATATTGCAAGATACTTGTCCGTCCTTAAGGACGATAGAAAGGTGGTATTTACAATTCCAAAGGGGAAACTTTAACTTAGAGGACGAGCAAAGATCCGGTAGGCCGATTGAGGTAACTACTGACAAAAACATTCTTATTCTCAAAAATCTAATCATGGAAGACCGACGAATTACATACCGCCAAATAGAGAGTATAATGAACATTAGTGCACCAACTATTCACCATGTTCTGCACAATGAATTAAAAGTTAGAAAAGTTTGTTCACTCTGGGTACCACATACGATGACTGATACTTTGAGGGAGCAGAGGGTAAAATGGTGTAAACAAATGCTTCAAAAATTCGATGACGGCCATTCCAGCAATATCAATTCAATCATCACAGGCGATGAAACATATATTTATTATTATGATGTCCTTACTAAATCCCAGAGCAAAATGTGGGTATTTGAAGACGAGGAACCGCCAACATTAGTGAAACAAGCTCGATCCGTGAAAAAATTAATGGTAGCAGTTTTTTTCAATATGAGAGGTATTTTGGCCACTATACCCCTAGAGACACAGAAGACTGTCACAGCTTCCTGGTACATAAATAACTGTATCCCAAAAGTTTTTGAAGCTTTGAAAAATGAGCGACCTAACTCGAGACCCGATACTTGGTTTTTCCACCACGACAACGCTCCAGCACATCGAGCCTGCCAAACAACTACATTTCTGGAAGAATAGGGGATAGAACCTTTGTGGCATAGCTAGCCGCCGCCATTTTGATTTTTTTTCAATGTCGCGGCGCACGATGTAACTGGTATATATGGGTAGAGGACACTTATACAAACAAAAAATGTTAATCTATATGGTGGCCTAAAGTGTCACGTTTCCGAGATATTTGGAGGTAAAGATCGCCATATGAGAATTATGACAATCATTAAAAATTAACTTATTACGTGTTTATTTGCATTCGATTGTATTCAAATAATAGTTCCCAGGTTGATTTATCAATTTTTCAAAAAAGGAGGAGGTTCTCAATTCGAATGTTTTTTTTTTATGTTTGTTACCTCATAACTCCGTCATTTAATAACCGATTTCGAAAATTCTTTTTTTATTTGAAAGGGTCCACTTCCCTTTTGATCCCATTGTCCTCAGATCAGGATTTGATTACTTCTTAGTGTACTTTGAAGTCGGTTAAGTTTTTTGTAAAACAGTCCAATTATTTGAATAGAGTAAAACTAGGAGCACGAAAAACAATATTTTTAATTACTTACCTACTAAACAGCATCGTAATATTCGCTATGAACCACAATGTTGTCAAAGAAGCTCGGATTGTGACTTGTTTCCCATCTTTTCATTATTATACAAACAAAAATGACAATACTTGTCCTAATATCTATGTTACCAAGTTAATTTGAACTAAAGATCGCTAAGTAATGCTCCCTGGGCGCCAAAATTGCAATAACGTCGTAAATAAATAAAAAAACCCGACCCCGCGGCCGGCCCGACCTAATAAAACTTCCACCTAAATGAAAGTCCCGTCTTCGTGGAAGACTGCTTACGTTCACACAATATCAAAAAGGGCGATAGATCAGACCCGACGTATTACAGGCCTATTGCCATCACCTCCCATTCTCTCCAATGTGATCAACACGTAACTCTTGAGATATCTAGAGGATCACGATTTGTTGAGTGAACGAGAATATGGCTTCCGCCATAGTCCCTTGGCTGTGATGTGTCTATGTATACACTAGAAGGTCAGGTCAGCCGAGTGGTCACTTGCCATCGAGAGTCAAGGTGGCGAAGGCGTTCGATCGGGTCTGGCACCGGTGTCTTCTAACGAAGTTACCAGCATATGGGCTTCCCGAGGGACTATGCAAATGGACCGCCAATTTTCTGTCCAGCAGATGCATAAGAGCTGAGAGATATAAATGCTGGCGTCCCGCAAGGGTCTGTACTGTCCCCAACACTGTTCCTGCTGCATATCAATGCCCACGCATCGCCCGCGCCGCACCACCTACCCGGCCCACTGAGCCACTGCCTGCGTCTACTACGTCGGCCCCTTTTACGCCATGCCCTTGCCTCAAAAGGAATCGAAGCGGGCTTGTGATGATGGTTTTGAGATAGTGCAAAGCAGGAAGCACCGTCAGAAAACGAATAAGAATCGATGCGGCACAGCTCCTGTGGAGCTCAAGCAAACCATGCGTGCTGCCATGGCAAACACTCCGGTGTATATTTCTCGTCTACACTATGCCACCAAGGCGGAGGACATCGTGGAGTACATTCGCCAAAGAATCAAGTACTCGCTGAGGGTGCAGCTGTTGGAATTGAGCCGCAACGTCAACTTCAAGGCGTTCGTGGTGCGAGTATCAACATGTTTTCTGCACCTCGTCATGGAAGAGGACTTTTGGCCGCAGAACTTGGTGTTCCGTCGCTTTCGCGGACAAGTGCCACATGATCGCACGATGACATAGTGCAGTGCAGTAGTGTTAACTAACATAGGCCTAAATGTTTTATACTAACAAAAAGGTTTAATATAATATTTATGTTAGTTTGTAATGTTATCTATGGGCCACAGGAGCCTGATAATAAAGATGTATTATTATTATTGCAAATATTCCTCGTTTCGTGGTGGAGGAAAGCCGCGAACGGCTTGTGTCTGAAATCGAGAGCTCACTAACTAGTGTCTCCGATTACGGTCGACTAAACCTAGTCCATTTCAACCCCACTAAGACCCAAGTATGCGCGTTCACCGCTAAGAAAATGCCATTTACTGTGGCTTCACAATTTCAGAACACGGACATCAGTGAAAGCATCGGGATCCTCTGCATCGACATTTCTAACGACGTCAATAGGCCGTCTAGAAGACAAGGTTAAGCTAGCATCCAAAAAACTCGAAGTGCTCAACAGAGCGAAGCAGTACTTCACATCGGGGCAAAGGCTGCAACTTTAGAAGTCGCAAGTCCAGCGTTATATGGAGTACTGCTCTTACCTGGATACCAGTTTGGGCCTTTAGACTCGGTTCAGCGACGTGCCATTAGAATCGTCGACGATCCCGAGCTCACAAGCGGCTTAGGGCCCCTCAATCTGAGGAGAGACTTTGCCTCCTTATGTGTATTCTATCGCTTGTACAACAGACAGTGTTCTGTAGAATTGTTTAACCTGATGCCTACGGCTACCTTCTACCATCGCTAGTCTCGCCATTGACGGGAAGTCCATCCTCACACATTGGAACCTAAATAGTTTCGAACTATGCGGTCTCAAAGGAGTTTTCTTCGCTTACAATCAGGCGGGCCGTATGTTTGTTTGCTACCTAAGTAGTGTAAAAAAACTTTTATTTAAAAGTTTGAGGTCACGGCTTGTTTCTATTATGTGTTTTATTTTATTTTTAAAATTATTACTATTATTTGACCACTAATGACAATGAAAGAACATAAATTGTACTTAATCAACATTAAAATATTGTCATTCGTCTCATATTATATATACATCGATATTCCAATATCTCGGTAACATGATATTTTAAGACAAGTATTGTAATTTTTGGTTAATAACGGCGACATGGAAAACAAGTTAACCACTACGATCCGAGCTACTTGACAACATTGTGTTTCATTGCGAATATTGCGATGCGGTTTAGTAGGTAACCAATTAATGAATATTGTTTTTTCGTGCTCCATGTTTACTATATTCTAATAAATAGTTAAATCAACCTGGAGACTATTATTTGAATACAATCTAATGCATATAAACACGTAATAAGTTCATTTTTAATGATTGTCGTAATTCTCATATGGCGATCTTTACCTCCAAATATCTCGGAAACGTGACACTTTAGGTCACCATATTGCTTGACATTTTTTGTTTGTATAAGTGTCCTCTACCCAAATATATCATTTACACCGTGCGCCGCGACATTGAAAAAAAATCAAAATGGCGGCGGGTGGCTATGCCAGCTCCCATACAAAAATGTTCGTACCCCTTACTCAGTCATCCTCCCTACAGTCCGGACTTGGCACCATGCGATTTCGCCTTGTTCCCCTACGTGAAGAAACAGTTAAAAGGACGAAGGTTTTCTAGCAACCCTGAGTTATTAGGAGCGTTTGAAGAAATTTGCGCAAGTGTTCCACAGTTGTTTTGGAAGCAGACTTTTGCCACTTGGTTCGAGCGTATGAAGGCTTGTATAGCTGCTGATGGTGATTACTTCGAAAAAAAGTAAATACTCTGTGAGTACGACAAAATTTATCTAGCGACCTACGTACAAATGATACTGGTGCTAAAAAAAATACTTTTTTTTTTTTTAATAATAAAAATAAAAGAAACAAAATTTTGAAAATCATGTTATAAGCTAAAGTGTAGACATAATACTCAATGGGAGTACGAGGGAGTAAAGGGGTGGGGCGATGGCGGCTTGCGCCTAGCTCTAGTCTGTGCACGTGCCTAGTAACCATACTTTGCAGTAATTTTATTTCAAATTGAATAAGGTATTTCTCAACATATTTACAGTATTTCATGGAATTAAGTCCATTTTCGGGGAATATATATTTTGTACTACCGCTCCTGGGTCGCTTGTCGCCGACCAAAACAACACCCTGTATTAAATCATTTGGTTTCTTCAGGGCCGGCAACGCGCGAGTGATACCCCTGGTGTTGCAAGCGTCCATAGGCAACGGTAACTGCTTACCATCAGGCGGGCCTATGCTTGTTTGCCACCTTAGAGGTATACAAATAAAAAATAAAAAACAGTAAGTTCTCGATATATTTTTACAACACATTTATTACTGATGGAAAAAAAACGTGCAATCTTTGGAAGAAGCCTTCATCTTCTTTTATTCTTCATTCTTCATCAATACATTACTAAAACTTATTGTATTAATTACTTATTTGTACATTTGCCGATAAAGAATATCTGTTCAATACTAAAATTTGATTAAAAAAGAAGCGGGAACAAAAAACAAAAAAATTATATCTGGGCAAAATTCAAAATGAGCGTCCCACAAACAATATCTCAAGTATTTCCGCAACTGAATCATCAATTACGTTCTCAAGTGACACATCTCCAATTCCACTGACTGATGTGAAGAAGGACCCATTGTTGGTGATGAATAAATTGGAGCAGAGGTTGCTGTCTCTGACAGACTATTGATTGAAACTGCCGCCTTGCGCTTTGACCCGAGTTCTTGAATTTGTTGATTGTTTAAATTGAATGGGACAAAAAGTATCGTATATTTTAATCTAAGGTAATTCATCTAATCTAACTAATATTATAAAGAGGAAAGATTTGATTG
Organism: Polyploca ridens; assembly: GCA_951394255.1. NCBI lineage: Eukaryota > Metazoa > Arthropoda > Insecta > Lepidoptera > Drepanidae > Polyploca > Polyploca ridens. Next base: position 8,653,380 of record OX596269.1, on the reverse strand, counting down.
TTTGTTTGTTTGTTTGCATTGAATAGGCTCCGAATCTACTGAACCGATTTGAAAAATTCTTTCACTGTTGGGAAGCTACACTATACCCGGGTGACATAGGCTACTTTTTATGACGGGAACGCGGGTGAAACCGCGCGAGACAGCTAGTTAATTATAAACCTATATGAGCCAAGTGGAGAAAGAGAGGTAAAGCGTTATTTCGCTCAAAGAGCAGCTCGACTGGGGAAGTACCTCCACCTTACCAAAATACCGCAGTCACATAACTTTATGTTGTGTTCCTGCGCGTGAGTAAGCGAGCCAGAGCTCATTGGGGAGGGGGAAGGGTGAAACGCGTGAGTGATGGATGACTCATGTATTGCAAGCGTTGTGGGTAACCGCTTACCACCAGGCGGCCGCATGCTTGTTGGCAGACATAATTGTATTTAAAAAAAACGATGTAATTGTGTAACAAAATATCAACAAATAATTTAGTAATAATTGTACTTTTGTTATTTCTATCGGGACAAAGATCATCTTCCGTCGCCATCGCTGAGAGACAAGGTCTCTAGGACCCGCGAGTATTGATGTGATTTGACAGATTCCAAATGCCAGTCAATGAGGAATGTTACTAGGTATGCAAAATCGCTTGTAACAGTAGAGCCATTATGTATACAAATACACTAGTTTTTGTTTCATTAAAAAAAACCAAGTAGTTATGATTTTACAGACATTTGAAATTTCCCTAAATATCGAGGCCCACTAGCAGTCACGTGACCCCAGTGTGACGTCATCTTGTAACGGTCCGCTCACTTGCGTTAGTCGCCAGCGGTCCTTGCGCTATAATATTAGGGGAAAGTGTTTTGTTTCATCCGTGAATTATTCTACTGTTACGTTCATAGTGTGTGTATTCTTAATCAAGGTCATTACAATACAAAAAAACCTTTATTAAATCATGAAGGATTAAAATAGATAGCCTTATAGTTGCCCATTAATTTATCGACGAATAGTGATTCCGTTGCCGCTGAAAAGCGAGGAGTAAGTAAGAATGCACATGCTTCCTGTGTGTGTATTTGAATTTGTTTTTTTTTTTTGCATTATTTACCTAAAAGAATTAATTTTAAGTAGGTACTTACCAAACCTTTTCCCCCTTATCAAAAAATAAGGTGTAAGTCAGTCTTGTAACACCCAGGTATTAAGATAGCTCCAGCCATGCTCCAGCCCTTTTTGTTTATATGACATTAGAAAGTGACGGATATATTTTAATCCTAGGTTTAACTATACTTGACTTACACCTTATTTATTAATAAGACGGTTTCAGTCTTATTACAAACAATGCGTTAAACCAGGCTTTAGGCCAGCGATAGCAAAGCCAGATCTAAAACTTAACCTTCGGTTACTTCATTCCAGTCAAACAATTCCATTATGTGCGATGGTTTATATAAATTTTATATTACGAAATGAGGTTTAAGGAATAAACCTCATCATATCGGTGGCGTAACGTCAAACCAGGCACCCCCCTAGTTTTTTTAAAGTTTATGGTGAAATGACAGTCACGTTTGATGTAATTTCGTTGTTTTTTTCTTGATTTTTGTAATCGAAAAAGCTATTCTGGATTCAGTTCGATAAATTTGCTTTTACAATGGGCTTAGATTCGCTTGACGATATGGATTCTGACGACGGATGATCCGAAAATCAATGGAATCAAACTGGCAACGAATCAAGTTGGTTGGATACTGATGAACTTCGGCTCCAATACAATTTCACCAACGAATTGCTGCTAGAATTGTCGATCTAGTAAAAAATCGTCTTCCACAGCCCCCAAGATCTTTGGAACCAAATCAAATCAGCCCGGTAGATGGCGCTGCAGTCGATAATATAACCTTCATGAGATAAGATACCGACTTCAGCGTCATTTGCCGAGCTGATTTGTGAATCTAAACCATCCAGAGCGTCCCCCAAATGCTTTCAAAAAAAAAACATTCAAATCGGTCTAACCGTTTAGGAGGAGTTCAGTGACATACACACGTACAATAGAATTAACTCCCTGGATGGTTTAGATAGGGTAGGGTAGGGTAGGTTTGGATAGCACTACAGGGTAGGGTAGTATTGTTATAAAATGTTTGATTGCAAATCCTATCACAACTTGCTGGCGCCTAGGTACCTCAAATGTTCTTCTACTCTTAATTACTTTTCATATTTACTACAAATATGTTCAAAATATAATACAGAAAATTTCCTCGAGCTTATAATTATCTATATTCTTGTGAACTTTCTATTATGACAATAATTTTTAGTCAGTCTGAAATAGTGTATCTGATTAGATCGAGAAGTATAAGATATAGTCATAGAATATGGATTTTCATAGGAGTTTCAAAACGCAAACTTTATACTTATATCTGTCTCGATAATTTTAATACGATTACTCCATAAGATAAAAAAGGTAAGTGATAGTTGCGTGTTTCTGTTTATACCGCCTGTATCTCAGGAATAGTCTATGTTATCGTTTGATGATTTAATGACTTAATACTAATTTATTCGACTCATACCTAGCTATAGTCTTGTAATAATAATATCTTTATTTCTAAAATAATAATATTTTATTTTTATTTATAACGTTCGTAAGAACTCTGAATGAAACGAAACATATTCATGTCCACTATTTTGTCTATGACAGGTAGAGGTGTGTAATGTAAAAATACGCGAGCTGCATCACAGCTCACGGCTCAGGTGTGTGAGCTGGTTCAATGACTCAGCTCGCAGATCAGCTCAATTTGTACCTATAGTCCACGTTGCGCGCACACGCTCACTACGTACCGCGCACCGAATTGAGCCGGCTGAGCTGCCGCGATTCGTTCGACTCTGCCGAGCGGCTCTTTTCATACTTCAGAGTTGGAATTATTTGTCTTTTTTTATATTATCTATATATGTTACATATTTATTTATTGAATTAACATTATTAAATAAATAAAATAATAATTGAGCCGTGAGCTAGTCATTTTGTTGTTGAGCTGTAGCTCAACGGCTCAAACCCGTGTGATCTGATTCATTGAGCTGCTTCAGAGCTGAGTTACACACCTCTAATGACAGGCAGTTTCACTAGACTACGGAAAAAAATGTTTTTGTAATAAAGTCAATTTAGACCCAAAGGCTAAGATATTGACCTGGTATTGTTAGCTCTAGTCTCAAGTCAGGTATAACACCTTTTTTTATAATGAGAACGGAAATGTTTCGTTTCATTCATATTTTATTACGAAATATTTAAATATAGATAAGTATATACCTCATAAATTTAGATCAATAAGGTAGATGGATAAATAAAACATTATACTGATTTAATTTAGATATTTTTGATAAAAAGAGCGTTATTAAAAATTACAGAAAAAAATAATTCGTTTCATAAAAATAGACCTAACGTTTGCTTAAAACGAAACTGTCCATGATGTCTATGGTGTTTAAAAAAAATTTATAAAAAAAATATTATGTCATTGATTATGATTTATTTACATCGTAAAAGCGAATAAAGAAATGGTATTAAATATGTTATTCCTGTATTAAAATACAATACAATAATACTAAATAGGAATTAAATATAATTTCTCAATCATTCACAGAAGTTCACAGACAATAATCGCAAAGGTACCTTGCCGAGGCTCAGCACATTGTGAACGGATTTGCAATCAAACATTTTAATATGATTAAGATTTCATGTGACGCTATTGAACTCGTAAATAAAATAAAATGGTAGTGGGCAGGACACATAGCCCGATCACCTATGTGATGAAGGCAGCTGGACACGGATGGTGAAAGAGTGTCGAGGAGCACAGGACTACACAGTATACTCCTTAAAGCGTTCTGATAGCGCTACGCGTTTCTACTGTCTGCTTAGACGACTAATTTATTGTTTGAGCGCTAAAGAGAACTTTAGTTGACTCTAAAAATGGGACATCACCTTTGCTTATGATAGCTTTTCTATATACGTAGTAATAATAGCTCAATGTATAATTGATGAAAGGAAAATTTAAAAATATACAGATAAATAATTTATTATAATAAATTATTTTGATTATAATATCACATTCTTTTATTTCCACTGACAGTGTTATGAGGAGCCTTGCATTTGGTTGCTTTCTTCTTTAGGAAGGATGTACTAATTAATTGCAAGGATAATATTTTAATTATGCTGGGCTGAGATGAGAAACACCATGTAGGTCAGCTGTATAATCTTGTATCTGAAATCAAAATATATATCTATAAGTATATAAAAGAAAGTCGTGTTAGTTACACTATTTATAACTCAAGAACGGCTGAACCAATTTGGCTGAAAACTGGTGGGATACTTTTATAGGGTAGGGTATGGTAAGGTAGGGTAAGTAAGGGGTAAAGAAGGGAGCGCGGGTGAAACCGCAGGCGAAAAGCTAGTTATATATATTACTACTATGATATTTACCTCACATTTAAGATTTTTGGTTCAACTATGGGAACTGACCTCTTTTTGGAGCCCAACAGCGTACTGCGTAAAGCACAAGCAACTTGTCCTGCGGAAGACGATCTTTCTCTAGCTCGACAATTCAAGCAGCAAAAATGGTTTAGTGAACTTGTATTGATTGGAACCGAAATCCATAATCATGCAACGAATTGGTTGCCGCGTCGGTTCTCAAGAAGTTCCCACCGACTCCAGAATATCCGTTGTCAAAATCCATATCGCCGAGGAAGTCCATTTCAGTAGCAAATTAATACAAAATAGAATTGAAACCAAGAAATTCAATAAAATAACTTCGAACGAGTCTGTCATATGCATGTCAACTATCTGTCACCTTAGATAAACTACGTGGCTGCCAGGCTTAGTGGTTGAAGTCCTTAAACCTTCTTTCGTAATATAAATTTTCTTAAACTACCCAGGTTTAGGCTGGCTTTCTCTTAAATATGGCTAAAACCATCTTTCGTAATAAGACGGTTTAAGTTTACGTTATAGATAACAAATAAGTAGTAATGTTTTATCTGTACCTATTTATACACTTGTTATACGTGCCAGTTGGCGCAGTTGGTTAAGGTTCACCTTACGCGCCGCAGGTCGTGGGTTCGATTCCCACACAGGACATGTATTTGTGTGCATGAACATGTCTGTATGTCCTGAGTCTGGGTGTAATTATGTATATTAAGTATGTATTTACAAATAAAAAGTAGTATATGTATTATATCAGTTATCTGGTTTCTATAGTACAAGCTCTGCTTAGTTTGGGATCAGATGACCGTGTGTGAGGAATGTCCCAGGATATTTATTTATTTATTTTTATAGTAACCGTCTTCGCATGCGGATTAAACATTTGACACAGTTTGTTCCGGCCGCCTTACTTACGTAGTAAATATTTAGTAATCTGTGTCCTAACCTACGGAACGGCTGGACCGATTTTAAGGAGACTATCACAGGTAGATAGCGTATGTTATAAGAAGGAACTTAGGCTAATTTTATTTTAGAAAAATAATAACGGGGTTCCGCGCAAGAAATTCAAACTGTAGGTACGCGCAGGTGAAACTGCGGGGGTACCAAAATAATGCACACTATAAATGAATAATGTGTAGATAGCAGACTCTCACTATACTGACGATCTTCAAAACAATAAGCCTTGATTTTATCTCTAAACTAACACTCCGCCCCGCCATTTTACCTGCGTCCTCTTCTTTACCCACTGGATGGAGGGATGGAATTTCTAAAATCCTTTCTTAGGCTACAAAAGGAACTAATGTATTCCAATTTTTGAGTTAATACAGACGTAGTAAAATCCTCCCCTTAAAACATTATTACCCCTTTTTGCCCTACTAGGGGTCGATTTTCGCGAAACCCAAAAACACGTGTTTTTTATGTGTTTCAAGTTAATCGGACCGCGCGGTAGGTTTACCATACAAACTTTAACACCTCCTAAACCCCCTTTTAGGGGTAGTTTTAAAAATCTAATAATGAGAAGCTGTATTATTTGATTAGATAAGTAATAGTGCTAAGTTTCAAATTTATAAACCCAAGGAATAAGATTTTTCAAGAGAAAAAGAGCGCGACGGACTGAGCGAGCGTTGAAACATGACGTCACACGCATCAAGTACCGGGCGGTCGAATCCCGCGTCGCGCGCTCATTTAAAAATTCTATATCTCGGAAAGTAATTGTCGTATTGAAATAATTCTTTCACATATATTTTTTATTTTCTACAGAAAATGCGATGAGCTAAAATTCAAAATTAGTGAACATTCTTCATTAAGAGGGGACAGGGCCTGCGAGGAATTTGAGAAATTGGTATTTGAAGAAACAATTGCCGTCGCGCTGCCTCGTGGCTGCCCCCCTAGAGTGCGATAGAGACAGCTGCAGTGAAGACACTTTTACACCAAACTTTTTAGAAAGATTATGTCTAGGTTCCTATTATCGAATTTGTCTGGTAGTCAGTGGACTAAAAACCTGTAAATATGTAGCATTTTTGTAGTCATTTTACTTACTAATTAGTTGCTGAAAAATATGAAATGACAGGGACGTGTCTGCAATACACCTTGATTGTAAGGAAAGAAAATGATTGATCTAGAGGCATTATTCAAAAAGAAAATAGGGGAATACGTTTGTATGAAGTATCGCATGCCCTGTTCCCTCTTAAACTTGCCTCTCTCGTTTATGGATATACCTTTTCCGTTACACGTTTTATATGTAAGTATAATATGTAGTGAAATAAATGTGATACGCACATGATGGTGCCGATTCGTTTGTAAATCGCACTAATCTAATTTTAGTCACATCACATCTCTTTCTTACAAACATTATTGAAAAAGGATAGAACATATTTAAGGCCGGCCGCATACTATAAGAAATTTTCTGTCAGAAAATTTCGGACGCCCGCCGGAAGGCACTTTCCTCATACATTTTGTTCTAGACCCCGCATACTATCCGAAAATTCTGACGTGTCTGACGTCCAAAAATGTATGAGCAAGCGGGTGTCCGAAATATTCTGACAGAAAATTTCTTATAGTATGCGGCCGGTCTTAAATATGTAGGTATTTAGACGTAACCGCGATAGATGGCGACTAAAATATCGAAAACAAGCATTAGACTAATTTGACAAGACAAAATTTCTTACATCCTTTTCTTATGTTCTTTGATAGAAAGAGACTAGATTATTTCACTTCTAATATTATAAATTATAAAATAAACAAACTGTAATAGAAGTGTGCCGGTACATTAAAGTTCTCTACTTCACTAAAGTAATGAAGCATAAATCTCTGAATATTAAATTCAGTTACACTATTTAAAAACGGGCAAAAAAGAGGTTAAGTGATTATGATACACGTTACGTGTCGTATGTATGTGATTACGGGCTCACTCTAATGCATCTCTTGAAAATGCGAAACATTTTTTGAAACGTCGTAAAAATCTCCACATACTTATAATATAGGGACACCATTTTATTTAAAAAGTCCTGACACAAAATAGCGGACTTTGTTGTAAACTGGAGGCCAATTCTCACCCACTCGAAAAAACTCGATTGAAAAAGTACGAATTGGAACTTTTATCGAGTTATTCTGGCAACTTGGATGTCAGTTTCCAGGAAGGTTGAGAAAAGATTCGGCAACGCGGCGAGTGATACCTCTTACCGCAAGCGTCAATAGGTTACGGTTATCACATAGACTGAGTGGTATAAAAAACATCGGATGGTTACCCTACTGACATAGGTGCTCACGTATAACCGCGGCGCAGACCCTGATTGCGAGTTTATGAAATATGTGTCGAGTATGTAATCGTGTTGCGAGCATCGGCAGGCCGCCAGCGAGAGGTTCACGCAAATTGAAATGGTGACTGTGATTGCTCATACCGAGATACGTTCTTAGGGCGTAGAAATTATGTACACTCTATTATGTATAAATCTATACAAAGCTCAAGTACGACCTTGCATGGAGTACTGTTCTCATCTGTGGGATGGCTCAGCCAAATATCAACTTGCAACTTTGGACTCGTTAGATAGACGCGCTCGAAGAATAATCGACGATAGCGACCTAACGAGCAAGTACGCGCGGTCCACCCTAGACTACATCTTCGCTTACCATCAGGCGGGATTGCGGTCAAGCGTAAACCCATTAAATATAAAAAAAAAAAAAAAAAAACACAATGTTTGTATGTATCTTATAATCTATGTGTGTCTGTCAGTAAATGTATGTTTGTCTCATCATGTGATTTATGTTGAGGGTAGACCGAAACAGGTTTTTCTGACTCATCTGATGCGTTAAAGAAGAACAAAGTAACCAACACACTTTCGCAAGTATAAATTCACCGAGCGAGCGCGAAGTGTGAGCAAATCGTGTCTCCGTTTCAACTTGGACAAAAATGCTTTCTGTCTGTCCAGATATGGTCCAGATAGATAGATAGATGTCCGCGCGGAGATGTCTGCGGAATGTCCGGTCGCGAGGTCTCCAACTCGTAGAAGCCACTAAGTAAACACCACTATTGGTTATGCCGTTGAGGCGCTTATAAGACAAACAAACAAATTCACTTTGGCATTTATACATAAGTAGGATATATAAGGTCCTAATAATGAACTTCCTCTTGAAGGATGAATGTATAGGTCATTAGTAATCAAAAAATAATATTAGAAAAAAAATTACATTCTTAATAGTATGACGTAAAGTTTTTTTTTTTTTTTTACTGTTTATAGGCCTGTGTTTGATCGCAATCTCACCATGGTAAGTGATGATGTGGCCGAAGGTGGTGCACACACAAAGCCTAGAAGGAACTGGCTCTCAAGTGCAGCTGTCGGAACACACAGAAAGGTGCTTGGCGACAGATTTTCAACTTGAGGGTGGTAGCCAGCCAGGCGGGTACTACAAAGTACCCTACCACCGTGCTATGGTTTCCTCACGATATTTTCCTTCACCGAAAGCTCAAGCTCATTGTAGGATTCGAACCCGGGACCTTCGTCTCGGTATCCGACGTCACTACCACTGAGCTATCATCGCCTTAAACTATTATACTAGTATACTTTAATCATCGAAGTGAGAGCGCTCCATTCTATATGCAAACCACTAACACCAATCTTATTTATTTAAGTATAACTTTTTTATATAAGTACCGTGTATAGGTATAGTATACGCGGTACTTATACACAAATACATTTTTATACTGTATGCTTTCATATGCATTTTGTAAAAAGCTGTTATTTTGATATTACATGTTATTACAAACAGACACTTATAGATTCTAAATGAAACGTACCTACTTAAGTTCCCTGTTGTATCATAAGGTGCGTTCGAATTGGAGTACGGTAGCAAAAATAACAGTCAATAATGCTAAAAACGATCACATGTGGCGTTCGATATGGAATGTTGTGTGCGAAATTGTCGTTTTGAACTGTTTTCGTTCACCGTTCGTTTTGCTTGAAAACAGTTAAAAACGATATCGTGAACTGCAAATTTTGACCCACCTCCGAGGCAGGGTCGTCGTCATATTTTGACATCTTTGAATCTGACAGATAAGTTTTAGCTGATAATTCAAACGGGAAGCGAAAATTATAATTTTTATATTAAAATTTGATAGAAACTAACAGGCAAGAGAAAAATTTACCCAAGTAAATTTAAATGAAAAAATATTTTTATATGGGTATTTTTATTATATACTCGAGGGTTCTATCTGAGCAAAAACATAATGGAATGAAATTTCCTCGATAGAAAAAAATCACAAAGCTACCCTTCTAATAATAATAATTTTTGGTTTTATTCGTTTCTATCTCCATCTCATCTCCACGCGAAGATTAGACATAAGTTTGTTTCATCTGACATTGCCATATTTTTCTGGCTTGGTACGCACTCTTAACTTTGTTTATATATTAACTGAAGGAAAAAAGGTAGATTGAGACAAGTGACAAGCAGGCGATGAGCATACAAATGTAATTTTTAACCGACTTCAAAAAAAGGAGGAGGTTCTCAATTCGAATGTTTTTTTTTTTGTTTGTACCTCATGACTCCGTCATTTATTAACCGATTTGGAAAATTCTTTTTTTACTTGGAAGGGTACGCTTCCCGTTTGGTCCCATTGTCACCAGATCAGCATTTGATTACTTCTTAGTGTACTTTGAAGTCGGTTTAAGGTTTTTGTAAAACAGTCCAATTATTGTAAGTTGCAAAATTGTTGAAATTTTCCAATTAGAACGCATGAACTATTAGCCCATTTAGTAACTGTTAAAAACGACATCAGTCCAATTCGAACGCACCTATAGAATACGATGCGTTCTATTCCACTGAATAAAATAAATTATTCATAGTTATGTGGGTATGGGGCATGTACAAACTAATTGTACATGCCCCATGTTATTTTGTCGTTACTAGTTTACGCAATTTAATTGGACAGTTGATTACATAGTGAATATTTTATACAATTAATATAATTAAACATGTTTTAATTGTTGGCTCGCAGATGAGACTCGCGTCGTCCTACATATGAAAAACAAAGAATTCCAGCTGAACTGCAAGTCAAATAACCAGTAATCACTTATTTAGGGTTCCGGCCGAACTAAAAAAAAGCAGTCGCAGACGCAATCCTTAAGGCGGCCCTCTGTGGCCGGCGCAACTTCAACGCAAGCATAGTCTAAAAGCTTAATGTTTCATCCAACGTAATGTTTGACTGCGAAAAAAGAGAGACAGCATCAGAGCCGTCGGTTATCAGTCGGTAAATTCCGCTGATCACTCGCGGCCGCTTCGCTAGCTCGTCATTCATGATTTCGCATTCATAAAACTTGTTCCAGGCGTATACTTATTGTGAAAAAATCTTACAAGTTTGTGAAAAAAAAGTTAGTTATTTAGAATCTCCAATATATTTGCAAGCCTGGTATCTAAATGTTTTCTTTACTTTTACAATTTATAGGTACATTAGATATGGCCAAAGTTCAGGCAAAAACGCTGTTTTTCGGAGGCTTTGACTGAATTTGTGTCACACTTTTTTTTAATTACGCCTAGATACACGGCTAGATACTAATTTGTTCAAAACATCTAACGAAAAATGTTTAACAACGCCATAATAAATACAGAGGTTTTGTATGAAAAGTATGACGAATTGAGTCCTCTTAACTGTTTTTTTTTACTTTTCCCACAAAAAACCAAAGTTACAAGCATACGGGCTACTCGAGAGATCAAATGGGTTGCCAGCTTTCTGTCCAGCAGATGCATAAGAGCTATCGTTGACGGTAGCTGCTCCGATAGCATGGACATACATGCCGTCGTCCAAGGCTCTGTGCTGTCCCCAGCACTGTTCCTTCTGCATTTTAATGATATGCTGTCTATTGACGGCATTCATTGCTATGCGGACGACGGTATGAGGGACACTCATTACACGGGCCGTGAAAATATCCCTCGTTCCGTGGTGAAAGAAAGTAGCGGATGGCTTGTGTCTGAAATCGAGAGTCCACTAACTAGTGTCTCTGATTGGGTTCGACTAAACCTAGTCCATTTCAACCCTACTAAGACAAAAGCCTGCGCATCCACCGCAAAGAAAACCCCATAACTGTGGCTCCACTTTTCCAAAACACGTTCATGAAACACGAACATGACACGTTCGTAAAAGCATCGGGATACTTGGCTTCGACATTTCTTGTAACGCTCTGTTCTGGGTTTCTTAAAAATTATTACTAATCATACATCAATGCTGTATCTCATGAACCGTAATAGGTTGCGAGTTGAAATTTTCACAGAATTTGTATTTCTATTGATGCTATAACAAAAAATAATAAAAATTAAATTAAATACAAGAAACGTATTTACGGAACCGAAAAGTGTTTTAATATGAAATGGTTGGGAAGAAGGCTGTCACTCCACCACATTTCGTAATCACTGCCACCATACCTATTACATTTGCAAGACCAGACAATATTAAGTCCACTAAAGTAATTCCCCCCCCATGTAAACCCAACCTAAAGCAGCCGTACACTGCCAGTAATTCCAATGGCGCTATTAGCCGTATCTGTCCGGCATTGTCCGCCGATATCCGCATTGTGTCCGAATATCAGCGTTTTGTCCGGACATCGGTAGCACAATGCCTGGGCCGAGGATGCCACACAAATGTTAATTACAGTTCGGGTTTACTCGGCAAAGATCGGTTGTTCTGCAGATCAGCCGGTTGCATGCGGCAAAAGTAAACGTCATTTTTGGGTTCCGTAGCTAAATGGCAAAAAACGGAACCCTTATGGATTCCTCATGTCTGTCTGTCTGTCTGTCCGTCCGTATGTCACAGCGACTTTTTTCCGAATCTATAAGAACTATAGTGTTGAAACTTGGTAAGTCGATGTATTCTATGAACCATACAAAAATAGAAAAAAAAACAACAAATTTTCCCCATACTTACAACTGAAACTCAAAAAAAAATATTTTCATCAAACCCATACGTGTGGGGTATTTATGGATAGGTCTTCAAAAATGATATTGAAGTTTCTAATATAATTTTTTTGTAAACTGAATAGTTTGCGCGAGAGACACTTCCAAAGTGGTAAAATGTGTCCCCCCCCCTGTAACTTCTAAAATAAGAGAATGATAAAACTAAAAAAAATATATGATGTACATTACCATGCAAACTTCCATCGAAAATTTGTTTGTACGTGATCTAGTAAGTAGATTTTTTTAATACGTCATAATTCGTAAACCGCAATTTACCTTTCATTCAATATTTTTGGCGTTTTTTTGTTGTTGAGTTGAGTTAGTTAATATTATACGGAACCCTCCGTGTACGAGTCCGACTCGTACTTGGCCGGTTTTTGATTGCTTCATGTGTAAAAATCGTGACATGTCAATCATAAATCTAATCTATCTAATAATATATATAAAATGCTTTTGTGGGTACGTAAATACGCAGTTTTCTCAATCACCACCAACCCCAATCAACTTCCCGTTGGGGTGGTAAATACCCCTTGGTCTCCAGGTGGTAGTAAGGGAGTTTGGTCGCGGTGGGTGGAAGGGGGTGGTTGTGGGTGGCGAAAATGTTAAAACATATATTGCTGTCCTTTTCTAACGCATGAGGTCTTATGAAAAGATCTAAAAATTTCTGGAATGGTCTAGAAAGTTCCTAAATGTGTAAAACGGTTATAATCAATCTGGAATGTTCTAGAAAGTTCAACAAATATCTGGAATGATCTAGAAAATTCTAGAGTGAATGCAAACTATTATAATCGATATAGAATGTTTGAGAAAGTTCTATAAATTTTCTGGCTTCATCTAGAAAGTTCCAAAATGTCCAAAACTGTTACTATCGAGTTAGGATGTTCGAGAACGTTCTAGAAATTTCTCGAATGTTCTGGAAAGTTCCAAAATGAGTGCAATTGATTATGATGGATTTAGAATGATCGAAAAAGATCTAGAAATTTTCCGAATGGTCTGGAACGTTCCAAATTGAGTGCAATTGATTATGATCGATTTAGAATGTTCGAGAAATTTCTTGAATGATCTAGAAAGTTCCAAAATTAGTAAAACGGTTGTAATTGATCTGGCTTCATCTAGAAAGTTCCAAAATGTCCAAAACTGTTATTATCGAGTTAGAATGTTCAAGAACGTTCTAGAAATTTCCAGAATGATCTGGAAAGTTCCAAAATGAGTGCAATTTGTTATGATCGATTTAGAATTATTGAGAAAGTTCTAGAAATTTTCCGAATGATCTGGAAAGTTTCAAAATGAGTGCAATTGATTATGATCGATTTAGAATGTTCGAGACAGTTCTAGAAATTTATAGAATGATCTAGAAAGTTCCAAAATGACTGAAACGGTTATAATTGATCCGGAATATTTTAGAAAGTTCTAGAAATATCTGGAACGATCCAGACAATTCTAGAATGAATGCAAAAAACTATTATAATCGATATAGAATGTTTGAGAAAGTTCTACAAATTTCTGGCTTCATCTAGAAAGTTCCAAAATGTCCAAAACTGTTATTATCGAGTTAGAATGTTCAGGAACGTTCTAGAAATTTCCCGAATGATTTGGAAAGTTCCAAAATGAGTGCAATTGATTATGATCTATTTAGAATGTTCGAGAAAGTTCATGAAATTTCTAGAATGATCTATAAAATTCTAAAATGAGTGCAATTTATTATAAGTGATTTAAAATGTTCGAGAAAGTTCTAAATATTGCTAGAATGATCTAGAAAATTCTAAAATGAGTGCAATTGATTATAAGCGATTTAAAATATTCGAGAAAGTTCTAAAAATTTTTGGATTGATCTGGAAATTTCCAAAATGTATACGAGTGTTATTATTGAATTAAAAGAACCAAATCGAAGTGATGTACATATAAATATTCTAGACTGATCTGGTACTGGAAATTTCAATGTCTGATGAGTCAGTTCAATCGTGATTGCAGTCGAGTAAAGATCAATTGGAATCAAATCAAATCAAATCAAATCAAATCATTTATTATTTTTCAAAAATATTAACAAAAATAGTTAGCAATGGCCCCCGCACTAGGATAAACCTGTATCGCGGGCGACCTTAAGCATTTACCAATATGATTAACTAATAGGGGGAAGTTATACATTTCTAAAAAAATATTAAATAAATTAAAAGTAGGTACAAGAATAATTAATTAATCAATAAATAATTTAAAATTTATATAAATTCAAAACTATGTTAGATAAACTTAAAAACAGTTGCAGTAATGGGCAAAAAATTAAGCTTTATAAAAAGGGTTGGTGTGTGTATTTATGTGTTAGTGAGGGTGAGTGTGGGGTGTGTAGTGAGTGTATATGTGAACTGTCAACTCGGAACGATCAAAATCTTTTCGGTTTGGTCATAATTAAGACTTAGAAGCCAATTTCGTATTTTGAGTTTGACTTCCCTGAGTGTGCAGTTTTTAATATCGCAGCATTTCATGGCTTGACTATATATAAAAGAAGAGTTAAAGAGATTGAAACGTTTCGCGAAAGCAGTCTTGCAAGGAAGGCTAACCATATAAGGACGACGCTTTGAAGTCATAGAACTCACATACTCCGGAGAATTTAATAATACTCTGTGGTAAGAGGTAATTACTTTTTGGAGATAAAGTTGTCGCACAGTCAGTACTTGATACTCGGAATAGAGAATGTGTGTGGGATATCTAAAGGGTTTTCTAAACATAACTTTGAGGATAGAACGCTGTGC
The DNA here is from genome assembly GCA_951394255.1 of Polyploca ridens. Lineage (NCBI taxonomy): Eukaryota > Metazoa > Arthropoda > Insecta > Lepidoptera > Drepanidae > Polyploca > Polyploca ridens. The sequence goes on along the minus strand of OX596269.1, from coordinate 8,638,272 downwards.
TCTTTCAACGAAGATCATGAATGTTTTAGCAGCTCCACCCCAAACAGTAATGCAGTAGGACAGTACAGCCTGACACAGTGTGACATAAACCATAAGTAGAACCTCTTTATCAGCTCCTACACGGAGTAGTTTCATTATATGGATAAATTTTCTCAAACGACTAGCCAGTTCGCAAATGTGTCCCTTAAATGAAAGATTCTCATCCAATACCAAACCCAAGTACCTTAACGAGTCAACCCTATCAATGGAGGGGCAGCCGCAAAGACCTAACGACCCTGCATTCGCACTACATCTATGAATCTTAATTCCCAGTGACGTCGGAGGGCAAGAAGCCTTCGTTTTGTGGAAACAAATGAACTTTGTCTTGTTTGGGTTCAGGGTAAGAAGGTTATTATCCAGCCATTCTGCGACAAGACCCAATCCTTTTTCAGCCAGATCAAAAACCTCCATCCATGACTTACCTTCAAACAAGACAACAGTATCATCGGCATAGCATACCACTTCAGTACCCCTACATGACTCGAACAGTTTGGTTATATCGTTGATGTATATGGTAAAAAGAGTAGGGCCGAGAATGCTTCCTTGGGGAACACCAAAGTTGATCTTATTGATATCACTTGAGACTCCGTCCACGACTGTACATTGTCCCCGATCAGCAAGGTAACTGGAGAACCATTCCAGGGCGATACCGCGTATTCCAAAGCGCTCCAGCTTACTTAGAAGGATAGTTGGAGAAACCGTGTCAAATGCTTTGGACAAATCTAAGAAGACACCCATACTCTTTTGATTACAATCCAGCGCACGTACCACTGAACCTAAAACTTGCGTAACAGCATTCTCAGTAGATTTCCCCTGTCGAAACCCAAACTGACAAGAAGAAAGAAGGTTATTTGTTTCCAAGAAAGTAACCAAGCGCTTATTAACAACTTTCTCTAGGATCTTGGATAATACTGGAAGGAGAGATATTGGACGATAATTTGAAGGATTGGATTTGGGGCCATCTTTGTGAATCGGAACTACCGCTGCCGTCTTCCAACAGTTAGGAAACTTTCCTGTCTTAAGACTGAGATTAACAATATGTGTTATAGGCTCCAAAATTAAATGGGAAATGCTTTTAATAAACGAGTTAGAGAGGCCGTCAACTCCAGACGCATTGCTTGATTTGAACTTCCGAATTATATCGTAAACTTCTTGACTATCTGTTGGAGTCATGAAGAATGAATTTTGAGCATTTGACGTAATGGTTACCTCTCTTGCCAGATCACTTTGTGATTTACCTAATTCTGAGAGTATTTTGTTGGCAAGGTTGCTACCAATGCTTGAGAAGTACTCATTACAAGCTGCTAGGGACTCAGCTGGTGAAGATTTTGATGTTAATAGCTCATTCCTAGCGTCCCTTTTACCATGCAGCTCACAAATACCCTTAACAGCCGTCCAAAGCTTCTTTGGGTTACCCTTGCCCTCTTCCAGGCGTTCCCTGTCATAGTTTGCCCTAAGCTTTTTAAGGAGCTCGAAAAAGAAATTACGATATCTTTTATACGACACCTGAAGCACTTGATTATTTGGTTCATTTCTTGCAGCCAAATGCAACCTATCTCTATGCTTCATACATCTCATGAGTCCAGGGGTTATCCACTCCTTCATGTTGTATTTAGTTCGACTAACTGTAACTTCTTTTGTATGTTTCTGTTTGATCTGTTCGAGTAGTTGTGAAAAGTGATAAGCCGCCTCAGATGCATCAGAGGCTGTAAGTATTAGAGACCAATCCAAACCGTCAAGTTCCATACCAATAGAGTCATAATCAATTTTTGTGAATTGCCTGTTCCGATTATGCTTTACAGCCTTCACAACCAGTCCAGCCATAACAACGTCATGGTCTGTTAGGTCTGTTTTGCATACCAAACCGACGGCTGACACTTGAGAACCAACTAAGACATGATCCAAGCAAGAGAGCCCTCTAGTAGCTGAAGTTATTGCATGTTTTAAACCTAACTCAGCTGTGAGACAAAGATAATTAGACGTTAAATGGCTATCGAGCAATGTATTAATATTTATATCACCAGCTACCACAACGTCTGAGCTAGAAAACGAGGGCTGACTTAAAACGTCATCAAGAGATGTAAGGAAATTTTGAATATCACTGTATGACGGGGATCGGTATATGCCTAGAACAGATAAAGAATTAGGGAATTGAATAAGTATGCTGTCCGCTTCTAAAATGTTTGGTTCGCTTATATTTACTTTCCAGTCCGATCTTATGTAAGCCACTACACCGCCCGACTTGTTATTAATATGTGAAGTGCTAAAATGAGAATAGCCTTCAAGACTTCTGACGATAGAACTGTAGCCTAAGTGACATTCCGTAAGAATGATAATGTCAAAATTAATGTTAAACCTTTTTAATAGTACCTGGAATTCCTCGAAGTTTTTTTGGAGACTTCTAATATTAAAAGTTAAAAGTTTAATATTATACTGATCGTTCAGAATATCTTTGCATGCTTCGGCAGAAACACTGGTGTGACAAGTAACTATAAGATTATCATCAAGTTCCCTTTCTAGAGTCAGAGAGGCCATTTATGTTTGCAATAATCATGTTTTAAAGTAGTAACAGCTATAAGGTATTCTGCCTCACCAGTGTCTCGTAAACCTAGCACATCATAAAGTATTGATTGTCCTAGTTTTAAAAGTGTGTATTGTAATTGTAAAGTATTATTGTTGATTGTGTGTGAATCACTAACCCATTTTGCAATTATTCTGAGTGACTTGATAAACCAGAAATTAAAAGTTAATACTATGATAACTATCAGGAGCAAATATACTAAAGAGTTATGACTGCATGCGTTGAATTTCTTTATCGGATAATCCTTGTAGATCTTCAGTAGTTTTAATATGGATTGCTGGGCTACCATCCTTCCCGTCACGTTTCCTGATGTATATTGCTCCATTTCGTGTCCAGCAATACTTATACCCATTCTCAGTGGACCACGTTCGAGCGCTCCGAAATAAGCGACGGTTTTCAGGTGTGAGACGTTCATTCACAAAGATCTTTCTATCAGGCCCACTTCCCACAATGTCCTTGCTTTCGAGAGACCGCCGGGATTTCGCTTCTTTCAGAAACTCCTCTCGTTTGGTTCTACGTGTAAAGGTCACTACCAATGGGCGTGGCAAACGATCAATTTGCTTGGGTTCTTTGAAAAATGGCCCGGCACGCGAAACATAATCAAGGTCACGCTCATCCAACTCGACTCCTATTTTACTTGCCGTCACTTGAACAATGTGGTAGGGATTTTCATTTGCAGTTTCAGTCAGACCCATGATTTCCAGTGTTGATTGCATGGACGCCTGAGATTGCTTATCAAGTTGGTCGCGTAGTTGAGACACCTGGATCTTGAGCAGAGCATTTTCATTTTCCTTTTCCTCTAACGACTTCATACGGGTATCATACTCCAAAAGTTTGATTTCAAAATTATCGAAACGTTCCTTGAACTCAGATTGCAGGTTGGCCATATCATGACGTAGCAGTCGGATCTCCGAGACCAGCGATTTCAGACAATCTTCAGACTTCTTGTCGCTCTCAGCATTAACTATAGGAGAGTTTAAGCTTGACTGTTGACATGTTCTTTTACGTTGAGTTATGTTTTCACTTGAGCGAACGGGGGTGTGCGAATTGTCGCCTCCTTTCTTAGAACTTGCACGGCAGTTAGGGCAGATCCATGATTTCACCTGATCCGAATTTAAAAGAACTGCGTTTGCACAAGAAGAGTGGAACGCTTTGGTACAGTTCGCCAAAGTGCACGCAATAAAGGCTTCGTCCCGAATGGGTTGCAGGCAGCCTGAGCAACTCATTTTTCCCTTTTATTATTTCGAGGCCAAGAAATAATATAAAAATACTTAATCGAGTTGACAAAATCGATTATTTTATGCTAGCTTATCATTAACGTTATGATCTGGAACGCATTCAATTTCCACTTTTAGGTTGGTAATACCGTGTATGTGTCAGACTGAGCGAAGTAAACAAAACAATGTCAAAACTGTCAAATCCGCAATCTGCCAAAATAATATACTTAAATTTGAGGGTGTCGGTGCACAGCTGATTTATGTTCTGATTGGTTTTTCCAAAAAATCTTTGCTTGTATGGGTGAACTTTCGAAAATAACGGTGATTTCAGTGATTTCAGTGGTATTTTTAAAGATACATATTTAGTAAATAATGTACTTCACCAGGTATCCAATGGCTGTTTCCAACTTTTTAGAGGTTAGTTTTCGTGTTTATTCACTTTTTAGTGCTCTGAGCAAACTGAAACTATTTTTAATCACTTGAAAGACAGACAAAGCGAAAACCGCGTATACTCGAGATAGCTTCCCCCAAAATCAAGAGTAAGTTACAATAAAGATTCAAGTTATTTTCACAAGTGAAAAAGAACTAACTATTTGAATGTTCTAGATTGTTCTAATACTAGAAATTTCGGTGAAAAAAACAAACTATTTTTTTTTTATTGGATGGGCTTGCCTTTGGCCACTAATAAGGGGGCGATGACAAAGCCTAAGATGAATCACGCTTACCCAGAAGAAACCTATTCACTCTGGCCTTGAAAGTACCTAGATTGTAGGCGTCAGTGTTCTGGAGTGTTCTAACTCCAGAAATGTCGGTGTCTGATGGTATATAAACTGAAATTAAGTGTATTTTAACCCGTGCAACGCCGGGTTTCGCTGCTAGTTATGATTATTTTACGAAAGAATTTATAAGAAAATACAATGCCATCTGTTGGTAAAACAGTGCCGCCGCCTGACACACCTGGAGTCAAGTAAGACACATCTGTTGAGCAAAGCGTCTCTATAAGGGGTCGAGTTTTTCAATGCTCTGTGGTTGATAGATATCTCTGTGGTAGCGACGACAAATGCCGTGCTGAAGGTTGTAGCCTCGAATCTTGGAATGAGCTTGAGCTATCGGTAAAGTAAAACATTATGAGGGAACCAGTGGTACGGTACTTTGTAGTACCCACCTGCCTGGCTATCACTTAGAAGTGGAAAGTTGGAAAATCTGTCACTAAACAGTTCCAACTCTTATAAATTTTTCAAAACGGAATAGAGAATTTTATCTCTCTTAGAAAGCAACTAATTTATGGATGGAATATAATTATAGTTTATTTACGAATTGCATCACATAAAGCATAAACTGAAGACACAAAACAATAAAGCGAAAAAAAAACCAGTACCTCAATTTAATGGCCCCTTCATGGCCAACGCAACTTCAACGCAAGCGTAGCCTAAAAGCTTGTACTTTCATCCAACGTAATGTTTGACTACGAGACAGCATCAAGAGCCGTCGGTTATCAGTCGGTAAATTCCGCTGATCACTCGCGGCCGCTACGCTAGGTCATCAATGTCGTCATTCATGATTTCGCATATTATCAAACTTGTTCCAGGAGTATACTTCTTGTGAAAAAATCTTACAAGTTTGTGAAAAAAAATTTAGTTATTTAGAATCTCCAATACATTTGCAAGCCTGGTAAATAGCTGTTTTCTTTACTTTTAAAATTTATAGGTACATTAGATATGGCCAAAGTTCAGGTAAAATTTGTGCTAAACGCTGTTTTTCGGAGGCTTTAACTGAATTTGCTCCACACTTTTATTTATTTTTGCCTAGATATACGGCTAGATATAGTGCACAAGATACCAATTTGTTTAAAACATCTAACGAAAAATGTTTAACAACGCCATCATCAGTACAGAGCTTTTGTATGAAAAGTATGACGGATTGACTGCTCTTAAATAAAATTATTAACAAAAAACATAATTTTATCTGTAAATATTAAAAATATTATAGACATTAAAATTGATAAAACATTGAATATTTTCACTAACATAAACCAAGTCACTTAGACACAAAAAATACTGAAGCATAAAAAATTAAACAAAGAAACTTTTGTAACAACTTATAATGGCTTGTTTGAAAAATCATTTTGTCAAATTACAAACAATTTTTCTTTTAATGAGAGACGCTTTACAAGGAATTCTCTAGACGAGGGTGCAAGAATGGGGGGCGGGGGTGGGGGGTTGCACTCAAATAATTAACTAGAAATAAATAGTCTCCAGCGTGGGGGATAGGGACCGTCCGGCGGGAAATACAGATTAAAAATATCTCCAAATGTTTTTCATTACGGGAGACGAACTGTTATATTTTTAATCAAGCATTATTAAACTTGTGTTGGACAATTTGCTTAATAGACGCTTGTTTTTTTTTTTTAAATGTATATACAATAAAGATTGGATATACTTTTTTGTTTTAGACGTTCTGAATCGAATTGACTAGAATATTATACATCATCATCATCATCATATCAGCCTATGGATGTCCACTGCTGAATATAGGCCCCCATTGCCTTCCAATTCGAATGGTTCTGGGCCGCTTGCATCCAGCGGCGCCCAGCGACTCTGACCAGGTCTTCGGTCCACCTGGTGGGAGGTCGTCCCGCTCGGCGCTTTCCAGTACGTGGTCGACACTCGAGAACCTTTCTTCCCCATCGGTTATCGGCTCTTCGAGCGAAGTGGCCTGCCCACTGACACTTCAGCTTACCTTCTCTACGAGCTATGTCCGTCGTTTTCGTTCTCCTACGAATGTTTTCATTGCGGACCCTGTCAGAATATTATACAAATGAATGTAAAATTATATCGATAACCGATTTTATTGAACTTAGATAAAAGGATACAACCAAAAGTAGATAAAAAACTTGAAAATGGTTCATGAGATACAGCCCACTGGGAGACAGATGGTGGCTTAGTAGTAGGATAGCGTTGGCACTCTTAGGTTAAGGAACTCTAAAAACACAAATATAATTTCGTCAACTTTCTTTTTATGGATTCTCAACTCTCCCAACACTCAATACCTAAATAGTGTCACCGGCATGTCGATAATGCATCGTCACGGCACCTTCCTTGTCGTGTCGTCACTCGATCGTCACGCACACGTCCCGTCACTTTGGTTGAAAGGGTTCCCCTGTCTTCTGAGAGCGTCTTGACGCGATCCATATTCTGTCGAATTTACTATTTCTTTGATTTTTATTCTACCGTTGGATTTTGTCGGTGAAGTGCATTCCTTTTATTTCGTATTCTTACGCGAACCGAGGACGAGCCGAGCCACAAACGAATAGGATTCGTTCGTTGTTCGCGTAGCGTGGACGGTTTTGCGCCTCGAACGAGCGTTCGGATTTTCCTTGTAAACAAAGATTTCAATTACAAGGAAAATATCACGCCATCAAAGTCTCCAAGTTCCGAGCTATAGTCTTTGAAATTCGAAAACGGATTTGGCCAGTTTTTTTTATTTTTTCAATAAAAACCAATATCATAGTTTTTAGTTTGCATTTCGAATCATTAAAGAAACCGGCCAAGTACGAGTCGGACTCGCACACGGAGGGTTCCGTACAATATTAACTAACTCAACTTTGCTATGAAACAAAAAACGCAAAAAAGACGTTTATTGTATGGGCGCCCCCTATATTTTTTATTATATTTAATTTTTATTCGTTTTTTTTTATTATAGTGGAAATAGAAATACATATTCTCTGAAAATTTCATCTAAAAAACAGTGTGATTCTTTACTTGATTATAAAATAGGTACTTATTATACACAAGACTATAATATGGCTTACAAGTACAGTCCCTTATCCAACAAGATTTTTGCACTTTAAGAATGTATTTGCTTGAGTAAGGCGACCGCCCCGACATAATTGAGATAAAGGCGAGAAATATTGAATTCGAAATGTAATAAGCTGGTAAAGTACTGGTGGCTTTGAGCAGGCACCTGCAGCCGTTATAAATTGCTTTCTCTGTCTAACATTGCGATTCTCTGCGAAGTAATTAGTTCTGTTTCCTGACTCATAATGTTTCGATGAGCCACTGGTCACACATTGAAACTAGAATTGTTTCGAACTGTGCGGGCTAAAAGGAGTTTTCTTCCGCGGACGCTCGGACTGTAATGAGCTCCCCGCCGTGGTTTTCCCATGGAATAAAGCACGAGGTCCTTCTAAAAGGGTGTGAAGAGATTTTTGCAATCAGCAAGGCGCGAGTGATACTCCTGTTGTTGCAAGCGTCCATAGGCTATGCTAACCGCTTACCATCAGGTAATATAAGAAAGATACAAGCCAACTACTTTACCTACGCTTTGAATCACACAGCGAGCGCTAAGGCTATTACGAGTCAATACTATCAGGAGTACTATCACGCCATTACGTTACGTAGTAATAGCTTTGCTCAACAGTTACTCGTAAGTCGATAAAGCGTCATTGAATTTATCGTTGCCGCGTTGTCGACACTCAACATATGCGACGACAAAAACCTGTAATTGCAACCCTAGTACGATTGTTCGCAGAATTCGCTATAATGACGTTTGGTACAAGTTACAAGATACTCGCTGCTAACTGAGAGAGCATACAAAAGTGAACATTCAGAGTTTTTTTTTTATATCAAATCAAAATAATTGAAAACTGTTTTACAAAAACTTAAACCGACTTTAAAGTACACTAAAAATCCTGACCTGATGATAATGGGACCAAACGGGAACTCTTCCAAACAAAAAAAGAATTTTCCAAATTGGTAAATAAATGACGGAGTTCTGAGGTAACAAACATAAAAAACAACAGAATTGAGAACCTCCTACTTTTTTTGAAGTCGGTAAAAAAAAATAACATTGCGTTGAAGACCCTCCATGTACACCATCTTTTGCAACCACGACCACTCTGACAAGAGTGCCCGACTGAGAAGAAGAAAAAAAATATACATAATTTTATTATCTTTTTTCTTTTTTTACGATGAAGTTGATAAACAAGCTTTCGGCCCGCCTGATGGTAAGCAGTTACCGTGGCCCTATGGACGCTTGTGATGCCATGGGTGTTGCATCAAAAGAGACGCTTGCAACACCCAGGACATTACTCGGTGTTAACGGCGCTACCTACCCTTCTCCCCTCCCCAATGAGCTCTGGCAACCTTGCTCACTCGCACGAACACAACATTATTATGTAGCATTCTGTAAAAAGTTAAGTGTAAAACGTTCTGGAAGGGACAAGTCCCGACAACACAGGGAATCCTAGTGTGGGGACTGGAGACCGCATCTATTTGTAAAGTTATTTTGAAACTAATATTTATTTATTTTTTTATTGTAAGGAGTAGGTACTTCCCCAGTCAAGTTGCTCTTTGAGCAAAAAATGCTAAGCTCTACCTCTCTTTTGTTTTGCTGGTTGTGCTTAAAACGCTGAGCTCTTGTGCCTCCCACCGTGTTAAGTATAAGGGTTGTCCCGCAGCCATTAAAACACCATTATTGAGCGAGGCGATGGTATCGCGGCCAATCAGGTATGTGTGTGGATCAAACGTTGGCGCCAATGTTTGCGTATTTGTGTTTGCCTAATAATGCGTTTTTGCAAGGTATTTTTTTAATTCGAGATATTAAGTTACTTAAAGTCTTGATAAGTCGAGTTTGTCATAACACTAGCTTGACTCTAACATCAGCTTGTCGCGGCACTAATACACTTGAAGAGAGTTATAACAGTTCTATAGATAAGATCTCGTTCCACTGCGGAGGAAAAGTCGCGAACGACTTGTGTCTGAAATCAGGAGTACACTATAACTAGTGTCCGATAGGGATCGACTAAACCTAGTCCATTTCAACCCCACTAAGACACAATTCTGCACCTCTAAGAAAACCCAATTGCTTTGGCTCCACAATTCCACGTGTCTCAACATCACGAAAGGCATCGGGGTCCTTGGCGTCGATATTCTAGCGACTTTATATTCCGTAATCAGAGAGCAAAGATTGCAACTTTATAAAAGAGGAGAGACTTTGCCTCCTTACAAGCGGTTTAGATAGATCCCACATTTTTTTGGGTTACTGAAATCGTAAACATTGAATAAACCTATAATTCTGTAGTATTTTAGCCAAACTCTCTCCCATCTAAGCTGTAAGCCACAGGTTAATTCCCAACAAATTCAACACCGCAATGTTCAGGAAATTCTAACTTTCCAAACATAAATATTATGTTAAATAAATGAAAGTTTCTCGCATGTTTTAGATTTCAACCGTTAGTTGTGATGGCTTAGAGTCGTTAAAACAGTCCACTGAGCGTGAACGAGTGAACACGAGGAACCGTCTCCATTGTCACACGATAAGACTTGGAGGCAAATTATACGTCACCCAAACTATAGCTCTCTCTATATTCTATCATCTATACAGGATGATTCAGCGTCAATCGGAAGGCCAGAGGTAGAAGGGCTTTAAGGCGCGGACTGACTACGATTTTGACAGCACTCATTCTTCACTGGAATAGGTTTGAAAATGTTAATCATAAATGTGTCGACTCTATGAAATGGACTGTTATTTACGGGTTTTCTTTAGATTATACAGAATATACACATTAAATTGAATAAGTGTCCGGTTAACATTCTAATATAAATCTGTATCTTATATAGATATTCTTAAAAATAAAATTGTTGTCATCGCTGAAAATACGGAGAATTTCGACGCGAAAGATTTTTTTAGACGTAACTTATGATTTTTTTATTGGGAATATCAAAGCACTTTTTATTATTCTATTCGGTTAACATTTTTCTTAAAACCCTCTTCTGTCCACAGTATTTTTTTGTTTTAGGTATTTCATTGCGTTACGTCATACTCGACTCTCAAAGAAACCCATTTTTGTGAATTTGAGCTTAGACCTCCCCTTAAGAGCTACCCGAATCACCTCCACATCTTTAGCGATTCTTGTAGTTTTCGAGTTAAGACAATTTTTCATGTTTTTTTATCAAAATCTGGCATTGATATTTTTGATCTTGTCTTCTTTGAATAGTGATCCTGGCAAATGCCATGTTTTTTACTGTTTATATGCTTGTGTTTGACCACAATCTCACCACGGTAAGTAATGATGTGGCCGAAGGTGGTAAGCACACAAAGCCTAGAAGGAGCTGGCTCTTAAGTGCAGCTGTCGGAACACACCGAAAGGTGCTTGGCGACAGATTTTCAACTTGAGGGTGGTAGCCAGCCAGGCGGGTACTGCAAAGTACCCTACCACCGTGCTATGGTTTCCTCACGATGTTTTCCTTCACCGAAAGCTCAAGCTCATTGTAGGATTCGAACCCGGGACCCCCCTTCGTCTCGGTATCCGACGTCACTACCACTGAGCTATCATCGCCTTAAATAGCATTTGCATAGACGTAACCATTTCGTTAAAGAAAAGGTGTTTGTTTGGTGTTGCAAAGCTTATAATAATAAATAATAATTAGTTATGCTTATTAAAGCCGCCTTTTCACTATGGGATATAATATAATATAAATGACATCTTGAGATATAATATTTTATCGCTCTTCATACATTTTTGTATATGACATCCCAAACTATAAATATTTTTTGACACTTTGTATGACGAGCGATATAATATTATATCTCAAGATTTAATATATATCATAGTGAAAAGCCGGCATTACTACCTAAGAAATATAAAAAATTAAGAGTAATAAATGAGACAATTCAACACTTTTCTACCATCGCAATGTTCGCCTGAATGTGAAGTTCATTCATATATGCCCGAGTGGCCTCGATCTTTCACACAATAATTCAGTCGGACGTATAATGGTGCCGATTCTGTTGTAAATCGCACTTAACTAATTTTAGTCACATCTCATCTCTTTCTTACGAACATTATTGAAAAAGGATAGAACATATTTTAAGTTGTCAAATTAATATTTGCCGTCTTATTTTGCGTGTATTTAGGCGTAACCGCGATAGATGGCGACTAAATTTATATTGAAAACAAGCATTGGACTAATTTGACAGGACTAAATTTCTTACATCCTTTTGTTATGTTCTTTGTTAGAAAGAGACATAGTGAGATTAAAATTAGTTTAGTTTTTAATAATTGATAATGCAACGCCTCACGATTGACAATGCGCCCGCACACCGCTAACCGAAGTGTTACCGTCGAGAGTTTTATGAATAACATTGAAAGGGAAGTGAAGAGCCCTCCGTAGTACTCCACACACTAACTGCAAGCTCCGCAGGAGTACTACCGCAACTTACCTTGTTTGAGAATAAAGCTAAACCAAATAATACTAACTATAAAGTCAAGAACATATCAAGCCAGAATAAGAAGAATCCATCCACACACATTGAAACCAGAATTGTTTCGAACTGTGCGTGCTAAAAGGAATTTTCTTCCGCGGACGCTCAGATTGTGGAATGAGCTCCCCGCCGTGGTTTTCCCAATGGACTACAGCATGGGGTTCTTCAAAAAGGGTGTGAAGCGGTTTCTTCAAGGTCGGCAACGCGCGAGTGATACCCCTGGTGTTGCAAGCGTCCATAGGCTACGGTAACTGCTTACCATCAGGCGGGCCGAATGCTTGTATGCCAACTTAGTGGTATAAAAAAAAAATAAGTTGTACTATAGTCTGGCCGCAAGGGCTGTATCGCAGGTACATACATCGCTAGCGATCAAGCTATAGAAGTATCACACAAAGGCCCCTCTCTTTCTCGCTCTATCTCTATTATCTTTGGATGCGGGCCTCTCAGGATCGTATACCACGCAGACGGCTCAAAAATTAATAAAATAAAATAATAATAAGAAACCGGCCAAGTGCGAGTCGGACTCGCACACGGAGGGTTCCGTACAATATTAACTAACTCAACTTTGTATGAAAAATAAAACGCCAAAATAAAGACGTTTCTTGTATGGGCGCCCCCATAATTTTGTAATTTTATTTCATTTTTATTATTTCTTGTTATAACGGCAATAGAAATACACATTCTGTGAAAATTTCAACTGTCTACTTAATACGGTTCATGAGACAGACACACCACCAGACAGACAGATGCCCACTGACAGACGGACGGACGGACAGCGGAGTCTCAGTAATAGGGTCCCGTTTGGCACCCTTCGGGTACGAAGCCCTAAATAGCTTAAAAAAATAATAAAAATAAAATAAATAAAAAAATTCAGCGAGGTGATTCTCCGGCATCCTAGGTACTCTGCCACCACGGGAAGTGGTTTTTATTTATAATTATTTATTTAGTTTTAGTTCATTTTCAGCTCAGAGTCACTCAGCGAGCTATGGAACGAGCTATGCTCGGAATTTCTCTACGTGACAGGGTCCGCAATGAGGACATTCGTAGGAGAACGAAAACGACGGACATAGCTCGAAGAATTAGTAAGCTGAAGTGGCAATGGGCAGGCCACATCGCTCGAAGAGCCGATAACCGATGGGGAAGAAAGGTTCTCGAGTGGCGACCACGTACTGGAAAATGCCGAGCGGGACGACCTCCCACCAGGTGGAGCGACGAACTGGTCAGAGTCGCTGGGCGCCGTTGGATGCAAGCGGCCCAAAACCGTTCGAAGTGGAAGTCTATGGGGGAGGCCTATGTTCAGCAGTGGACATCCATAGGCTGATATGATGAAGTATGTTTTTAAAGAAATTAATAATTTTATTAAAAATCACTTTTTCACTTTTTGTTCATAACTGTGATTCTGTGATATGTATCCCACCAAAAACATTTTTATGTAAAATGTTGCCGCCAAGACATATGGCTCGTACTGTCAAAAAGTTATCAGATCTCATGTAGAGCCAAGCTTATAACTCCACATGCACTTACTCTACAAGCCCTAACTTCACAAACTCTACACACCGTAATCAAAATATGTGGCTTGGCCGTTTCGCTACCGTCACATGGGAGTAAGGTGAAAAATGTATTCACTGTTCATAACTTTTTTGTTATTCAATAGTTCTTGTAGTAGTGAAACGGCCAAGCCACATATTTTGACAGATGTAATTATGTGCAGAAGTGAACTGTGACCTTGTAGCTTACAAATAAAATGGCTGAGACATACAGGGACAGAAGAAACCATAAGGATCCTGTGTTGACTACAGAACCCTAAAAAAGTGAGATCATTATTTCAACAGAGCACAATATCATGCAACATTCGCAACAAAATTCAATTTTACAACGCTCGAGTAAACAGTTCTCGAATGAAGTCAAGTGAAATAACGAGTATATTTCATCAAGACTTCACGTTCATATTTGACACGTTTTGTATTCATATCCAGTGTGAAGTGAATACTAATGCAGTCCTCTGGCTTCGGGCGGGGAGACTTTATCTATTTGATACTTGCATAAGCTAAACGAAGCGCTCGTGGTGTAGCATGATTAGCCGTTCTTAATCGATCGGCAAAGTTAAGCTACCACCGTCGTGGTATGGGTGACCGTTTAGTGGTATTTCAAATCGAGCGTTTCCGTGCTTCGGAAGGCACGTAAAGCCGTTGGTCCCGGTTATTACTTAATTGTGATAGTCTTTAAGCTAGTTGGATGCCTCCTAGGCGGCTTGAAAAATTCCAACAGTAGGTTGACCTCCACCGAACCGCAGTGGGCATGCGTGGAGGAGTATTTGCCCATTCCCTTTCACCCTCATTTGTGAAAGGAGGCCTGTGCTCAGCAGTGGGACATTATAGGCTGATGATGATGATGATGATAAGCTAAACTAGGTATATGTAACTAGTTTCGCTTGGGTGAGACTGCCAAGAGAATGGCACCTGTTTATATTGGCCAAATCAAGAAAACGGCTGATCTGATTTTGATAAGACTTCACTAAGCTATGCCTGAGAAAATACTTAAAATTCCTATGAATAGCCCAATATTTACAGGTGACAAAAACGCATTCTTTCGGCTGCCGCGCTGTAGTGCGGCGGGTTACCAGAGTTATGAGCCAGATGACAAAAAAAAAACTATATAGACCGTCTTTTAGATTATCAAAAAAATTTTAGACACGTAAAAATACCGCGCGCGACAACTAGTCCAAAATATATAAAATATCCATTCACAATTTTAAGCTTTATTCAAACATTTTGTTATAACAATAATACGTTCCCAAAACGTAATTCAACTCAACTCACACCAATAGTTAGAGTAAACATGTCCCTCATTAGGAAACGCGCCACCGAAACGAGCTCCTTTGGGATTTACCTACATTAGTATTTCCCTCATAAAATATACGCGAATAATAAAAACATAGTTTAATTTTATTTCATTAAAGTTCAGTTTTCATTACTATGCTAACGATGTTTTTAATCAAATCAACGTAGCCGGCTACGGCGTAGTGGTGCTACGGCGTAGAGGTGCTACGAGGTTAGGCAAAAATGTGGGAATTTATTATGTAAATTGCAACGCGTTGGATTCCATCGCAAACAGCTCGCGGTGTCGATCCGGCTGTCACCACAGTACAGACCTGGATTGGGTACCTGGGCAATTTGGGCTAACGCCCCAGGTTTATTTGGGATAGTGTTGCCAGTTTTTAGTTTTGCTCGTCGATTTACTTTGTGGAAATCTAATTTTCTTATGAATTCTAATATAGAACGATTCTAATATAGAACGATTCTAATATAGAAAGAAAGTGTTCACAAAAAATATTTGTTTTTTATCTTTATTTATTCATTACCTATGTTTGAATTATGAAATTAACTTACGTTACAATTTTAGCTTTTTAATCTCTTACGAAAAAATATTTTTCTTTTGAAAACTTTCTTAACTTACACGCCTCATGCTTACCATGATCCCTCCGATCCCCATGCGCCGACCTACTTGAGAAGATTCAGTTCTTTACGCCGCCTACACAATCACAAAACATTCATGCAGTATTAATTATGGTCAAAACTCGCCATTGTATCGCATGTGCTCGAATTCCAACAGTGTCAGGACCTAAATATTTTCGGAGCATCGGTCAAAAGAATAAAAAAAATTAAAACACTTTCTACTAATTACAGACAATTTTTTTTTTATATTTTCTGTCTCATCTCGATGTAAAGTGTGTAAAATGAATATACATGTTGAGTTCGCTCCTAGAAGGCCGTTGAGTCTGCAATTTTATATGTATCTGCTGTAACGACCAGTTTGCGAAACTAAATAAAAAAAAACAATAGTCAGTAAACTAATATCTCTATTGACGTACAATCTTTGACATAAGGATCGCAATAAGAGTTGGCAGGGCCTGGTCTCTTACTCCCAAGTTCGGTCCTGCGCTGCAACACCGCGACACTCGGTGCCAACTAACGTACGCTTACTTTGTAGAATACCAAGATCCACTTACATGGGATCTGGCTGGATCCGCAACGTGTCGGATCCGGCGTACTATCATAGTGTTATTGTATTAATATATTTATCTCCTTTGTCTTTGTGGTGAGACGAGAATTACTTGGAACAGGTTAAATTAATTTGAGATTGTGTTTGTTTGTTATGCTTTCACGCATTAACTACTCAACCGATAATCATGAAATTTTGCATACACGTTGTCAGGGGTACAGAAAAGGATACCTTAAGAGGAAATGCTGGTGGCGTTTGTTCCATACAAACGTAATCCTCAGTTTCCTCTTTGGATAATGACACTAGAGCAATGATTATTTTACCATGTAATCTGTAGGTACCACTGTATGTCCCTTGGTTGTGTTTTTCTCCATAAATTAATTATTATAACGCGACAGCAATAGATATGTTAAAAACCTATTTTTCAAATTTCTTGCAGCCATCCTTTCCTCTTAACTTAATTTCAACCAGAAAACGTTAGCGAAGCCGCGGGAAAAAGCTAGTAAATAAATAATACTAGTACAAACTAGGTCAAACATAACTATTTTTGTCTTTCTTTTAATATTGATATTATTTCATTCCAAATTTATCTTCAGAATCGAGGTAGCTATTTGTGATCTTTTCCCGAAATACAGCTGTATATCAAACAACTCAGAAAAGTTCATTCTGTTATTTTAAGAATCACTCCAACCGACCAATGTGCCGACCCAGAGTACACCACTACTACTTGATCAAAAGTCGATTTATTTCTATTTCCTCAGTAATTGGGTATAGTTTTTAATGTAGTACCAATTAATTTTACATTAAAAATATAATAATTTCACTTTAGTTGCTTATAACTTTGAAACGTGACATTATACGAGGTATTGTCACAGAATATTTCTTGATTGATGTCAGCTATCGATTATTATAAAATTTTACCGTAGACGTCGTTTTGAATAAAATCAAAATGGCGGACGAGAGGAGTGCCAAAATATTCGAATCCTTTAAATAAAATACTGTATTTAAAATGACTTTCGTAAATATTTATAAAAAACAATTGGTAGGAGCACCCGTCGAACCAATTATAAATATTGTTCCATCACTAAAAAGTATTCTTTCTTATTTCTTATTCAAGAGCGATGGTCTGTTCTCTCAAATTATTTTGTATCGGGATTGCTTTTAAATAGAACTTTAGCAAACAATATTTTTATCTGTAGATTTATTTAAATTTGTATGATTAAATAAATGATTTTATTTCTTTTGTGTTCAGTTAAATGTGTGTTGAAAAATTGCGAAACATTCTTCTTGCGAGGTATCTTTTTTCAAATTTTAATTGTGCTGCAATGCAGAGCAAAAGACTGTTCCATCATCAACGTTGCCAGATTTGTTTTCGGGCAAAGCGGGATTTTGTAATCTCTTGAGTAAAAAAACTGGTCAAGAGCAGGTCGGACTCGCGTACCGGGAGTTCCATAGAAACGGAATGAATGGATGGATGAATGAATGGATTATGTTGTAAATAATCACAAAAAAAAATTGTCATGTATCTACAGTCTACACGCTTTTTGGATTTCTTCCTTGACTTGTGCTGCATGGCATTTCTTCTTGCCTTATGATTCTAGGTCAACGGGATTTGTAGGTTTTGGACCCTGTAGGTTTTGATTCCCTTACGAGCGTCAAAATATATGGCATATACGGCCGTATCTTTTGATTGCGTTGACTCAGAAGTTTGATTTTTGTGTCACAGTGACATTTAGCGCACTTTGGCACAGTTCTCCACTTTAGTGTTTAAGACTAGTCACGGGAAAGCTAGTGCCACTTTTGAGCAGTGGTGTCTTTACAATTTGCCACTTCTACGTCCAACGATGATTTCTCCGTCGAGTAATTCTCGAAAAGCGGGACTGAGCCTGTCCCGCGCGGGACATTTAATTTTGGGCTAAAAATCGGGACGTCCCGCCAAATTTGGGACGTCTGGCAACGGTATCCTTCATTCATTCTTTTTTTTTTAAATTGTTTGCAAATAAAACGTCTGATAATCGCATTAAAATCAACGATACGGTTTTCAGAGAAAAAGAAAGCATGAAATAACTCTTATCTCATTCTCTTAATATCTTATTAAGACGGTTTACATTTTTGTTAAAAAGTTCATTAATTTAAAAAAAAAAACATTATATACTGAATATATCTGCGCATCCCTTTCGAGTATACAGGGCCTAAAGTTATAGCGGTAGATTTGCTTTCATTTTTTGAAGATTTCCGTTGTCTGTCTCCGAAACTCATAATCAGATCTATATGAAATTTAAATGGGACCATTTCGGAATAAACCCCTTTCGAACAAAAAAAACATATAAACAGCCGAATTGACAACCTCCTCCTTTTTGAATTTTGAAGTCCGTTAAAAATTCCATCCAATTATACATACAAGAGATCTCAAATCAAAATGGCTTTAATTTAATATAATACCCACAAGTGACGTCACATTAATTACATACTGCAAGCTGTTCAATTCGAGGGTACTTCACGTTCCGCCGCGATTATTATCAGACAGTCAGACAGACAGACGCCCTGTCTGTGCACCCATCCCTCTGGTAGTTGCAGGCATATTGGTAAATCCGCCATATTACACTAAAACTAGCCAGATACATAACTACATAATTTACAACGTAAAGAGTGTATCTTTCCGAAAGGGGCGAAGACTACATCAGGAATAGACTATTTATGAAAAGTTTCAACTCAAAATAAATTACTCAAAAATTCATACCAAATGTTTGCTTCCAAGTTTATTGAAGTGAAAACTTATTTAGCGGCGTTGTGCACTTTTTTGTGATGGGTAAAAAATGTTAAACTCGCGTCAGGTGTCACGTGACCTGATTGAAAATTCGTAGGACGGAGGGAGAACACGATCGAAATATAAATTGCAATGATATTATAATAAAAATATGTAGATATCGCATTAATGCACACATTGTTGCAGACAAATTCAGACAATTGCCGTAATTTTGCTTAGCGGCTACATATAGCTATCTCTTTCTGTACTATACGTTCCGTATTAGCTATCGCATTCACCTAATTCAACAATAATAATAATATAATAATAATAATAAAACATTTATTTCTCTTCACAAAAATAGATAGATACAAAAAAGTGCTTACGTACTATGCGAACCTGATTTGTGAGAGACTGGTGCCTGTTGTAGGTTTAAAAAAAAACCTGTAGTACAAGTCACCAGGACCCCACTCCAAGGATTGACAATACAATAACAATTTTATTTTGAGACATATGACATGAAAAGAAAGACAAACTTAAATACTAAATATTTTTAACAAAAAAGTGGGAGTACCAGGAATATATATGTAAGTACAATAAATATGTGCAAGTGTGTATGAGTGTCTGTATGAATCTGTGTGTGTATGTATAGTATATGAGTATAGTATGAGAGAGTGGAGGTGCATTAGTACATGTTTGGAGAAGTGGTTTGCTTGCCCAGTGCGTGGTTGTGATAGTTGAACGTTGAGATTGAGACATATTTTAGAATAGATAGGGATCATAATGGTGAGATAATTAATTTTTCTGTCGGTAGTCAAGCGTTTTCAACCAATTAGACACTATATTTTTGCAACTTATTTTGTTGAGAGGGTATATTGATAAAGTTCCATTTAGTTTGTTGTAGATGTAAGGTCCTAAGAAGCAGAAAAAATTGTGTGAAAGACTTGTGTGGAAAGATTCAGTACGGCAAACAGTGCCCTTCCTACGCTTGTTTTTTACTAGATTGGGGTCGTACGGTAATTGGGAGTGTTGTTTGAGCGTGATGCGAAGTATAAATGTTTGTCTGACCGTAAGAACATTCCACTCCTTATAGAGGTCCGTTGTGGGAAAACGATAGGGAAACCCTGCACCTACCTTCAAAATTGCTCGCTGTGCCCTTTCCAGTTCAAGTAGATTGGATTTGGCTATGCCCCCCCATGAAGTTATGCAGTATTCCATGATTGATTGGCAGAGAGCATAGTATACCATAGCAATTGTTTTACGGCTGGCCACTTGCTTTAGAGACTTAAAGATATAAATCAACTTACGCAGTCTAGTACAAAGAACTTCGATATGCGATTTGAAGGTAAGTGTCTGGTCTATAATAACACCTAAATATTTTATTTTATCAGTTCTTTTTAGAGGGGGACATGTACAGTATGAGGACAAAGAGTTACATCCGTGTGCAGTAATGGAAAGACTTGGAGATGGTAGAAGAGTTGTACGATGAGCAAAGGCTATGAACTTAGTTTTAGCAACATTGAGCGTCATTAGATTATCTTGTAGCCAGGAACAGACTCCACTAAGACCCCTCTGAGCAATTAAAAAGACTTCATCCCAGCTGTCTCCGCTAAAGAAGAGTGCAGTATCGTCGGCAAAAGTAAGTACATTGCCATTATGTAGTTGTAAGTTGCAGAGTCCATTGATATATACTAAAAACAGCGTTGGACCAACGATACTACCCTGTGGTACCCCATAGCTTACTGGTTGTTCCTCGCTAATCCATTGGTTGATTTTAACTTGCTGTTTTCGGTTTGTAAGGTAGTCAGTAAATAATTGGAGGGGAAGTCCTCTTACCCCCAGCTCTTCTAGCTTAATCACAAGGCGGGGAATAGAGACTGTGTCAAAAGCCTTAGCTAGGTCTAGGAATACGGTCAGACACTTTTTCCTCTTATCAAGGGTATTCACAATGGACTCTACAAGTCTATGAACTGCGTCACTAGTTGACAATCCTCTCCGGAATCCAAATTGTGAAGAAGAAAGAAGGTTGTTGGTTTCTAAAAAGTGTATTAGGCGTTTATTCATTAGTCGTTCAATGATTTTTGACATAGTAGGAAGGATTGAAATAGGTCTAAAGTTATTGACACAATCTCTATCGCCATCCTTGTGTATCGGTTTGATTAGCGCAGTTTTAAACGCCCGGGGAAATATTCCAGTTGAGAAGGCCAAGTTGCATATATGTGTTATAGGGGTCACTAGTATATGGGCGTATCTTTTAATTAAGTTACTAGATATTTGATCTAGTCCTACTGCACAATTATCTTTAAGACCGTTAATTATCTGAAGGATTTCAAATTCATCAGTAGGAAGCAAGACAAGCGATTTGCTGGGGCTTAACGGCTTGTGGTATGTGCTGCTTGCATTTATATGGCTATGATTACTATTTGAACGCTCAGCAAGATTTTTTCCTACCTCCGCAAAGAATGTATTCACCTCATTAATGCTTTCCACAGGATTTGTTGCTGATAGCAGACAGTGGGAGTGATCCATGGACTTCTTTTGGCCACTAATACTTTTAATAACCTCCCACAGCCTCTTCTTATTATCTTTAGCGCTTTCAATCTCTTGTCTCTCATAAATTCTTTTAGCTTTTTTCAGCTGAGCTGTGCAGAAGTTCCTATACCTCTTGTAAGTAAGCAACAGTGTCTCATTTTTAGGATCATTCTTTAATTTTTTGAACAAATTATCCCTATTTCGCATGCAGCGCAACAGTGCTGAGGTGATCCAGGGTTTATTTGTTCTTTTTCTATTAGGGGTTTTAATTACTTTGGAGCTTTCTTTAATTGACGCGGTGAGGCTGTTGATAAGGATCTCGGTGGCTATATTCACATCATTAGAATTTAAAACAGCCTCAACGTTTAGATTGTTGATACTATTGTCTAGTGTAACGTAGTCGATTCGTGTAATTGGCTTATTTGTGCGTTTTAGTTGATTTTTTAAGTTAATGGTTATGGCAACACACTCATGGTCAGTGATAGAGGACTCGCAAACAAAACAGGTGGCATCAAGCTTAGTCTTAATCATCATGTGGTCTAGACATGTCAGACCATGAGTTACAATGGTATGACCTGGAAGTAAACCATGGCTTGCCAAAACATTTAGGTATTCGTGAGAACGTTTATCAGAAGTTTGAGAGACAATATCGATGTTTATATCACCACATAAAACAATGTTTTTAAAGTCATGCAATCTTGAAAGAAGTAAATCTAAAGAGTCAACAAAGCTAGTTACATTATGTTGTCTAGGAGGTCGGTAAATCCCAATAATGCAAGTTTCAGCATTAACTTTCAGCAAGACACTGTTTGCATCGCAGAGTAGAGGTTCCTCAAACGAAATGTTGTTAAGTTGGTTGTTGTAATAGATTACAACTCCTTCATTTTGCGTGGTATGAGATGTTGATGCTATGTGGTTGTAGCCGTGAAGTTCTGGAATAAATTTGGCTGTCGGAAGCCAACATTCTGTGAGGACTATAATATCCCAGTCTATTTGCGATCTTGTAATAAGGGTATTAAAACTAAGTATGTTACAGTTTATGCTTCGGATATTCTGTGAGACGAGATTGAGAGAGCCATTTTTACCGCTAGTTATAAAGCTTTTTATATTGTCAATGTCGCATGTGACTGAATTTGCCACTTTCAAGGAGTCCAGACCCAAGTTGATAGATTCAATATTATTTATATCCATCAGAGTTTATTAAACAGAGAGAACAATAATTTTCTCCATTTAACAACCCTAACTTAATTTTAATATTTTGGAATGAGATACGTGGGTCCGGTAATAAGCTTAAAGGTGGCAATGCAATCACACGATACGACATTTTAAAAAGAGATTTGCGATCATTATAAGAATAATATAGTTTTAAGTCACATGCTGCAAGCTTGATGTAGTGAGTGTAGTGTGTGTGTAGGGTATTCGAGAAGTGTTTATAGGTGAACTGGTAATGTAAGGTGTATTGTGTACTATGTTTATAACATCTAGGTCTCCAAATAAATAATAAGGATATAAATAACTGATTAAAAACAATGTAGCCAAGTGCATAAAAAACAATTTCTAAGAGCAATTTTACGAACCGATTAAATGATGCTAATGAGACTATTAAGTGAAACAAAAATACTAAAACTAGTCATTCAATAATGTTTTGGAAGTCAGCCTCTTCGTAGATACGAACCGGTGTGACTCCTTCCTCTTTTTTAACGTACAACTTGCCATATGATGTCCATGCTGAAGTTAGTTTTTTGTTCTTTACGTTCTGGCGGGCAATATAGAATAATCGGCGAATCTTACTTGTCAAGGATTCAGAGATAAATATTGGTTGTTGAGATCCAGCCAATTTTAGTTCAGTTGTATTTAACTGGGGCTCCTTTTTTTCACGTCGGGTCTTACTAAGTATTTTATATTCCGAAATCAAGGATTCTTTTCTACTGGTACAAGTAAAATCAACCACAATTGATCCAGATTTTGAGCGGAAGATGTCCCTTATTTCCTGATTAACTATGGGGCCTTCCAGACCCAGCGCCCCACCTATGTCCTTCACGATGTTTGTAATTACCTCTTTATTTTCATTTGTTTGTACAGGTATATTTCGGATTTCTACAGTTGAATTAAGTGAACCCTTTTCAAAAAGTTCCAGTTTATTCTGTAGCATCGTGACCAGTTTCTTGTTTTGAATATTTTCCCTCTCAAGTAAGTTTATTTTTATCAGAAGTTCTTCATATTGGCTGGACATAGCGCTGACTGAATTCCGAATCTCTTGATTCTGGTTTATGATGACGCTCATATCATTACTTAGGGACTCAAATTTTTGATCCTGTAGAACTTTAAATTCAGTAAATAAAGATTTCATTTCTGCATTGAGCGTAACTGAGAGGTCCGGGAAATCATTACAACGTTTTTGACGTTTAGTTACATTAAGATAATTATTGTCTGATTGACTAGCGTTACTTGTATTCAACGCCGAGTCCGAATTGTAGTGGATCATAGGAGGTGTTTTTAAGTGTGCCTCTACACTCGGTGGAGAACGTTGGACCGACATTTTATTTGTAATGTAACAAATAATAGTCTTATCAAATCAATAAACTGTATAAATTTATTGTACGTTGCAGAAACAATTATATCAAGGAGCAAATAATTGAGATTGCATGGGCTGGTCTCGAACTCACGACTCTTTCTCCGATGTTAAATTTGACGGCATGCGTAATGCGCTGAGCCACCCGGTGCTTGTTAAATAGCGGTGAAAATCTTGTAATGTAAGCGGGAGTGATGTGCGTTTCAATGATTTATTAGTTAGTGTTCAGGTAGGTTGTCCGATATAACTGATACAAGTATCAGAGTACCCTTTTAATGCACAATATCCACTTTGATTTCACTATAAGTTTTGTTTGTTTATTTGTGATATTACTTTATTTTATGCACTAAGCACCAATTTTTTAACACTTATTCACAGAATATAACTCAAGGATAAGATCGATGTATGATGAGTTATGAAATAACTTTTATAAATATTTTAAAAAACAATTATTGGCAGAGCACTTCAAAGTACGTCCTACTTAGTTGAGTACGCGCGGGGGGGGGCTGAACAATAACTGAACGCCGCTTAGTATGAGGGTAGCATATCTCTATTATAATATCATTGATAAATTGTCATGTTTGTGTACGATAGCGCAATAAATGAATATTGTATTTTACCACACAAATGATCCATTCCTAAATATCTAAAATGCACAACGTTAATATTCATGTTTTCAGTTCTGCCTGCACTCCCGGAGTGCAACCCATTGTTTTTTGTACTAAATCATATCCAACATGTCACCGCTTAATGCAATGTTGCAATGCTATGTGTGTCTATCAGTCTTTCTCCTTTATAGAGAAAAAATAATAAATATATCGTAAATAAAAGATAGAAGAGAGATGGATAGGCTTCTGATTGACTACAATGTCATGGAAAGTGATGAAGCAACTGAAGATGATAAAAATCACAGACATAAATCTAAATAGATAACGCAAGTCCCTCTATACGTATGAAAACCAAGCCTGGCACTTTTTTATACCTCGTGTAATGTCACAAGATTGATTTAGTTAGGTTGGCATTAGAGCCTTAACGTGAAAATGAAGCGATCCCATTTGTCATCTAAACACATCCCTCGCTACACATCTCTGGTGGACATGCAACATTCTGCAAGTTCCCTGTCCGCGCGAAAAATTTTCAAAAGAAAAGCATTGCTTTTTGCACAGCTTTTGACACGCGAAGTATATACATACATACACTCGCGTCATCTATTTAGATTTATGTCTGTGATAAAAACAAAAGCGTAGAAAGAACCGTCTCTGAAGTACCGGAACACACATGAGTATTGGCGTCCGATTTTTAACTATTGTTACAATTTCATCATCAGCCTATAATGTCCCACTGCTGAGCACAGGCCTCCTGCATACAAATGAGCGTGATAGGGAATGGGCAGATACTCCACCACGCATGCCTACTGCGGATTGGTGGAGGTAAGCTAGTGGTCAACCTACTGTTGGTGTTATCAAGCCGCCTAGGAGGCATCCAACTAGCTTAACGACTATCTATTTAGATTTATGTCTGTGATAAAAACAAAAGCGTAGAAAGAACCGTCTCTGAAGTACCGGAACACACATAAGTATTGGCGTCCGATTTTTAACTATTGTTACAATTTCATCATCAGCCTATAATGTTTCACTGCTGAGCACAGGCCTCCTGCACACAAATGAGCGTGATAGGGAAAGGGCAGATACTCCACCACGCATGCCTACTGCGGATTGGTGGAGGTAAGCTAGTGGTCAACCTACTGTTGGTGTTATCAAGCCGCCTAGGAGGCATCCAACTACCTTAACGACTATCACAATTAACTGATAACCGGGATCATCGGCTTTACGTGCCTTCCGAAGCACTTATATTTGTCTATCGATTAAGAACGGCTAATTATGCTTCATAATATACGACTCCATAGAACGACTGGTCATACAGAGAAAAGTAGAGGGAACCAGATCGCGCGACAGGTCACCCATGCACTGGTCTGAACAAGTAAAATCTGCAGTGGGAAACCGCGTGACTGACTGTACCAGACAGTCTGTCAACAGGGAGATGTGGCGAGAGATCGCGCGAAGAGCCGTGTCCGCATTTATCACCTATGTGGACGCCTCAACGTGACTACAACCGTTATGCCAAGAGCGAAACGACAGAGAAAAAGAATCATGCTTCACCACGAGCGCTTCTACCATGTTACGATACAATTTACTTGAAAAAAAGCCAAACTTAGTCAGATTAAAAAAATGTTATCTTGCTGAGTTTCTTGCCGGATTCTTCTCAGTTGAAGGCCGAGTTCCGAACCCGTGGTAACTTCAGTAAATGTGACCTTCATAAGTGCCCTTCTGGGGCCTAAATTGAATAAATGGCTTTGACTTTGACTTGCTGTATTCTAATATGGCAGATTTCGCAATGCGGCTACAGCATCAATATTCGATGACGAGCTCCCGGCATATACTATGTTGATGTAATCGTGTTTGATCGACGGAGACAGCTCGATGCTCAATACAAAGGTAGTAGATACTGACAATTATGTAGTAATTATGTAAAGTTGCTCAGATCAGAGATGAACATTAGGGTATGTTTAGGTTTCCGACGAAAAATTCACTAAAATGTATGAAATAACTCTAATCCGACACTGTTTCAGTGTCAGAGTAGAAAAGTGCCAAAACAGTGTCAGTGTAGAGTTATTTCATAATTTTTAGGTTTTCTTACATGCACTAGAATTTGACCAAGGTTTTGAGATGTTTTCCCTTTGACACCACAACCGTAGCTCGTATCAATAAGCCAGGCCGTCACACTTACACGTATTAGTCCATATCTTGAAAACTACTGAACCGATTTCGATGAAACTCGTACTGTTCCCTAATTTGAATGTGTGACGGCCTGGCTTATCATCCAAAACTTTGGTCAAATTCTAGTGCATTTAAGAAAATCTAAAAATTACGAAATAAAAAAGTAATTAAAAAAAAATATCGTCTTCAAAATACACTAAAAAATAACTCTAATCTGACACTGATTTGAAGTCAGCGAAAGAGCACAACGTATTCCATTATAAATACTTCGCTGACTTCAAATGAGTTTCAGATTAGAGTTATTTTATACTTTTTAGTGTATTTTGAAGACATTTTTTTTAATTAGGTACCTATATTTTTTTTTGTTGTTGATTATTGTGTACACACGGCAACACATCAAGCTGTACATTTCCAGTATAAGCTGATCTCGCATTGTATAGGATTTCCCTTTAATGAGAGGTCAGCTTATATTGAAATGTATAGCTTGATCTGTAGCCGTGCGTACATCTTCCTTGTGGGTCAATAATTAATTTCTCTCTCTTTCCTTCTTTCTAACACGGTAAGAAACAGCATTCAACGACACTACACTGAGCGTTCATCATATTTTTTATCTGTAACTTCGTAAACAACTTCATACACAAACTACCCTCGTCCAAGAGCTGCCAAGTCACGTCGTTCTACACACACACCTAACGTGTTACATACAACAAGCTATAAACATCATAAACCAGTCAATCATCGCAGTAAGCCGCGTACATTTGGCGGCCTGTGATAGCTGGTCGAGATGCCAAGAAAGGGATGTACTGGGCAATAAATAATGTACTATAGTTAGATACAATATAGATTGTGGATTGAAGACTGACTTCTGAACCGGTGGTAATATCGATAGCTGTTTTTTAGGGTTCCGTACCCAAAGGGTGACAACGGGACTATTACTAAGCCTCCGCCGTCCGTCCGTCTGTCAGTAAGTGGGCTGTATCTTATGACAGTAACAGGACTCTACCTCGTAGGCGGTGGGAAAAAGAGTAAATAATTAATTAATAAAAATATTGCATTATCAATAATTAAAAAGATTATCATAAAAAAAGTTTAAGGATTAAAAATTATGGCAATTAATTAATATTTATGTACAGTTATGAATACTGAAGAATAGTATTCGTTTTGCAGCGCCGTAAATTTTTTACTAAAGAATATAATTTAAAAAGTGAATAATGAAAATTTTCATTGATTTTCGCTTATAACTATTTTATTTTTGGTTCTATTACTAAAAGTTACTGACAAAAGCTGTAGATAATTATTTGCAACAAAAAATGTTAATTTCTTTTTTGTGAGACCTATATTTCGACAGATAAACGACAAAAACCATTTGAACCCCTTTTTTTCAAGATGGCGGCCGTGGGACAAGAGTTGTAACCCCACAAACTTGGATTTAACTTCAAACTGACCTACCCTTGATATCTAAAAATAAAATTGCGTATCTGACAAATGCATACTAAGCCGAATTTTTTTTTACATTTCAATGGACTAAGTGGTTTTTTAATGTGTGTTTAATTGATTTTAAGACCCTCATCGTGATCTTAATATAGGTAAGCAATAAGATTTAAATTCATTGCATCCGGGATGTTTTTTTTTATTTTTTATTTACTCCTTTCAAATATAAGTATGTGACAGCTTAAACAGTCTTCATTGAATTTAAAAATGGAATTCTTTCTATCTGCCCAAATAGCGGTGTTACCGGAAATTTTCCAGACATCTAAAAAAAAACAATAAAATTCCATTTTCAAATTCAATGATTGTCTTTTATTTGTATCGAGTGCGTGATATCCAATCGAAGTCTGTGCCGGCCCGTCGCGACGGCTACAGAAGTAATCCGCAAATGGGTGACCGCTCATTGTGGTCCCTCCCCGGAGAGGCTCCAGCTGTAGACAAGCAAGCCCATTATTTACTCTTACTCAGCGCTTATTGCACTTCTTTATTTACGTGTACACTTTAAGAGAAAATATGGAAGCGACAATTGGATAGTAATCATATTTTTTTTAACTGTATAAAGATCCAAAAATTACCAAAATCAAAATCTATACCAAAAAGTCATTTATTCAGTTTAGGCCCTAGTAAGGCATTTATGAACGTTACATTGGTACATACAGTTGAATTTACCACCGTACCGAGTTAGTAAGCTGAAGTGACAACTACATAATGAAAGTTCACACGCCGAAAGATAGATGGCGTGGAGCCACATTATCCTGCATCGCGCTTACGAAGTTTTCTCGGCGATCTGCATATATACAACTGTCCGACATGTACAGTTGGACCGCGGTCCCCAGGCATGATGAGCTTGGCGGAAGTTCTTCCCTTTTCAATGAAGGTGTCATACGGCCCGCATGATGGGAAGCGTTTAACATAGCTATATGGACGCTTGCAATACACGATGCGTTACTGACCAAATGAGCTCTGGCGACCTTACTCACGCGCAGGAACACAACATAAGTTATTTGGCTGTGGTATTCTGTATGGAGGTACTTCCCTAGTTGAGCTGCTCTTTGAGCGGATAAATGCGATGTTCTACCTCTCTTAAAAGCGTTAACTTAAAAAGCATTTACCCCATCCAGTCCTCTAAATCCGCGTCAAAAGGTCAATTCTAAAGAGAATGTTCTTAGCGTTATTTTTCTATTTTTCAAAGTATTCCGGGAATGAGAGTCAAAGCACAATGTCTTACGTAAACGAGGGGCCGAGGGGGGCAGCGGGGCGCGCCTAGTCGTGATTGTCGCGAACAAAACGCCTCGCTAAGCGAGATGTTTTTAATAAAAGTGCTCGCGACTGTCCCACTCATTATCTTTCTTAACTTAGGACTTACTGTTACAAAATATCGATGCTTTCAATACGCAAACTAAGTAATACATTATTAATTACTGAACTACAATTTCAATTTAATTCTATTTATGATTAATATGTGACTTGACAGTCTAGATCATAGACGTATAAAAAATCAGGACGTAGTGTCGCCCTATTAACGAGTGTAGCACCAAAAGGAAGCCGGCGTTCTTGTAAATACGTCATGGCCTCACTCACACACACATATACACCATAGGAAGCCGACCGGTTGTCATTCCACATTGAGACAGTGACAATATGGCTCAGTATCATTTGTGCCTGCTTGGGCCGGTACTTATTTTAGTCACGCATACGTAGAAAATTTTCGGCTTCACTTCATTTTCGCTTGACACTCCGTCTTAATTTTTTTATACGTCCATGGTCAAGATCATAATTATGTGAACAAGACTATTCTAGACTGCCAAGCCCACAGATATAGAAATTGTATCAATAAAATTGACAATTTTATTTTCTTTCAGTATTAACCTAAACATAGTCAAAACCAATAAAAACTCGAAAAAATTTCCCGCCTCGGTACTCATGTTTAACCTAGCGACCTTGATGAACCTTTACCGCGGCTCATTGTTCCTTTCAACGTGCAGTTATCCTTTCAACGTTATCTCTAAGAGGCTCTTATGAGCCTCTAGGGAGAGGCTATTATATTGGTTCTGGACTGCAGCTCTTACTTAGAGAACCAAACCATAATGGCTATAGAAAAAAAAACATCCTGCATAGATATTTGATACAAACGGACGACGGGCCAGTTGGCGCAGTTGGTTAAGGTTCGCCATACGCGCCGCATGCCGTGGGTTCGATTCCCACACAGGACATGCATTTGTGTGCATGAACATGTCTGTATGTCCTGAGTCTGGGTGTAATTATGTATACCAAGTAGTATTTACAAAAAAAAGTAGTATATGTATTATATCAGTTATCTGGTTTCCATAGTACAAGCTCTGCTTAGTTTGGGATCAGATCAGACCGTGTGTGAGGAATGTCCCAGGATATTATGTCCCAGGATATAAACTACAAGATGGCCACCATATTTCTAATAATTGTTGTACCAACGCTTAATTGTGTGTCCCCAGTGTAGTAGATACAAATAAACAATGCTCGGACTCACAGCTAATACCGTTTTGTATAAATTTATTGTACAGTATCGGTTGTATCGAGTGTTCGCGCCAGCTCTCGGCAGTTGCCAAACTTGTGGACTCTCTGCTGCTCCGTGCCCCCTCTGACCCCCGGAGTGGGGTTACCATATTCAAAAATTAAAGGATATTGCTAAGTATCATGTATTTTTTTTAGTTGTATTTTAAACGTACAATAATAATAATAAATATCCTCGGACATTCTTACACACGGTTATCTGATCCCAAACTAAGCAGAGCTTGTACTATGGAAACTAACTGTACTGACCTATTGATTCGCGAAGGACACGCGGCCATACATTCGCCTTTGACTTCGTTAATCACAGATTTCTCAGCTGTCCTGCTCCCTCCAATAGAAATTATGGTATGTGTGGAAAGAGCGATAAATTAGTCAGACTTTTTATCTAATTAGACAGTGAACCGGTATTAGAGTAAGAGTCAGACTTTTCATATGGGCCGGCGAAGGTCTATTTGAATAAATGATTATGAATTTTGTTTTTTTTTTTTTTATTAACTATGCTTTAATACCTACACAATGTATTGGTGACCGCGATGCCGCGGGAAGTACTCTATTTATCTCATTGAAATTTGTACCTTTTTGTGTAGTATATAAAGTGCTATTTGCATCGCTATCTTAAAAAGTGCGCGCCGCTTCGCGCAGCTTCTCGTCTCTTCTCGTCTCGGTGTGAACTGACCTTAGAGGCGGGACATAGTAAAGCCTTAAAATTACATAATATCTGTAGCTAACATCCGAATCTATGGTCCATAAATAAATACTGTGACTTAGACTTTGGAAAACTTTTCGTTACAATACAGAATTAATGAATGAAAATCCTAACTAAAATTACCGAAGTGTGGCAACCCTACCAGTGTGGGGGCAACTTTGTATAATAGCGACGGAGCTGAATTAATTTATACTCTGCGCTTTACTCGCGGGAGTACATGATTGTTTTATAAATATCGGTATGCGCCGTTTAGGTTCGTGACGAATGGTTCGATGTACTATAATAATAATAATAAATGTATTTATTTTTCTCCCAAAAGGTTTGTTATGAACTATTACAACAATGGTGGCGATTCTGTTATAAATCGCACTAAACTAATTTTAGTCACATCTCATCTCTTTCTTACGAACATTATTGAAAAAGGATAGAACATATTTTAAGTTGTCAATTTAATCTTTGCCGTCTTATTTTGCGTGTATTTAGGCGTAACCGCGATAGATGGCGACTAAATTTATATTGAAAGCAAGCATTGGACTAATTTGACAGGACTAAATTTCTTACATCCTTTTCTTAATGTTCTTTGTTAGAAAGAGACATAGTGAGATTAAAATTAGTTTAGTTGTGAACAACAGAATCAGGGCCAATGTCTATTTAAAGACTACAATTAATTCAATATTTTCCTTATTTCAGGATTCCGTATATTAAATAAAACTAGACAAGTGCGAATCGGACTCGCACACGAAAGGTTCCGTAAGGACGTTTCTTGTATGCAGTCATACTTTAATGTAAATTGTATTTCATTTTTATTATTTATTGTTATTGGTAGTAGTTAGCCTAGTACATTTGCATTGTAGTTGATGTTGGAGTGCGTAGAGAAACCACTTGTGAATTATCAAAGTTATATTGACTATATTCACAGTAAAAGTTTGGTGATTCGTTCCTCTTGATGTTGTTGATGTAAAACGTTATAATGCACTGTAGTAAAATGTTAAGAATCCGTGTATTTATGCTATTATTAGCGGACGACAAAAGTAGGTTGCTGCGTACAGTACAAAATTTACGGTGTTGAAACAATACAGCGGCAATAGAAACACATATTCTGTGAAAATATCAACTGTAGACGGACGGACTGACGCAAGGACAGGCGGACAGCGAAGCCTTAGTAATGGGGTCCCGTTGGCACCCTTTGGATACAGAACCCTCATTAGATCAGTTCGATGCAAACGAACACCGTTTTGCTGAGTCCACATTTCAGTGACGAAGCACTTACGGACTTCAATGCGTAGATTTTCAGTTGGAAATCCGGTCGCATTCATTCAAATATGGCTGAAGATAGATGCTTACCAAGATTATAATGTCACTAATTATTCATATATGCTACATCACTACATAGTATAAAACAAAGTCGCTTCCCGCTGTCTGTGCCTATGGAAGCTTAGATCTTTAAAACTATGCAACGGATTTTGATGCGTTTTAAGCTATTGCATAGCTTCTATCGCTGGCCTTGAGCGTGACGACTGAATCCAGACATTCCTAACGAAAAAACCTAACACCCCTCACTCCGATCGGCACAGCGGTGATACTTTTTAGTTTTGCCATCTATCGATGAATAGCAGAACTTTTAATGACTTTTTGAAATATCACGCTTGTCTCTTTAGTTCAGCAACTCGCCTCTAGGTGGCATTGGTTGTCTATTGCATATATTAACTACTCATTTATATAATAAAAGAAAAAAAATGTTTTCTTATCGGTCACCACGCTCAAAAAGTGTAACTTGAATTAATATCAAAGAAAAAAAAACAGAGGAAAAAATACTGCATAAATAAAATAAATAAATAATTATAATTGCATAAGTTGATAAAAACAGCTATGCAATAGCTTTACCGCGGCAGTCTCCGAGTGCCACACGTCTTTTTTTTTAAAATAGAGTGATTCAAGAGGAAGGTTTATATGTATAATGTCATGACATTGCATCTGTGCGAAGCCGGGGCGGGTCGCTAGTATACCTAATAAATTACTCAGTAAAATTTTGTATGGAATATAGTTAGTGTTGTGTGTATTTTAAACAAATATAAAAACCAAGAAATAAATAGCTTATGTACTACCTTTGTTAAATAATGACATTATTATGCTCAATCCAACATTATATTGTTATTATGGGTACATGCTATCAACGAGTCCAGCAAATGAAATCCTCGACTAACCACTGACCAGCCAAACAAAAATAATATTTATTGAAAGAGATACCGCGCGCGTGCTCCACGCTACGAATAAAATATTTAAAACGCTTACAGGACTTTATGGCGGGAACTTGCAGAGTGACATAGCGTTTTCATTTTTATTTTCATAAATTCGTGTATTTTGAGTTTTATTGCATATTATCGGTGGTATTTTATCCAATAAAGATCAATCCATGTGCACCAGTGAAGTGAAATGAAATGAATCATGTGTATCGTGCCTTTTCAAGTTGTCTCAAGAAGTCCGTGAAAAGTTTTAGTACAACCACCATTGTACTAAAACATGACTTTTATGGACGGTGACTGACTGAGGACTATTGTGAACGTGATTTATTGTGACTAGAACTTATAATATAACTGGAAAATGGCAAAATACACAAGCCGTGTGACGCCAACAAATTAAAAAAAAAAAAAACTCTTGCAGCAATCAGTTATCTGTATTTATATGAAACTAGCTATCCCCCGCGGTTTCACCCGCGTTTACAGAATAATAAGTAGCCTATGTCCTTCTCCATGCCATAGGCTATCTGCATGCCAAATTTCATAATGATCCATTGCCTAGTTGAGGCGTGATGGGGTAACAAACAAACAAACTCACTTTCGCATTTATAATATTTGTTAGGATATGCAATCCTGAAGCGCTCGTGGTGTAGCTTGATGAACCGTTTTATCGATCGGCAAAGTTAAGCAATCAACGGTGTGGACGGCATCCGGATGGGTGACCGCCTAATGGTATTTCAACTCGAGCGTTGCCGTGCTTCGGAATGCACGTAATCACTTAACTGTGATAGTCGTTAAGCTAGTTGGAGACCTCATAGGCGGCTTGAAAACTCCAACAGTAGGTTGACCACTAGCCTACCTCCACCGATCCGTAGTGGGCACTCGTCGTGGAGTATCTACCCATTCCCACCCACACACATTTGTGAAAGGAGGCCCGGGCAGGACATTATGGGCTGATGATGATAATTATAATCCTGTAAGAATGTTTGTCGCTATATTGTAGTGTGTATATATGGGCGTGCATCTGTCAATAATTAATCAGTTTCTCCTTTTATATGAATAGATAATATTTTAAATAATGTGTAAATTAATCAGTTTCTCCTTTTATATAAATAGATAATATTTTAAAAAATGTGAAAATTAATCAGTTTCTCCTTTTATATAAATAGATAATATTTTAAAATATGTGTACATTAATCAGTTTCTCCTTTTATATAAATAGACAGTATTTAAATACAGCGACAAAAATACAGAATTGTATACTTTATATTACATAATATTTTATTTACGATTTTTACACACATAGAATTTCGTCATCTACGAACTAGCAACGAGCAACGCTTGCGTTTTTGTTCGATAATATGCGCCTACGCAGCTGTGTGCTCCTGTATTTACACAAATAATAACAATATAACATAAAAAACTATGACTATGTTCGTATTGCTTTTACTTTACGTGGTAGATGTACTGTGTGATTTGGATTTCAAAACTACAAGTAAGTTTCTCTTTTGTCCTGCAAAACAATTTCAATGGAAACAAAGTCTTGATACCATTGCTTTTCAGTCCACTTCAGTTGGCTCTTTAAGTCCAAATAATCAGCTTTTTAAATATTCAACGGTTTAGTAAAAAAACGTAATTTGCTTTTTAGTTTTTTGTTTTATTTCAATTACTTGCCAGTAACACATTAAAAAACAAACTACACCAAACTTACGGCCTTACTCATAAACGCTATTTAACTAAATCTACTGAATAAATGGTCAAATAAATAACGTCACCTTGCTGTCATTGTCAAACAATTTGACGTTATTTAGGTGACCACTTAATCAGCTTATTAGTTAAATAACGTTTTATGAGTGAGGGGGTTAATGATTAAACTGAATACAGTTGCAGAAAAAACTGAGATTCAAAATGAAACTGGTCTACTGGTGAACAACTTACGAAGACGACTGATGGAAGACAACTACGACTACCAAACTGATGAGTCGGAAGAGTCACCCGTACTACGTCAGCATGATGATGAAATTAGTGATAATTTGGAAAGCTATCTTGATGATTCTAAAGAAGTAAGCCATGACGAACACGTCAACAATCTATTCATGCCGAGAGCACATGATAATAGTCACGCAATTTCTAAGAAAGATCTGCTGTATTATGTTGATGATGCGAAGTTAGGAAGTGTGAAGAGGAGGGTCAACAATGAGGTTATTGAAGATGTATACACAGATGATTTTACAGATGAAGCGAATGATACCATTAATAATACGACTACACCTAAAGTGAAATATAAACTTTTGAAGGTGAGGTTTTAGTTTTAAATAATAAGTCCAGATCCAGAAAGAGAAGTTTCCCATTAGTAGTTTCCCTTTACTTTATTTTTTATTTCTAAGGCAGACTTAAGTAAGTCATGCTCACTATAAGGCCTTTGCTTGCGGCGGCGTCGTGTGACGGGTCGCTCACTTCCCTCCAATATGGCGAGGAGGGCAATGGCTGCCACACGCGTCATACTTGTGAACAGGTGCTACTTGTGGGGGCTGGTCTGCTTAAGTTTGCCATTTATTTATTTACTTATTAAATATAGATTCAGTCTACTTTGTAGTTTTGCTGCCGCGCCGGGACACGCAATTGTTGTCAGTGCGATTAGAATGTAAATATTATGTAATTAATCTAAGCTTGTTTTGAAAAGAGTAATTGCTGAGTTTATTGCCGGCTCTTCTCAGCAAATGCAACCTTCCGAACCGGTATTAGAGTATTATTAGAGTCAGACTTTTCATAAGTGCCTGCGAAGGTCTATTTGAATAAATGATTTTGAATTTTGGAGTGATATCTCAACTGCTCTGGACATTGAGTTGGACCACTGAACATCTCTGGAACTTGGTGTAGATGCGCAAGGCTACGCTGATGACCTTATTTTTTACCTTGAGATGTATTTATGGTCTGTGATAGTAAATTAGCTAACTCCAGCTCACCACTATCTTGGGTCATTAAACCCAAAATTGCTACTAAAGTTAAAATTTCGGGTTAGGTTCTTCAAATCAGTAGATAAATCAATCGCGAGGTCTGAAAGACAATTGGAGATGAGCTGTCTTTTATATCATCAGTTGATCTACCTCAGGATAGTGGTCACCACCGCCTAGACATTTGCATTACCGTGTTGTACCATGTACCGTGTTGCAGATCTTAAAAAGCTTATTTATGGCTTTTTTGAAGAACCCCATGATATTTACCAGAAATAACAACTAGTAACATTTCCAGGTGCGAAATAATCAGAATCGTCGCAGCGGCTCCGCATACCAGCGCCTCATACAAGAGGAAGGCGTTGATGGTATTGCCGTCATGGCACTAGACGATGGGCCTCTACCGCAGTTCCGACTGCCGGAGTCCCGAAGGCAGTACATGAACCACGATGGCTTCACTGAAGAAGAATTCACTGAATTCTCTTTTGAAGACCCGAGGATCAATAATGGGAGTCTCACGTAGTTAAAAGATGGACGTAGATGAATCTGATGCTGTATTTGAAAGTGTGATTCTAATTGACGTTTGTGTTTTTGTCGTTTTAATGTAATTGTAGTTCCGGATTTATAAGGTCAATATGATGACATTAAAAAAAAGTTTGTGTGAAAGTGAAGCATCCTGTTATATTCTACTGTACGTGAACAATCTAAGTCTCTGCCGCTTAGGAATTAAGAGCGCGTATAAAGCAAAATAACATATCTTAGAATTGAAATTTACCCAAGTAAATGAAAAATAGTATTTAAATGAAAAAATATTTTTATATGGGTATTTTCATTATATACGCGAGGGTTCTGTCTGAGCAAAAACATAAAGGAATGAAAATTCCTCGATAGAAAAAAATCACAAAGCTACATCTAATAATAATGAATTTTCGTTTTTATTCGTTCATGGTGTATCTAATTTAGACAAAAATTCGATAAATAATATCACTGACATATGGCCTAGGGCTGCTACTAACGATTTTTTAAAATATTCTATACTGTACGAGTTATTTAGATAAGAAGCGCTTAGTTCATTTTTGTTCCGCGAAACAGCCTATCTCCGTCTCATGCCACGCGAAGATTAGACATAAGTTTGTTTTATCTATAGAGGGTTTTAAAATAGCCCTGCTGGTCTTAATTAGAGGACTATTCATAAGCGAAGATCTATTTGAATATATTTTGAATTTTAATTATTACCAATATCTAAATAGGTCTAAAAAATAGTATACTTATACATATTTATATAACCTCTACACTGTAATCTCTGATATTTTCATGCGAGCAAGCATTGTGTTGTAAATAAAATAATGTAAATATCAAGTTTATTGCTACATTTCAATCAGCCAAATTTTCTCCGTCAATAAAAAATAAATCAAATAGTACAAACGGAATTGCATAGTGAAAAAACTGTTATAAACAAACAAATATGTTCAGTAAAGTTTTAGAAATTTTCCCATTACTGCTATCAATAAGTTTCGTATTATGCGAAAATACAAAAACATCAAGTTTCACACCAACTACATCATCAAAGACAGTTTCAGGTAATTAATATTCTAATATATATTATAAATTACTAAAAACATTTTCATTTGTGTAAAACAAATTATATTCTAGGTATATCGATCGCCCCAACTGCCTTCACAGGCAACAAAAGTGCCCAATTTGTGAAAATAATCAAAAATGACCTCCTTAAGAACAATGACGACTATCTGGAACCAGTTCGAATTAATATCTCTAATCCATACTTAAGTACTAATAAACAGCCAATCAAAAACACAGTCACGAAAGCACAAACTACTAAAACGAACGTCGCAGATAAGTTCCCTCATAAAACAAAAAATGCTACTCATAAGAACAACATAGAATTTGAAATGAAAAGAAAACAATTCAAATCAATTGATAATATCAGACGTTCTGGCCTAAAAGTGCCATTGCAACGATTCACAGGATATAAAAACTCTACTATAAATAAAATTATAGTATATACAAATAAATCATCTGCTCCGCAACGCAATTGGAACTTGGCAAAAAATACTACATCTTTAAGAGTTATAGATAAACATAAGTTGCAAGAAGCTTACCCGAAATATGTGAATAAAGAAAAAGTTGTTAAGGTGGATGAAGCTCGAAAAATGGGCTTAAAAGATTTTCTGATGAAGAAACCGGGGATGCGCAATTCTAAAGGAAAGTTACGGATTTCTTCGAGCAGGGAACAGGAGTTAGTAGAAATCAAAGCCAGGGAAGCGACAGAGATCCCGACTGGTGACCAACTGGATATGGCGCCAGGCAAAGGAGGGCGAATGCACGCTAAGAGATTGAAGGTAATAACGGGATTCATCCGAGAAGACTTATTTCACCCAATAAGAGTTATTATTCTGTTTTTATATTAGAAAGCTGATAAGTAAGTGCAGTTCACCTGGTAAATGGCGACTGTAGCCAATGGACACTAGCAAAACTGGTAGGATGTGTTGCTGATGTTTAAATAAACCTAGAAGGTAACTGGCACTCCTGGTGCTTGGCGACAGATCTTCAACATTAAGGATTTTTAGCTTTATGTAAAATTCAATAGATTTCTACTTCATTATACAGTCCATAAAGCATCCAGTCCATAAAAAAACTCGTGGTGTAGCTTGATTAGCCATTCCTAATCGATGGTACCTGGTACCTGGATGGGTGATCGCCTAGTGATATTTCAAGTCAAACGTTTTCCGTTCGGAAGACACGTTAAGGTATTGATCCCGGTTATCAATTAATTGTGATAGTCGTTAAGCTAGTTGGAGGCCTCTTAAGCGGCTTAAAAACTCCAACAGTAGGTTGACCACTAGCCTACCTCTACTAAGCCGCATTGGGCACACGTGGTATCTGCCCATACCCTTTAACCCTCATTTGTCAAAGGCTGAAAACATTATAGGCTGATGAAGATGATAATACAGTCTATATTGAGGTTGGGAAATATGTTTTAATATAATCTAAATATATCCTGAGATATCTTTCACACGCAGCAATCTAGAGCTTGCACTATGGATACCAGATAACTAATATAATAATTCATAATTACATTTACTACTAACGTCTCTTCCCGACCGGCTCTTCCTAACCAGCTCGTCCCCACCGGCCCATCCCAATCGGTGCATCCCAACCGGCCCGTCCCAGCCGACTCGTTCCAACCGGCCCGTCGCAACTATAATCCTTATATAATAAAATTGTCTGTGTAGAACTATCTGTGCCACCGCCATGTGATGATGCCTGAGGGTCCTAAGTATGACAGCCAAGGCAAGATATACCTGCCGGCCTACAGAGAAATCTACGGCCGTAAATACGACCAGACGCGCCGGCCAATTTTTCTGCTGCCTAAATGCTGTAACTGCTGCAAGAAGTCCATACTTGGATGCGCATGAGATTGTCACGGTCATCGATATAATTGTGTATTACTTTATTGATGACCTACGTAAATGTGAAGCACAGATTTATAGTTGGCTAGTTCCTACATCATTAAATAGTTCATAATCTTGAACCGATCTTTTTTTTGTAGTCCTGTGTTTAACCACAATCTCACCATGGCAGTGATGATGTGGTCGAGGTGGTAAGCACAGCTTAGAAGGAACTGGCTCTCAAGTGTAGCTGTCGGAATACACCAATAGGTGCTAGGGTGGTAGCCAGCCAGGTGGATACTACAAAGTAGCCTCAAACCTCAAACATCCCCATTGACTCGACGTCTACTTGCCGGCCCACTTGGACAGACATCTTACCTACTCTAAACGTTTGGTCTGCAAATACGACTACAGTTTCGATGTATTGCTATTACTACATGATCATAGGTACTATTTTAATCTCGTCAGAAAATCTGTACTAATGTAAATTTCATTTGCGAAAAAGTTTATAATAAAATACTTTTATGAATTGTTTATTTAATTAAACCTTCACCTTTTAAATTATGAAATTGTTATTGAAACGTACTCAAAATTATATTGATTTGGATGGTCTGGACGTCACATCGGCATCTTGACGTCCCAACCGCCCCAGTACCGCTCGCGACGTCCGTGCTGCCCCACGCTGTGGTTATATACAGGATACATATTATTTTTAATAGTTTCACAGTCGCTGTGTAAGTCATGACTATCAAAAATTATATGGTCGTTTGATATCACCGTCCATCAATCTGGTT
This sequence comes from Polyploca ridens, assembly GCA_951394255.1. Classification (NCBI taxonomy): domain Eukaryota; kingdom Metazoa; phylum Arthropoda; class Insecta; order Lepidoptera; family Drepanidae; genus Polyploca; species Polyploca ridens. The sequence continues at coordinate 8,597,402 of OX596269.1, read as the reverse complement.
TAAAATAACCATTTTAATTTTCCCGATGGTACGTCATATATATTTTTTTAAATGAGAATAATGCATGTTGTTTAAATGAGAACAATGCAATACGAAGTTATAAATATATAGGTAATTTATTAACGAGACAAAACGTCAATATGAAAACAAGTACAGATAATAAGTTAATTTATAAATCATAGTTCATATCAGGAACGTGGTATTCCTGAAAGTAATAAGACATTTTATTTAAAATAATCACTTAAGTATCTGAGTTATTAAAGGTCTAACCAACTTACCCGAACTGGTTAATGTACTGCTTCATCCTGTTAAAAAGAATGTTTGTAGGTATGTGATTTATTCAGTCAGCCCTGATAAAGCATTTATGAACGCTACAATTGACTTTACTACCGGTTCAGAATACACTTTAACTGAGAAGACCCCGGCAAGATACTCAAATGACCAACATGATAACTACTATCAAATAAGTATTAAAAATGCTAAAGTATCAGCTCATTTTACCTTTTCACGACTAAATCATAACTATATACTTACATTCCAGGATACTCCTCATTCAAGACCATCCAGTCTCTTCGACCATTGATTGGTCTGTATGACGTCCGTATGGAGTCTGGACGTACATGAGGCAGACGTGAGGTATGCGAACGTCCTAGACGCGAACGTGAGGGAGATATGTTATACAATAAATATAATAACGCAGACAATCTTGCGGCTAATCTATTCTACATCCTTACCTGGCGATTTTGCTTCATCCGAACTCATTAATGTTGCGATAATGTATTTATCAGCATCTGTTTTTGAAGAATCTGACCCAGCACCCAAATACTCACACAAATATTTAATCAGCTCAATGACGCCCGTATCCGTCAACGCTGTATCTTCCAATTTCTTCATATATTTATTACAAGTGCTCTGTAAATCCTGCTTCAAGAATTGGGACTTGGAGAGATTGTGCTTATGGTTCAGGTTTGGTTTCGTTTTAACGTTTTCTGACCCATCTGTCTGTTCTCTCACAGGGTGAATATGACTTAAGAAGCTGCTCAAATCTTGTTTTGTGTTAATGAACGGGTTTTCCAGTGATGGGTTGAGTGTTCTGACTTTAGGAATAAATTCGATGTTGTATATAACGTCTTCCTGTTGACAACGTCGTTTATTACTGGAATTTTTGTTTCAATTACATTACATTTAGTCTTGGTTGTATTATAAATTTGAGTTATAAGTACCTGGTCGTAAATACGGCCCTAATCCTATTATCAAAAACCAGCTAAGAGATGCCTAACGCATAGGTGACTCCTTACTCCTCCGACTTAAAATTACAGATTCTTATACTTTATCAACTTGAAAGGAGAACAGGACAAAAAGGTTACACACACCAATAACCATCGATATGTCATTGGCCTGGCTTAACCAAGAATCTGGCTTAACCTTAGAGGAGCAATAGTTAGCGGAGAATTTTGATTTAAAATAATTAGTACTTACCGCAGAAGACGACGCGATTTGTTGCATACCGTATAGTGATAGCGCCAACGCTCCATGCCACTGGATAAGTAAAATTCGTTAATGTCTTCATTTTTTTTTGTTATATGGGTATATCTTTATTTACAACAAATATGTACAAAATACAATCTATATATAGAAAATTTCCTCAAGCCTGCCGCTGCTTCCAATTAACGGCAGGGTTCCCAGAAGGCTGGCAGCGTTTCCTCTTTGGATAGCCAAGCTGACGCGTTGGCGGAAAAAGCTGCCCGCCCGCTGGTTTCCGGAGGTCTCGATCAATTTTGATGACAAGGTGCGAGCAAAACGGCGAGCTTCGGACCCCCACGGTCCCATGGTCTCGACCGCAAAAGGCACAAAAATATAGTTGGGTCCAATCGACGCGTATTTTTTGAATTTTGAATTTTCCGCACTAATAAACTTTTCATTTAATTATCATATTACCCCTAATAACGACACGGACTTTCGTACGCAGCCCGGGGAGCGGCTGTATTGCTTTAAACCAGTGTTTTTCAATCTGTGGATCGCGACCTCGAAGGGGTCGCGAAACCTTAGTCAGGGGGTCGCCAGCAGAAGGAAAAAGGCAAGGTAGACTTCGCGCAAGCGGGCGTCCAACTTACCTCTTACTTAGTTGCAAACCTCTCGCGGCTTCTTGCAGACTAATAAGTAAAGGTATCAAAATAAAGAAAATCATTATCGTAGTCTTTTAAATTACAAATTCTTTGACTGTCTGACAAGGGGGTCGCCAGAATTTTTCTACCTGTAAGGGGGTCGCGAAATCAATAAGATTGAAAAACACTGCTTTAAACAATACATAATCATTTGAATCGAGAATGGTTTGGATAATGCTGAAACTCTATTTGGACTATACAACTTTAAATTATAATATCTTGGCAGAATTCTGCTGCTTCTTTATCACTGACTTATAAATAATTACAATCAAATGTGTTTATACATGGAGTAGGCTTTTTTAACCGACTTCAAAAGGAGGTTCTCAATTCGGTAATTTTTGTTTTTGTTTTTTATGTTTGTTACCTCTTAACTCCGTCATTTATTAACCGATTTGGAAAAATCTTTTTTTTATTTGAAAGGGTACCTCCGGTTTGGTCCCATTGTCATCAGATCAGGATTTGATTACTTCTTAGTGTACTTTGAAGTCGGTTTAAGTTTTTTGTAAAACAGTCCAATTATTTGTAAAACAGTTCAATTTCTAATATCCTGATCACAAACTAAGCAGAGCTTGTACTATACCCAATACACATATACTACTTTTTGTTGTTGCTAATACATACTTCATTTAATTACACCTAGAATCAGGACATGCAGACATGTAATGCACAGAAATGTATGTCTTGGGTGGACCCACAACCTGCAGCTTGATAGGAAGCTTTCCTACCAACCGCGCCAACACGAAAATGTTTGTCTGAAATTAATTTAATACCTAGCTACAAACCATAAGAATTACACTGAGGACGACCGCAGACACCATAATGTACTAAGAAACCCAGCTTGCACGACTTGAAATTATAAATACACAGATTGATAGCACTGCGTAGCAAGCAGATAATTTCTTTAGACTCGGTGCATGCTTATGAAAAATTATCTTTTCAATTAAATGAAGATCTCTCTCTCGCTCCGATTGTGACTCCGTCAAGAACTCTTTGCACAGTTTTTTTTTTTTTTATACCACTAAGTGGCAAACAAGCATACGGCCTGATGTTAAGCGGTTACCGTAGCCTATGGACGCTTGCATCACAAGGGGTATCACTAGCGCGTTGCCGACCCTGCAGAAATCTCTTCACACCCTTTTTGAAGAACCCCATGCTGTACTCCATTGGTCTTATGGTATTAATATGGTCAATCGAAAACTGTGAGAAGACATTTTTACAGGGCTAGCAACGTGCAAGGGATACCCCTGGTGTTGCAAGCGTCCATAAGCTACGGTAACCGCTCACCATCAGGCGGGTCGTGTGTTTTCTACTATATATGATAAAAGTTAAAATTATAATCAGGATGTTAAAAAAATCGGATAATATTCTCGCTAACAAAAAACTGTGTCGCTCAAGTCGGCCACCACGCTGTACGTACAAGCTGGCACGCACACAATCACACTTTAGTCGAGCGCGGGTAAATGGCTCTGTGTAAACGGCGATAGTCTCGTTTCCCGCGGAATAGCCAACTAATGTGTGCGTGAGAGATGGCCGACTTTCATAGACACAGTTTTTTGTTAGCGAGAATATGTCCGACGTAGTATGTGATTATGATTATAATATGTATATTTGCTAGCTCCTGTTTTTGGTGCTGCCAAAACTGGAACTGTTTTAGCTTTTAAATAAGTTCACATTAAAGCGTTGCGATCCAAAAAAAATAGGAATGAGCGGGGAATTAGACCTTCTGCATGCCAAGAAGATGACGTTTGTAGTGTCTTTAGAATGATATTATTGAATTTAAATTCCTGATCGGTGGTGCTATTATTCAAACATTAACATGGTTATAAATAAAACTCGTAATTTAAAGTATTATTTATTAAATAAGTTACTTTGCCTCACGTTATTCAAGATTTGCCGTCACAAGGGCAGCGCCACCAAACGCGGGTCCGTTTGCTTCCCGGCGTACATGAGGGCCAGCAATAGATGGGAGATTATACAATAACGAGTAAGTCTCCGAACTACCAATCCACCACCTTAATAACACATAATTTGTCTTCTGTCTTATTAGTACTCTTATTACTATCGGGTATTTTAGTACTCTTTTTACTACCAGGTTTTTTAGTACTCTTATTACTACCTGGTCTATTAGTACTCTCAGTACCATCTGATCTATTAGTACTCTCAGTACCATCTGATCTATTAGTACTCTCAGTACTATCTGATCTATTAGAACTCTCAACACTATCTGATCTTTTAGTACTCTTTTTACTACCAGGTTTTTTAGTACTCTTATTACTACTTGGTCTATTAGTACTCTCAGTACCATCTGATCTATTAGTACCCTCAGTACTATCTGATCTATTAGAACTCTCAACACTATCTGATCTTTTAGTACTCTTTTTACTACCAGGTTTTTTAGTACTCTTATTACTACTTGGTCTATTAGTACTCTCAGTACCATCTGATCTATTAGTACCCTCAGTACTATCTGATCTATTAGAACTCTCAGTACTATGTGATCTATTAGAACTCTCAATACTATCTGGTCTTTTAGTCCTCTTATTACTACCAGGTCTTTTAGTCCTCTTATTACTACCAGATCTTTTAGTACTCTTTTCGTAAGATATGTCATGACTCTCAGAATCTTCTTCAGTATCGCTCGGTGGATAATGACTTCTGGCAGTCTGAACATCATGAATACTCATACTCTCATTAGGATCTATTATATACTCGTTTTTAGTACGATAACGTCTATATCTATCATCACTCTCGTACCTAGCGAATGTGTCCTTATCACGGACGACTTCATCCGAAGATCCTCGCCGCAATACCGAGTAGGTGTCTGAGTACTCCGCACACAAGTGTGTCATCAATTCAAGGGTTATGTCCGAAACGGTCGATAATTCTCGTAACTTCGCTACTTCTAAATAGTTCTTGTATTTATTGCATGTCTTCTGTATGGTCTGCGTCAAGTAGCAGGTCTTATAGTGCTCGTGCTTCAGATTCAACAGTTTCGCTATCATATCGCTCATATTCTGTGTTTGGTCTCTAACAGGCTCGACGTAACTTAGAAAACTCTCCAAATCATGTTCCGGGAGGTTACTGAAAGGGTTTTCTAGTTGTGAGTCTGCGTATGTTCTCTTGACGGGCTTGTAAGGAAAGGTAATATTTTTAGACAGTTTCAGTAAGTATTTACAAATAAAATTACTTAAGGCGGCCCTCTGCGGCCGGCGCAACTTCAACGCAAGCATAGTCTAAAAGCTTGTTGTTTCATCCAACGTAATGTTTGACTGCGAAAAAGGAGAGACAGCATCAGAGCCGTCGGTTATCAGTCGGTAAATTCCGCTGATCACTCGCGACCGCTTCGCTAGGTCGTCATTCATGATTTCACATTCATAAAACTTGTTCCAGGAGTATACTTCTTATGAAAATGTATCTAAATGTTTTCTTTACTTTTACAATTTATAGGTACATTAGATATGGCCAAAGATCAGGCAAAAACGCTGTTTTTCGGAGGCTTTGACTGAATTTGTTTTACATTTTTTTTTAATTACGCCTAGATACAAGGCTAGATATAGTGCAAAAGATACTAATTTGTTCAAAACATCTAACGAAAAATGTTTAACAACGCCATAATAAGTACAGAGGTTTTGTATGAAAAGTATGACGAATTGAGTTCTCTTAAGTGTGGTGTTATGTTGCTGCGGGTAATCCCCAAAGCGACTCCTCTTTGATCCCCTTTTAAGGCTGCGTATAAAGCAAAATAACAATCTTAGAATTGAAATTTACCCAAGTAAATAGTATTTAAATGAAAAAATATTTTTATATGGGTATTTTCATTATATACGCGAGGGTTTTGCCTGAGCAAAAACATAATGGAATGAAATTTCCTCGATAGAAAAAAATCACAAAGCTACCTCTAATAATAATGAATTTTCGGTTTCATTCGTTCATGGTGTATCTAATTAAGACAAAAATTCGATAAATAATATCACTAACATATGACCTAGGGCTGCTACTAACGATTTTTTAAAATATTCTATACTTTACGAGTTATTTAGATAAGAAGCGCTTCGTTCATTTTTGTGCCGCGAAACACGCTATCTCCATCTCATCTCCACGCGAAGATTAGACATAAGTTTGTTTCATCTGACATTGCGATATTTTTCTGGCTTGGTACGCACTCTTAATAATAAATATTCCTCACACACGATCATCTGATCCTAAACTAAGCAGAGCTTGTATTATGGAAACCAGATAACTGATATAATACATATACCTACTACATTTCGTTACATAATCACACCCAGACTCAGGTCATACAGATGGCATATCCTGTGTGGGAATCAAACCCACGACCTGCGGCGCGATAGGTGGAATCGCGCGTGATACCCCCGAAGCAACAAGAAAGTGCAAGCGTCTCTAGGCGACAGTAACCGCTTACCGTTTGCTTGTTAGCGGCCTTGGTTGTATGACCATTGCAATGTTCTTTGTAGTATTTAAGAAGAGAAATCTAATCAATTTGTATGTTACCTTGGATGCTGAACCATCTGTTAATTCTAATACTGATAATGCAGCCGTTGTTTGACACTGTTTGAAATCAATTAGTTGATTAAATAATAAAATGCGTTATACAAAAGCAATATTTTAAGTCTTATAAGATCTGTACTAGTTCTTCATCATCATCATCAGCCTATAATGTCCCACTGCTGAGCACAGGCCTCCTTTCACAAATGAGGGTGAAAGGGAATGGGCAATAATCCACCACGCGTGCCCACTGCGAATCGGTGGAGGTAGTCTAGTGGTCAACCTACTGTTGGAATTTTTCAAGCCGCCTAAGAGGCATCCAACTCAGTTAAGTGATAACCGGGACCAACGGCTTTACATGCCTTCCGAAGCACGGAAACGCTCGATTTGAAATACCACGAGGCCACCCATCCAGGTACCGACCACGACGGTGGTAGCTTAACCTTGTCGATCGATTAAGAACGGCTAATCATGCCACACCACGAGCGCTTCTCTGTATGTTTATTTTTATTCAGTATGAGGTATTAAAGGTATTTAAGTGGAATGTAAAAAAAAAAATTTAAATCTGTTTATTTCAAAAAACTTACATTTAATTTTATAAGGTACTTAGGATATTTTTTGTTCAAGTGGGACGTAATTTTGATATCCGCACCTTACGTATGGCAATGGATTAGTGCGTAAGTTTAACTCACCGTTATGACTGCAATAAAAACCAACAACATTTTGAACCAACAAACAAATGGCAGTTCACTATTAAAAGTGATCTTATAAACAAAAAGAACCGCGTGTATCAATCATACAATAACGTGTTTGGTCGCGGACGTCGCGGTATCGCAATAAGTGCTATTTAATTTATAATGCTACGGTTTACAATTTATCGTCTAAGTATCGATATTTTTTTATGATAGTACTGAAGGTAGACTGATAGGTTTTAAGGCGATAATAGCTCAGTTGTAGTGGCGTCGGATGCCGAGACGTTTCCGGGTTCGAATCCTACAATGAGCTTGAGCTCTCGGTGAAGAAAAACATCGTGAGGAAACCATAGCACGGTCGTAGGGTACTTATTAGTTTCCATCTGGCTGGCTACTACCCTCATGTTGAAAATCTGTCGCCAAGCACCTATCGGTGTGTTCCGACAGCTGCACTTGAGAGCCAGATCCAGAGACCATGGTGAAGTTAAGGTCAAACACGGGCCTATATAAAATAAATGCTTACGACCCAATATGGTAATCGGTACTGTACCTATGGAAGCTTGTAACTAGAGTTGCCAGCCGTGTCAAGAAGAGTGGGACGTCCCGCATCTAGAGCCTTAGAGGATGCGTCTCGAAAGATGTGTGCGGGACGCCAATTGTCCCGCTTTATGATACTACTTAAATTTCGGCCGGAAACATTCCATCGTCCAATTGAGAATTTTGACGATATAAAAATACATTATTTTTTTATATATTTTTTATATACCACTTATAGTATATTTCAAATAACATGAGTTCGGTGACACATGGTATTTTATTAAATTTCTCAATGGTTAATGTTCATTTCGATATAATAAAGGAATACTATGATAGAGCTAGGTTTCACGAAATATAGTGAATATTATTTCAGAGAAATCAAATGGAATTTCACTAGATATTGGTAAAAAACCCTTGACCTTGACGACTCATCCTATGTGAAATAGAGTATAGGTGGCAAACAAACATACGGCCCGCCTGGTGGTAAGCGGTTACCGTAGGTTTCTAATAGGGAAATTCCAAATTTGTTGTTTTTGTTTTTAGTTTATTGTTTCGATTCCGAGTTTAAAATAGAGAGGGTATTCTCATTTTTTCTCTAGACAGAATCTAGAAATAGGCTAAGCGTGGACCATTGCTAAAGCAGACTCAAAGTATATAATAGCAGAATTATAGGTTAAAAATACATTCTGAATACAAATGCAATGATTTTTACAATCAACGTAATGTTTAATGTAAAATTTATTTTTATGTACAAAATTTTGATAAACTTTTTTTTGCGGTATTAAACAAGTTTCACAAGGTATAATAGATCGGCAAAGTTAAGCTACGCCTGTCGTGGTCGGTACCTGGATGGGTGACCGGACCGCCTAATAATTTCAAATCGAGCGTTTCCGTGCTTCGGAAGGCACGTAAAGCCGTTGGTCCCGGTTATCACTTAATTGCAATGATATTATAATAAAAATATCATTGCTTAATTGTGATAGTCGTTAAGCTAGTTGGATGCCTCCTAGGCGGCTTGAAAAATTCCAACAGTAGATTGACCACTAGCCTACCTCCACCGATCCGCAGTGGGCACGCGTGGTGGAGTATTGCCCATTTTCTTTCACCTTCATTTGTGAAAGGAGGCCTGTGCTCAGCAGTGGGACATTATAGGCTGATGATGATGATGATGAACAAGGTGTAAAAGACATCGGAGGTTCATTTGAGGTGTGTTTTCCTTCACCGAAAGCTCAAGATCAATGTAGGATTCAAACCCGGGTTCTTCGCCTCAGTATTCAACGTGTTGACGTCGATGCTATTGAACTATCAGCGCCTTCAAATTATCGATTAACATGGATATAAATAAAACTCGTCGTAATTTAAAGTATTATTTATTAAATAAGTGACTTTGCCTCACGTTATTCAAGATTAGCTAGTCGTCACAAGGGGCAGCGCCACAAAACGCGGGTCCGTTTGCTTCCCTGCATACATGAGGGCCAGCAATAGATGGGAGATTATACAATAACGAGCGCAAAGCCTCCGGACTCTATTCCCAAATCACAGTGTGACAATGACAAGGACGCTCTGTAGGTTCATTAGGAGTCTCATCATCTGATATGGGCACGCCACTCGCATTATCCTCATTTTCTTCCGAAGATCCTTCCCTCAATGCCAAGTAGGTGTCCAAGTATCCCGCACACAAGCTTGTGATCAATTGGAAGGTCCGGACATCCAAATCGGTCGACAATTCTCGTGACTTTGCATCTTCTAAATAGTTCTTGTACTGATCGCAAGTGTTCTGAATCATCTGCGTCACATAACGGAACTGCTGCTTTTGTTTCGCTCTCAAAACGCTTGTATTTTGTGCTTGGTCTCTTACAGGCTCGATGTGACTTAGAAAACTCTTCAAATCGCGTTCCGGGAGGTTTCTGAAAGGGTTGTCTAGTTGAGAGTCTGCGTATGAACTCTTGAATGACTTGTAAGGCAAGGTTTCTACTTGAGATTTAGGCTTGATGATTTTGAGAGGGACTTCCTGTGAAAGAAATGTCATTAGCCAGTTTCAACATCACTTCAATGTGGTGTTGTGTTTCTGCTGTGAGTAAGGTTGCCAGAGCTCTGTGGGGAGGCGCAGGTTTCTTGACAATCGATCCCTACGGGGCAAGGCGGTGTAATTGTTTCAAAAGAAGAATTTTACTGAGTGTTGGTATACATCCTTTTATAGCCTAAGAAAGCATTTGGAAATTCCATCCCTAAGCGGGTAAAGTAGGGGAGTAAAGTAGTGGTTTAACGCGAGTTAAACCACGGGGCGGAAAACTAGTTTGTGTACAATAATGTATGTGTAATATCAAATCAATTTGAATATTACCTCGGATGCTGAACCAGGTGGTAGCAAGTCGAGTACTGACAGCGCTGCTGCAGTTTGACACTGTAATCAATTCGTTAATTAAATAATCAAAATTGAAGAGTCAAAATAATTAATTTCGAAACAAAACCTACTAGATAATTTCTTAGGCGCTAGAAATTAACGTCAAAATTCAAAATTCAAAATTCAAAATTCAAAAATCATTTATTCAAATAGACCTTCGCAGGCACTTATGAAAAGTCTGACTCTAATACTCTAATACCGGTTCGGAAGGTTGCATTTGCTGAGAAGAGCCGGCAATAAACTCAGCAATTACTCTTTTCAAAACAAGCTTAGATTAATTACATAATATTTACATTCTAATCGCACTGACAACAATTGCGTGCCCCGGCGCGGCCGCAAAACTACAAAGTAGACTGAATCTATATTTAATAAGTAAATAAATAAATGGCAAACTTAAGCAGACCAACCCCCACAAGCAGCACCTGTTCACAAGTATGACGCGTGTGGCAGCCATCGCCCTCCTCGCCATATTGGAGGGAAGTGAGCGACCCGTCACACGACGCCGCCGCAAGCAAAGGCCTTAAAGTGAGCATGACTTACTTAAGTCTGGCTTAGAAATAAAAAATAAACTAAAGGGAAACTACTAAACACGCAATTTGTTATCACTGTGACTATTGACAAGTTTATACTAAATATCATTTAGGTATATGTATAGAAAATATAACAATTAAGGAGACAGACATAATCTATTGAAGAATTTAGAAATAAATGAAAAACATTAAATTGAATTAATTACTATAAGTAATAATCTGTAAATTAAACAAAAAATAAAAAAAAGATAACTTATAATAATAATAGCATACTTAGAATTAAAATGGACCTTGAACTAGCTGCTAAGTGAAGCAGGTGCAGAGAGAAGCTACTTCCATACATCCTTGTCGTCAATATAATGAGACACTTTATAATAGGCCCTACTCAACAACCGCTTTTTGATATGTTCCTTAAATTTAAAAAAGGACATACTGGTCACGCTATGAGGAATTTTATTGTAAAATTGGATACAATTCCCAAGAAAGGACTTATTTACTTTAGCTAATCTAAATCTAGGCACAGTTATTTTGTCTTTGTTTCTAGTGTTTCTATCGTGATAATCACTATTGACTGGAAACAAATTAATGTTTTTACGAACATACATAATATTTTCAAAAATGTACTGAGAGGGCAAAGTTAATATATTAATTTCCGGAAATACCTTTCGCAGAGATTCGCGAGACCCCAAACAGTAGATGGCGCGAATTGCTCTTTTTTGCAATACAAAAATTGATTCCAAGTCTGCGGCAGAACCCCACAGCAAAATACCGTAAGACATAAGGCTATGAAAATATGCAAAATAAATTAATCTGGCTGTATTAATGTCCGTCAGTTGCCTTATTTTGCTGACTGCAAAAGCAGCGGAGCTCAGTTTACCACCTAAGGCTTCCAGGTGAGCACCCCACTGCAATCTACAGTCTATGGTCAGACCAAGAAAAACAGTCTTATCTACTACATTAAGTTTAGTACCGTCCACAATAACATTGGTATCAACTTTTGGTACGTTTGGTAATGAAAATCTTATACATTTAGTTTTTTTAGAATTTAGCATTAGATTGTTGGCAGCAAACCATTGAGACACAGTTTCCAGAGCGTGGTTAACTTTTAAAAGGTCTTTGTCTTTTCTATCTACTTTAAATATCAGAGACGTATCATCTGCAAACAAAACGACATCTGATAGTTCTTTCACCATGTAAGGTAGGTCATTTATATAAACTAGAAACAGAAATGGGCCTAAAATCGAGCCTTGAGGTACGCCTAATTTGACTAAGGAGCCCGATGACACACTACCATTGATTCCTACTTTTTGTTGGCGCCCTGAAAGATAGGAAACCACAAGATCGAGGGCCACTCCGCGAATTCCATATAACTTAAGTTTAAGAGCTAGCGTTTGGTGATCTACGCAATCAAATGCCTTGGAGAGATCACAAAAGATACCAATAGCATCGTGTGAGCACTCCCAGGCCTGAAAAATATGCTTAATAAGTTTAGCTCCCGCATCCGTAGTGGACTTACCTCTTGTAAAACCGAACTGATCATCATGGAGTATCTTGTGGTTATTAAAATGCCTTAACATTTGGTTTAGCACAATCTTTTCAAAAATCTTGCTTAATGCAGGAAGTACTGAAACAGGTCTATAATCTGAGGGATTGTTTTTACATCCCGATTTAAAGATTGGAACAATTTTGCTGTATTTCATTAAGTCAGGAAAGTTGCCCTGTTCGAGACATTGGTTAAAAATTAGGGCTAAAATAGGGGCAATATTGAAAATAATACGTACGTAACGTAACTAATTAATTAAAACTAGACCCTCAGTAACTCACCGTAAAGACTGCAATAACGAGAAACAACATTTTGGACCAGCAAGCAAACGGCAGGTCAGTCTACAAGTGATGTGTAAGTACTGAGAGACTAAAACTGTGAATAATACAATATCGTCATTAGTCGCGATACCACAATAAGTGATATTTAATTTTTAATTTTACGGTTTGTAATTGTGTCTGGGGATCGTCACTTTACAGGCATTTACCGGTAGCACAATAGACGCTGCAACACACGGAATCACTCTCTCAATCGGTCTCCCCAACGAGCTCTAGCGACCTTACTTACGCGCCGGAACATGGTTGATCATAGAGCGAAATAAATACTCTACCTCTCTTCTCTCGTCGCGGTGAAAATGCAAAATGAGCTAATTATATAGAAGCTAAAGATGTCTGGAAGTAGTAGTTTCTTGCCGGTTTCTTCTCAGTTGAAGGCCGACTTCGAAACCGGTGGTTACTTTAATCAATTTTACCGGCATAAGTGCCCTTCTGGGGCCTAAATTGAATAAATGACTTTGACTTTGATACACGTGTCTAAAGGTGAGACCAATACTAGATTTATATATTTCCTCCTTTGAATATTTTGTAAACAATACCTAAGAAGCAACATAACTTGCAAAAAGTCAGTCAGTTAAAGTTATTCACTAAATTACCACTATTATTACACCTATTTTAGCAGTTATTTTCAATCAATGTATTGTTAATAGTTCTTCCCCCAATTTGATGAAACATTGTAAAATCCTTCCAATATATATATATAAATCTGGGTTCAAAAATAATCCTTCCGATTATAGATCTATCTCTGTTCTTCCAGGGTTAAGCAAAATCTTTGAGAAAGTAATGCTCATCAATCATTGTTATCTCATTTTAAACAAATCAATAAACAAATTTTACATGATCACCAGTTTGGATTTACAAAAGGCCGGTCTACGACAGACGCTGGTAAACTTTTAAAGCATATTTTTGACGCCTGGGAGAATTTTCAGGATGCGGTTGGCGTATTTTTTTATCTCTCCAAGGCATTTGATGGCGTAGATCATCACACCCTAGTTTTTAAACTTCAACATTATGGTGTTCGTGGGGTGGCACTTGATCTCATATTGTCCTATCTATTAATATCGCCAACAAAAAGTACCTAGGTATAAGCGATTCTACGCGCTACGTCCCCAGGGTTTTTAATGAAAACAGGCGTACCGCAAGGATCAATTTTAGGCCCATTTTTGTTTTTAGCGTATATTAATGATTTGCCCTATATGGTAAATGAATTATACGATATAGTTTTATTTACTGAAGATAAAAAAATACACCATTTCTGCATTTCATTCAAATATGATATGATGGTCACGGTGTGAGCAAGAGAGAGAAGCAAATTACCATACAGTCAAGACCGACTTCTCTCGTCCTGTACTACATATTTCGTTGACGTCCTCTCTTCTATTAATCTCTCGCCCAACAAGTTATTTTTTACCTTGGATACCAGAAGTTTCAGAATTAACAGAAACTTTCATATTTTTTAGTTTTACTATGTGCCTATAACTGTTGTCTTGTAAAATAAAAATACTACATCGTCTTGAGATATAAATGTATTATTAATATTATTTATTACACCTATCGCTACGTCTCGCGATGGATCTCTGGATGTGAGCGTGGCAACAACACCCGAGTAGAAATCCAAGTTCAAAAATTATGCAGGAACTCCTCACACAAGTACGTGATCACCTCGAGTGTCGCGACCGGAATAGTGGACGTTTCTTGCTTCGTTGAATGGTCGATATACTTCATGTATTGACTACAAGTGCTCTGGATGTTTTGTTCTAACATATGCTTTTGATTCAAAAGATCTTTCGTTTTCATATGGTTTATGTTTTGTGAATGAAACTCATATTCTGTGACAGGCTCGTTGCTACTCAGATAGCGACTCAAATCTTTCTTTAAGCTTTTCTTGGCTTTTAACATCGGTTGTTCAAGAGTGTCTTGATCTTGAATTTCCTCTTGTTCTGGGGTGATTAGTAGCTGGTTCTTCATTCGAAGATCTATGTGGAAGCTCTTGGATACTGGTTTGTTATATATTGGAGTCTTTACTTGAGCTTTGGGCTTGGTACCATAGGAATCCTCTGATTCCTGTGAAAAAATACATTGGTATCAATAGATATATAGATAGATTACATTCATTCATACTCGTACGCAAGTATACATCATCTAGACCATGTCTTTGACTTGATATATCACATCCGGGTTGTAAAACAGTCGCTTATTAACCGACTTCAAAAAAAGGAGGAGGTTCTCCATTCGAATGTATTTTTTTCTTTTAATGTTTGTTACCTCATAACTCCGTCATTTATTAACCGATTTGGAAAATTCTTTTTTTATTTGAAAGGGTACGCTGCCCGTTTGGTCCCATTGCCATCAGATCAGGATTTGATTACTTCTTAGTGTACATTAATATCATTCAAAGACCAAACCGACATAGAAATTGAAAAAAGAGTTGTGTGTGCATGGAAAAGATATTGGTCGCTAAAGGAGGTACTCAAAAGTAATTACTTTCCAATGTCAGCCAAGAGAAAAGTGTTTAACTCGTGTATCTTACCGTGCCTCACGTATGGATGCCAAACTTGGGCATTAAACCAGAAACACTTTCTAAAATTAAGAACGTGCCAAAGAGGAATCGAAAGAAGTATGATAGGCGTCACATTACATGACCGAAAAAGAGCAGAAGTAATAAGATCTACAACAAAGGTGGAAGATGTATTAAAGAAAATAAGACGGTTAAAATGGCGATGGACAGGACACATGACAAGGGAAAGCAGAATAAAATGGACACAAATCTTAACAGAGTGGCAACCACGTGATGGTAAAAGAAATAGAGGTAGACAAGTTAAAAGATGGACGGATGATATTAAATATATTGGAGGAGCAACCTGGTCAAGGAAAGCGAAGAGTAGAGAAGAATGGAAACAGCTGGAAGAGGCCTATGTGTCACAGGACACGCTGACCACTAAACCGGGAAATCCGATGTCTAGCATATAAGTTAAAAAATATTTGTAATTATTTATGTATGTTTAGTTTAGTATCAGCAATAAAGGCTTAATAATAATAATAGTGTACTTTGAAGTCGGTTTAAGGTTTTTGTAAAACAGTCCAATTATTTTATACAAATAATTTCAATAGCAGATTCGGATTTGATGAAATCTATTGGGTCTGCTTTGAATTCCATTTTATTTCAATCAGTAATATTTACATTTGCATTTTTAAGCGAAGCCTTACTCCTATATCCCTTCAGTTCTATTTTGTTTATCAAGCTGAGAGCAGGTAGATGATCAGTGATTCAATACATACGACATAAGTTTATGGAATCTTTATGCAAAGATTTTTAATTGATTTGTATCTTACCACGGACTCAGATGTAGCTAGTTCAATATCGAGTAACGAAAGTACTGCCGCCTTTTGACACTGAATGAATCAATTCATCGATTAAATAATAAAATACCTAACTTATAGACCGGGAGAGACGGGCACAAATTTCCTGGTACCTGGTTATTTGTACCAGTATGGCGACCCTTCAGGCGTCTAATTACGTAATGACGAAACGGAACATGATGGCCATAGCGCTGGTAACGGCGCGGCGGTAGTGCCAGTTGCCTTTGTGCCAGTATCTCTCGGCCTATTAATTTTAAGAAAACAAAAATAAAGATTTTAACTCGAAATTACTCACTATAAAGACTGCAAAAAGGATCAACATTTTGAATCAAGAAACAAACGGCAGTACCTAAATGTGATAAATGCAGAGAAACTAAATGCACCATGAATAATCATACAATAATGCCATTAGTTGTGGTTCAACGAGATTGGTATTTAATTTTTAATTCAACGGTCTTATCTCTGTCTTTCATATTGTCATCATGTCTAATGGCACGTTGCTGAACCGAGTCAAAAAACCCAAACTGGTATCAAGATGGACACAGATGACAACAGTAGGCTTGATTTTGAGCCGAATTTGCTTATAAAGTAGCAGTCATGGATTTGTCATGTCTGTCTGTCTGTCCGTTCACAGCCACTTTTTTCCGAATCTATAAGAACTATACTGTTGCAACTTGGTACCTAAGTAGATGTATTCTGTGAACCGCATTAAGATTTTCACCCACAAATAGAAAAAATACAATAAATTATGGGGGTTCCCCATCATTTATTGTATTTTAAACAGTTTTTTTTTTATAGCAATGTTGATTTAGTTAATATTACACGGAACCCTCCGTGTGCGAGTCCGACTCGCACTTGGCCGGTTTTTTAGATATGTAATAGTTCGTGATCTAGTAATAGTACATTATGATACATTTGTGCAAATTTGGTTATTACACACGAGGCGGTAAGCGCGCGAGCTGCAGGCGAGTGCGATAAGGGAGCCGAGGAGCAGAGTGTAATGATCAATGTACACTGGTATTTGACGTTGTATGTCGTGATAAGTTGGTAGCATGTTAATGCGTTGTGGTTAACATATATTACATAGTGTAATAGGTGGTGTAATATACTATAATTCGATACAAGCAGAAATACCATACAAAAAAAATCTGAGCAAAATATGCAGTGCTGGGCTCGAACTCGGACCTCTACCTAAAACGTTGGCTCTTGCGAAAACGAAGTGAGACCCGTGTGCGCTGAGCCACCGTTTAAGTTGCGACGTTGTTGAAAATCTTGATCAGTATACGAGAAAAATACATTAGGTTAATGGGTAGGTAGATATTACAATACTCCTTACTTATTATAAAGACCTCATAGTATCCACTTGATGCAAAATAATCACTTTACAACCCTAATGTATTTTTTATATAAGTATGTATGCTGTAATCGCATTTGTTTTAGCATTTTAAAGGTGAACGCACACTTATCCGAGCCGAACGCGTCGAACACTTGCCCGCTTCCAGTACCCCCAGTGTAAAGAATTGACGTTAATAAACGCTTACAGTAGTACCCAACTGATTGGCTTACCTATGTACCTGCGCAGAAGATACTTTTTGTACATTTTCAAACCACTATTGGTCAGCAGCTGCCACCATGTTAGCACGCGCCGTGCGGAGGGGCTTGACTTGCGAGTGAGACGAAACTAACAGCCTGAACCTTATAGAGGTGATCTAAGGTTGATTGTAAGTTTTAAGCATTCTTTCGTTAATCTTCGGGGCCATACTTTCTTTTCTGTGCGAACGAAGATTCACGACGCGCCTTATCAGTTGGGTAATACTGTACTAATGCGTTCGCGTTGACTATTTGTATGGGAGAAATTAGTACCATGAGTATTCCGCTAGAGGCGCTGTGCCAATTCCTATAGAGAAGTGTCGTAAACGCAAACGCATTAGTAAGCGTTTACTATTGTCAATTCTTTATACTCGGGGTACAGATTCGGTCGATTCGACGCGGGCGAGTGTGCGAGCTTTCATGAGATTTCATATACAGAATTCTAAAATTCGTTTCGTTCGTTGCGTTCGGCTCGGATAAGTGTGCGTTCACCTTTACACAGATATTAACAGTCAGTTACGAAATGATTTGTGACGAATAAAGCTCACCGCTCACTTTGTCAGCACCGCTCCATCGCAGCAGTGACCCGGCACCGCCTCAACTCAATCCAACCACTAGCTGCCAGCGCGCCGCCTGCGAGGTGGCAGCTCGCGGCGCCGGTGAAATTGGTGGCTCGGCTATGGCAAGATACCCCTTGCTGGCGTCACGCAGCAAGAGAGCGGACCGCTCGCTGGTAGCGTGTGGTCAGCAGGACTAGTGGCTTGTAGCAGCAAGCGCGCTTGCCGCAAGGCGTCCACTATTTTATCTACTCATTGTAAAATTTACTTTAAGAGTGCGTACCAAGCCAGAAAAATATGGCAATGTCAGATGAAACAAACTTATGTCTAATCTTCGCGTGGAGATGAGATGGAGATAGCGTGTTTCGCGGAACAAAAATGAACTAAGCGCTTTTTATCTAAATAACTCGTAAAGTATAGAATATTTAAAAAAATCGTTAGTAGCAGCCCTAGGTCATATGTTAGTGATATTATTTATCGAATTTTTGTCTTAATTAGATACACCATGAACGAATAAAACGGAAAATTCATTATTATTAGAGGTAACTTTGTGATTTTTTTCTATCGAGGAAATTCCATATCATTATGTTTTTGCTCAGATAGAACCCTCGCGTATATAATGAACATACCCATATAAAAATATTTTTTCATTTAAATACTATTTACTTGGGTAAATTTCAATTCTAAGATTGTTATTTTGCTTTATACGCACTCCGATTTAAAGGCCTCACTTGCATGGCAAGGTAGATGCCGAGGCGTTGCTGCGATGGAGCGGTGCTGACATAGTGGGCGATTAAAGATAATGAAAACTTGTTTTATATTTATATCGGCAAAAAATTTCTGAGCTGGATATTGTATACCGCAGCCAAATAACTTTATGTTGTGTTCCTGCGAATTCAAATTCAAAATTCAAAATCAATTCAATTTAGGCCCTAATAAGACACTTACGAATGTCATAATTATTGATTCAACCACCCGGTTCGTAATACGATTGAACTGAGAAGACGTCCGGCAAGAAACTCGGCAAGGGTTTTTTTTAAATATAGATACTCAAAATCCAATATTACTAGGAAATTATGTTAAAATATGCATGTGAGGCGAACAGCGTGTGAGTACTGTCGCCAAAGCTCATTGGGGAGGGGGGATGTCTAGGTCTAGTATGTATAGGTCTCTATTTGACCACAATCTCACCATGGTAAGTGATGTGGCCGAAGGTGGTAAGCACACAAAGCCTAGAAGGAACTGGCTCTCGAGAGCAGCCGTCAGAACACACCGGTAGGTGTTCGGCGACAGATTTTCAACTTGAGGGTGGTAGCCAGTCAGGCGGGTACTGCAAAGTACCCTACCACCGTACTATAGTTTCCTCACGATGTTTTCCTTCACCGAAAGCTAAGCTCATTGTAGGATTCGAAACCGCGACCTTCGTCTCGGCATTCGTCGTCAATTCCACTGAGCTATCATCACCTTCAAACATATTTGCAGCTCTGTAACGAGTGAACGGATTTGGAAGAAACTTTGCAAGTCGATAGAACAAAATACAGGGTGTTGTTTTGGTCGGCGACAAGCGACCCAGGAGCGGTAGTACAAAATATATATTCCCCAAAAATGGACTTAATTCCATTAAATACTGTAAATGTATTGAGAAATACCTTATTCAATTTGAAATAAAATTACCGCAAAGTATGGTTAATAGACACGTGCACAGACTAGAGCTAGGCGCAAGCCGCCATCGCCCCACCCCTTTACTCCCTCGTACTCCCATTGAGTATTATGTCAAAACTTTAGCTTATTACATGATTTTCAAAATTTTAATTTTTAAATTTTTATTATTTAAAAAAAATAAAGTTTTTTTTTTATATTTTTTTAGCACCAGTATCATTTGTATTATCGACCCTGAGTCGCTCGTCGCTGACCAAAACAACGACCTGTATATAGAAAAGTTGAAAAAATTATAATTTCAGTGTAAGATTATTTTTTTATGCCACTAAGGTGGCAAACAAGCCTACGGCCCGCCTGATGGTAAGCGGTTACCGTAGCCTATGGACGCTTGCAACACCACGGGTATCACTCGCGCATTGCCGACCCCCAAGAAACCTCTTCACACCCTTCTTGAAGAACCCGGACGATCTTCGAGTTTACATATTCGTGCGAGAGAAGAGCGAGGGTCTTTAAAAACTGGAAAATTTTGTAAATTGTAAGTTTTGGCTTTTCCGTCTCAAAAGATTGCCCAGACTCCTGACGTGGGTAGTTCCATGTGGGTGACTTACACACAACTTCTGGCACTTGGACGCCAGAGGGTTCCATGTAGAGCAAATTAACACCTTGGAATGGAAATTCTAGGACCCTATATGTAGCTATTGAAATTATAACGTTTCTTATTATTACATCAAAATTACTGTGAAAAATTTCAGGCACACCGGGTTTCAATAATAATTTCATAAAACTTTTATGTCACAGCAATAAATACGTTTTAAACATTGAGCTATTATTACTACGTAGTACAGTAGTACCCAATTAATATGGCTTACCGATGTACCTGCGCAGAAGATACATTTTCAAAGTGCGGGAAACGCTATTGGCCGACAGCTGCCGTCATGTTAGCGCGCGCCGTGCCGAGGGGCGTGACTTGCGAGTGTGACGGAACTAACAGCTGCAGTGTATTATGAACCTTATAGTAGTGATCTAAGGTTGATTGTAAGTTTGAAGCATTCTTTCGTTAATCTTCGGGGCCATACTTTCTTTTCTGTGCGAACGAAGATTCACGACGCGCCATATAAGTTGGGTAATACTGTAATAATATGTATGTCAATTATTCTCAATGGTTTTAAATATGTATTTAACAGGCAATTATTCAAACTGACAATAAGAGAATATGTTTTATTTATTTTGGATGGCGATAGTAATAAATAGGGTTGTTAAGAATATTCAGAAGTTTATTTATGTTTGCTCAAGATACATACAAGACCGCCTATTGTTGAATGAACGAGCGAGACGGCCATATGTGTGAGCGAGCCGACGAGCGCTTGTGACAAGGCGAGCGAGCGATTCGAGTGGGTTTGTGACACCGACTTATTGGTGGCGGATAGTAATCCTCTTCAGGAAAATCTACTTTATTGCAATCACATTTTTCAGTTTGCAAAATCTTATTTTGATATCTCAATTCATCATTATTGCTTCTCTCATACTGCGCAAACACGTAATTGTCATCTTCTTCAACATCTAAAGATTCAGCAGGATCAGTGCCTAAGTACTCCTCACACAAGTACGTGATCAGCTCCAGAGTTGCGTCGGAAACTGATGATTTTTCCGACGACGTTGAATCTTCTAAAGCATTCATGTATTGACTGCAAGTGCTCTGTACTGTTTGAAATTGAGATTGGGACAGCTTGGGCTTCTGAATCAAGTTTGGCGCGTTTATGTTTTGTGAATCCAACCCTGTCTGGTATTTCTCAGGATCCATGCTACTAAGATAGCGACTCAAATGCTTCATTAAGTTTGTTTTAGTATTTCCAACAGTCTGTTCAGGCGCAGACATACCTAGTATGAACTCTTGTTCTGGTATGTTACTGAATGTGTTGTCTAGATTTGTGTCTGCGTATGACAGGCTGTTGGATATCGGCTTGGATTGGATCGGGGAGAAGAACGCGAT
Source organism: Polyploca ridens (assembly GCA_951394255.1). Classification (NCBI taxonomy): domain Eukaryota; kingdom Metazoa; phylum Arthropoda; class Insecta; order Lepidoptera; family Drepanidae; genus Polyploca; species Polyploca ridens. The sequence continues at coordinate 8,575,534 of OX596269.1, read as the reverse complement.
GTTGGAAATCGCGTCGTCATCCTGTGAACAAGCTTTTTAGTCAGATTTTCTGTTTAGACAAAAGAATTGAATTAAACGTGAAAGTGATATCCTCAGCAAACAAGCTTTATTCAAACACTAGCTGTCCCCCGCGGTTTCACTCGCGTTCCCGGAATAAAAAGTAGCCTATGTCCTTCTCCATACCATAGGCTATCTGCATGCCAAATTTCATGATGATATGTTGAGTGGTTGAGACGTGAAAGCGTAACAAACAAATAAATAATTCATATCTGCATTTATGATATTGGTTAGGATTAGTACATATTCTGCCCTGTAGCTGGGGCTTAGAATCACAGCTACGGTGTTCCCCTGCCTGTCGTAAAAGGCGACTAAACGGGGACCTTCGGGGTCGTGGGCAATCGGGGCGGGGGCCCTGAACGCCCAGAAGCGACCCCGAGGAGGACGATGAGTCGTTGTGGTCACGATTCATCGTGCGATAGCACCGCGAGGGTGCTGGGGGGAGGTATCAAACTTCCCCCGGGACGGGCTATCACAGCGCCGCGCCTGGAGGGGCGAGCAAGTACGCGATCTGCTCGAGAGCCCGCCCCCCTCTGTAGCGCAGATGGCGACCACCGTGGGGTTTTAGCCGGTAAAAGTCCGGCATAACCTGGCCGCTCCCCCCAAGGCGGTCGGGTATCCTATGAGGATTTCCCCACGATAATAAAAAAAAAAAAAAAAAAGGATTAGTACATATTAGGATACTTTACATCATATAACTATATTATACTTACGTTGTTTAGTATAATAAGTAATATAGGATGACTGGTAATTAGTAAACGATACTCAGACACATGGTTGTACTCATGATAACAAACAACTTTCCCAAATAAACAAATAGGGATAAATAACTAAATTAAATAAAAGCTGGTGGTGTATTCTTATTCTTGTTAGTTACTAAAATATTATGGCTCATGTGCTAAGTAAATAAAAAAAATGTTTCTCTGGGAAAGTTTTTTGTTATCGTGAGTACAATCATGTGTCTAAATATCGTTTAGTAATTACCAGTCACCTATATAAAGTGTAGATTAACTAAATTGAGTCTCACCGCGTACGCCGATGCATCTGGTTGCATCCTGAGAAGCGACATCGCTTCTGCTTGGTGCCACTACATAAATAAATGGAGATTAGTAAAACCCAATCAAAGTAATTATGACTACCATCTCAAGAGAGGTAGAGCGTAGCGTTTATTCGCTCAAAGAGCAGTTCGACTGGGGAAGTACCTCCACCTTACAGAATACCGCTGCCAAATAACTTTATGTTGTTCCTGCGCGTGAGTATGGTCGCCAGAGCACGGTAACGCGTGAGTGATGCCTCGTGTGTTGCAAGCGTCCATATGGCTACGGTAACCACTTACTATCAGGCGGACCAAAAAAAAAATTGAAATTCAAAATCATTTATTCAAATAGATCTGCGCAGGCACTTATGAAAAGTCTGACTCTAATACTCTAATACCGGTTCGGAAGGTTGCATTTGCTGAGAAGAGCCGGCAATAAACTCAGCAATTACTCTTTTCAAAACAAGCTTAGATTCATTACATAATATTTACATTCTAATCGCACTGACAACAATTGCGTGCCCCGGCGCGGCGGCAAAACTACAAAGTAGACTGAATCTATATTTAATAAGTAAATAAATAAATGGCAAACTTAAGCAGACCAACCCCCACAAGCAGCACCTGTTCACAAGTATGACGCGTGTGGCAGCCATCGCCCTCCTCGCCATATTGGAGGGAAGTGAGCGACCCGTCACACGACGCCGCCGCAAGCCGTGGACCGTATGGACCGTTTGCTTGTTTACCGACTTCGTCGCATAAAAAACTATATAGGATGTGGTTTAACATTTCCGCTATGTGTACGGAGATTGATATACACGAATCAAGTAATATATTGATTTTTAACCGACTTCAAAAAAGGAGGAGGTTCTCAATTCGGTTGTATTTTTTTTATGTTTGTACCTCATAACTCCGTCATTTATTAACCGATTTGGAAAATTATTTTTTTATTTGGAAGGGTAAACTTCCCGCTTTGGTACCATTGTCATCAGGTCAGGATTTGATTACTTTTTATAGCATACTTTGAAGTCGGTTTAAGTTTTTTGTTAATATCCATATGGTCCAACTAAGCGATTTTTTTTACTGAAATGTACGTTCTATTTTTCATTTTGCACACAAGCTTTTCGACCCCTAAGGGGTAAAAAGATATCTAGTATTTATAATAAAGTTAAGGTACTTACCAAACAGAGCACAGTAAGTAATAGTGCAGACATCTTGTAGCAAGGAAGCAGACAACTTGCGCATGTCATTTTATACTTCAGATACTGATTCCACTGTGAATAATTTTCCTAAGCTGCGATTCGTCACATAAGAGTCACTTCGTCACAAATGATTTTTCAATTTTGAAACCATTAAAAAGATAATGCCGTTAGCATCTACAATCAATTAAAAGAATATTAAGATCAGGCCCCTATTTTCCACTGGGCACTCTGGGCAAGTGCCGAGGGCCCCACGATCGATGGGGGCCCCCTAGTTCCTGCCAGATCACCGCTAACTAATATTACCGATAGATTTATTAATGGGTACAACATTAGATATGGCCAAAGTTCAGGTAAAATTTGTGCAAAAACGCTGTTTTTCGGAGGCTTTGACTGAATTTGTTCACACTTTTTTTTAATTTGGCCTAGATACACGACTAGATATAGTGCACAAGATACTAATTTGTTCAAAACATCTAACGAAAAATGTTTAACAACGCCATAATAAGTACAGAGGTTTTGTATGAAAAATATGACGAATTGAGTCCTCTTAAGCACTAACTTGCATAGTGAATGCGGAGTTGTTTTCCGGATTATGTGTAGTTACATATTAATTGAATGAAGTTTTAAAGAAATTGAACAGTTCGATAAATCTAGAATGTTATTTTAAGCATTTTGTCTATTTTAATAAAATGGTCCTCTGTCATAGACATAGAGGGCCCCATTATCCTAAAGTGCCCAGGGCCTCCAATAGGTTAAAAACGGCCCTGACTATATTTTTCTTTCAAATTCACAATGCCTGATTTAATTGTTTTAATGACTAATTCTCGATAATTTATTATCAAAAACACAATATTTAGAAGTGACAGATTCCTCCGTTCCTCGTAGCCATTAGTAGCCTAGTAGCCCATTTATAAAATAAAAGACACATTTTATTTTATATATTTTTATTCACTAGGAGGTATTATTAAACTTAACGTACATATATCAATATAACTGCAACAATGTCCGTGCACTCACCCATTCACACAAACACACACACACACACATCTACGTTATAATATTACTTGTTGCAACACCTACGTTATATAATTTACAGACTGTTTCATCGCAGTATATGGTTAATCTATAACATACCAGTCTCCCCACATTATGGATATCCCCACATTATGGATATCCCCACATTATGGATATCCCCACATTATGGATATCCCCACATTACGGATATCCCCACATTATGGATATCCCCACATTATGGATATCCCCATATCATATCCTAGATAATGCATTCAAAAACTAATCTTATCGCTGCGTTTAAAGGTTCAAACTGTACATTGCAAGAATAGCATATGGATTTAGGTCGACTCAAGTCTCAAGAATAGATCGTGGTAATCGAAAATGGACTTAATATCATCGGTGCAGATACCAAATTCGATTGATTTAATCTCGACGGACAAAAATCTGTTTGAATTACATTCAGTCATAGAAGATAATAGTTATTTATTGAGTAAATTTCATACATTTATATACACCAGAAGTTATAAACATTTTGTATAGTAATTTTGAGTGTGTTCCGTACTTAGATATATAAGCTACAACAGTGTAATATCAATTCTTTATACTTACATGAAATCGTAAAAAAAAAAGACAAATGGTTAGGTTATTGGAGAATTTCTGTATTACATTCTCTTTATCACATCACCCCATCGGAGGAAATTCCTATTAGAGTTACCGAGCAACCAAATTCCGCAACTAGTAAGTGCTTTTGCAATGACTTATAAAAGTACCGACGAAATACTGCCTCTAAAAGTTTAGTGTGTCCTTGATTTAGCCAATCAGAGCGCATTGTTGGTAGGAGAAAAGATTTCAAACCAAATAAACGTAATTTCTCTTCTTTGGGTTAATCCTAACCATTTGTAAACAAAAAAAAGTGCAAATCAGTCTGTTTATTGGTTTATGATGACCCAGATCCTGTCCCTGAGCGGGGGCCGCGGGTTGAGGGACGCGAGGGGGCTCGCGGGGACAGGTGAGGGGACACGTGGGGGCACAGGCGAGGGGACAGGGGGGACAGGCGGGGGCGGAGTGGGGGGTCACTTGTGCAGGCCGACGCGCGCCGCCTCCAGCTCGTATATGAGCAGCCGCCACATTTTAACTACGAACACTTCTGCCTCGTCATCTAGTACCTGAAAATAAATAACAAAATTACCTAATCGTTCCCCTAATTGCCCTCACGTCAGCTCACACCGAGACTTTTTAAAAGGGTTATTATTAATTGAACCTCTGTTTAAAAATTACGCAAACTTAAGAATCTTCTCTAATTTGCTTATTGCACCTCTAATTTACTTTTGCATATCGGAAAACTGACTATTCTACAATTAGACTACCTATTCATCAAAACATGTTCTATCACCCAGACCCGACTCGGGGCATTCCAAATACAGTTGGTTAGGTTAGAACTGTGACAGTGGTGCCGATTCTGTTGTAAATCGCACTAAACTAATTATAGTCACATCTCATCTCTTTCTTACGAACATGATTGAAAAAGGATAGAACATAGTTTAAGTTGTCAAATTAATCTTTGCCGTCATATTTTGCGTGTATTTAGGCGTAACAGCGATAGATGGCGACTAAAATTATATTGAAAACAAGCATTCGACTAATTTGACAGGACTAAATTTCTTACATCCTTTTCTTATGTTCTTTGATAGAAAGAGACATAGTGACATAAAAATTAGTTTAGTTGTGAACAACAGAATCAGGGCCAATAACGCGCTAGATGATCATTCAGTTCAAACAATTTTCCATAAAACTCATACTCAGTTTGATTTATATAGTGTCCGTATTTGGTGTACAATTCAGTATTTTTGGTTCTAGTTTTGAATTGTTTTGTTCGAATAAAGGGAATGAATAGTTAGGGCATTAAATACATGCCTTTTCAAAATAACAATAACAAAAAAGTACACAATTCAGGGAGAGAATTCAGATACGCCTCGCGGCGGCGCGATTCACGAATTCATTGTCACGAATTCTCTCACTGAAATGTGGACCTTTTTGTATATTAAATAAAGTTCTATATACTATTGCTATTTAAGCTCGTAGCGACCCTTAGACGATTACTAGACTTTTTTTTTTTTTTTTTTTTTATAGGCCTGTGTTTTGACCGCCATCTCACCATGGTAAGTGATGATGCGGCCGAAGGTGGTAAGCACACAAAGCCTAGACGGAACTGGCTCTCAAGTGCAGCTATCGGAACACACCGAAAGGTGCTTGGCGACAGATTTTCAACTTGAGGGTGGTAGCCAGCCAGGCGGGTACTACAAAGTACCCTACCACCGTGCTATGGTTTCCTCACGATGTTTTCCTTCACCGAAAGCTCAAGCTCATTGTAGGATTCGAACCCGGGACCTTCATCTCGGTATCCGACGTCACTACCACTGAGCTATCATCGCCTTATAGAACAGGGGGACCACTGACTTATTTGAAAGAAAGCGTGGGCTCCGGCTCGTCGATGTACTGGATGATCTTGTTGATCCACGGAGGGATCTATCTTGTCTTGTTATACGATAGTATAGGTATAGTTACCATTTGCACATCATCGAGTATCCCCTGCGGCGCGGATCCGGCCAGCACCTTACTGCAGATGAAGTCCACCAGCGTGGGCTCCGGCTCGCCGATGTACTCGATGATCTTCTTGTTGATCCACGGACGGATCTTCTTCTCCATCAGCGTGTTGTCGATCTGATAACAAATTAATAATCCTGACTGACTGAGTCAACGCAAAGCCACAGGTTTTATAACGTAGGGATCCACTAAGAAGGGGTTTATTGGAATTTCAATCTTGAGGGGGTGAATAGGGGGAATTTTGTTTGTATGAAAAATCTTATAAATTTGGAACGTAGCATGGTTACTAACCTAAATAAATAATGAAGTTTCTCATTATAGTTTAAAAAAAATACCCCTAAAGGGGGGTTTAGGGGTTTAGAAACCTACTGCGCAGTCCGATTAACTTGAAACTCGGTATTAACACTTCGGATAGGAAATAAAGAAACACGTGTTTTTGGGTTTCTCAAAAATCGACCCCTAACGGGGCATAATGGGTACTAATTTAAGGGGAGGATTTTACTGCGTCGCTCGATTAACTTAAGTTTGTATAGGTATGTAACAGGTGGAGATATTAAGATGGCATATTTTCGAAACCTACAACCGTAGTAAATGTCAACCTTGCTCGATCATAATGTAGGAAAAGAAAAAATAATTTTTGATTATTCAGTGTTGGTCCCATAGTAAAAGTTGTTCAGCATGACTAACCCAACATAGATTTCGAAAATATGCCATCTCGAAATCTCCACCCATGGTATAATATTAGTACCTTTTATAGCCTAAAGGGGGCGCGGGTGAAATCTCAGACGAAAATATAGTCCATTATAAACGAGAATATAAAGTTTGTTGACATGTTTTTTACTGTTTCACCACAATCTCACCATGGTAAGTGATGATGCGGCCGAAGGTGGTGCACACACAAAGCCTACAAGGAACTGGCTCTCAAGTGCAGATGTCGAAACATACCGATAGGTGCTTGGCGGCAGATTTACAACTTGAGGGTGGTAGCCAGCCAGGTGGGTACTACAAAGTACCCTACCACCGTGCTATGGTTTCCTTCACCGAAAGCTCAAGCTCATTATAAGACGTTACTACCACTCAGCTATCATCGCCTTTGTTATCTTCCATCTCCTTCATCCCGGTAGCGCTATCCCGCTCTCACCTGCGCAGGGTCCAGCTTGTACTGGAACAGCTGTTCCTTCTGCGTGGGTATCTTGTCTATGAGACTCTTGATGTGTTTCCGTTTCTCCTCATTGTTCTTGCTGTCCTTCTCTCCGCTGCTTGTGTCGCCGTTGTCCGTCTTCTTGCTTTTGTCCTTGTCTTTCTTGTCTTTACCTAGAAAAGTACAAACATCAGTCTTGTTTGTGATTTTGACGGGCCAGTTAGCGTGGTCGGTTAGACCTATGACGTTGGAAATCGTAGGTTCGATTCCTACTACTGTACTAACTACACTTTGTGCTACAATATTTTGTACTAATGGTCTGATTTTAAGTAATATTATAAAGAGGAAAGATTTGATTGATTGTTTGTTTGCATTGAATAGGCTCCGAATCTACTGAACCGATTTGAAAAATTCTTTCACTGTTGGGAAGCTACACTATCCCCGGATGACATAGGCTATATTATATTTTCAAAAAACAATAGGGATCCTTATTAAAACTTCAATAATGTAACCCAAGGTCTTTTAAAAACCTCAATTTTTTTTTGTAGGCGTTGCGCTCCTTTACATTCTTTGTAGGTGTACATGCTAAGTAGGTACTTTATAAATAAAACTAGCTGTCTCGCGCGGTTTCACCCGCGTTCCCGTCATAAAAAGTAGCCTATGTCAACCGCGGATAGAGTAGCTTCCCAACAGTGAAAGAATTTTTCAAATCGGTTCAGTAGATTCGGAGCCTATTCAATGCAAACAAACAAACAAACAATCAAATCTTTCCTCTTTATAATATTAGTTATATAATAATATACCGGGTGATTTTGAATTTCTTAGCTATTTTTTTTCCCTGGGATCAGAATCACTAATAGAACACATCCATGCAAAAAAAAGAACCTTTTTTTTTCATAATTTTGTCGTAAGAATATCCTAAATACTCCACATTGCTGGATAACGTTAACAAGTAGTTGACCTTGAACTTCAGCTGGTAGACGTCACCAGAACATTGAAATATGCTGCGGAAATACGTGAATACTTTCGTAACGCGCACTAGGTGGAAATTGTGTTTAATACCTACTAAAATTTCACCATATTATTTTTCTATTTTCCATTTACAAAATTAAGTAATACCAGGAATAAACTCTTCATAATGTTGTTTACATTTCGAGTATTTTGATTAATAAAAACTGTCATCGAATAGAATCTGTCATTCATTAAAATCTTCTAAAATAAATTCTATTTTTCATTTTCACTAAGGAGGAAACTTATCTTTCTATCATTATTAACAATACATTAGGCAGCCCGTACACATCATACAATCGCCGGCCGACTTTATGTCGGAAAGAGAAGAAAACTTGATGTCAGCTTTGTAAGCAGAAAACAGGATAGCTTTTTAAAACGTTTGACTTGGTTGATAACCCTTAAACGAACCAATCCTAGAAATAAACTCTAAAATTGCCTATTTCGCTAAAAAGGTCTGATGACAGTCGGTGGATCCAATTTTATAAGAGAATTAATTCTTTCGATTTGAGACATTCAAATGTTCTTCTCATTTGAATTCTTTACTAACAAAGCACTCGTCTTACAAAGCCGCTCTAAAGGCCTCAAATCGGAGTAACAATTGTACTACCGATTGTCTATCGTGTCCTTATACGAAACCTCTCCTCCTTTCTCTTTTAATTTCATACAAAGAATCAAGAAAAAGCATTGCAGCGCGTGCATCTGTTACGGCGTATTTAGGTGTACGTTCAGCTTAATACTTCATGTCAACCTATTTGAAATAATTTATGATTATGAAAAAAAAATTGAGTTGCGCACGCAGGTATTCTCTGGTTACAGGTTGCTAGGGCAACGTTTTAGAAGATCAACAGTCGTTTCTGGGTGATACAAAATATTTTTAAATTTAATTGAATAATTATGGAACTCTCTGGAGTACACTATCAGTTTGATCAATGGAGGGCTTCTGCCTCACACACGATGCCGCGGGGCGCGGGCGCCCGCCACTCCACACAACTGTGCGCTCTGTGGTTGCAGATCAGTGGAAGTGTGTTATTTAAAACCAGATAATAAGTTGTCAATAAACTGCAATATTCAGTTCAATGTGATTTTAAATTAGCCTTAAGTTGGCCCTAAAGTTTTAAAGTGTTACAACGATGCAGTTAGAATTATGATAAAATGAGTATGTTTGTAATTGAGTTAATAAAAAAGTGAGTTACTGTATTTTTGTGGCTTCATTTTATAAATTATAAATAAGGGTAAGAATACCTAGAGTTATGTATAGGATATTTAATTTGGATGATGTTCGTGTTTACGCATACATAGGCAGTATCTAACATTCTCGGTTGTTGACAGCTATGTGACATAGCGCATTGGCGCGCGGTAAGACCAACGATTTC